>JBBGZY010000023.1:1100000-1807500 GCA_037952925.1 Lithobates clamitans | reverse complement strand
GTCCCCAACTCACATTCATATACTAGGGCCAATTTTGAACAGAAGCCAATTAACCTACCTTAAATTCCTTATATATTATTATTATTTTTATACAGGATCTATAAAGCGCCAACAGTTTGCGCAGCACTTTACAACATGAGGGCAGACAGTACACTTACAATACAAATCAATACAGGAGTGATTAGAGGGCCCTGCTCGTTAGAGCTTACAATCTAGAAGGGAGGGTCAAGTGGAAACAAAAAGGTAATAACTGTGGGGGATGAGCTGATGGAGAAAATGAAAATACAGTTGTTAGGTGCGGGTAGGGTAGGCTTCTCTGAAGAGAAGGGTTTTCAGGGATCGTCTAAAAGCTAGTAGGAGATAAGGGGACAGATTGGGGTAGGGCATTCCATAGGATTGGAGAGGCTTTGGAAAAGTCCTGGAGGTGAGCATGGGAGGAGGTGACGAGGGGGCTAGAGAGCAGGAGGTCTTGAGAGGAACGAAGAGAACAAGTAGGTTGGTATTTATAGACTAAGCTAGTGATGTAGCTGGGGGTGAAATTGTGGATGGCTTTGTACGTAGTTGTTAGTATTTTGAATTTAATTCTTTGGCCGAGCGGAAGCCAGTGGAGGGATTGACAGAGAGGAGTGGCAGACACAGAGCGATTGGTAAGGTGGATGAGTCTGGCAGCAGCATTCATGATGGATTGAAGAGGTTATAGACTATGCAGAGGTAAGCCAATGAGAAGGGAGTTGCAGTAGTCGAGGTGAGAGATGACCAGCGAGTGAATTCCGAGCTTTGTTGTGTCATTGGTTAGAAAGGGACGTATTTTGGAGATGTTGCATAGGTTGAGGCGGCAGGATTTGGACAGTGATTGGATGTGTTGGTTGAGGGAGAGTTCAGAGTCCAGGACAACACCTAGAACCTTGGCATGTGGGGATGGGCTTATAGTTGTGCCATCAATTTTGACAGAGATTAGGGGAAGGGGAGGGGGCATATAGGGGAGGAAAAATTATAAGTTTGGTTTTGGATTGATTGAGTTTGAGGAAGTGGTGTGACATCCAGACTGATATATCTGTTAGTAAATTAGTGATACATGAGGAGACAGAGGGAGTAAGCTGAGGGGTAGAGAAATAGATTTGGGTGTCGTCAGCGTAGAGGTGGTATTGGAAGCCATGGGAGGCTATCAGTTGACCAGATTGAAAGGTGCAGATTGAAAATAGGAGACGTCCAAGAACTGAACCTTGGGGGACCCCAACAGAGAAAGGAAGAGGAGAGGAGGAAGTAGAGTTGTAAGAAACGCTAAAAGGTGCGGTTGGATAAGTAGGAAGAGAACCAACAAAGAGTACAGTCATGGAGGCAAAGGCGTGGAGTTTTTTGAGGAGGAGGGGGTGGTCAACTGTATCAAAGGCAGCAGAAAGGTCCAGTAGTAGGAGTACAGAATAGTGTCGATTGGTTTTGGCCGTTAGTAGCTAGTTTGTTAGTTTTAGGAGAGCAGGTTCTGTGGAGTGTTGAGGACGAAATCCAGACTGAAGGGGATCAAGAAGGCTATTATCAGCGAGGTGGGCGCTCAGTCGGTTGTAGACCAGACATTCAAGGAGTTTGGATAAGGAGGGGAGCAAGGAGATGGGGCGTAGGTTGTTAAGATTGGATGGGTCCAGTGAGGGCTTTTAAAGTATGGGTCTGACAAGCGCATGTTTTAGAGAATTGGGGAAGATGCCAGAAGAGAGGGAGAGATTAAAGATGTGGGTTAGAGAGTGCAGCATAGAGCCAGAGGGTGAAGGTAGCATTTGTGAGGGAACAGGATCCAGAGGGCAGGTGGTAAGGTGGACATTACTAAGTAGTTTAGCAACTTCGTCTATAGTGATGATTGTGCCTGTGGGCATGAAGTGTAAAGCGTGGAGGATATCGGAACAGAAGAGATCTCCATGCGAATTGTATCAATCTTCTGTTTGAAGTGATTGGCGATCTCCTGGGCAGTGAGTGAGTTAGCAGAGGCAGTGGAGAACGAAGTAGAGAGTTGAAGGTAGAGAAGAGTTGATGGGAACAGGATGATAAGTTTCTAATGAGCGTGATAAAATAGGTCTGCTGGCAGAGAGGAGGCTGGAATTGTATTTTTGGAGGGCAGATTTATATTGGTTGAAATCTCTCTGAGACTTGATCTTATGCCACAGGCGCTCATGAGCATGACTACGTTTTTTTAGACTTCTAGTATCATCTGTTTGTCAAGGTTGAAGGGGTCGGTGCTTGATTCTGTGTGTAGTGAGGGGGGCCAGTGAGTCCAGTGATGCTAGAAGTAAAGAGTTTTATACAAAAGTGGCTAGCTTTGTGCAGGATAGGGGTGAGATTTTATTGTAGAGGTTGTCGATAGCAGAGTAGAGAAGAGAAGGGTTGAGATGATGTAGGTTTTTGCGGGTAACTTTAAGGTGGTTGGAGGGAGAGGAGGGGAAGGAGAGGGAGAGAGTGAAACTAATAAGCTTGTGATCAGAGGGAATGGATAGTTAGAGAGGTTGCATGGAGTGGAGTGCAAAGGTGAGAGAAAACAAGGTTAAGGATATTGCCTTCGGAGTGAGTAGGAGCATGTATCCACTGCTTCAGGTCAAAAGGAGGAGGTTAGGCTGAGAAGTTTGGAAGGGGCAGGAGTGTTAGTATTAATAGGGATGTTCAAGTCCCAAGAATGATTGTGGGGATTTCAGAGGAAAGAAAGTAGGGTAGCCAGGCAGAGAAGTCATCAAGAAAGGTTGATACTGGTCCAGGGGGCCTGTAGATCATGGCTATCCTTAGAGAAATTGGAGTGAAAAGATGAATGCAGTGTGCTTCGAAAGAGGAGAGTGACAGAGAGGGAGGTGTCTGAAGTACCTGAAAGGTGCTATGTGGGGCTAGAAGGATTCCGACACCTCCTCCCTTACGTCTAATGGATCTGGGGGAGTGAGTCAAGAGGAGACCACCATGGGATAGGGCAACAGAAGAAGCAGTGTCGGATTCGTGGAGCCAGGTTTCGGTAATGGCGAGTAGGTTAAATGAGTTGGTGATAAAGAGGTCATGGAGAGAGGCGAGTTTGTTGCAGACAGAACGGGAGTTCCAAAGGGCACAAGAAAAAGGGAGTCTGGTCTTGGGAAGAATAGAAATGGGAACTAAATTGTGTTGATTGTGGCTGCTGCCAGAGGGTGCGGGGTGATGGGTGCATGGGGTACAGTTAAATGATGGAGGCCCAGGGTTTAGGGATATATCTTCGGAGGTTAGGAGAAGCAGGCGGGTGAGGGAGGTAATATGGGAGTGTGATTTATATGAAGGGACATGCCTCAGGGTCTTGGAGATTTTTAGTGTGTGTGGATTTAGAATTGGCAGTAATAAGGAGAGGACAGAAGTGAGGGTGATATATATATATATATATATATATATATATATATATATATATATATATATATATATATGCTGTGGGGGGGGGAAGAGGGGTGAATACAATTATATTCTAGCAACATAGATGATTATAATAATCTAACAATATCTTATTAAACCTCCATAGGATTCGTATCAAGATAAATAATAATAATAATAAAAAAAAAAAAAAAACAAGATATACCTAATTTATACAAATAATGAGAAAGTGATAATATATACACAGACCATGCGGAAAGGGTCAGTCAGGTAGGAATACATTGCTCTAAGTACTTAAAGCATACAGAATCAAGCGGCCAATATCAGGAGAATATTGTACAAATATTATTGGCAGCAGATGATATCTATAGAAAAGATTTAAAACTTAGCATATCATTTAGGCCTGGGTATCGAGTTGCTTGTAAGTCATATACCCATTGGAGCACCCTCTTATCAAAGTTGCCCCCTCGAGGGTCCTCGTAGACACGATCGAGGGCGGCAAATTTGAAAACCCCGGGATCATATTTGTGTTTGAAAGCCACATGGTGGCCCATGGTGGTATTCAAAAGGCCATTGGTGGCGTAATACACATGGTCCTTCATCCGTTTCCAAAATGATCTAATCATCTTGCGAATGTAGAAGGCTCCACATTGGCAAAAGATAATATAAATCACACCCCTCGTTTGACAGGTAATATGGTGCCGTAGGGTGTGATTATGGTCATTAGGAAGGGGGATAGAAGCCCCCTCCATCAACAGATGACAAAAATTACACTTGCCACATTGGAACAGTCCTGCTTGGTCCCTTTTGGTTTCTGATTTGTGGTAATGACTGTGTACAAGTCGATCTCTGATAGACCCCGCACGGCGAAAAGTGATCTCAGGACTAGGTCCCACATAATTAGCAAGTGTGGAGTCTGTGGATAATATGTGCCAGTGTTTTTGAATAATAGATCATATTAATTGATGTTGCTGAGAGTATGTTGTGAGCCTTACTACATTGGAATCAGTCTTTTTAGGTTTGGGGAGCAAAGCCACATTCCTAGGATGGCCTAGGGCTTTTTTAAAAGCCTTTTTTAAAGATGTCCTGGTGTATCTTCTAGTCAATAAACATTCATAAAGAAGGTCAGCTTCCTGCTTAAAATATGCCTCATTGGAACAGTTCCGCCTCAGGTGTAAGTACTGGCCAAAGTGTGGGTGTGCACTTGAGGCGTGTAATATCGTGTTCCCAGCAGTGGGCTTGTGATAAAGTGATTTACTAATAGTACCATCGGTTCCAATGTTGATGGTAATATCAAGATAGGCAATTGTAGTTGTACTTGATTGCATGGTAAACTTAAGGTTGTACCCATTGGTACTAAGCATTTTCATAAATTGATCCAGCGCCTCCACTGGCCCCACCCACAGCATGAGAATATCATCTATGTAGCGGGATCAGCACAGAACGTTGGCCAAAAACTCCACAGACTCCTCCCTTAAAAACAGATCACATTCCCACCCCCCAGGTACAGGTTTGCATAGGAGGGCGCACAGCATGTACCCATAGCGACACCCGGCACCTGGAGGAAGTGGGACTCGAAGGAAAACACGTTAGATTTTTGGGGGAAAGGGGTCCTAAGTCACAGGGTCTCAACAACTTTGTATTACAACTGTTATCTCATATCCTGATATGAGATAACAGTTGTAATACAAAATTGTTGAGACCCTGTGACTTAGGACCCCTTTCCCCCAAAAATCTACAGATGACCCCAATGCCGTAATTATGTGAAATGGATGAATAAAGGGCCTCAATATCGATAGCTACAAGAAGAGAACATCCAACGGGTACCGTCAGACCATCCAGATTACGAAGGAGATCTGAAGTGTCCTTAATGTATGAGGGCAATGTGATATAATGAGGATGAAGATATTCGTCAACAAAGTTGCTAGATCTCTCGGTCTTGGAACCTACTCCTGAAACGATCGGGCGTCCTGGGGGGTGTAAAAGATTTTTGATGTTTTAGGGAGCGAATAAAAAGGTAGGGGTCTTGGGATGTGGAACCTGCAAGCCCTCAAAAATCTGTTTGGTGATCAAGTCATCGGCAAAGGCGGAAGCAATGGTGTCATCATACTGTTGATTAAATCTAGTAATGACATCTTCCGATATTGGTTTATACCTAGATCGGTTTTTCAGGATGTCCCAACACATATTTCTATATTGTAACTCATCCAGTACTACCACGTTTCCGCCCTTGTCCGAGGGCTTGATCACCAAACAGGATTTCTTACTAAGGTTCTGAAGTGCAGTCCTGTGTGCACGACTATGGTTGTGGCCCGTCGGTTTGGGAAAGGTAAGTGATTAAATTTCCTTAATTGTTTGAGTAAGAAAAAATTCAAATATTGGGGTTGGTGTGTAAGGAGTGAAATTGAGTAGACTTTTTTTTACCGAATTCCCCAATGAATTGATTTCATTCTGGTAAAGGGTCAATTGAACCTGAAGAGCCCTAGCTTCATCAGACTTCTGTTGGGTTACTTGTGTTGACCCATCCTCATTCTCCTCCAATAGGGGGACCAGATTTCTCAGTGCTCTAAATTCGGCCACTGTGAAATCCTTCCATATCTATTGATTGGCAGCCTCAGTCTGTTTCTCTCGTCTATCCTTATCAAACATATGTTATGTTATGATATGGAAGGATTTCACAGTGTCCGAATTTAGAGCACTGAGAAATCTGGTCCTCCTATTGAGGGAGAATGAGGATGAGTCAACACAAGTAACCCAACAGGAGTCTGATGAAGCTAGGGGTCTTCAAGTTCAATTGACCCTTTACCAGAATTAAATCAATTCATTGGGGAATGCAGTTTCTCCCCAAACCTAAAAAGACTGATTCCAATGTAGTAAGGCTAATCACAACGTACTCTGAGCAACATCAAGTAATATGATCTATTATTCAAAAACACTGGCACATATTATCCACAGACTCCACACTTGTGGTAATTATTTGGGACCTAGCCCTGAGATCACTTTTCGCCATGCGGGGTCGATCAGAGATCGCCTTGTACACAGTCATTACCACAAATCAGAAACCAAAAAGGTACCAGCAGAGCTGTTCCAATGTGGCACGTGTAATTTTTGTCATCTGTTGGGGGGCTTCTATCCCCCATCCTAATGGCCATACTCACACCCTACGGCACCATATTACCTGTCAAACGAGGGGTGTGATTTATATTATCTTTTGCCAATGTAGAGCCTTTTACGTTGGCAAGACGATTGGGTCGTTTTGGAAATGGATGAAGGGCCATGTGTATTATGCCACCAATGGCCTTTTGAATACCACCATGGGCCACCATGTGGCTTTCAAACACAAATATGATCCAGGGGTTTTCAAATTTGCCGCCCTCAATTGTGTCTACGAAGACCCTTGAGGGGGCAACTTTGATAAGAGGGTGCTCCAAAGGGAGACCCAATGGGTATATGACTTACGAGCAACTCGGTACCCAGGCCTGAATGATATGCTAAGTTTTAAATCTTTTATATAGATATCATCTGATGCCAATAATATTTGTACAATATTCTCCTGATATTGGCCGCTTGATTCTGTATGCTTTAAGTACTTAGAGTAATGTATTCCTACCCGGTTGACCCTTTCCGCATGGTCTGTGTATATATTATCACTTTCTCATTATTTGCATAAATTAGGTGTATCTTGTGTTTTTTTTTTTTAATTATTTTTTATCTTGATACGAATCCTATGGAGGTTTAATAAGATATTGTTATTATAATCATCTATGTTGCTAGAATATAAATATATCATGAATTAATCATAACTATGGAAACAACACTGCTGTAACTGTTTAAAACTCCTTCTATGGACTCGTGGGATTAGCTGAATGTATGGTGGATATTATGCAAAATTATTTTTTTTTGTCGTCGCCCTCTTTTGATGTCATCATTTTGGCGCCGTTTTTTTAGCGGTTTTGGCGCGAATTTGGGCTTTAAATGGTCGCCACACACAGGGACATGTTGTGACTAGCACAAGGCTGTCTCCCAGGGGCCACACATCATTGTCTAAATATTAAAGTAAGTACTTTTGCTTTGTAGCTATAGATGGATACTTTTAGTGCATCACTTGGTTACTTAACCTCTTGTTTACTATTTTTCTTGGTTTTTTTTTTTGTTCTATAGATTTTGCTACACATTGTGAACAATCACTGTCTCATATTTGGACTATTTACCCATTGGGTGTCTTCATTGCTTGGTGGGCTTTGAAGCCCATAGTTGGCTCCCCTCCCTCTTTGGTACTGAGTCCACTCTTTGTGCATTATTTTGCCCCTGTCCCTGGAACTGTCTGGCTTTTCCTGCTCCTCTCTTAGTAGCAGGTACCCCTCTCCTATGATCATTGTCATTAGGTGCTGTATACTAAAATACTTTAAAGAAGCCTTCTCTGTATGTTGGTAGTTATATATTTATATAATCTCACACTGTTTACTACAACCCCTGGCAAAAATTATGGAATCACCAGTCCCTGAGGATGTTCCTTCAGTTGTTTATTGTTGTAGAAAAAAAGCAGTTCACAGACATGGCCAAAAACTAAAGGCATTTCAAATGGCAACTTTCTGGCTTTAAGAAACACTAAAAGGAATCAAGAAAAATAATTGTGGTGGCCAGTAACCGTTAGATTTATAGAACAAGCTCAGGGAATAACTCAATTCTGAGGAAAAATTATGTAATCACCCTGTAAATTTTCATTACAAACACTAACACCTGCATCAGATTAAATCTGCTTGTTAGTATGTAGGTAAAGAGGGTAAATCATCACGCAGTGTTGCACAAGATGTTGGTTGTTCACAGTCGGCTGTGTCTAAAACATGGACCAAATACAAACAACATGGGAAGGTGCCAACAAGTGTCTGGGGAATGCCCAGGAAAAAGCCAAAGTCTACTTACCACCAGCTTGCAGACAACCAAATTTACCTATCTAACAGTAAGCGTTAAAAAAGGGGTTTAGTCCGCACGCATTTGCAAACGCATGCGTGAGCCACAGAGCCACGTCACGGCACCCTTGTATCTTTGGTCCTAACACTAAAGTATGAGTGTCCCCACAGTGAAGGCACATGCATTTAATGGATAAATGAGAGCAGGTGGCTGGAGGGGAGCCCACCCCTCCTTAAAGGTACAGGAGCACACCAAACACCCAGCAATAGCACAATGGCTGCAAAGGCGTTGGTGTACTGCTGGACCAATACAAACACTCACGTGATAACAAAAGCTTGCCACCACTCTCATTTATAGCTGGCTATCGCAGTAAGCAGCATTGGGAGGCTAAAAAAGGTACCAACAAGTGTCTGGGGAATGCCCAGGAAAAAGCCAAAGTCTACTTACCACCAGCTTGCAGACAACCAAATTTACCTATCTAACAGTAAGTGTTAAGCTGGTGGTAAGTAGACTTTGGCTTTTTCCTGGGCATTCCCCAGACACTTGTTGGTACCTTTTTTAGCCTCCCAATGCTGCTTACTGCGATAGCCAGCTATAAATGAGAGTGGTGGCAAGCTTTTGTTATAACATGGGAAGGTGGTTAAAGGCAAGCATACTGGTAGACCAAGGAAGACAACAAAGCGTCAAGACAGAAAACTTAAAGCAATATGCCTTCAAAACAGATAATGTACAACAAAACAAATGAAGAACAAAATGGGAGGAAACTGGAGTCAACATCTGTAACCGAACTGTAAGAAACCGCCTAAAGGAAATGGGATTTACATACAGAAAAGCTAAAAGAAAGCCATCTCTAACACCTAAACACAAAAAAACAAGGTTACAATGGGCTAAGGAAAGGCAATCGTGGACTGTGGATGATTGGATGAAAGTCATATTCAGTGATGAATCTCGAATCTGCATTGGGCAAGGTGATGATGCTGGAACTTTTGTTTGGTGCCGTTCCAGTGAGATTTATGCAGACGACTGTCTGAAGAAAACATGCAAATTTCCACAGTCAATTATGATATGGGGCTGCATGTCAGGTAAAGGCACTGGGGAGGTGGCTGTCATTAAATCTTCAATAAATGCACAGGTTTGCATTGAAATTTTGGACACTTTTCTTATCCCATCTATTGAAAGGATGTTTGGGGATGATGAAATCATTTATCAAGATGATAATGCATCTTGCCATAGAGCAAAAACTGTGGAAAAATTCCTTGAAGAAAGACACATAAGGTCAATGTCATGGCCTGCAAACAGTCCGGATCTCAATCCAATTGAAAATCTGTGGTGGAAGTTAAAGAAAATGGTCCATGACAAGGCTCCAACCTTCAAAGATGATTTGGCAACAGCAATCAGAGCCAGATTGATGAAGAGTACTGTTTATCACTCATTAAGTCAATGCCTCAGAGACTGCAAGCAGTTATAAAAGCCAGAGGTGGTGCAACAAAGTACTAGTGATGTGTTGGAGTGTTATTTTGTTTGTTTGTTTTTTATGATTCCATAATTTTTTCCTCAGAATTGAGTGATTCCATAATTTATTCCCTGTGCTTGTTCTATAAATCTAACTGTTACTGGCCACCACAATTATTTTTCTTGATTCCTTTTAGTGTTTCTTAAAGCCAGAAAGTTGCCATTTGAAATGCCTTTAGTTTTTGGCCATGTCTGTGATCTGCTTTTTTTCTACAACAATAAACAACATCCTCAGGGACTGGTGATTCCATAATTTTTGCCAGGGGTTGTAGATTGGGCTGGCCTGACCTATCTGTGCATAGATCCTGACAGTGGTGTAGTAGAACCTGTTGTTTCCAGTGGGATGGTACCCTCTGAACCAGTTTTTGTATACTTATAATTGAGACTTATCTCTCTGCAAGGTATTGACATCTGTTTAAATGTATCTATCAATTTTTCTTTTTTTTTTTTACTTGTATATATCCACCTGCATTATGTTTATTTCCTGTTGACGAAAATCAATTTTTAAATTTACAGTGGTATATCAACATTTTAAAACCTATATGTTCTATTTTCAGACAGTGAGGTCCGTTCTCTTTATTTGCCATCTGTAGAACCTTGACTGTATCCGGAAGAAGCCTAACGGTGAAATGCATAGATACACAAGGGCTCACTGCACATTGTGTATCAATACACATGAATTAAAATTTTTCTGTATTGTTCTATTCATGTTGTGTATTTTTCAATAAATAGTGTTTATCCTCATACCTCTTTGTTGTTTCCTATGCCTTTAAAGTCCGACCTAGGTTTACTGTTACAGTACACCTTTTTTTCCTTGTTCATTCCCGCAGTTTACGGATGTGGCTGTGTTGCTCCTTTTCTGTTCACTATTAAAAGAAAAAAACAGTCCATCCAGGATTCCCACGCAGGGGTTTCAACTTCAAAGCAATAATGAAATACCGTATTTAACAGCGTATAACACGCACTTTTTTCCCCTTAAAATCAGGGGAAAATCGCAGGTGTGTGTTATACGCCGATCCCCTGCGATCCCGAGCTGTCACATTTTCGGCTAGGTTCGGATAGCTCCACTCGAGACTACGAGTGGAGCCGAAAGTGAACGAGAGCCGCCGGGAAGAGCCGAGGACCGGCTCTGTGTATTTCAGCGCCGGCGGCGCCATTTTCAAATTGCGGTCGGCGATTTTGAAGCCCAGAATGGCAGGGATCACTGGGGCAAGGCTGCACTGGGGAAGGCTGCACTGACAAGGCTGTACTGGGGAAGGCTGCACTGACAAGGCTGCACTGGGGAAGGCTGCACTGACAAGGCTGCACTGGGGAAGGCTGCACTGGGGAAGTCTGCACTGACAAGGCTGCACTGACAAAGCTACACTGACAAGGCTGCACTGACATAGCTGCACTGAGAAGGCTGCAATGATGGGCATTTAAATGTAAGTTTTCCCTTCAACTTCCCTCCTAAAAGTTTTTTTTCCCTTAAAATTCCCTCCTAAATTGGGGTGCGTGTTATACGCCGATAAATACGGTAAATGGAAAATACCGAGCCACCTGGCTCTCTGGTCATCACTGCTATTCAGGCATTGACCTTGGTCCTCTTGACCCTGCAACTGTGTCCCTGCTTGGTACCCACACTGTACCTCTAGTGACACTCTCTCAGCTTCCTGGCTGCTTCAGCCCACCGGCTTGGGGCCTCCGTCTGCTCTGTCAGACTGCCTGTGCCAACAGGCACACTTCTCCCTTGCACACCTGGACTCATCGGGAGGGTGGAGCCCAGAACCCTGGTCCTGGCTGTGCTATAAGCCCAGGACCCACCTGTACAAACAAGCCAGACTCCTGGCTGTTCCCAAAACCCGGTCCCAGGATTGGAGATTCAATCTCACCCAGATCACTATGAAATCTCCAGGCTCCAGGTCCCCAACTGGATTTTACCAACCACAGAGGAAACTGATAAAACAGTTTCCTCCAAATTAAATAATCCTCCTGGAACTTCTCAACCTGCCTATTTGAGAATCCTGGGCGACAATCACTAGGACAGGGATCCGTACTGTTACATATCCTCCCCCTTTGTTTCGAACTGGAGGGAGAAACACACAAATTTATTTTGGCACCTCTGTGCCAGCTACCATTTACAGTAGTCCAATCCTGTCTGGTCATACTTTTTTTCCTAAAGTGGAACTCTACCCAATGCCTCCTTTGGTGTCTCCCTCTAAGCCTCACTGCCACTCTGCTACAGGCTCTAATGAGTCCTTCCCAACCTTTTTTCCGGGTCCTCTTCCAAAAGCACTTTCTCTCCTGAAATTTTAACGGGGTCCCCCTGGCCTTTCGATCAACCCTTCCACCTTTACGCTTCAAGTTCCCAGTTTTCCAAAAACTTCTCACAGCATTACTGTCCTGAGACTGTAGGGAGCCTATTTCTATGGTGTTTATAACGGGACCCCTCCTCTTATTTCTGGTACCTGACTCAGCAGTCACTAATTGTTTCCTAGGTTTACCTGTACCTTTGGACACCACATTATCATGTACCATTAACACACTACTCGGTTCATCATGAGCAGACATATTCACACCGACATTACACCATTCCCCTGTCTCAGGGACCTTATCAGGTTTGTCACATGAACCTATTATGGGACTGGGGACCCAAGTCTCTTTAACCACCTTTAACCCACTGCTGTTTTCTGGTCCATGCTCGGTCCTTCCATCTCATGTGGTTTGTCCACTGGTGCAGAATATTTCCCCTTCACCGTCAACTGACCAGCACTATCCTGGACCATAGCAGCAGAAATGCTTTCCATCTGGCTGTTAGGAGGTGAAACCTCAGACATTTTTGACTCTCTTTCCATTTCTCTAATGCCTCTTTCATAGTCCACCTTTACAGGAAGTAATCCAGCAGCATACTCAGTAGCAACTTTTAACAAAAGTAATACATTCAGAAATAAACCATTTCTATCTTGTTCTCCTTTGTTCTGTACTGCCTTCCATTCGGTGCTCAACCTAGTGGTACGCCGCAGTACCAGACCATCCGACTGTGGAGGGGACACCCCAATATAGATTGGCTGTACATCCCAAAGTTCAAGCATCTCCTTTAATACTTTTGTTATGAACCAGACCCTTAGTTCCAGACCCAAGTCCTTCCTAGGGACTTTCATGACACTGGGAATGCAGAGAGACTCACTTACTGAGACTTGAGAAGTTGCAAGGTTCAATGGAATCCTCTCCCAGCTGGAGACAACACAGCCTGGTGCTCTACCAGAGCGCTGCCAGGTGCTGGACTCATACCCAACTTCTCAAGCTCAGGATCAATGAACTGCTCGAGATCATTACCTGTGGCAATGTCACTTTGACACTCCACGTCAACATCACTTGTGTGGGTCATGGACAAAGTCTCTGCTGTGTGCTCGCCCTTAACTGGTCCTTCTTTCTCTCGAGGGTTAACCGCTGCATCATCCAGCAAACCTTCAGCTACAGGCTGTTCTGCAGTCCCTCCTGCTGGCACAGCAGAAACAGTGTCCACCTTGTTTTTGTGCTTAAAAGCTAGATCTATCAGGGAGATTAGATTTTTAACCCAACTATCCCAATCCGTTATATGTGCACTCCATTCACTGGTACTTCTCAGCACCGATCCATCCGCCCAAGGAGACTAGGAATGAGTCAAACACCCCCCTGTTCGGTTCGCACCAGAACTTGCGAACAGGAAAAAAGTTTGTTCCAACACGCGAACACCGTTAAAGTCTATGGGACACGAACATGAATAATCAAAAGTGCTAATTTTAAAGGCTTATATACATGGTATTGTCATAAAAAGTGTTTGGAGACCTAGGTCCTGCCCCAGGGGACATGGATCAATGCAAAAAAAAGTTTTAAAAAACGGCCGTTTTTTCGGGAGCAGTGATGTTAATAATGCTTAAAGTGAAACAATAAAAGTGTAATATCCCTTTAAATTTTGTAGCTGGGGGGTGTCTATAGTATGCCTGTAAAGGGGCGCATGTTTCCCATGTTTAGAACAGTCTGACAGCAAAATGACATTTCAGAGGAAAAAAAGTCATTTAAAACTACTCGCGGCTATTAATGCATTGTCGGTCTGACAATACACATAGAAGTTCATTGATAAAAACGGCATGGGAATTCCCCACAGGGGAACCCCCGAACCAAAATTAAAAAAAAAAATATGCAACTTCTCAAGTCTCAGTAAGTTTCGGAATCTGGAAGCCCCCTTTAACAAGGAGACCCCCCTAAATTCCATACAAGGCCCTTCAGGTCTGGTATTATCCAAGGGGAACCCCGGCCAAAATTAAAAAAAAAAAGCACGCAACCTGGCAGGCCGCAGGAAAAGAGGGGGGGACGAGAGAGCGCCCCCCCTCCTGAACCGTACAAGGCCACATGTCCTCAACATGGGGAGAGTGCTTTGGGGTAGCCAAAGCACAGTGTCCCCATGTTGATGGGGACAAGGGCTTCATCCCCACAACTCTTGACCGGTGGTTGTGGGGGTCTGCGGGCGGGGGGGCTTATCGGAATCTGGAAGCCCCCTTTAACAAGGAGACCCCCAGATCCCACTCCCCCTTGTGAAATGGTAATGGGGTACAAATGTACCCCTACCATTTTCACACAAAAAGTGTGAAAATGGTAAAAATGACATGACACGGCTTTATTAAAAAATAAAACTGTCCCACAAAGTCTTCTTTTTGTTCTCTTGCTCCGCTGATGGACCGAAAAAGAAAAAAAAAACAAACAACGTGACTGACCCTCCTCCATGGCAGACACCCGCCATAATGACCGTCCTCTCAGGTGACAGTTCTTTTATATCTGAGGACGGGGCCACACGGTGACGTCGTCGGGTGACCCCACCCCATTCAACGCTCGGGAATATCCCTATGGCTTCCTCATAGCATCAGAGGGGGGCGTGGCCTCCTGACGATGTCACCACGTGGCCCCGCCCTCAGTTATAAAAGAGCTGAGCTGTGGAGGCGGGTCAGTCTTGTTATTTATTTCTTGTATTTCTTTTTCGGTCCATCAGCGGAGCAAGAGGAGAAGAAGAAGACTTTGTGGGACAGTTTTATTTTTTATTTTTTAATAAAAGACTTGTCCCCAAGCCGTGTCATGTCATTTTGACCATTTTCACACTCTTTTGTGAAATGGTAGGGGTACATTTGTACCCCGTTACCATTTCACACGGGGGAGGCCAGGATCTGGGGGTCCCCTTGATAAAGGGGGTTTCCAGATTCCGATAAGTTCCCCGCTCGCAGACCCCGACAACCACCGGGCAAGGGTTGTGGAAATGAGGCCCTTTTCCCCATCAACACAGGGGCACGGTGCTTTGGCTACCCCAAAGCACCCTCCACATGTTGAGGGCATGTGACCTGGTAGGGTTCAGGAGGAGGGGCACTCTCTCATCCCCCCCCTTTTTTCCTGCGGCCTGCCAGGTTGCATGCTCGGATAAGGGTCTGGTATGGATTTTTGGGGGGACCCCCACGCATTTTTTTTTTAAATTTTGGTGCGGGGTTCCCCTTAAAATCCATACAAGACCTGAAGGGCCTCGTAATGGACTGTTGGGGAATCCCATGCAATTTTTTTCAATGACTTTTATGTGTATTGCCGGGACGGACAATTCATTATAGCCGCAAGTACTTTCAAATGACTTTTTTTCCTTTAGAAATGTCATTTTGTGCAGGGACTGTTATAAACACGGGAAACATGCGTCACTTTACAGGCATACTATAGACACCCCCAGGAACAAAATTTAAAAGGAATATTTCACTTTTATTGTTTCACTTTAAGCTTTATTAAAATCATTGCTCCCGAAAAAACGGCCGTTTTTAAAACTCTTTTTTGCATTGATACTTGTCCCCTGGGGCAGGACCCAGATCCCCAAACACTTTTTATGACAATACCATGCATATAAGCCTTTAAAATTAGCACTTTTGATTTCTCCCATAGACTTTTAAAGGGTGTTCCGCGGCTTTCAAATTTGCTGCGAACACCACAAATTGTTCGCTATTCAGTGAACAGGCAAACATCACGCTCATCCCTATGAGCAACATCTGGACCCTCTGGGGCGGGAGCTGTAGGCTGTGTATTGTGTGGTAGGTTGCGATCTCCTCACACAGTGGCGAGATTGTGCTAACGCAATTGGATCCAGGAAGCAAGAGAGCTTGGGCATGGTCAGCAGATCCTTTTATATAATATTAAATACATTCTTCTCCTCACGTTATACAAATGGGAGGGAGGGAGGGATATAATAAAGAAGACAGTAATGCTAGTAACAGTATATTGAATACTGTGGCCTTGTGGCTGACGGAAAGCAGTGTTGAATGGTTTGCACCCAAGAGTCCTCTAAGAACTTTCTAAATTTTTAAGGATAGCTGATTGGAATAGCTGATTGTCAAAAAGCAAACATAGAGCCAATGTTCAAAAGAGCTGAGATACAGTATATACCTGGATACTACAGACCAGTCAGCCTAATAGCAATAATTTGTAAACTATTGCTTGAGGTGATTGTAGCCATATTAGTGCACTTAGGACAGAAACAATTGAGTACTGTCCATGATACTTTTTTTTTTTGCACTAACATACAATTTTTCAGCACAAGCTTTTGGGGTATGTCCCCTTCTTCAAGGTCCCAGCAGTACTAATTTTACAAAGGTTTTAGCAGAATGTTAAAAAAGACCATCTCTGAGGCAAAGGGAAAAAAAGGAAAAACAAAAACACACACAAACAAATGCACATGGTAATGGCAACAAAACTAGCACAGTTAGTGAGATAATACAGAAAAAGAGCTAAAGAATGGGGGGGGGGGGGGACAGTCACAGAGGAGGTCGTAATACTGTTGGATAGTGAGTAACAAAACCCATATCTAAATTTAGATTGTTTTTTTGTGTCAAATAGATATATCATTCTTAGTTCAAGATTTTTCCTTTACTGAATAGTTTTGGAATTCCCTTTAAGAACTAAGACATTGAGGTATTTCATAGTGTGGCCCAGTTGTGAGAAATGGTGTCCCACAGGTGTGCAGAAACTAGAATCTTTTTTATGTTCCTTGATGGTATGTCTGTGCAAATTCATCCTTGCTTGCAACATCTGTCCTGTTTCACCAATGTAAGATCCTAAAAGGGACGCAGGTGGTCCCAAGCTACCTAGAACTCATGAAGCTAGTCAGAGAAGAAGGATCGGAAGAATCAAGGGTCATGGTAGGTGTCAAAAACTTCCTCCAAGACAGAGATAATAGTGGCCCAATCAGTTCAAGTAGAAAATGGTGTGCAGGAGGTGGCCAGTGATGAGGAGTCAGAGTGGGGGGAGTGCTCCAGGACCCCCATTGTGCAGCCTGTCCCTGAGGCCGCCCCTGCTAAGCTGCTTACACAGGTAGTCCAAGCTCAAGATCAAATGCAGCAGACCCTGCTGCATGTGATGGAGGCCCAAACCAAAGTCCAGATGGGGAAGACTGATTCCAGGAGGTGTTTCCAGTGTGGAGAACCTGGGCATTTCAGAGTGTAGTGCCTCCAGAAGGAAAAGGAATCAGACCTTATCTTGAAACTGTTGAAGGTGTTACAGAAGCTGCTGTTGAGTCAGAAGGTGGGAAACTAGGGGTCTCAGTGAGAGAGCCAGCTGGGAACCCCAAGGAAGAACAGAGCTCCAAGAATAGAGAGAGAAAAGAACTTGTGCAACCCAGCTTACCTTGGAGAGCACTGGAATCTTTGTCAAGCTCCCCCGACTCCTCCTATGTGTAAGTGACCCTGTGTCTATTAGGAGCACAGGGTGAACGGGAACCCCAGTCTGATCTGCACTAATCAGACACACTGTACAACCACACTGGAATATGTGTGTGTGTGTGTGTGTGTGTGTGTGTGTGTGTGTGTGTGTGTGTGTATATATATATATATATATATATATATATATACACAGTGGGGACGGAAAGTACATGTATAAATGTCAACAAAAATGTTGACAAAAATGTCAACAATTCTGTGTTTTTCTGTCAATATGGGGTACTGTGTGTACATTAATGAGGAAAAAAAATAACTTAAATGATTTTAGCAAATGGCTGCAATATAACAAAGAGTGAAAAATTTAAGGGGGTCTGAATACTTCCCGTCCCCACCGTGTGTGTGTGTGTGTATATATATATATATATATATATATATATATATATATATATACACACATACATACATACATATACACACACACACACACACACAGTATGTACAGTATCTCACAAAAGTGAGTACACCCCTCACATTTTTGTAAATATTGTATTATTACTCTTCATGTGACAACGCTGAAGAAATGATAATTTGCTACAATGTAAAGTAGTGAATGTACAGCTTGTATAACAGTGTAAATTTGCTGTCCCCTCAAAATAACTCAACACACAACCATTAATGTCTAAACCACTGGCAACAAAAGTGAGTACACCCCTAAGTGAAAATGTCCAAATTGGGCCCAATTAGCCATTTTCCCTACCTGGTGTCATGTGACTCGTTAGCGTTAAAAGGTCTCAGGTGTGAATCGGGAGCAGGTGTGTTAAATTTGGTGTTATCGCTCTCACTCTCTCATACTGGTCACTGGAAGTTCAACATGGCACCTCATGGCAAAGAACTCTCGGTGGATCTGAAAAAAAGAATTGTCGCTCTATATAAAGATGGCCTAGGCTATAAAGAAGATTGCCAAGACCCTGAAACTGAGCTGCAGCACAGTGGCCAAGACCATACAACGGCTTAACAGGACAGGTTCCACTCAGAACAGGTCTCGCCATGGTCGAACAAAGAAGTTGAGTGCACGTGCTCAGCGTCACATATCCAGAGATTGTCTTTGGGAAATAGACATATGAGTGCTGTTAGCATTGCCTCAGAGGTTGAAGGGGTGGGGGTCAGCCTGTCAGTGCTCAGACCATATGCCGCACACTGCATCAAATTGGTCTGCATGGCTGTCATCCCAGAATGAAGCCTCTTCTAAAGGTGATGCTCAAGAAAGCCCGCAAACAGATTGCTGAAGACAACCAGACCTGTGGTCTGATGAGACCATGATAAACTTATTTGGTTCAGATGGTGTCAAGCGTGTGTGGCAGCAACCAGGTGAGGAGTATAAAGACAAGTGTGTCTTGCCTACAGTCAAGCATGGTGGTGGGAGTGTCATGGTCTGGCGAGCTGCAGTTCATTGAGGGAACCATGAATGCTAACATGTACTGTGACGTACTGAAGCAATGCATGATCCCCTTCAGAGACTAGGCCGCAGGGCAGTATTCCAACATGATAACGACTCCAAACACACCTCCAAGACGACCACTGCCTTGCTAAAGAAACTGAGGATAAAGGTGATGGACTGGCCAAGCATGTCTCCAGACCTAAACCCTATTGAGCATCTGTGGGGTAACCTCAAACAGAAGATGGAGGAGCACAAGGTCTCTAACATCCACCAGCTCTGTGATGTCGTCATGGAAGAGGGGAAGAGATCTCCAGTGGCAGCCTGTAAAGCTCTGGTGAACTCCATGACCAAGAGGGTTTAGGCAGTGCTGGAAAATAAATGGTGGCCACCAGGGCTTTTTTTCTCAGAAAATAGGTGCGGGAACTCACCCTTCCAGCCCAAATCCCCGCCCACAACCATGCCCAAACCCCACCCAAACTCCACCCCCAGACACACCTTCCTTAGAGGGGAGAAGTACAGTGGCGTCAAATAACTGTAATAAGTGAGGCCTTACAACTGTGTATCACACATGGTTCAGGAATGTGTAACACACAAAGTACAGGACTCAGTACTGTATAACACACTGTATAACATACAACTGTGTATCACACATGGTTCAGGAATGTGTAACACACAAAGTACAGGACTCAGTACTGTATAACACACAGTATAACGCTGTATAACGCTCAGGAGTGTGTAGTGTGCAATTGTGAGTGGTGCATATCACACAGAGTGCATAAAAAAAAAAAAACAGCAAACAGGATAGTACTTACATTCAATGCGAAGCGTCCCTTCTTCTCAGAAATATAGAGCATATAGCCCTGTGTACAGAGTGCAGGGGTCAGGAATATGCAACATAAAGCCCAGAACACAGAGAACAGTGGTAAAGCTATGTAATATGCAGTCCAGCATACAGAGTGCAGGGCTCAGGGGTATGTAATGCCAAACCCATTATACAGCATTCAGAAGTACCATCCAGAGGCCTTTAACCACTTGCTTATTGGGCACTTAAACCCCCCTCCTGCCCAGACCAATTTTCACCTTTCAGCGCTGTCGCACTTTGAATGACAATTACGTGGTCATACAACACTGTACTCAAATTAAATTTTTATAAAATTTTTTCCCACAAATATAGCTTTATTTTGGTGGTATTTACTCACAGCTGGGATTTTTATTTTTTGCTAAACAAACAAAAAAAATGGAAAATTTTGAAAAAAAAAAAAAATCATGTTTCATAGTTTGTTATAAAATTTTGCAAACAGGTCATTTTTCTCCTTCATTGATATGCGCTGATGAGGCGGCATTGGTGGGCACTGATAGGCTGCACTGATGGGCACGAATAGGCACAGTTAGGTGGCACTGATGGGGACACATAAGGCGATACTGATAGGCACAGATAAGGCGGCACTGATGGCCACTGTCAAGATGGCACTGATGGGCGGCAATGATGGGCACTGATAGGTACCACTGATGGGCACTGATAGGTGGCACTGATGTGCAGCACTGTTGTTGAGGCACTGATTGTGGGCACTTATGGGTGGCACTGTGGGCACCGGTAGGCGTTACTGTTGCCTACTGCTAGGTGGCACTGGTAGGGGGCACAGGTGGGCACTGAGGGTCTGCAGAAGCTCGCTGTGATCAGGACTGATGTGCCTCTCACAGCCACCGGTGATCAGCTTTTTTTTCCTCCTCACGCTGTCCGCTGACCTGGCGGATGACAAGTCCGTCTCTGCACTCTGTGCAGGGATGGACCTGTCAGAGAGTCCACTCTCCCCTATGAGGGGGGGGAAATCGGATGATTACAGACCGCCTGTCCATTTTCATCTGATCCGATCTGCCAAATGGATGGAAAATAGGGTTTCCATCCATCTGGATTTTGCGGATCGGATGTCAGCGGACATGTCACCGTTGACATCTGTCGCTCCATAGAGATGTATGGAGCGACCGTTCAGATCCACCTAAAAAACTGACAGGCGGATCTGAACGGTTGCACATGTGAAAGGGGCCTAAAGCTCACCCCAATCCACAGCTCTCACCTTTGCCACCTACCTCTGCACCCCTAGCTTTCCCTACATCTTTCACCTCTACACAACCACCCCCACCCTCCACAGCTCTTATTTTACACAACCTGCCTTCTGCAGCTCTTACCTCTGTACAAAGCTCCCTTCCCAGTTCCCCTCACTGGATAAATTTCCACCCCCCCAGTCACTGCACAATCACCCCCCCTTCCCTTCTTTTACAGTTATCCTCTCACTGTGAACTCAGTCTCTGGAGGGCTCTTCCCCCCCCCTCGTTTTTCATTCAGAACTCCCTCACCTCTTCCACTGATGATCCAGTGCTCCAGTCCATGTGTTATGCCTCAGACGATTGGGAACTGTAGCTGGGGCGGAGTTTCAGGGCTTCTCTGCTCCCTGCTAAGTGCTACAGTGTGAGAAGAGGCGGGGACAGAAGCTGCTGCTTGAATCAACACAGGCAGCTGTATGTTAGTCGTGCTAGGACCCGAAAATCTCAAAAGGCAGCAGCCCTGTGTGCTCAGCGCTAGTGTGAGATAGGTCAGAGCAGAGAGGGCTGCCTGTTAGAGGTGCCGGAACTGTGTTCCGCCAAGTTCCCGGCTGAAAAAAATCCCTAGTGGCTACACAAAATTTTGACACTTTAGGCCCAATTTTAACATTTTCACTTAGGGGTGTACTCACTTTTGTTGCAAGCGGTTTAGACATTAATGGCTGTGTGTTGAGTTATATTGAGGGGACAGCAAATTTACACTGTTATACAAGCTGTACACTGACTACTTTACATTGTAGCAAAGTGGCATTTCTTCAGTGTTGTCACATGAAAAGATATAATAAAATATTTACAAAACTGTGAGGAGTGTACTCACTTTTGTGAGATACTGTGTGTGTATAATATATATTATATAATGTGTGTGTGTATATATATATTTATGGTTGGAGCCCTATGTCCGATATGGACATGGATATCATTTGTAATTAACATAAGACTTACCATCGGAAATAGACCTGGAAGTGTGGACTTACCATATGAAATGGACCTGAAAGTGTGCCTTGGCCTGATGGATGGTATGTCAAAATAAGGGGGCAAAAACATTCAGGTAGGGGTATAATATTTTATTGGTTTTCAGTTATTCGTTGAGCCAATTTTGAAAACGCCTGTGCCATCTCCACTTGAGGATTAGGGATATACCGGGCAAAGCAGGCTGACTTCCACCTGCCTAGTCTTTTAATGACGTGGTCTGGGACCCGTGGCGGGATGCTGCTGAGGCTGCTCCGATACGAAAGGAGTGTCCGGAGTACTGACTAGGGTTAAGGTGAAGGTTGCGGAGAAGTATCCTTATGTGTGCCAGGCACTTAAGGGTTTAACTGGGAATGGTAGAAGAGGACTGGAGTCCGGCTGTTCAGGCAGGAGTGACAGAAGATGGTTGAGTACAGTGACTGGACACCAGCTATTATTGGTTTTGTAAAGGTGAATGTCCACTCCAGAGCCTGCTTGCTGGGTTTTAGAAGCCTTGATTTGGAGGACGAAGTGGTCTTGGTAGCGAACCAAGTGCCGTCTGCGTAGTACTTGGCCTGCGGGGTTGTTACAGGTGAACTCGCCAGGTCGCAAGAACACGTAGTAGGCCAAATATATGGCTGCTTGTAGGACCGTACTGGGGAGAAGACCAAATGGAGAAGTAGTCAGGATGGTCGACATATCCCCGAAGATGGGCCCCGTAATGGGTAAACGTTTGGTGCCGATTACTGGTTGGGGTTTCTGAATGCCACGTAGGATGGCTCGGATAGCGTGGGACGAGAACAGTGAAGACTTTGCGGGGTCTTGAAGAGTCAAGAAATGTTGTATGCCGGCTAGGTATAGCTGAATGGTATTATAAGATAAGGCAAACTGAGTGTGGCAATATGAAATGAAGGCCAGTACTTGCTTGACATCTGTTGTTCCCTTGCAGCAGGGTGCCAGGAATTTATTGAATGCCTTCCAAGCTGTCTGGTAGGCTTTGAGTGTGTTATGGGACAGTGAGTGGTTGATGAGCTGGGTTGCTTCTTGTAAAATGTTCAACTAGTCCAGGGTCAGCTGTGACCAAACAGGGATAGTAGCCGACACTGGATCGGCTCCGGGAACCTGTTTGAAAAAGGTGTAATTAAAACGTGACAGTGCGTCAGCAGCTAGATTGTATTTACCTGGAATAAATGAACAGTGGATGTTAAACTGATGTTGTAAAGACAGTTGTTCCAATCTGTGTAGGAAGTACATGACTGATAGGGACTTGGACCTGCCTTTGTTGATAATGTCTGCCGTGGCCTGATTGTCGGTGGTGAAGACCACGGTTTGCCCTGTCCAATGATGACCCCAGAGCTGTGCGGCTGCCACTATGGGATAGAGCTTGAAGAGGGAGGATGTTCGGGTAAAGCCGGGTATCAACAGTATCTGTTGAGGCCAGGGTCCTGAAAACCATTGGTGGCCAAAAATTGCCGCAAAGCCTGTAGAAGCTGCAGCATCTGTCACCACCTGGGCTGAAAGGGCCGAAACCATAGGTATAAATAGGGATATGCCATTCCAGGCGGAAAGGAATTCCTCCCACATGGATAGGTCCGCTATTGCTGCGGAATCTAGATTTAGGATCTGATCGGGGGCTTGTGTTTGTGACAGATATCTCAGCAGACGTGACATGAAGGTGCGACCTTGTGGAATGATTCACATGGCGAAATTAAGCATTCCCAGGAGAGATTGCAACTGCTTTTTGGTACACCCCCTAGTGTGGGTGAATTCATGAAGGACCGCCCTAATGCAGGTTAGTTTGTCGAGGGGGAGACTGGCCTGCATGGTGCAGGTGTCTAAGTTGACCCCAAGAAAGGTGATGTTGTGTGCTGGACCGTCGACTTTATGCTCAGCGATGGCAACATTGAGATTTCCGAACATGACTGAGTTTGTCAAGGTCTCCTGGGGGCATGCTGGGTGGTTCTATTAGTAAGAAGTCATCCAGGTAGTGGATGACTTCTTGGCACTGAGCTTTGTGCAAGAGTATCCAAGCGAGGGACTGAGTGAATGTGTCGAAGAGCCAAGGGCTACTCTTCGAACCGAACGTCAGTTTCGTGGCAAAATAGTATGCCTCCTTCCACTTGATGCCATGCCAGCACCAAAGGGATGGGTGGATAGGCAGGAGCTTGAAGGCATCCGAAATATCGGCTTTGGAGAGCCAGGCGCCTGTACCTGCTTGGATGATTGCTTGGATTGCCATGTCCATGGAGGAATATTTTTAGGGAGAATTCTTCGGAGGGGATCAGGGAATTGAGACTGGGAATGTGGGAAGAATGAGGCACAGACAGGTCGTACACCAAACGTAGTTTATTTGAGAACTTGCCCTTGACAAGCCCAATAGGGCTGACTCTCCAAGTACTGAAATGGGGCTGAGTAAAGGGGCCTATAACGAACTATCGGTCTACTTCTGTCTGTAAGAGCTGATCTATGGCCTGTTCGTCAGTGGCCGCTGAACGAAGATTCCTACATTCGTAGGTAGGGTGGGGCAGTGAAATGAGGCCGGTGTGAAACCCTACTGTGAATCCCTGGATAAGGTAGGTGGCCAGGGAGGGGGTGGGGTGTGAGGTGAGGTAGAGTCCTAGCCACAAGACGTTGATTCGGCTTAGTCATGCCCTCTTCTGTTTGACTTCGCACAAGTTTCTTGGATGCGCTCTTTGGCATAATGTGCAGATGTGGAGCAGGTGGCACTGACTGAAGTTGCAGGACCCGTAGTTGTAATTGTTGCAGATGGCTGCCCCTCCCACGGTTCGGACTGGGCGTCAGAATTTGTTCACCTGAGGCGTTTGTGCAGGGGCCGACTGGCCCTGAAGTGCACCGGAGGTAGAGGGGAATTCAAAGGGACGTCTGATTGTCGCATTGGCGCACCCGGTGGCAGTGTGAGTGGAGGACTGGCAAATCGCACACAGTGGTGAGCACAAGCCGGAAAAGTGGCGACAGAACAGCTCTGTGTCCATGAGGCTCTAATTTGTTGTCGTTTGAACTGCTGGTTTTGCGGTAAAGGAACGGTGGTAGTCATAAAAAGAAAATCCTCCATACTTGTAGCCCAAGTCTTCTACGGTATGGAGGTATACTTCCAGCTCTTCCCATCGATCATGCCGCTATTGCGGCTGACTACGAATCGGACTCTGGAGCATGTATCGAAATGTGGCAAATACCTGGGGCACGCCGAGATGAATCGGTGCATTTAATGCGACTTAATTCGTATCGGAGCGTGATACGTGGCAGTGAAATGATGGCCATGACAGAGGTACGAATCGGTGAGTCGTAACGAGCGACTGACAACGAATGTGACTCTGGAGAACGTACTGAAATGAGGCCGTAAGCAACCAGGGCACACCGGAGCGAATCGGTGCATCTTTAGATGCGACTGGATTCGAATCGGAGCGCGGTACGTGACTGAAATGCATGAAATGATTTGAAATGGTTTGAAATGCTTAGAAATGTTCTGAAATGAGAAATTACTTAGAAATTGCGAATTGCGAATCACAACGGTTTGTCTACTGACGCATGGTAACAATTTGTTAGACATGCCTGAATGAAGCGACGTCTACGTCGCGGTGGTTTATAAATAACGAGAAACGGTAACATAACGATGGTGCGAGTGGTATGCATTGCGGTGATTCGTAAGTTTGATATCACGGTTTAGTGACATAATATCTAACAATGCGTGAAAACAAAAGTCAGTCGGAACCCTACCTGCGACAGCCAAGCCAGACGCGTGGTACCAAAACACGAATCGGTAACACGGACTTAGAAACTCTCGAGCACGGAAATTTGCAAATGCGGGAACTTGCGAGACAAGAACTTGCGGACGCTGGTATTCGAATAGTCGGCCTAGTGACGTATATCGCGCACAGGAAACCGACAAACACCACAGGTGAGCAGGCTGCTTAAATACCCCCCCGGGCTCCTCCCATAAATTCAGGCCACCATACTGGCCTTATATATATATATATATATATATATATATATATATATATATATATATATATATATTTATTTATTTATGAAAATTGTTATCCATACTTACCGTAATTTTCCTTTCCTGGATCCTCCCCATGTCAGCCTCCTATGGATCAGCTCCGTCCCCTCTGACCCCTCCAGGACCACCTCTTTCTTAGCCCATAAAGGGCAGCTGTCTGCCCACACCAGTGTTCAAAAAATACCCACATTGCGACTGGGTGGGAATCCTCCGGCTGACATGGGGAGGATCAAGGAAAGAAAAATTACGGTAAGTATGGATAACCATTTTCCTTATTCCTGGGCCTCCCCATGTCAGCCTACTATGGGATGTACCAAGCAATATTAAGAAGGGAGGGAAGATAAAAAATAAGCCAAACCCTCAATGCAATTCTACTCAAACTTTTAGTGGGCAACAGCTGCCATAATAACCGTAGAGCCAAATGTTTCCTCAGGCAGACAAGCCATATTAAGCCTGCAATGCCTAATAAAAGGTGTTGGGCACGCTGCAGCTTGCTGCTCTGCAAACTACCTCAGGGGCAAACGTCGCGTATGCTGCCCAAGATGCTGCCATACCCCTCGTCGAGTTGGCTTTGATCTCTGAAGGAGGAGGAAGGCCCAGTGTTTTGTATGCAATATGTATGGTCTTGACAAACCAGGAAGACACAACTCTGGATGTTGCTGGCATACCCTTTTTAGGCCCCATTGGGAAAACCTACAGCTGATCTTGTTTTCAAAAGCTTTTAGTCCATTTCAGGTAGGTTGAAACCGCAGAGACCAGGTCTAACCTACTCCACTAATCATCAGCTGTATCCGCCAGAAAGGCTGGGAGAATGACCTCCTAGTTCATACAAAATTATGTGGCCACCTTAGGTAGAAAGTTCGGTATCTGCCTAAGGACTATCTTGTCTGGGAGCACCAAACAAAATGGTTCTTTACAAGAGAAGGCGCACAACTCGGAGACTCTTCTGGCCAAGGCAAAGGCTAGTAAAAGACAAAAACAAAAAACTGTTAAAAGAAATAATGAACAGGAGAAAGCTTGATCAAAACGGAGGAACCGGCAATGTTCCCAAAACATGTGTGTTTAAGTGAGTGAGTGAGTGTTAAGTCCTCTTTTGGAAAAAAACGATTTCAATGGAGGTCTGATTTGTATGGCTGCCCCTAAAAATCAGATCACCAATGGATGTAGAGCATATCTTGTACACGACATACCCGACAAGTCGGGGATTTGACCCTTCAGGGAATTATAAGCTAACCCTTTGAGACCACTCTGCAGAAACTCCAAAATGTTAGATACTGAAGGAGATCCAAGGTCCCAACCCCTTTCTGTAGTATTCCAGATCCGGTGATAGGCTACATTTGTGGATTTCTTATGAGCCTGTAATAATATCTCCACTACACTGCCCGAGAGACCCAAGCCAGTTAAAGCCCCCCTCTCACTTCCAAGTCATTAACCTCATCCTCCTGCGGTTTGGGTGTCATTCCCCACTCTGCAGAAGGAAATTTTGACAAGGAGGCCGTGGGATTGGTGAGCCCAACTTTATCCTCCAAGCCAGAGGTAACCACGGCTCCCTGAGCCAGTAAGGTAGGACTACTATTGCTGTGACCCTTTCTCGCTAAATCTCCAGCAGGATTTTGAGAGCCAATGGAAGCGGTGGGAACACATACACCAAGGGGAAATTCCAAGACCTGGACAGAGCACCCTGACCCAACACCTGTGGATGCCAGGTCCGGGAGAAGAAGCAAAGCAGTTCACAATTCTCCTCCAATGCCATAAGATCTATCGAAGGCCTCCCCCAGACCCTGAAAATTTTGCGTAGGTACTTGGGGTTGAGGCCACATTCGTTGTTATCCCCAAAGCCTTGACTCAAGCGATCTGCTAAAAGATTCCCAGGCCCTGGGAGATAAGATGCTGTAAGAGAGCCAAGATTCTTCTCTGCCCATAGGAAGATTGACATGCCACCTGAAGGAGAGGGCGAATTCTTGTGCCCCCTTGATGAGACACATAAGCCACCATAGTTTTGTTGTCCAAAAGGATCTTGACAGCTCGTCCTCGCAACATAGGTTGGAACGCTAAGAGAACGCGTCTGACAACATCCAATCCCAGGAGATTTGAACTCTTCACCCCACAAAGGTTCCATTGGCCTTGAACCTGCTGTCCCAGGCAGTGTGCCCCGCAGCCTGCCAGACTGGCATTAGTCGTCACCACTATTGGTTCTGAGGCCTTCAACGGAACTCTGTGGGAAAGATTGCAAGCTACTGACCACCAAACCAGGGACCAGATTTTCTGGAACAAGGAGTGACAATTCCACTGAAGAAGAAAGTTGCATTGAAACCTCCTTCTGCGCCACCTGATCCATGGGACTACTCTTACTGTGGCCGATAGAACCCCCAGATACTGCATGCATTCCTTCACCATCATAGAAGGCCTGGCCATCACTGCTTTTGTCTGAGACTGGATCTCCTGGACTTTCCTCTGAGGAAGAGAAACACGATCCCAATCCATGTCGAATTGTACTCCTAAATACTCCAACATTTGGGTCGGATGCATCTGGCTCTTTCCGAAAGTTGATCAACCGACCGCAATGAGCTAGCGTTTTGCAGGTGAAATTCACATGAGCTAGAAGGAGCTCATTTGACGGACCCAGAAGTAGCATGTCGTCTAGATAATGGAATATTTGCACTCCCTTGACCCTGAGAGTCGCGACGACAGCAGACAGTAGCGTTGAAAACGTTCTCGGAGTCGTGCAGAGATCGAATGGGAGACATTAAAATTGAAAATGAGAGCCTTCTACGGAAAACCTGAGAAAGCGATGGTGAGATGCGTCTATGGAAACATGAAGATAAACGTCCGCCAGATCGATGGAAACCATCCAGTCTCCTGACTCCACAACCGAAATGATCATTTCCAATGACTCCATTTTGAATGATGGAATAATTCATGTAAGAATTCAGGACTTTAAGATCAAAAACTGGTCCGAAACCCCCTGAAGCCTCTGGGATCAAAAATAGAGGGGAACTTTTTGACCCAATTTGTGCCTTGGAACTGGAAGGATGGCCTTTTCTGCCAACGCCTTTCCAAATCCGTAGGAAGTCCAGTTTCTTCAAACAAGGTCTGAGGGGGCCTTGTTCTGATTTCGAGACGATAACGTGATCAAATGGCGGCTACAATCCAGGCATCCTAAAATTTGTCCGCCCAACCCCCCCGAATTGGGCTAGTCTTGCTCCTACTTGAGGGTTAAGCGGAGACACCTTCAGAAGGATTTATTTGAAGCCTTAGGAGATTCGTTGGCCCTGGGCTTGGAAGGTTTCTGGAAGGTTAAACTGGCTTCCTTCTACTGTCTGAAAAACTGTCTGCACTGGCCTCTCTGAATACTTCTTAGGATCTCTTGTTAAACCGAAAGGGCTGCTGTTGTCTTTTTCTCTTTTGCGGGATTAGGCCAGATCTGCCGCTGGAAACCCGCTGAATTGCTGATTCTAAGTCTTCCCAAAGAGTAGCTTCCCGTCGAATGGAACTGAACACAGACTGGCCTTATCGGCCGACCAATGCTTCAACCATAAGGCTCTGTGGACTGTGACAGAATGAGCTATTATCTTTGCTGTCATCTTGCCACTTCAGATACAAACTCTACAGCAGTCTTGAAGACTGCAAAGGAGAAGAACTGCCCTTCCCAGACTTTCATCCGAACATCCATCCACCAGCTCCGCTTCCCTCACTCTAATGCCCTGTACACATGGTCGGATTTTCAGATGGGAAAAGTGCGATTGGATTGTGTTGTCGGAAATTCCGATCGAGTGTGGACTCCATCGGACTTTTTTCATCGGAATTTCCGACACACAAAGTTTGAGAGCAGGGTATAAAATTTTCTGACAACAAAATCCGATCGTTTAAATTCCGATAGTGTGCACACAAATCCGACGCACAAAGTGCCACGCATGCTCAGAATAAATTAGGAGACGAAAGCTAATGGCTACTGCCCGTTTATAGTCCCGACATACGTGTTTTACGCCACCGCGCTCAGAACGATTGTTTTTTCCGACAACTTTGTGCGACCGTGTGTATGCAAGACAAGTTTGGCCCAAAATCCGTCAGAAAAAATCCGATGGATTTTGTTGTCGGAATTTCCAATCAATGTCCGATCGTGTGTACAGGGCATAAGGCCGGATTCACACCCATGCACTCCCAGCGCTCCCCACATTCTGCAGACCCGCACCACAGAACGTGTTCCATAGGAGACCATGGTAAACAGACGGTAGTGCAAATCCGCAAAACGCACCAAAATCGCATGGGTGCGAATCCAACCCAAGTGCTGCTGCCACAGGAGTGAGTGCTACCGCCGGTCTGCAGGCTGCTCCGGCCAAACTATACAACCTTTTTAGGTCTATGTTCTATAGAATCTCTAAAAGAGACTGAATCCTCCTGCGGAAGCGCAATGTGGCGGGCAAATCCACGTAATGAAGCATCCACCTTAGGCATAGTGTCCCAAGGGGTACAGCTTCGATACTCTATTATGCACATTGTGCTTCTTCTCAGGCCCACCCACTCATCGTAAATTACTTCTTTCATTTCAGAAATTAATGGGAAGGAAGGTAAGAATTTCTTTAAATACGGGTAGTATCTTTGCTGTTTCCTTGGAGGCGACGATTCTTCTTGCCATACCCGCTTTCCTCTGAGGACCTCAGTTGAGCAGGCCCAACAGGATCTTTCTTCTGCCTGGGCTGGCGATGAAGACCGAACGCCGTCAGATTAAATACAGCGAGAATCTCCTGTTTAATCGGCGGCCTCTTTAATACAAAGTCCCGCCTCCTGGACCAGCTTCTATGATAGACAGAACAGTGGTCCAATGCCGGCCCAGGAGACGGGACTTCCTATTACAGAGGTAAGCAGGAGATGCTCGCTGTATGTAATCTGACGTCGCTCGTCCCGCCCCCCTCCCTGTTCCCTCCTAGGCAGCCCAAATTGCAGTATCGGCGTATAACACGCACACACTATTTGCACTCGATTTTCAGGGTGAAAAAGTGCGTGTTATGCGCCAATAAATACAGTAAATAAAAAAAACTTTTTTTTTTTTTTTTTTTAAACAAAAAATAAATAAAATAAATAAATACAATCAAAATAAACTTCTCCATTCGAATCTTCAGTGCTAAGGCAGCTAGGCAAAATTCCAGACCTATAAGGCACAGGATAATAAAAACACTCTGACAGACAAGTAACACAGCAGTAAGTAATAGGAGTCCTGGAAGGAGGCTTACCAGAGCATAGCAGCAGATTGATCAGCTGGAGAGGAGACTGAGATTAGCCTAAGGCTGGGTTCACACTGGTCCGACAAACGCTCCGACATTGGGAGCTCTTGTCGCATGACGTGTGAAATGTAATGTTTCCCTATGGGAGCCGTCCTAACTGGTCCGACACAAGTCGTTCCGACTTTAGAAATGCTCCCTGTACTACTTTGGTCCGACTTTGATCCTACTTCAGCCTATTGACTATCATTGAAGTCGGATCAAAGTCGGATTGCCGTCTTGCATGATCCGACTTCGGCACGCGACTTGTGCTCAGATGATCTTGAGGGGGAACTCCGCGCCAAATTTTAAATAAAAATCCGGCATGGGTTCCCCCTCCAAGAGCATAGCAGGCCCTTAGGTCTGGTATGGATCTAAGGGGAACCCCTACGCCAAAAAATCGGCGTGGGGTCCCCCCTAAAATCCATACCAGACCCTTATCCGAGCACGCAGCCCAGCCGGTCAGGAATGGGGGTGGGGACGAGCTGGCGGCCCCCCCCCTCCTGGACCGTACCAGGCCGCATGCCCTCAACATGGGGGGGTGCTTTGGGGCATGAGGGGCGCAGTGTGGCCCCCCACCCCAAAGCACCTTGTCCCCATGTTGATGAGGACAAGGGCCTCTTCCCGACAACCCTGGCCGTTGGTTGTCGGGGTCTGCGGGCGGGGACTTATCGGAATCCGGGAGCCCCCTTTAATAAGGGGGCCCCCAGATCCCGGCCCCCCACCCTATGTGAATGAGTATGGGGTACAGCGTACCCCTACCCATTCACCTAGGAAAAAAGTGTCATTTAAAAAAAAAACACTACACAGATTTTTAAAGCATTTTATTCGACAGCTCCGGGGGTCTTCTTCCGACTTCGGGGGTCTCTCCGGTTCTTCTCCGCGCTCTCCGGGTCTTCTGCCGGGCTCCTCCTCTCTCTTCTGCTCTTTTGCCGCTCTTTTGCTAAAGAGGAGGAGCCCGGTCTGCTGCCTTCTTCTCTTCGGGGGTCTCTCCGGTTCTTCTCCACGCTCTCCGGATCTTCTGCCGGGCTCCTCCGCTCTCTTCTGCTCTTTTGCCGCTCTTTTGCTAAAGCGGAGGAGCCTGGTCTTCAATCTTCTGCCTTCTGCCTTCTGCCTTCTGCCCTCTTCTCCTGATGTTGACACGACGCTCTCTGGGGCTAGAATGCTCTCTGTGCGCTCTGCTCTGACTTATATAGGCGGTGACCCCGCCCCCTTAAGCCGTCACAGTCCCTGGGCATGCTGGGACTGTGACGTTTTAGGGGGCGTGGTCATCACCCGATGACCACGCCCCCTTATGCCGTCATAGTCCCAGCATGCCCAGGGACTGTGACGGCTTAAGGGGGCGGGGTCACCGCCTATATAAGTCAGAGCAGAGCGCACAGAGAGCATTCTAGCCCCAGAGAGCGTCGTGTCAACATCAGGAGAAGAGGGCAGAAGGCAGAAGGCAGAAGGCAGAAGATTGAAGACCAGGCTCCTCCGCTTTAGCAAAAGAGCGGCAAAAGAGCAGAAGAGAGCGGAGGAGCCCGGCAGAAGATCCGGAGAGCGTGGAGAAGAACCGGAGAGACCCCCGAAGTCGGAAGAAGACCCCCGGAGCTGTCGAATAAAATGCTTTAAAAATCTGTGTAGTGTTTTTTTTTTAAATTGACACTTTTTTCCTAGGTGAATGGGTAGGGGTACGCTGTACCCCATACTCATTCACATAGGGTGGGGGGCCGGGATCTGGGGGCCCCCTTATTAAAGGGGGCTCCCGGATTCCGATAAGTCCCCGCCCGCAGACCCCGACAACCAACGGCCAGGGTTGTCGGGAAGAGGCCCTTGTCCTCATCAACATGGGGACAAGGTGCTTTGGGGTGGGGGGCCACACTGCGCCCCTCATGCCCCAAAGCACCCCCCCATGTTGAGGGCATGCGGCCTGGTACGGTCCAGGAGGGGGGGGGCCGCCAGCTCGTCCCCACCCCCATTCCTGACCGGCTGGGCTGCGTGCTCGGATAAGGGTCTGGTATGGATTTTAGGGGGGACCCCACGCCGATTTTTTGGCGTAGGGGTTCCCCTTAGATCCATACCAGACCTAAGGGCCTGCTATGCTCTTGGAGGGGGAACCCATGCCGGATTTTTATTTAAAATTTGGCGCGGAGTTCCCCCTCAAGATTCATACCAAACACAGTGCCGGGCATTGGCGGGGATCCAAGTCGGATCCCCGTTCATTGAAAGTCGGACACATGCCGGCTTCATGTCGCAGGGCAAAGTCGGATCCAAAGTAGGACGGCTGTCGTGTCGCACCAGTGTGAACCCAGCCTAAAGGACAGAGCCTGCTGCAAATCAGCAGTGAGCATCCTGGTGTTTGCTAGGCAACCCAAAGAGGAAGCTGCCTCTGACCTCACCTGGTCAACTCTGAGCTTCCTGAAAGGAATACATGTGAAGGCGGTGAACTACAAGTCCCAGCAAGCCAAACCACTGCCTGAACACACAAAAACATGGAAGGAGAGAGTGCTAGCACCTGCCTAACGAAGGTATATACAGTTATTTATACTGCACCTTATTATCCCAGCATCATGGGAACCCACCTCCTTAGGAGATTTACAGCCTTCTGAACCGGGAGGGGCTGAACCCGAACAGGATGGATGCATACCTCCCAACTTTTTGAGATGGGAATGAGGGACACCTATCAGCAAAAGTGTGCAGGCATAGGACACACCCCTTGCCACACCCCCTTAAAGGAGAATTGTACAAAAAAAACCAAGATTGGTTAAACCCACAAGTGTTTTTTTTACCACTACTATTCCTATATATTGGCTTTTGAAATTTACAAATGCAGCAATTTAGAAATCAGATGAAAGGTTTAGTGCTGGAAAATACTTTTTGATAGATAAAAAGTGCATTTTATATACATCTATAAAGATCAGACCAAAATGAGGGACAAATGAGGAGGAATGAGGGACAGAGGGACATTGCTCCAAATCAGGGACAGTCCCTCGAAATCAGGGACAGTTGGGAGGTATGTGGATGGTGGATGGAGAAGAAAATAAATAAAGTAAAAATAATAAAAATAAACTTTAAAAGGTGTCCGGAAGCAAGGATGAAAAAATAACACTGGTGTGGGCAGACAGCCACCCTTTATGGGCTAACAAAAAGGTGGTCCTGGAGGGGGTGGAGCTGACCTATAGTAGGCTGACATGGGGAGGTCCAGGAAATATATGTATATATGTGTGTGTGTGTGTGTATATATATATATACACACACAGTGCTGTGAAAAAGTATTTGCCCCCTTCCTGATTTTTTATCTTTTTTGCATACTTCTCAAACTTAAATGTTTCAGATCATAAAAACAATTTTTATCCACTTGACCATTGGACACTTAAACCCCCTTCCTAACCAGACCAATTTTCAGATTTCGGTGCTCTCACATTTTGAATGACAATTACTCAGTCATGCAACACTGTACCCATATGAAATTTTCGTCCTTTTTTTCACACAAATAGAGCTTTCTTTTGGTGGTATTTGATCACCTCTGGGTTTTTTATTTTTTGTGCTATAAATGAAAAAAGACCAAAAATTTTGTAAAAAAATAAATTTTTCTTCATTTCTATTATACAATTTTGCAAATACCGTATATACTCGAGTATAAGTCGTTCCGAGTATAAGTCGAGGCCCTAATTTGCCACAAAAAAATGGGAAAAACTTATTGACCCGAGTATAAGACGAGGATGAGAAATGCACAGCTACTGTAAGTGGAAAAGAGGGTCAAAAACGCCCATTTGCAGCCTCACTGTGCCCATTTGCATGCCTGACTGTGCCCATTTGCAGCCATAGGTCCCCTGAACTTCAAACTCGGTAGTTAAGGGTTCCTAGATGCCCCCTAGCTGCAGCCAAAATTTGGGGTCTCTGGACCCAAAGGGTCCCAAAATGACAGATGCAGATGGACACAGTTGACCGAATTTGGGGCCCCATATCTTGGGGCCACTTAGTACTAAGAACCGCAAATTTGGTGTGCAAACCCAGTGAAACTAGCACCATAAAATATCCAAAGCTGGGGTTTCTAGCACCAAGTGGCCCCGAGATACAGGGCCCCAAATTTCAGTTCAGAAAATGTCAAGCACTTTTCTGTAGCAGAGAATGACATTTTCTGAACCAGCTTTGGGGCCCTGTATCTCGGGGCCACTTGATGCTAGAAACTCCATCTTTGGATATGTTATGGTACCAGTTCCACTGGGTTTGCACACCATATTTGGGGTTTCTAGCACTAAGTGGTCCTGAGATACGGGGCCCCAAATTTGGTTCAGAAAATGTCAAGCACTTTTCTGCAGCAGAGAATGACATTTTCCGAACCGATTTTGGGGTCCCGTATCTCAGGGCCACTTAGTGCTAGGAACTCCATCTTTGGATATGTTGTGGTACCAGTTCCACTGGGTTTGCACACCAAGCTCCAAGTGGCCCTGAGATACGGGGCCCCAAAGTCGGTTCGGAAAATGAAATTTTTTCCTGCAAAAAAGTGCTTGACTCGAGTATAAGTCGAGGGGGGCACTTTCAGCACAAAAAAATGTGCTGAAAAACTCGACTTATACTCGAGTATATACGGTAAGTAATTTTTCTTCATAAATTTGGGCCACAATTTATACTGCTACATATCTTTGGTAAAAATAACCTAAATTAGTGGATATTATTTAGTCTGTGTGAAAGTTATAGAGTCTACAAGCTATGGTGCCAATCACTGAAAATTGATCACATCTGATCATACCTGATGTACTGAGGCCTATCTCATTTCTTGAGACTAGGGATGAGCCGAACACCCCCCGGTTCGGTTCGCACCAGAACCCGCGAACTTACCGAAAGTTCGCACGAACGTTAGAACCCCATTGACGTCTATGGGACTCGAACGTTCGAAATCAAAAGTGCTCATTTTAAAGGCTAACTTGCATGGTATTGTCCTAAAAAGGGTTTGGGGACCCGGGTCCTACCCCAGGGGACATGTATCAATGCAAAAAAAACTTTTAAAAACGGCCGTTTTTTCGGGAGCAGTGATTTTAATGATGCTCAAAGTAAAAAAAAAAAAGTGAAATATTCCTTTAAATATCGTACCTGGGGGGTGTCTATAGTATGCCTGTAAAGTGACGCGTGTTTCCCATGTTTAGAACAGTCCCTGCACCAAATGTCATTTTTAAAGGAAAAAATCTCATTTAAAACTGCTTGAGGGTTTAATGTCATGTCGGGTCATGGCAATATGGATGAAAATCAGTGAGACAAACGGCATGGGTACCCCCCAGTCCATTACCAGGCCCTTTGGGTCTTGTATGGATATTAAGGGGAACCCCGCACCCAAATTAAAATAAGGAAAGGTGTGGGGACACCAGGCCCTATATACTCTGAACAGCAGTATACAGGCGGTGCAAACAAGACAGGGACTGTAGGTTTGTTGTTAAGTAGAATCTGTTTGTAATTTTGAACGGGTACATTTTTAACATGTTTAGCTCCAGCCAAAAAATCTTTTTTAAGCTTTTTGGAAAACATAGGGAAGGGTTATCACCCCTGTGACATTTGTTTTGCTGTCTTTCCTCCTCTTCAGAAGATTTCACCTCACTTTTTTGTCCCAATGAAAAATGTTTTTTGAAAATTTGGGTTTTTTTGTGGAACAAGGATTGGAAAGCATCAGTGGAAAGGAGAAATTGTTTTCCCATATTAACTCTTACAGGAGAGAATTTCCTAGGGGTAGATTTCATCTCACTTCCTGTTGTCTCCTTCCGTTTGCAAGTAGGAGTCGTTTGTAAGTTAGATGTTTGAAAGTAGGGTCCTGCCCTATATACTCAGCAGGAATTTGGGCCTTAGGTGTTGCTGTGGCCACAACACTGTAAGCCCTCACAGGGCCCTGCTGTGAAATATTAGATCAAGAATTGTAATTACATGCCCCTGTTGAACAGGAGCTGAAAAATTAGGCCTTAGGCACTGGTGCTGGTGCCACAACACTGCAACCCCTCACAGACACTCTAGTTGGAACGCAGGAACGAGCCCTGCTGCAAAGTATTGCTTCAAAAATTGTAATTACACGCCCCTGTTAGACAGGGGCAGAAAAATTGGGCCTTAGGCACTGGTGCTGGTGCCACAACACTGCAACCCCTCACAGACACTCTAGTTGGAACGCAGGAACGAGCCCTGCTGCAAAGTATTGCATCAAAAATTGTAATTACATGCCCCTGTTAGACAGGGGCAGAAAAATTGGGCCTTAGGCACTGGTGCTGGTGCCACAACACTGCAACCCCTCACAGACACTCTAGTTGGAACGCAGGAACGAGCCCTGCTGCAAAGTATTGCATCAAAAATTGTAATTACACGCCCCTGTTAGACAGGGGCAGAAAAATTGGGCCTTAGGCACTGGTGCTGGTGCCACAACACTGCAACCCCTCACAGACACTCTAGTTGGAATGCAGGAACGAGCCCTGCTGCAAAGTATTACATCAAAAATTGTAATTACACGCCCCTGTTAAACAGGGGCTGAAAAATTGTGCCTTAGGCACTGGTGGTGGCGCCCAGAACCAAAAATGTTCTTACAAGCTATCAGCGTGATGATTGAGGAGGAAGAGGATAATTACTCAGGGATAGTCACTCAGCATCAGCATAGGCAGTCTTTGAAGGGATCTGAGATTTCAAAAAAAAATATTCGGTTACATCAGCATCAGGTGCTTGGTAGCTGGTGGTGATCCAAGACTGATTCGTTTTTATGAAGTCAGCCGATCGACCGAGTCGGTGGACAGACGCACCCTGTGATCGGTTACCACACCTCCAGCAGCACTGAATGTGCGTTCCGAAAGAACGCTGGATGCAGGACAGGCCAGTAGCTCAATTGCATACTGTGCAAGCTCTGGCCAGTGATCCATCCTCAAGACCCAGTAACCCAGAGGATTTTCGGTGGGAAAGGTGTCCAAGTCTGATCTTGCCCCTAGGTATTCCTGCACCATGTAAAACAGACGCTGGCGATGGTTGCTGGAACCGATCATACCTTGGGGCTGCGGACCAAAAAATTGTCTGAACGCAATTCAGACGGTCAGGCGGCCACCTTCTCCACCGCTCCTTCTTTGACTGACCGAAGCCTCAGCAACACGTTGTCCAGAAACAGGAGTTTGTAACCTCCCAGTCTCTGGGAACGCGTGCACAGACCTTTCTGCAAGGCCTCCCGAAGATGTTTCATCCTGCTGATGCTGAGTGCCAGGCTCCACCTCCATACTGACACAATCTTCCTCCTCCTCCTCCTCCTCTTCCTGTGTGATCGGCGGGCACGCAGGAACACTGTCTGGATAAAGGGGGCCTTGAGAGCTAAGGAATTCCTCCTCTTCCTGCCTCTGTTCTGCCTCAAGTGCCCTGTCCATTATTCCACGCAGCGTGTGCTCCAACAGGTGGACAAGGGGGACAGTGTCACTGATGCATGCACTGTCAGTGCTCACCATCCTCGTGGCCTCCTCGAATGGTGACAGGACAGTGCATGCATCCCTGATCATGGCCCACTGGCGTGGGGAAAAAAAACCAAGCTCCCCTGACCCTGTCCTGGTGCCATAGTCACACAGGTACTCATTGATGGCCCCCTGCTGTGTGTGCAGCCGCTGAAGCATGGCCAACGTTGAGTTCCACCTGGTGGGCATGTCACAGATTAGGCGGTTCTTGGGCAGGTTAAACTCCTTTTGGAGGTCCGTCAGCCGAGCACTGGCATTATATGACCGGCGGAAATGCACACAGACTTTCCTGGCCTGCCTCAGGACATCCTGTAAGCCCGGGTACCTGCCCAAGAACCGCTGCACCACCAAGTTAAGGACGTGAGCCAAACAGGGCACATGGGTCATTTGTCCCTGTCGGAGGGCAGAGAGGAGGTTGGTGCCATTGTCGCAAACCACCATTCCTGCCTTAAGTTGGCGTGGCATCAACCACCTCTGAACCTGCCCCTGCAGAGCTGACAGAACCTCTGCCCCAGTGTGGCTCCTGTCCCCCAAGCACACCAGCTCAAGCACCGCATGGCATCTTTTGGCCTGCGTACTTGCGTAGCCCCTTGAACGCCTACGGAGCACCGCTGGTTCCGAGGAAGAGGCCATGGAGGAAGAAGAAGAGGAGGGGGTGGAGGAGAGAGGTGTGTCACAATCAGCATTTTGGAGGCGTGGTGGCGGAACAACCTCCAACACTACTGCACCTTGTCCTGCATCCTTCCCAGCTGCCAGCAGAGTCACCCAATGCGCCGTGAAACTTAGGTAACGTCCCTGTCCATGCCTGCTGGACCATGAGTCAGCGGTAATATGCACCTTACCGCTGACCGCCCTGTCCAGCGAGGCATGGACATTGCCTTCCACATGCCGGTAGAGAGCCGGAATCGCCTTCCGTGAGAAAAAGTGGCGTTTGGGTACCTGCCACTGAGGAACCGCACATTCCACAAACTCACGGAAGGGGGCAGAGTCTACCAACTGAAAAGGCAGCAGTTGAAGTGCTAGCAATTTTGCCAAGCTAGCATTCAACCGCTGGGCATGTGGATGGTTGGGAGCAAACTTCTTTCGGCGGTGCAGCAGCTGGGGCAGGGAAATTTGCCTGGTACAATCTGACGTCGGTGTACCAAAAGCAGATTGCCCACAAGTACTTGGCTGTGACACACCTAATTCTACACCTTCATTCCTCTCACTGCAGGTCTCAGAGAGGACTGAAGGTCTAGTGGGGTTGGAAATCTCAGCTGATGAGGAGCAAGGAGAGATCCTCTTTGTTCTTTGGTGTGGGTCTTTTAGATACGCTTGCCAATGAACTGCATGGCAGGTCAACATATGTCTGGTCAAGCATGTGTGTAATGTACCTGGTAGTTGAGCCTGACTGGTAGAAGGAGACCTCTCTTAAGCGCTGGTTCAGGAGCCGCTGGAAGTGGGAACAGTGGTCTCCTGAGCACAGTGGGTAGGAGGGCCTGATGCGGGTTCCAGCAGAAGCAGACACCGGAACTGGAATGAAGTCCCTCAGGGATGGCTGAGCTGTGGATGCAGGTAACTGGTGCAGGCCGGTAGTTAGGCTGGTAGCCGGATGCGTAGACAGCAGCTGGATGCAAACAGGCAGGCTGGAGCAGCGTGACAGGACACAGGCAAGCAAGGTCAGACAGTCCGTATTTGGCAGGAGATCAGGCAGGATATCAACAGGAGGGATGATCCAAGAGTAGTCAGACAGGCAGGAGTTCAGCAACGGGTAGCAGAAGAAACAAGGTCAGACAAGCCGGGTCGGATAGGAGACTGGAGAATGGTCAGACGTAGCCGGGTCAATATCAAACAACAAGCAGGCAGATACAGGAACTTTCAGGTGCAGAGCTGCAGACGAACAGCAGCTAACATGAGCACCTGTCACCCTTTTAAAGGCCCCTTGGCGCCAAACGGCGCTAGCGCGAACGGGCGCCCCCTGGTGGGGATTTTGGCTGAATATGCTTGGAAATGATCCTTGAGGACCTACGTGCACGCAGATTCACCCGACGACTGCTGACATGCCCCTGACATTGCCCCCCCCCAACGGGCAGCCTCCGGATGCCCAGATGCGCCTTTTTTTCAGGATGGGTAGAGAAGTATGCATGAATTAAACGTTTGGCATGAATATTACAGTCAGGTTCCCATGAGTTGTTCTCCGGACCATACCCTTTCCACTTAATTAAAAACTGTACTTGCCCAGACCTCTTTCTGCAGTCAAGGATGGATTCCACTTCGTATTCTTCATTGCCGTCCACCAGAACTGGTTCAGGGACCCTGGTGCCCCTATCAGGAAAAGGATCATCTACAGCAGGCTTTAAGAGTGATACGTGAAATACAGGATGTATCTTAAGTGAATCAGGTAAGCATAATTCATACGATACTTCGTTAATTTTCCTTTTCACAGGGAAAGGTCCAATAAATTTTGGGGCAAGTTTCTTGGAAGGACATGACAATCTGATATTATTAGTGGACAGCCATACCTTGTCGCCAGGTTGGAGGTTTAGATCTCCCCTTCTTTTCTCATCAAAGAACCTCTTATTATCCGCTTGCGCTTTGGATACCGCCTCCTGCAAGATCCGATTATTACGACTGAAGAACTGCACTGTGTCCTGGACCGCTGGAACTGAAGATTCTGAAAGACAATCTGGTAAAAAAGATGCATGAAACCCATAATTGGCAAAGAAAGGAGATTGACCGGTGGCAGAGTGACTGGCGTTATTGTACGCAAATTCTGCAAGTGGCAGCAAGGATACCCAATCATCTTGCACAAAAGATGTAAAACACCTAATGTTTTGCTCCAGAGTTTGATTTGTCCTTTCAGTTTGCCCATTAGTTTGGGGGTGGTATGCTGAGGACAGGGCTAGTTCAATCTTCAAGTTTTCACAAAGGGCTCTCCAGAAACGTGAAGTAAACTGCACCCCCCTATCAGACACTATATTTGTGGGAATCCCGTGTAACCTAACGATTTCTTTAATGAACACACGAGCTGTCTCTACAGCAGAAGGTGTTCCTTTTAGGGGCACAAAGTGGGCCATTTTGGATAGCCGGTCGACGACCACAAAGATCGCCGAACACCCCTCCGAATGTGGCAGTTCGACTATAAAGTCCATTGCTATCATTCTCCAGGGCCTATCTGGTATAGGCAATGGTCTTAGTAGACCCCACGCTCTGTTCCTGGGGGTCTTGTTCTGGATGCAGACAGAGCAGGAGTTGACATATTTCTTGCAAAATTCCTTTAAGTTAGGCCACCAAAAGGTGCGCTGCACCAGCTCAAGGGTCTTACGGACCCCAAAATGTCCTGCAAGTGGGTGGTCATGCAAAAGCGTCAGCACCTTGACGCTAACGTTCTCTGGCACGAAGATTTGACTTCCCCTCCATAATAGTCCATCTCGAGGTGTTAAGGAAGGCTCTTGAAGACTTGAAGGTTCTGGGGATGCTTCTCTAATCATGGATAGCAAATCTGTCTGAAGGAGAAGAAAACTGTTTGCCGGCAAAATAGTGTCAGGGACAGAAGAGTCCTTAGGATTATCAAACATGCGTGACAATGCGTCTGGCTTTGTATTCTTGGATCCCGGCCGGTAGGTGATGTGGAAGCAAAATCGTGTGAAAAATAGGGCCCAACGGGCCTGTCTGGGTTTCAGTCTTTTAGCAGATCTTAGATACTCCAGATTTTTGTGATCTGTATAAATCAGTACTGGATGGACTGCACCTTCAAGCAAGTATCTCCATTCTTCCAAAGCAGTCTTGATGGCAAGTAACTCCCGATCCCCCACATCGTAGTTCCGCTCAGCTGGCGAAAGTTTTCTAGAGAAGTACCCAACAGGATGCATCAGATCTTTGTTGCCCTGACGTTGGGAAATAATAGCACCCACAGCTACTTCGGAGGCATCAACCTCTAGAATAAAAGGCAAAGAGCTGACGTGAAACGCCTTTTTAATTCTTCAAAGGCCTCCTGGGCCTCCTGGTTCCAGTGGAAACGAAGATTCTGCTTGGTTAGCTGTGTAATGGGGGAGATGATGGCAGAGAACCCCCTGATAAACTTCCTGTAAAAGTTCGCAAAGCCAACAAAGCGTTGTACGCCTTTCTTGTCCATGGGTGCTGGCCATTCTAACACAGCAGACACTTTCTGGGGATCCATTTTAATACCGGTTGGGGAGATGACCAACCCCAGAAACTGAATCTCCTTTTGTTTAAATTCGCACTTCTCCGCTTTGGCGTACAATCTGTGCAAGCGGAGTCGTGCTAGGACTTTACGGACATGTTCCCTGTGTTGCTCAAGTGAACTGGAGAAGATAAGGATATCGTCCAGGTAAACAATTAAGAAGATGTCCAGGAAGTCTTTAAACACATCGTTGACCAGATGCTGAAATGTGGCAGGAGCATTGCAAAGGCCGAAGGGCATGACCAAATATTCGTAGTGCCCGAAACGGGTCCGGAAAGCCGTCTTCCATTCATCCCCGGCCCGAATGCGGACCAGGTTATAGGCCCCTCTCAGGTCTAATTTGGTGAAGATAATGGCGGTCCGTAATTTTTGAAACAGTTCTGGTATTAGGGGCAACGGATAACGGTTCTTGACCGTAACCTTGTTTAATTCCCGATAATCCACGCAAGGGCGGAGCGTATGATCTTTCTTAGAGACAAAAAATATTCCCGCTCCTGCTGGTGAAGTGGACTGTCGAATGAAGCCTTTCTCTAGATTTTCATCGATGTAAACCTTAAGCGCCTCTTGTTCCTTTTCAGACAGCGGAAAGATGCGCCCAAAAGGGATCTCAGCTCCAGGAAGCAATTCAATTGGACAGTCATAGGGGCGATGGGGTGGCAGAGAATCTGCTCCCTTCTTGCTGAATATATCTGCAAAGTCCTGATAGACCTCTGGTACGTTTTGAAGCAGATCTGGGTCAGTGTCCATACATAGTAGGGTAGTAGCAGGATTAACAGGTTCAGGTAGGCAATGTCTTTGACAATAGGGTGACTGAAACTTGATCTCGCCCGTGGCCCAATTAACAAGAGGATTGTGGGCTTGAAGCCAGGGCATACCCAAAATGATTGGGAAAAGAGGTGATGAGATGACGTCCAAGATTAAGATCTCTCGGTGCTGGGATGAACAGATAGCAGATAGTGGAAGGGTTTCTTGAGAGACCTGCCCGGACTTTATACGGGACCCATCGGCCAGAAAAATTGAGAGTCTATGTGTCTTGTCTTTCAGAGGAAGTTTTTGCTGTGTGGCAAAGGTGGAGTCAACAAAACAGCTACATGCCCCGGAATCAACAATGGCGTTGACTTGAATTGGTCTTCCCTGGAGCTGTAATGAGAGAGGGAGAACAAGTTGAGTGGCATTGGCTGTTAAAGCAGACAAACTGGTTGGAGCTGAAGAAAAACACTTACGGATCTTCACTGGGCAGTTGTTCACGTAGTGGCCTGTTCCGCCACAATAGAGGCAAAGGTTCAGTTGGCGCCTGCGTGCCCGTTCTTCAGGGGTCAGAGTGGTACGCATAAGTCCAAGTTGCATGGGTTCAGGGGCATCAGTTGCCGGGTTGACTGGACTTGGCCCGGCAGAAGGTAGATACCGAGAGGCAGGCAGCGGGGCTCTGGCAGTCATCCACATAGGCCGAATTTGTTGGGCAGATCGTTCAGACCGGCGCTCACGAAGGCGTCGGTCAATCTGGATAGTGATGGCAATGAGCTCTTCTAAGGTGTCAGGCATTCCTACTCGGGCAAGCTCATCCTTAAGACCCTCAGATAACCCCATGCGGAACTGGTGGCGTAGGGCTGCATTATTCCATTGAGTATCCGCGCTCCAGCGTCGAAAGTCCATGACATAGTCCTCGGCCGGTGTACGGCCTTGCTGGAGCGCGATCAAAGCTGCCTCAGCGGTGGCAGCCCTCTGAGGATCCTCATAAAGCTGGGCCATGGCTTCAAAAAAGGCAGGTAGGGTCTGAACCTGTATGGCGTTGGATTCAATCAAGCGATGGGCCCAGGTCTGGGGTTCCCCCTGCAGGAGGGATACAACAAACCCCACTTTGGTGGCTTCCAAAGAAAAAGTCCGTGGCTGTAGTCCAAAATAAAGTTGACAAGCGCTGCGGAAGGCCACAAACTTAGTTCGGTCACCGGAAAACTTGTCAGGAACAGGTACTCTTGGTTCTGGTGGGAGCATGACCACTGAGGGTGGTGCAGCAGCCTGTACTGGAGCAGCTGCGGGTGCAGCGGCCACACCACCGGAACCACTGAGGTTTAACACTTGCCCTTCCAGTCTGTTATAACTGTCTTGTAGAGTCTTTACTGCTTGGGTGAGGGCCGCCAAGTGTGTACAGATCTCCTGAATGGGAGAGGTCTCTCCTGCAGGCTCAGTCATGGCTGTTCATACTGTAATGTACCTGGTAGTTGAGCCTGACTGGTAGAAGGAGACCTCTCTTAAGCGCTGGTTCAGGAGCCGCTGGAAGTGGGAACAGTGGTCTCCTGAGCACAGTGGGTAGGAGGGCCTGATGCGGGTTCCAGCAGAAGCAGACACCGGAACTGGAATGAAGTCCCTCAGGGATGGCTGAGCTGTGGATGCAGGTAACTGGTGCAGGCCGGTAGGTAGGCTGGTAGCCGGATGCGTAGACAGCAGCTGGATGCAAACAGGCAGGCTGAAGCAGCGTGACAGGACACAGGCAAGCAAGGTCAGACAGTCCGTATTTGGCAGGAGATCAGGCAGGATATCAACAGGAGGGATGATCCAAGAGTAGTCAGACAGGCAGGAGTTCAGCAACGGGTAGCAGAAGAAACAAGGTCAGACAAGCCGGGTCGGATAGGAGACTGGAGAATGGTCAGACGTAGCCGGGTCAATATCAAACAACAAGCAGGCAGATACAGGAACTTTCAGGTGCAGAGCTGCAGACGAACAGCAGCTAACATGAGCACCTGTCACCCTTTTAAAGGCCCCTTGGCGCCAAACGGCACTAGCGCGAACGGGCGCGCGCACGGGCGCGCGCGCGCACCCGCGAACGCGCGTACGGGCATTCGCGGGAGCGCTCCGGCGCCCCCTGGTGGGGATTTTGGCTGAATATGCTTGGAAATGATCCCTGAGGACCTACGTGCACGCAGATTCACCCGACGACTGCTGACATGCCCCTGACAATGTGGTACCCAAGCGGGAGATGTTTTGGCCATGCGAGATACGCTTGAGACATATGTTGCAAATAGCAGAGGTGCGATCTGATGCACTCATCTCAAAAAAGGCCCACACCAAAGAACTTTTTGAATAACGCGCAGAGACTGCAGCGCCCTGCACATGTGGAGCTTTGGGGTGTGATGCAGTCAATGTGCTGCCCTTAGGCTGGCCCCTGGAGGGCATCCTGCCTCGTTGGTGATGTGCCGCCTCCTCCTCCTCCTCCTCCTCCTCTCTCCTATCAGGCACCCACGTTGAGTCAGTGACCTCATCATCCCCTCCCTCCTCATCACTGGAGCAAACCTGGCAGTATGCTGCAGCAGGGGGAGCATGACTGCCAGATTGCTGTCCTTCTTGGGCACCCCCTCTGTCCGTGCTCATGTTACTGCCTTCATCGAGCTCAGTATCATCATCAGAGCCTTCCAAACGCTGGGCATCCTCCTGGAGCATGTACCCAACACTGTGGTCAAACAGTTCGAGGGAATCCTCATGAGGACATGGTGGAGCTAGGGAAGGAGTCACTGATGACATTGAGCTGAGGGAAGAGGCCGCTGCTTTGCCAGACAAAGCACCCTGGGCATGGGTGAGAGAGGATGAGGAGGATGAGGACGGCTTGGTCATCCACTCGACCAAGTCTTCCGCATGTTGCGGCTCAACACGGCCAGCTGCCGAAAAAAAGGCCAAGCGTGTCCCATGGCCACGTGCTGATGAGGATGCACCGTCTCCACGACCAGCACTAGACACATAGCCTGCTTGCCCTCTCTTATTGGCTTGTGACTGTCTGCCTCTCCTTCTTGGCCTTCCAGACATACTAATGGCCTGTAGCTGCACTAAGCTGGGATAGAACACCTGTAATTTTCTTCAGGTAGCTTTATATACTGTAACCAGACAAGCCTGCCTGTCAGTAGGAAGATAACAGGAACGGATCTAGCTGAACACTGTGAGCAGGACGCACTGTACTAAATGTAAATAGTCTAGCTGCCTGACCGTGGTACTAGTAGGATCAAATAGAACACCTGTAATTTTCTTCAGGTAGCTTTATATACTGTAACCAGACAAGCCGGCCTGTCAGTAGGAAGATAACAGGAACGGATCTAGCTGAACACTGTGAGCAGGACACACTGTACTAAATGTAAATAGTCTAGCTGCCTGACCGTGGTACTAATAGGATCAAATAGAACACCTGTAATTTTCTTCAGGTAGCTTTATATACTGTAACCAGACAAGCCTGCCTGTCAGTAGGAAGATAACAGGAAGGGATCTAGCTGAACACTGTGAGCAGGACGCACTGTACTAAATGTAAATAGTCTAGCTGCCTGACCGTGGTACTAATAGGATCAAATAGAACACCTGTAATTTTCTTCAGGTAGCTTTATATACTGTAACCAGACAAGCCTGCCTGTCAGTAGGAAGATAACAGGAACGGATCTAGCTGAACACTGTGAGCAGGACGCACTGTACTAAATGTAAATAGTCTAGCTGCCTGACCGTGGTACTAATAGGATCAAATAGAACACCTGTAATTTTCTTCAGGTAGCTTTATATACTGTAACCAGACAAGCCTGCCTGTCAGTAGGAAGATAACAGGAACGGATCTAGCTGAACACTGTGAGCAGGACGCACTGCACTAAATGTAAATAGCAGGAACGGATCTAGCTGAACACTGTGAGCAGGACGCACTGCACTAAATGTAAATGGCAGGAACGGATCTAGCTGAACACTGTGAGCAGGACGCACTGCACTAAATGTAAATAGCAGGAACGGATCTAGCTGAACACTGTGAGCAGGACGCACTGCACTAAATGTAAATAGTCTAGAAGATAACAGGAACGGATCTAGCTGAACACTGTGAGCAGGACGCACTGCACTAAATGTAAATAGCAGGAACGGATCTAGCTGAACACTGTGAGCAGGACGCACTGCACTAAATGTAAATGGCAGGAACGGATCTAGCTGAACACTGTGAGCAGGACGCACTGCACTAAATGTAAATAGCAGGAACGGATCTAGCTGAACACTGTGAGCAGGACGCACTGCACTAAATGTAAATAGTCTAGAAGATAACAGGAACGGATCTAGCTGAACACTGTGAGCAGGACGCACTGCACTAAATGTAAATAGCAGGAACGGATCTAGCTGAACACTGTGAGCAGGACGCACTGCACTAAATGTAAATAGCAGGAACGGATCTAGCTGAACACTGTGAGCAGGACGCACTGCACTAAATGTAAATAGCAGGAACGGATCTAGCTGAACACTGTGAGCAGGACGCACTGCACTAAATGTAAATAACAGGAACGGATATAGCTGAACACTGTGAGCAGGACGCACTGCACTAAATGTAAATAGTCTAGAACATAACAGGAGCGGATCTAGCTGAACACTGTGAGCAGGACGCACTGCACTAAATGTAAATAGCAGGAACGGATCTAGATGAACACTGTGAGCAGGACGCACTGCACTAAATGTAAATAGCAGGAACGGATCTAGCTGAACACTGTGAGCAGGACGCACTGCACTAAATGTAAATAGCAGGAACGGATCTAGCTGAACACTGTGAGCAGGACGCACTGCACTAAATGTAAATAGCAGGAACGGATCTAGCTGAACACTGTGAGCAGGACGCACTGCACTAAATGTAAATAGCAGGAATGGATCTAGCTGAACACTGTGAGCAGGACGCACTGCACTAAATGTAAATAGCAGGAACGGATCTAGCTGAACACTGTGAGCAGGACGCACTGCACTAAATGTAAATAGCAGGAACGGATTTAGCTGAACACTGTGAGCAGGACGCACTGCACTAAATGTAAATAACAGGAATGCATCTAGCTGAACACTGTGAGCAGGACGCACTGCACTAAATGTAAATAGTCTAGATAGAAGATAACAGGAACGGATCTAGCTAAACTGAATACAGTGTATATATATATATGCAACACCTGGGATGCATATATATACACAATACACTGTAAGTGCAGCTAACTGACTGACTGTTCTGCCTAATCTATCTAACTCAAATCAAATGACACTGTCTCTCTCTCTCTCTCTATCTCTTAGCACACCGGAACACACACTACACAGGGCCGCCGTGCAGGCGGCCTTATATAGTGTGGGGCGTGTACTAAATCCCCTGAGCCATAATTGGCCAAAGCAACCCTGGCTTTGGCCAATTACAGCTCTCTCTACTGACGGCGCTGTGATTGGCCAAGCATGCGGGTCATAGTGCATGCTTGGCCAATCATCAGCCAGCAATGCACTGCGATGCCGCAGTGAATTATGGGCCGTGACGCGCCACACGAATTTGGCGCGAACGGCCCATATCGTTCGCAAATTCGACGGACGGTCGAACAGCCGATGTTCGAGTCGAACATGGGTTCGACTCGAACACGAAGCTCATCCCTACTTGAGACCCTAACAAGCCAGGAAAGTACACATACCCACAAAATAACCCCTTTTTGGAAAGTAGACATTCCAAGGTATTTAGTAAGAGGCATGGTGAGTTTTTTGAAGTTGTTATTTTTTCCCACAATTCTTTGCAAAATGAAGATTTTTTTTATTTTTATTTTTTTTCACACCAAATTGTCATCATAACAGGTTATTTCTCTCACATGGCATCTACATTACACAAATGACACCCCAAAATATATTCTACTACTCCTCCTGAGTTTTTGGAAAATGTGGAAAAAAAATGAAAACGCATTTTTTTTACACAAAGTTGTCCATTTCTAAGATATTTCAAACACATGGCATGTACATAGCAAAAATGACACCCCAAAATATATTCTGCTACTTCTCCTGAGTATGGCGATACCACATGTGTGAGACTTTTACACAGCCTGGCCACATACAGAGGCGCAACATTGAAGTAACACATTTAGGCATTCTAGGAGCATAAATTACACATCTAATCTCTCAACCACCTATTACATTTTTGAAGGCCCTGGAGCACCAGGACAATGGAAACGCCCACAAAGTGACCCCATTTTGGAAAGCAAACACCCCAACGTATAATCTGTGAGGCATAATGAGTCTTTTGAACGGTTCATTTTTTTTCAGACGTTTTTGGAAAACGTGGGAAAAAAAATTAAAACGCATTTTTTTTACACAAACGTGTCCATTTCTAAGATATTTCCAACACATTGCATGCACATAGCAAAAATGACACCCCAAAATATATTCTGCTACTCCTCCTGAGTATGGCGATACCACATGTGTGAGACTTTTACACAGCCTGGCCACATACAGAGGCGCAACATTGAAGTAGCACATTCAGGCGTTCTAGGAGCATACATTACACATCTAATTTCCTTACAATCTATCACATTTTTGAAGACCCTTCATATTTCTAACACATAGCATGAACATACCAAGAATTACACCCTAATATACATTCTGCTGAGAAAAGGGTAAACAAAAGATTACCTGTGGTTTTAGTAGTGCAGTTGTCCACAGGAGGAGAGCCCTGATCCAGGCAGCAGGTAGGGACATGGTCAGCGACAGTGAATGGAATAGTCCAGGCAGCAAGCAGGAAAGAATATTGTCCATAGAACAGGCAAGGATTCTGTCCTTATACAGTCCAGGGTCAGTGCAAGCAGAGACATTGCCAGCAGTGCCAAAATATTGGTCCTGGTAGTAAGCAGGAACATGGTCCAAGTGGCAGGCCAGGAAAGAATGGGGACAGGGGTAGAGGCTTCTCCCACCCAAATCTCTTTGAAGCCTCCAAGTCTCCAGACCCTAAATCTGGGAATGAGAAAACTAAAAAGTTAGTTTTCTTCATCCAGAAAAACATTTCTGGAGCCCCTCACATATGTGAGACCCCTGTGTTCCCACTAGCATAGCAGGGTAAATGATTAGTCCAAGAGGCAGGCAAAAAACGTGGTCAAACAGTCCAGGGTCAGTTCCAGAGCAGGCAGAGGTAGGTACAATTTAGCGTTAGGCATAAGCTTGGTCATATAACAGGCCAGGGTCAGTTCCGGAGAAGGCAGAGGTATGTTTATCGTTAGGCAGAAGCATGGTCGTATAACAGGCAAGGGTCAGTTCCGGAGAAAGCAGAGGTATGTACAGTTTAGCGTTAGGCAAAAGCTTGGTCGTATAACAGGCTAGGTTCGGTTCCGAAGAAGGCAGAGGTTCAGTGCAGTGGCATAAGGGGTGTAGAGGAAAATGACAGGAAATGAGAATTACGTTTACCATAATTCCCTAATAATGTAGAGAAGTATGGTAACGGCGGGAACATTCACCTATACAGAGGCCTAGTTGGGAAGGACATTGGGGACAATAATACGTGGTGTCTCTTCTAATTCCTCCTCTGGAGCACACCTGGCACCTCTTCTGACGTCTGTGGCCTGTTTCACAGGAGGGGATTGTGTCAGGAAAGTGGCGTTCGTGTAGTCTGCTAACGGAATCAGAGCGAATATTTTCTGGTGGGCTTTAAGGGTACAAAATGGCGGAGATTACTTGTTCCTGGTAGTGCAGATAGGATACGGGGTTCTCAGTAGATTTTTGGTAAATAACATAAGTGTTATACATGGCCAAACTGAAAAAATAAATGGACACTTTTTTATACCAGTGGCGGGATTTTCTTGTGGGGAGGTAGGGTTCAATCATCTGATCGTTGAAGTCCACTCCCCCCATAAACAAATTATAATCATAGATACAAGCTGGTTTCTGGACTGGGCCGTTCCTTCTGTGCACTTCCACGTAGGTGTCATTATGGATTGTCGTCAGCATGTGGACGTTTCATCTGTCCCTCCACTTGACAGCCAATAGCTCCTGGTTCCGCAAAGACGCCGTCTCCCCTCGGTATTGCCTTTCATTGACCAGTTTTTGCGGGAAGCCTTTTCTATTGGTTCTTACGGTACCACATGCTGGGGTGTGAAGATTGCGGAAGAGGGGCAAACTTTTATAAAAGTTACAATAAAAAAGGGGGGATAATTAATGCGCTACCCAAAAAAGACAAAGAAAAGAAAAAAGCTGCTACAAACCATGTGACAAAAATGCAAACAAATACTAAATAAATAAATTGTAGCGCTAAAACACACGTGTAAAGTATGAACAGAGTGTCTCTGTAAACATAAAAATAATGTCCCAGTAATGAATGCCCCTGTTGAAGGTCGTTGGATCGAAACGCGTAGGGCGTTTTTTTATATACCCTGTACACTGCCTTTTTATTCGTGATCACTTTTTATGTACTGTGGTTTTTAGTAATAAATTACCCTGATTTACACTATGTGGAAGCATCCCTTTTTTTCTCCACATACTTCCGGGAACTGAGAAACAGCTTCTATCTTGGAACCAATCTTGCCTTGTTCCTGTTGATCTAGAGGTGACATCTTGGCCCTGCAGAGGCTCCACCTTGTCTTCACCACTCCACACATCTGCCCTTGGTGGCATACAGCTCGATTGATTCTATACTCATGGCAGTAGAATCCAGCAGTTCCGGTAAGCGTATCCCATCTATTCGTTAGTTTGATGACATGATCTAAAGAAATTTAAGAACAAATGAGAAACAAAGTCATTGACATGTATCAGTCTGGAAATGATTACAAAGCCATTTCTAAAGCCATTTCAGCAAGCCAGGGTGAGAGCCATTATCCACAAATGGAGAAAACTTGGAACAGTGCTGAACCTTACCAGGAGTGGCCGGTCAAACAAGATGACTCCAAGAGGACAACGATGACTCATGCAGGAGGTCCTAAAAGAACCCAGAACAACATCTAAAGAACTGCAGGCCTCACTTGCCTCAGGTAAGATCAGTGTTCATGATTCAACAATAAGAAAGAGACTGGGCAAAAATGGCATCCATGGGAGAGTTCCAAGGCCAAAGCCACTGCTGACCAAAAAAAAAAGGCTCATCTCACATTTACCAAAAAACATCTTGATTATCCCCAAGACTTTTAGGCAAATATTCTGTGGATTGATGAGACAAAAATGTAACTTTGTGGAAGGAGTGCGTCCCGTTACATCTTCCATAAAATGAATACAGCATTTCATGACAAGAACATCATACAAACAGTCAAACATGGCGGTGGCAGCGTGATGCTCTGGGGCTGCTTTGCAGCTTCAGGACTTGGAAGACTTACCATGATGGAACCCTGAATTCTGAGCTCTACCAGAAAATCCTAAAGGAGAATGTCCGGCCATCAGTTCGTGACCTCAAGCTCAAGTGCACTTGGGTTATGCAGCAGGACAATGATCCGAAACACAACAGCGAGTCCAACTCCAAATGGTTCAAACAAAGCAAAATTTAGGTTTTAGAGTGGCCTAGTCAAAGCCCGGACTTAAATCCAATTGAGATGCTGTATCATGACCTTACATAGGCCGTTCTTGCTGGAAAACCCTCCAATGTGGCTGAATTAAAACAATTCTGCAAAGAGCGGGCCAAAATTGCTCCACAGCAATGTGAAAGACTTATTGCAAGTTATCGCAAACACTTGATTGCAGTTGTTGCTGTCAAGGGTGGCACAACAAGTTATTAGGTTTAGGGGGCAATTACTTTTTCACATAAAGCCGGGCAGGTTTGGACAGCTTTTTTGCTTAATAAATGAAACCATCATATAAAAACTATATTTTGTATTTATTCGGGTTATCTTTGTGCAATAATAAAATTTGTTTCATAATCTGAGTCATTTAAGTGTGACAATATGCAAAAAAAAAAATCAGAAAGGGGGCAAATACATTTTCACAGCATTGCGGTGTGTGTGTGTGTGTATATATATATATATATATATATATATATATATATATTCACTTGTGGAGGAGAACCGCACTCTGCTTACGATTTAGTGCCAGCAATCAGGTCTTCCCACCGACCTTGTATATAGAAAAAGAGTCCAAGAGGTTGCTGCACTTAAAAATTTTCTTTGCAAAGAAAATTTTTAAGTGCAGCAACCTCTTGGACTCTTTTTCTATATATATATATATATATATATATATATATTGTGACGGATCCTATCCCACACTGCGCTGAATGCTTCCGTCAGTAATACCACTTCCTCCATTCTGACCATCAGAGAGATCAGATATTATAGCTGCATTGAATACAAGGCTAGCCGGTAATAGCTTGTGTTCCATTGAACCTTTCACACAGTCCATTGGTCTGGGGGTGATAAGGAGAGCTCTGTAGGGGCTTTATCACCACAGAGCCTCCATAACTGCTGAGTGAGCTCAGCAGTGAACTGGGTCCTGAGGGAAACCCACCCTGGCAAAGATCCGGGGCAAAGCATCGGCCACGGTTTCTGCATGGATATTTGCCAGGGGAATGGCCTCCGGGTACTGGGTGGCTAGGGATGAGCCGAACACCCCCCTGTTTGGTTCGCACCAAAACATGCGAACAGGAAAAAAGTTTGTTCGAACACGCGAACACCGTTAAAGTCTATGGGACACGAACATGAATAATCAAAAGTGCTAATTTTAAAGCCTAATATGCAAGTTATTGTCATAAAAAGTGTTTGGGGACCTGGGTCCTGCCCCAGGGGACATGGATCAATGCAAAAAAAAGTTTTAAAAACGGCCATTTTTTCAGTAGCAGTGATTTTAATAATGCTTAAAGTCAAACAATAAAAGTGTAATATCCCTTTAAATTTCGTATCTGGGGGGTGTCTATAGTATGCCTGTAAAGGGGCGCATGTTTCCTGTGTTTAGAACAGTCTGACAGCAAAATGACATTTTGAAGGAAAAAACTCATTTAAAACTACCTGCGGCTATTGCATTGCCGACAATACACATAGAAGTTCATTGATAAAAACGGCATGGGAATTCCCCAAAGGGGAACCCCGAACCAAAATTTAAAAAAAAAATGACGTGGGAGTCCCCCTAAATTCCATACCAGGCCCTTCAGGTCTGGTATGGATATTAAGGGGAACCCCGGCCAAAATTTTTAAAAAAAATGACGTGGGGTTCCCCCTAAATTCCATACCAGACCCTTCAGGTCTGGTATGGATTTTAAGACGAACCCCGCGCCAAAAAACCCCCAAAAAAACGTTGTGGGGTCCCCCCAAAAATCCATACCAGACCCTTATCCGAGCACGCAACCTGGCAGGCCGCAGGAAAAGAGGGGGGACGAGAGTGCGGCCCCCCCCCCTCCTGAACCATACCAGGCCACATGCCCTCAACATTGGGAGGGTGCTTTGGGGTAGCCCCCCAAAACACCTTGTCCCCATGTTGATGAGGACAAGGGCCTCATCCCCACAACCCTGGCAGGTGGTTGTGGGGGTCTGCGGGCGGGGGGCTTATCGGAATCTGGAAGCCACCTTTAACAAGGGGACCCCCAGATCCCGGCCCCCCCCTGTGTGAAATGGTAAGGGGGTACCATTTCACTAAAAAACTGTCAAAAATGTTAAAAATGACAAGAGACAGTTTTTGACAATTCCTTTATTTAAATACTTCTTCTATCTTCCTTCATCTTCTGGTTTTTCTGGTTCTTCTGGCTCTTCTGGTTCTTCCTCCGGCGTTCTCGTCCAGCATCTCCTCCGCGGCGTCTTCTATCTTCTTCTCCTCGGGCCGCTCCGCACCCATGGCATGGAGGGAGGCTCCCGCTCTTCTCTTCATCTTCTTCATCTTCTTCATCTTCTTCTCTTCTTCTTTTCTTCTCTTCTTCTCTTCTTCTCTTCTTCATTTTCTTCTCCGGGCCGCTCCGCATCCATGCTGGCATGGAGGGAGGCTCCCGCTGTGTGACGGCGCTCCTCGTCTGACAGTTCTTAAATAATGGGGGGCGGGGCCACCCGGTGACCCCGCCCCCCTCTGACGCACGGGACATGATGGGACTTCCCTGTGGCATTCCCCGTGACGTCACAGGGAAGTCCCGACAAGTCACCATGCGTCAGAGGGGGGCGGGGTCACTGGGTGGCCCCGCCCCCCATTATTTAAGAACTGTCAGATGAGGAGCGCCGTCACACAGCGGGAGCCTCCCTCCATGCCAGCATGGGTGCGGAGCGGCCCGGAGAAGAAAATGAAGAAGAGAAGAAGAGAAGAAGAGAAGAAAAGAAGAAGATGAAGAAGAAGAGAAGAGCGGTAGCCTCCCCCCATGCCATGGGTGCGGAGCGGCTCGAGGAGAAGAAGATAGAAGACGCCGCGGAGGAGATGCTGGACGAGAACGCCGGAGGGAGAACCAGAAGAGCCAGAAGAACCAGAAGAACCAGAAGATGAAGGAGGATAGAAGAAAGAAGAAGTATTTAAATAAAGGAATTGTCAAAAACTGTCTCTTGTCATTTTTAACATTTTTGACAGTTTTTTAGTGAAATGGTAGGGGTAAGTACCCCCTTACCATTTCACACAGGGGGGGGTGGGATCTGGGGGTCCCCTTGTTAAAGGGGGCTTCCAGATTCCGATAAGCCCCCCGCCCGCAGACCCCCACAACCACCGGCCAGGGTTGTGGGGATGAGGCCCTTGTCCTCATCAACATGGGGACAAGGTGTTTTGGGGGGCTACCCCAAAGCACCCTCCCAATGTTGAGGGCATGTGGCCTGGTACGGTTCAGGAGGGGGGGCCGCACTCTCGTCCCCCCCTCTTTTCCTGCGGCCTGCCAGGTTGCGTGCTTGGATAAGGGTCTGGTATGGATTTTTGGGGGGACCCCACGCCGTTTTTTTTTTTTTGGCGCGGGGTTCCCCTTAAAATCCATACCAGACCTGAAGGGTCTGGTATGAAATTTAGGGGGAACCCCACGTCATTTTTTTTTTTTAAATTTTGGACGGCGTTCCCCTTAATATCCATATCAGACCTGAAGGGCCTGGTATGGAATTTAGGGGGACTCCCACGTCATTTTTTTTTTTTAATTTTGGTTCGGGGTTCCCCTTTGGGGAATTCCCAGGCTTTTTTTTATCAATGAACTTCTATGTGTATTGTCGGCAATGCAATAGCCGCAGGTAGTTTTAAATGAGTTTTTTCCTTCAAAATGTCATTTTGCTGTCAGACTGTTCTAAACACAGGAAACATGCGCCCCTTTACAGGCATACTATTGACACCCCCCAGGTACGAAATTTAAAGGGATATTACACTTTTATTGTTTGACTTTAAGCATTATTAAAATCACTGCTCCTGAAAAAACGACCGTTTTTAAAACTTTTTTTTGCATTGATCCATGTCCCCTGGGGCAGGACCTGGGTCCCCAAACACTTTTTATGACAATAACTTGCATATAAGCCTTTAAAATTAGCACTTTTGATTTCTCCCATAGACTTTTAAAGGGTGTTCCGCGGCATTCGAATTTGCCGCGAACACCCCAAATTGTTCGCTGTTCGGCAAACTTGTGAACAGCCAATGTTCGAGTCGAACATGAGTTCGACTCGAACTCGAAGCTCATCCCTATGGGTGGCATAATCGACCATGGTAAGGATATATCTCTTCCAAGAAGGACTAGGTCAGGGCAATGGTCCTACCAGATCTACAGCAATGCGGCTAAATAAGTAAAGATAAGTAAAGGGTGTAGGGGAGCTTTCAGTGGGCCCCCATGCTTGCCCACCCGCTGGCATTTGTCACAGGTCCATAAATACTGTCGGACATCCCCTGTAATCCCTGGCCAAAAGAAAGACTAAGTCACACGGTGGAGGGTCCGGGTCATCCCCAGGTGCCTGGTTAAGGGTATGTCATGTCCAATGCACAGCAGATCATGCCGATATTTCTGCAGCACAACCAGCTGCCACTTGGGCGAATAAGAGGCTGTCTTTCCCTCAGTTACCCGATAGAGTAATCCCTGGACCCACCCTACCCACTCCCCCTCCAACCCCCTGGGGTCCAATCCTGCTCTTTCCCTATAGCTAGGGAAGGGTCGCTGAGAGTAGTCTGTGCAAAGTCTTGGGGAGAAGCCCAAGTCAGGGTAGGAATAGCTGGGGTAGTACAGTCTAGGTCAGGGGTGACAGGTCTTACCTGGGTCCTGCCTTCGAGGGAGCACACCTCCATCTGTACTAGCTGGCGGGTGGTAACAGGGAAGGATTTCGGGGATACATCCAGGGAGAAGGCTGAATTTAAACGTCCCAAATCGTTGCCCAACAAAACCTCCGCAGGTAAGTCTCGCATTATTCCTACTTCCACTTCTTTGGACCCCAAACCCCAATCAAGGTGAACCCTGGCAGTGGGGACCCACATAACGTTTCCCCTGGCCACCCGCACAGCCACAGACCGCCCCGTCTGCTCTGCCGGGGTTATCATCCGGGACTGTACTAGGGTAATATTAGTTCCCGTGTCCCGCAGTCCCTGGGCAGCCCGACCATTAATCCACACGGCTTGTCGATGGTGCAAACGATTATGCGTAGCGGCAGCTCACACAAGGTCTGCCTCATGTAGAATTCCAATATTCTCCTAACTTGGGTAAGTCACATCATCTCTCTCCAGACAGTGTGCAGCAGCCCGGGCAGGTCCAAGGGGCCTGTGGTTCCGCGTGTCCTGGGAAAAATTCTGTAATACGTCTTAACATGCTCCGCTTGGTTGCATCTGTATCAGGGGTCCCCCTTCCCTCATGACGATGTTAGCTGAGTGGGACAGGGGATTAACGGCTGGTTTGAAGGGGCAGAACTCCGTGGAATGTTTGGGACAGCCTGAGCTGGGGTCTTAGGCTCTGGTTGTACAGTCCGCCTTGAATCCATGTATTGGTCAGCTAGGGTGGCAGCTTCATTTGCTGTGACCGGCCGCCGATCCTTTACCCAGTCTCTAACTTCAAGTGGGGTATGATCATAGAATTCAAATGGTACAAAACAGGTCAGTATCCATGCTACTAGATGTGGTGAGAGATAATATAAACAGCAGCCAGCACAATTTGTTGATCAGCAAATATAAAGTATATAAAAGTCCACATGCAGCGCTAAAATATGAAATTGATCCAAGAAGGGAGAGTTGATGCACCTGTCACCAGCTTCAATGTGCAAAAAACAGCACACGGCACCGCGTGGAAATCCAATCTGCTTACCAGACAGCTGAAAAAAGCAGGCATGTAATGGAGAACCAAGATCACATCTCCAATCTTTCTTCAGCTTTAAATGAGATCCAAATCAGGGTTGTGGCTAATCATCAGGTTTTTTCACACAGTGTAAACTTCTTTTAGGCTCTCATAAAAGACTTATAACAACAGTCACCAAGACAGCCAGCAATACCCAGTAGAAAGATAATGCAGCCAATAGTGAAGCCCGTAATTTAATTTAAAAGAAATTTATTTGTAGTAACTTACAGTTTCAGTACAGGAACAAATGCAACAAGATGTTTGAACGGCCGCGGCTCTCAGTATACTAGAGTGTAAAATGCATTACTTAGATTGAGCATGCATCTGAAAGTGTCTTGGTATCAGCCTCAGGAGAGTTCCAGTGTGACGTCCAGTGGCGCCTGGCCTTGTATGGTACTAACCCCTCGCAGGAGAACATCAGTCAAGTGTTATGAGAGGTGTCCCAGCTGCGAATGGCTAAACTCCAGCGGGACCAAGGAGCGTCAGTTAGGTCCAACAGGGAAGCTCCAGCGGCCCGTAAAAAGCTACCCTATGCTGCCTTCCACATGTTCCAAGGGGCACAGGTCACGCTACTATACAGAGACTTTTATGACCGATATCTGAAGCACAGCCCCCTATGCAAACTTGAGGAACTTCAGATCTGGGGAATTGGGACTGATAAATTCCCTTACGATGGATATACCCCCATCAAGATTGCATTCGGCCAGCAGCCACTGGGAAAGTGGAAACATTTGACATGCTAGCAGTAGTGTGCCCTAGGCCCCCGTGGGCTGAACAGAACTCGATGCTGATTGGGACGAACACCGACTTGGTGAGGAGACTGTTAGCTTCAGTAATCAGAGAAGATGGTTCAGTGCCTAACGGGATCTCCAGTTGCACCAGACTTGTCAGTGGGTAGCTAAAGAACAAAGCGCTCCTGCCAAGGGAGTGGGACACCTGTGAAAGCTGGGAACCAAGAAGAGAGTGTTGCAGCCTGGATAAATTGCTTGTCTGAAGGCTACCATCAAGTTGACTTGCGACCATCCAGGCCCCTTTGTTGTGCTGGAGACAGATGCGCAAGCAGAAGCTGGGATAGAGATGGTCCAAAAAGGCTACCAATAAGAATTTATTAAACAACAAATAGAAAAAGTGAACCTAATAAATAAACAAACTGTAATAAAAGACAAGCCAAAACAGAACACCTATCAAGATACTATGCCCGTCACCCTCAACTATGGAGTACAACATAAAAAAAATAGAAAAGGTTTTTAAAACACATTGGTCTATATTAACAGCTGATAAACACCTTAAACAGGTATATGTATAGGCGAGCTCCAACTATACGGGACAAAAAAGCAAGGAATATTGTAGGTCCCCCAAAGACATCCAATTTTAAATTTTTTTAGGAAAAGGTTTCTTTCCATGTAAACATTGCTATGCTTGTATCAGAACAAAGAGAAACAATATAAAAAAGGACACGTTTCAGCTACAGCCACGGGAAAAGAGTACCAAATGGGGGACTGCATTACATGTAGAACAGAAGGGGTAGTGTATGACAGAAGGGGTAGGGTATGCCCTGCAGTGCCATTGTCAAATCCAGTACATTTGATCGCACTAAATGACCAATGTGGAAAAGAATCCAAGAACATGTCCAAAATATTGTTAAAGGTTATCCCAAGCATAGCATTTCTAAGCATTATTTATTATTTCTAAGCCACTCACCATAATAAAGATCCTTCTTCTCCTTTATTTTGGGGAATAGAAAAATATCATCCCCAATGGAGGGGAACCGATAAGGTAATTTCAATTAGTCAACGTGAATCCTTCTGGATACACGAAATACAGACTTTATATCTGCTAGGTCATAACATCGAGTTCGACATTGTTTCATAAGTGATTACTAAATATTATATTCAGTGTTGTTTGCGTATTTATCCGTTCATCATATAAGTATACATTTTTCCTTACACTATGCATATTTCTATGTAACTTTATACCATTGTCCTTTATTGCTAATACCATTCCCCTATCCACCAATTGTCACTGTTAGCATCCCTTCATTTGAGTTTTGACATATTTTAAAATCCAATTTGTTATTTTTCTAATCTAATTTTAGTCATTTTCTAGGATACATACATTTTTGCTTTTATAGTTTTTTTTATGTTTTTAAAAATGTATTACATTTTGATATTTTTAGTTCTAATATATTTTTATTTATTTATTTATTTCAGGTACTTATATAGCGCCATCAAGTTACGCAGCGCTTTACATATACATTGTACATTCACATCAGTCGCTACCCTCAAGGAGCTTACAATCTAAGGTCCCTAACTCACATTCATACATACTAGGGGCAATTTTAGACAGGATCCAATTAATCTACCAGCATGTCTTTGGAGTGTGGGAGGAAACCGGAGTACCCGGAGGAAACCCACGCAGGCACAGGGAGAACATGCAAACTCCAGGCAGGTAGTGTCGTGGTTGGGATTCGAACCAGCGACCCTTCTTACTGCTAGGCGAAAGTGCTATCAACTACACCACTGTGCCGCGTAGATATCTGGTGAGATATCTATTCCACCTCGTCTCTACCTCTGCATTGTTTCATTATGTACTCAGTTTTTGACCATTTTCTTGCAGTCTTGTTTACCAATGCTTCGGCCGGAAATGGTAATCACGTACGCGCCAACTTCCAGTTTAGCTGGAAGTCTGTCATCACAGAGTATCATGTAAATGATGTATGTCCCTTAGACAAGATGATTCCTGATTGTGCATGCGCGGCTCTCCGGGATTGCCGGAGCCTATGACGCATGCGATAATTGCCAATTACATGCTCTACCTTTTATCTATAAATGTACCCTACCACAGCCTCTTGGCTCATTCCTCCAGATGAAGCCACGAGGGAGGTGGCGTAACTAGTAGAGGTGGAGCCTGGCGGTGGAACCCTTTGCAACAAGTGAGACCTGTTTAATGGAATCTGTAACAATGCTTTTACTTTCTCAATAAATGTGAGTTTAATATTAGCTTGGGTTCTGTTTAATCCCCTTGATACTGGAACTTTTGTTTCTTTTATGTTACTGTGGAACTACTGGCAAACAATGTGGAGTCAAGCTTGAAGCAGCATATTGGGAGGATACTGCACCTGCTGCAGAGTGTTTTTTGTCCCTTGAGACCCTAATAGGAATTGTCAAAGACCAGTGTGGAACATTCCTTAAAGGAGAGTTGCACTGTGTGCAAGGTGTGTTTGACCCACTGCAGCATCTTACAAGGAGGTGAGCAAGCATTGCACGTGGTGGTGGGGGCACTGTTGTTGTGGAAGTTCAGTGAAGCACTTGAAAAAAAAATTCTACCCTCTTTGCACTTTAGCAGAAGATCCATCACTTAAAAGTCCCATTTGAACACTTTCAATTTATTTTATTTTGTGATAGTTTGTCCATAATTTGCTTTTAGTTTTAATGCAGCACTGTCACATTCAATTATCTTTTATCTCTTTTCTTGTGGGAACACATAGGTGACAGCAGCAGCAATTTTTTGGTTTAGTTTATTGAGTAGCAGCGCGCAACTACCTTTATATATGTAGCGCCCTGCTCCTTTTGATCAGGCGCTCGCAGGTAAATTTAGTTTTTGGCTGAGCTGTAAACAGCTCAGATTGAATGTATATAGTTTACTGGATCTGTTCTGGAATTGACTTGGTTGTGCAGTTCCCACTGTTGCCAGTAGGTGTCACTGGTACCATGGAACAGTGTGCGAATAACAACTTAGTGAAACTTTAATGAATATTCCTCTTTCAGAAACAGCCAAGTGGGAGGTTCCTACCGCTGTGCTTTCTGGGAGAGAGTATTTATGGGACAGATGCCATGTGCTTACCTCGTGGCCCTCCAGGCTGGAGGCTACCTCACTGCAGCTGTGCAAGTAGGCCCAGAAGCCCGTCTGGAGCCTACTATCACAGAGGTGGTCCTTAGGCTGTCTTGCCTGCTAGGAAGAAGCCAAACCAAGTGGAGGAGATCCAGGGGAGGACCCTTGCTGGAGAGAGCCAGGATGAAGGCTGGTCTCTCAGAAGGGCCTGGTGACTTACTTGGAGGATGCACCTATCTCTAACCTACTCTCACAGTACTGCCGGGTCGGCTTAAAGGTTCTGGTACTGTGAAGAAGCTGTTCTACAATTCAATCAAGGTAACTAACTGTCTGGCTGCTAAGTTTGTGAGAGAGACTTATCCAGGTGTATGCTGGCTGCTAAGCCTGTGAGTGAGGCTTGTCCAGACATCTTGCAGGTTGCTAGATCTGTGGCAGAGATCTACCCAGGCATACGCGATTTACAGAGAGAAAGCTGTGTTTTGTCCTCTATTCTGAAGAGTCTGTAAGTGATCTGCTACAAAAAGGTATCTGCAACTTCCCTTCAACTTCTTTACTGCTACTTCTTTCAAGTTGTCTTGTAATAAAGCATTGGAAAAAGAACTAAGTGACTGGTGCATACATTGATGGGCGCAAGGCCCAATATAGACTTTAAATTCCTGATGTGGTGAAACTACAGGTAAGGGGTGACGGTAACAACCCAATATAAATCAGCAGCTCCTTTGGGGGTTAGTGCTACATATATAATTTGTATAACAGCTTTAATGCTTCTAGGTAGGCTGTCCACAAGGTTTAGGAGTAAAAGGAGGTTGGGACGAGGCATATATGTAGAGGCTATAAAATGGTCAATATTTTAGAAAGCGTATGTTTATTATACCATGGATGACAAAAACATCTCATAAAAGAAGTACATATGAAATCAAAAACATCATACGTGCAGCAAAAACATATAACACATAACAAAATGAATAGCATGGCACATAGCGTGATAAGGTGTGAAAGGCTGGCCTCAATGTCGTGGACCAAATATTGTAATTAATTCTTGGATATGATGAAGTAGAAAGGCTTGTACAGCCATCTGTGTAAACCTGGTGCATCTAATATAAGTCCGACTTGTTTCATTGGACAGTACCAACTCTTCAGGGGCAGATGCAACAGTACTCTACAAAAAAAGAGAACATAATAACCAAGGATGTAATATACGTCTAAAGGATGGAAAAAATAGTAAATAAAAGGGACGAACTTGTCCTTTAAAGTACTCACATATGCTGTATATATGAGGACAAGGACTGTAAGAAGTGTTGGCCATGGGAGCTGAGGTGACCGAGGCAAGTGGAGACAACCAGCAGCACATGTGGAGTTCCAAATGAAACATGGTCCCAATAACGGTGGGTGTGGGTTCCCCTTCTGTGGATATAAGTATACACTATATAGATTACACATCTATATTATTTAATTTACTTATATCTACATATAATACGCTTTCTAAAATACTGACCATTTTATAGCCTCTACATATATGCCTCATTTAACCACTTCAATACCGGGCACTTAGACACCCTCCTGCCCAGACCAATTTTCAGCTTTCAGTGCTTTCAGTGCTGTCGCAGTTTGAATGACAAGTGCGCGGTCATGCTACACTGTACTCAAACTAAATTTTTATCATTTTGTTCCCACAAATAGAGCTTTCTTTTGGTGGTATTTGATCACGGTGTTTATTTTTTGCTAAACAAATAAAAAAAGACCGAAAATTTTGAAAAAAATAAAGTTTTGCTTTTATTTCTGTTAAAAAAATTTGTAAATAATTAAGTTTTCTCCTTCACTGATGGGCATTGATAAGGCGGCACTGACAGGCACTGATACGGCGGCACTGATGAGGTGGCACCGATGAGCGGGCACTGACGATGGGCACTGATAGGCGGCACTGATGGGTGGCACTGATATGCAGCACTGATGGGCATTGATAGGCGGCACTGATGGGCACTCATGGGTGGCACTGGGTGGCACTGGTTGGAACTGATGGGCACTGATAGGTGACACTGGGCACTGAAAGGCGGCACTGCTGGGCACTGATAGGGTGGCACTGATAGGCGGCACTGATAGGCGGCGCTGCTGGGCACTGATGGGCACTGATAGGCGGCACTGCTGGGCACGTGGCACTGATGGGCACTGATACGTGGCACTGATGGGCACTGATACGCAGCACTAATATGCGGCACTGATAGGCATCCCTGGTGGCACTGGCAGTGGTAGGCATTGGAGTGGGCACTGATTGGTATTTCCCTGGTGGTCTAGGGGGCATACTTGGTGGTCCATGTGGTGGCCATCCTGGTGGTCCTGGGCGGCTTCCCTGGTGGTCCAGGGTAGGATCCGAGGGGGGGCTGTGCTGATAAACAATCAGCACAGACCCCCCTGTCAGGTGAGCAGCCGATCGGCTCTCCTCTACTCGCGTCTGTCAGACGCGAGTGAGGAAAAGCCGATCACCGGCTCTTCCTATTTACATCGTGATCAGCCGTGATTGGACACGGCTGATCACGTGGTAAAGAGTCTCCGTCAGACACTCTTTACCTAGATCTGTGTTGCAGGGTGTCAGACTGACACCCCGCAACAACAATCACCGCAATGTGCACCCCCGGGGCACACAGTGGCTCGATATCCTGATCACGTCATATGACGCCCGGTCAGGAATATCAAACCACTTTGCCGCCGTCATTTTATAATAGGGCGGGCGGCAAGTGGTTAAAGTCCCAACCTCCTTCCAGAAGCGCATTTGTGAGGTCAGGCACTGATGTGGACGCGAATGCCACATTCATTCCATCTATCGGGTTGAGGTCAGGACTTTGTGCAGGCCACTCAAGTTCCTCCACCCCAAACTTGCTCATCCATGTCTTTATGGATCTTGCTTTGTGCACTGGTGCAAAACATTTACTGGAGGGGGGATTATGGTGTGGGGTTGTTTTTCAGGGGTTGGGCTTCAGTTTCAGTGAAGGGATCTCTTAAGATGTCAGCATACCAAGACACTTTGGACAATTTCATGCTCCCAACATTGTGGGTACAGTTTGGGGTTGGCCCCTTCCTGTTCTTTTTTTTTTTTTTTTTCTGCTACATCAGCGTTTACGTTGAGAGGATTTAAAGGGGTTTTAAAGGTAAAAATTTTTTCACCTTAATGCATTCTATGCATTAAGGTGAAAAAACTTTTGACAATACCGCCGCCCCCAGCCCCCCCGTTTTACTTACCTGACGCCTCGAATCTTCGCTGCTCGTTCTCGTCATCTCCACTGCAGCTCAGCCTGGTCGCTGATTGGCTGCAGTGGATGGATTGAAAGCAGCGCAGCCATTGGCTCGTGCTGCTGTCAATCACATCCGATGACGCGGCGCGCCGGGGGGCGGGGCCGAGTGATACAGCGAGCGGCTATAGCCGCCGGCTGTATCACGGGAGCGCGCCCGCAAGCACTCACCACCATGCGAGGGAGCTCGCATTAAGGTGGTTAGTTCTTGCGGGGAGGAGCTGAAACAGCCGCCGAGGGACCCCAGAAGACCAGGTTCGGGGCCACTCTGTGCAGAACGAGCTGCACAGTGAAGGTAAGTATAACATGTTTGTCATTTTTAAAAAAAAATAATTTTACCTTTACAACCCCTTTAAATCAACATTTTGGCTCATTTTTTTCCCCAACTCATTATCGTCACATCATAGTAGTGGAAACATTAATTTTTTTATTCAATTTTATTCATTTTAGGAAATCTTTAATTATTCTTAAAAAAAAAAAAAACCGCAACTCACACTATGCCCCAGTATACAGCATTAAATTCCCCTACCCAAGCCCATTAGGTCCTTGAGTAGGTTTAACTGAAAAGTGACAATTTTACCGTTTTTCATAATATCCATCAATTGTGTATCCTTTTTTTTTAGCCAATTCCCTCCCACTTCCCTCAACCCTGGCGGAAAAAACTCATTATCTTTTAAATAAATATATGGTGAATTAAACTCCCAAGCATTTTGTTTGTGTATCTGATCCCAAATCTTTAAAGTGTAACAACTTATGATATGTGCATTTGGGCCTAATTTCCTAAAGTGTGGAGGATTCCAAATTAATTGGTGAAGTTTTGCATTACTCATATCTTTTTCTAAGCTTACCCATCTTTTATCTGTCGGTTCCTTTCCCCAATCTAACACCCGTGATAGTACTATCGCTCTGTGATATTTTTTAAAGTCTGGGAGGGCCAAACCACCCTGTGCTTTATTCCTACTCAGGACCTTGTAGGCAATCCGTGGCTTCTTATTTTTCCATATGAATCTAGTAAGAATATTATTCAGTACCCTAAAAAAAGTCTGTGCTAACGGGATTGGGAGTAACTGCATTTTGTACAGGATCTTCGGGGCCAGGGTCATTTTGACAGTATTTACTCGTCCGATCCACGAGATCGGAAGATGCATATTTTTTCTCGTTTCCTGCTTGATCTCATCGAGGAGAGGAATGAAGTTTAATAGGTACAATTTCCTTAAGGAATTTGCTAATGTAACTCCCAGATAGTTGATTTTTTGCTCCACGGAAAATGGAAATTTTCCTTAAGTTTAGTTGCTTGTTGTCCATCAATATTGATGTTTAGAACAACTGATTTGCTAAGGTTAACCTTATAATTCGATAACTCCCCGTATCTCCTCAGAGTAGTCAGGAGGTTGGGCAGTGAGATCCTCGGTTTGGCGATGTAAAACAATACATCATCGGCGAACGCCGAGAGCTTGTGTACGTCACTCTCCACCACGCATCCGCATATGCCTGGATTCTTTCGGATCAAGGCTATTAAGGGTTCTAGGGTTAAAACAAACAGAAGGGGGGACAGGGGGCAGCCCTGTCTGGTCCCGTTTTCCATCCTGAACTCCGCCGGTGTACCATTCGCCCTGACAAATGCCGAGGGAGATTTATGCAAAGCTTTAATCCAGTTGAACATGGTACCACCCAGACCAACTGCCCTCAACGTCCTCAGCATGAACCCCCAGTCTACTCTGTCGAAGGCTTTCTCTGCACCAATCGACAGAAGCAGACCGGGGGTCCCGCTTATTTTCATCGCCTCCATTACCAGGAGCGACCTAACGCTGTTGTCCCTCTCCTCTCTCCCTGGTATAAAACCGGTCTGATCTGGGTGAATCCAGAACGACATTTTATCCCTTAATCTGCTGGCTAATACCTTAGCGTATAATTTAATATCTGCGTTAAGCAGTGCTATCGGCCTATAGCTCGAACACAGCGAGCTATCTTTCCGTTCCTTTGGTATTATAGTTATTGACGCCATCAGAGCCCCCTCGCATAACTCTTCCTGACCCCCTAACCTATTCCAGATCTGGCAAAGCTTGGGGATCAAGGACTCCTTAAATTTTTTGTAAAAATAGGAGGTAAAACTATCTGGCCCTGGACTCTTTCCAGAGGGAGATGCCTTCAAGGCCCTCTCGATCTCTTCTACAGTGATCGGACACTCTAATTCTTCTGCATCGCTGTCCGAGAGGCTTGGTAGGCCTGCCTCCCTTATAAACCCCTCCATTTTTTCCTCTCTTTCCAGGGTACCTAACCCACCTTGCCTAACCTTGTAGAGGGATGATAAGTAACTCCGGAACTCCTCGGCTATGTCTCTGGAAGTATATTTTAGTACCCCCTTTTTATTTTGGATCCTATCTATAAAGTTGGTCCCCCTTCTCCTTTTCAATACTGTCTCCGGATGCTTCCTCACCTTGTTACTCCATCTACAGTACCTGACCGCGAGATTGTGTTTCCAGCGCGACAGCATCGCGCTGGTTCTCGGCGACAGGGTACTGTGAATGTCGCGCTGGCTCGCTCATCGGGAAAGGAAAACTTTGTTTTCCTTCCGCGATGAGTGACAGGCAGCGCTGACAGCTGTCTGGTATGAATCCTGAGGCGGGAACACGGCGCCAAATTTTAAATGAAAAAACCGGCGTGGGTTCCCCTCTCGGAGGCATACCAGGCCCTTGGGTCTGGCATGGATTGTAAGGGGAACCCCCTATGCCGAAAAATCGGCATGGGGGTCCCCCCCAAATCCATACCAGACCCTTATCCGAGCACGCAGCCCGGCCGGCCAGGAAAGGGGGTGGGGACGAGCGAGCGGCCCCCCCCTCCTGAGCCGTACCAGGCCGCATGCCCTCAACATGGGGGGGTGGGTGCCTTGGGGGAGGGGGGCGCCCTGCGGCCCCCCCACCCCAAAGCACCTTGTCCCCATGTTGATGAGGACAAGGGCCTCTTCCCGACAACCCTGGCCGTTGGTTGTCGGGGTCTGCGGGCGGGGGGCTTATCGGAATCCGGGAGCCCCCTTGATAAGGGGGCCCCCAGATGCCGGCCCCCCACCCTGTGTGAATGAGTTTGGGGTACATGGTACCCCTACCCATTCACCTAGGGGAAAGTGTCAATAGAAAAAAAACACACTACACAGGTTTTAAAGAGTCATTTATTAGTCAGCTCCGGGGGTCTTCTTCCGACTTCGGGGGGTCTCCTTCCAACTTCTCCCGGTGTTCGGCCTCTTCTCCCGGGCCCCGCCGCTATCTTCTTCCAGCTCTATTGCCAGCGAGGGGCCCGGTCTGCTGCCGCTGTCTCGCCGCCGCTGTCCCGGTGTTCGGCCTCTTCTCCCGGTGTTCGGCCTCTTCTCCCGGGCCCCGCCGCTATCTTCTTCCAGCTCTATTGCCAGCGAGGGGCCCGGTCTGCTGCCGCTGTCTCGCCGCCGCTGTCTCGTCGCCGCTGTCTCGTCGCCGCTGTCTCTCCGCCGCTGTCTCTCCGCTTCTTCTCTTCTTTTCTTCTTCCCCGATGTTGACACGACGCTCTCTCCGGCTCGAATGCTGTGTGCGAGCTGCGGAGCCATTTATATAGGCGGTAACCCCGCCCCCTTACGACGTCATGGTCCCAGCATGCGCAGGGACTCTGGCGTCATAAGGGGGCGTGGCCCCAGAGTCCCTGCGCATGCTGGGACCATGACGTCGTAAGGGGGCGGGGTTACCGCCTATATAAATGGCTCCGCAGCTCGCACACAGCATTCGAGCCGGAGAGAGCGTCGTGTCAACATCGGGGAAGAAGAAAAAGAAGAGAAGAAGCGGAGAGACAGCGGCGGAGAGACAGCGGCGACGAGACAGCGGCGGCGAGACAGCGGCAGCAGACCGGGCCCCTCGCTGGCAATAGAGCTGGAAGAAGATAGCGGCGGGGCCCGGGAGAAGAGGCCGAACACCGGGAGAAGTCGGAAGGAGACCCCCCGAAGTCGGAAGAAGACCCCCGGAGCTGACTAATAAATGACTCTTTAAAACCTGTGTAGTGTGTTTTTTTTCTATTGACACTTTCCCCTAGGTGAATGGGTAGGGGTACCATGTACCCCAAACTCATTCACACAGGGTGGGGGGCCGGCATCTGGGGGCCCCCTTATTAAGGGGGGCTCCCGGATTCCGATAAGCCCCCCGCCCGCAGACCCCGACAACCAACGGCCAGGGTTGTCGGGAAGAGGCCCTTGTCCTCATCAACATGGGGACAAGGTGCTTTGGGGTGGGGGGGCCGCAGGGCGCCCCCCTCCCCCAAGGCACCCACCCCCCATGTTGAGGGCATGCGGCCTGGTACGGCTCAGGAGGGGGGGGGGCGCTCGCTCGTCCCCACCCCCTTTCCTGGCCGGCCGGGCTGCGTGCTCGGATAAGGGTCTGGTATGGATTTGGGGGGGGACCCCCACGCCGATTTTTCGGCATAGGGGGGTTCCCCTTACAATCCATGCCAGACCTAAGGGCCTGGTATGCCTCCGAGGGGGGAACCCACGCCGGTTTTTTCATTTAAAATTTGGCGCGGTGTTCCCGCCTCAGGATTCATACCAGACAGCTGTCAGCGCTGCCTGTCTCTCATCGCGGAAGGAAAACAAAGTTTTCCTTTCCCGATGAGTGAAGCATCTCGGCGCTGGCTCCTGCGACGGGGCTCGTAGGTGTCAAATCTCGCCGAGAAGTGCGGCGAGATTGACACAATATCGCGGTCACCTACTGTAAATCTCTCTTTTAGGTTTTATTTAGAATACACTTGACATCAATCTCCATTAAATCTTTTAGTTCTTCTCTGTTTATAATTAGTTGGTGTAGGAGTAAGTTATGACTACCGCTAGCAGCTTTATGTAACTGTTCGAGCTGATGAATTTCTTCTATAAGTTCTGTTTTCCTTTTCGTAGTTTATTTTTTCTCATTGGTCCCTAATGAAATCAGAATGCCCCTTAAATAAGCTTTTAAAGCCTCCCACAAAACTGATCCAGAAATCTCACCGGTATCATTAACCAAGAAAAACCCATCGATTTCTTCCTGTATCTTACTGCTGACACTAGGATTCTCGATGAGCTTTTCATCCATACGCCATGAAAATGGGGACCCCCGGAGTCCCGGGATCCCCACCTTCATCATGACTGGGGCGTGGTCGGACAGCGTGGTGACTCCAATCTTCGTATCCTTAACATGTTCTAATAGCCTATGATCCACCATAAAATAATCGAGCCTTGAATAGGACCCGTGAACTGAAGAAAAGAAAGTGTAGTCCCTTTCCTTCGCGTGATGTACTCTCCATGCGTCGATCAAATGGCAACTATGCAATTTCTGTCTTTTAAGAGTTTCCTACTCACTCCCTGTGAACTAGAAGTACTATCCAATGTTGGATCTAAGCAGAAATTGAGATCTCCTGCCAAAATCACCTTGCCTGCCCTGAAGTCCATCAACTTGTTCAGTACCTGAGACAGGAATTCGATTGAATTTCTATTAGGGCAATAAACATTTGCCAGGGTATAAACCCTTTCACCCACCCTCACCTTCAAAAAGAGTTAGCGGCCCTCCATATCTGCGCTCCTCTCCAAGAGCGCAAACTTGGTCCTTTTTGAGAACCCAATTGCCACCCCTTTGGCCCTCTTAATAGGGGAGTCACTATAGAACCAATTGGGGAAGCAATTGGAATATAACCTGACATGTGTGTCCTGTGAGAGGTGGGTCTCCTGAAGAAACACCACGTCTGCCTTGAAATGCTCTAGTTCTCTTAACACCTTGTGTCTCTTAGGGGGGGAGTTCAGCCCTTTAACATTATATGTGAGACAAGTAAACTCTGACATTTAATCTTTAAATAGGGCTATGTTGTAATGTCGCATATTGCTCTTTGAACCCCTATACAGAACCTCTGCAGGACCAAACCACCCCCCCAGACCCCGAATCCCTCCCCAAGTCCCCCCCTACCCCCACCAACCTCCCCCCCATACTCCACCCCCCTCCTTCCCCTCCCCCCTACCAGCCAATACCTGGCTCTGGATCCATAGCAGAAAAATGCCATCAATATCTGCCTACGTCCAACCAAAGTTCTTGGGGTGTGACTCCAACAGCGGGTCGCCACCGGTCGCCCCCCCCCCCCGCTCATGCGGCCGAAAAGATTTAAGCCTATCGACTCTTCATGCTTTTCGCACCACCCCCCGGTCACCTCCCACCCCTTCCCCGCTCTGTCCCCCCCATCCCCCGCCCAATATTTTAGATTTTTTAATCATATACATCGATCTACTCCATTTATCCCCCAACGTCAATCCAGGTCATCTTCAACCTAATTGGGCATATTTGGGGCAGAGATATCCAGATCTCTACAAAAATCCTGTAGGTTCTCTATATGTTTCAGTCTAACTGTTCTACCTGCTTTCACAATGTTCAAAGATGTAGGGAAACCCCAGCTGTATTTTAAATTTGCCTTTTTCAGAACTTCTAGCAGAGGTCTTAACTGATGTCTCCTGGCCAAAGTCCCTGCCGAGATATCGGCAAAGATCTGGACTACTGTCCCTTCAAATTTTACCGGCTGAACTCTTCTAAGATTGGTCCAGATCCTAGCCTTATCTTCGTAATGGTGAAATCTGATAATCACGTCTCTAGGTATGTCTTCGCTGATGCTAGGGGGTTTCCTTATCCTATGGATCCGATCGATCTTTAATTTTTTGTCAGGACCTCTGTCTAATATTGGATTGAAGATAGCTTTTATTTTGCTGGTCAGGTCTTCACCATGTTGTTCTGGTAAGCCTCGCAGTCTTAAATTTTGTCTGCGACTTTGATTTTCTTGCTCTTCTAATTTGTACAATATGTCCCCTTGGGCCGTTTGTACATTCCTTATTTGTTGTTTTAATTTGGCTATCTCTCGGTCTTGTTTCTCTGAAGCCTCCTCCGCTAATTCCACTCACTTCAGCAGGTGGCCCATGTCAGTTTTAACATTTAGGATCTCAGTTTTAATTACATTTTCCAGCTTAGCAAACAAATCTAAGAATTCAGTTTTTGTTGGTAGAGATTCCATGATATTCTCCTCCTCAAGGCTAAGATCTTTCCCTTCTTCTCTGGATAATCCGCCCTGAGCGCCTTTATTCTTCCCTTTTTAAAAAAAAAAAGAATTTGAATATTTATTACAAAAAATAGAGCTAAAAAACACATACATAGACTTGCATATATTCACAGATAATACCTATGAGCATGTTAAGTACACCATCTACATATTTAGTAAATATTTAAACAAGATGCAGATATTCAATCATTTTACTTGTTCAATCGTAACAGGTTTCAAAAGAGACAGTGTATCATAATAGCTCGACTTGCTCTACATGTTACGTGTTCGGTAACGCTTCCTCAGGAGCTTTTGGCATATTCTCTGAACAAAAGAATAGACATAAATTCATTGCAGTCTACATAAATAAATAAATAAAAAACTTTAACATATATTAATATATAATATGATATCTACGCCCCTGTGATATTGGCAGTTAGAAACATGTCTCTAGGCCAGAACCCAGAACCTCTGTTGGCATGTAGAGGTACAGAGGGAGCCTATGGAAAAACAGAACAGGGAAACCAAAAGAGAGGGAAAGGGAAACAGAAGAAAAGGGAGAGAGAGCAAGAACAGAGAGGAAAAGGAAGAGAGGGAAAGGGAAACAGAAGAAAAGGAAGAAAGAGCAAGAACAGAGAGGAAAAGGAAAAAAGGGCTGGGGTGTGTGATATGGGGACTGTGGGAACGGATATATCAAATAAATGATTTAAAAAGCGGGCCATGGGAGTGGGCTTATCAATATGGGATTGTAAATGTATGATTATAACCAGATGTCTACTTACATTTTCCACAAAAAGGAAAGAAAAAGATAATAGCATATAGAGTGAGAGGGAAATGCTGTCCTCCACCTTTATGGGCGTCCAGAAAGAAAGGTCTTCAAATTGGGTGAAGCAATCTGTATATATATATATGTATAAATAATATAAATTCAATACCATGTTATTAATCTAATTCAGATAAAAATAATAAAAGGAATTTAAAAAGAAGACTATGTATAGATGTAATAGTAATCATCTCACCTAGTAAGTCCAAATTGAACCAAATCCAGTAAGGAATTAGTAGTAGGCTAGTACCAGAAGTAATATTGTCCAAGGCGACCAGATAGAGACTGGGTCAATTTAGGACATCCCATCATAGAAAAGCCAGCAACAAAGGTTGCTAGATAATCCCTGACAGGTGCCTATTAGGGGAATATAGAGGAGAAACCTTCTCATTAATATATACAGAATCAGAGGATAACTCTAACTATTTTACTTGTGGCGGTTACAAGTTGGCAATAGGGTAATTACCTTGGACGCACTGAATTCTAGAGCTCCCCGCTCTGATGAATGCACCACGCCGGGTGTAAGCAGCTGTAAGAGACACCAGTAGATCCATCCCAGTAGTGACGTCAGTCCGTGAGTCGGAAATGACATTCACATACCCGGCCGGGCTCTGGTGCGCATGCGCTCGGCCTGGGAGATGCTGCCCTGCATCCACTAGGAGCGGAAGGCGGGCCCAGTGTTGGCGCAGCTGCAGAGCATAACGCCAGGAAGGGACGGATGTCTCCCTCCCGGGGCTGAAAGCGCCGCTGACAGCGATAGGCTGTATCCAAGTTGCGCTTTGCGGCCGCACAATACACCATAGCGCTGAACCAGCCAATAATGAAAAAAAAAAAAAAAAGGAGACATTAGATTGGTGATGGTAGTTAGAAAGAAACAGACTTGACAATGAAGAAAGTTGTAGGGCAGTTGTATAGAGAGACATTGCAATAAAGCGGCTCACAGGGGACTGCATAATAACAACGTGAACAAAGTTTTTATTCCTAAGAATATAACTATTAAAAGTAAAATTACAGAATAAAAAATGACATAATCCATAATTGTCGAATCAGACCTATAATAGTTTAAATTTCTAAAGAACTATCGATACAAGCTGTAAAAGGAGAGAAAGAGAAAAAGAAAAAAGAGGATGAAAAAAGGAAGGAGATTAGAAAACTATAAAAAGGGAAACAACTGACATGCAGTATTAATGTAGTATTATTGATGGACAGAGTGTCATTACAGAAAGGGCTTGTATCAGGGCCGGACTGGGAATAAAATCCAGCCCTGGAAAAAATGTCATACCAGCCCCATAGCATTATTATACCAGACCAACATCATAACGTCATTATTTTCTTGTTCAGGAAAGAAAAAACGATGTATTTTAAAGCACATTTAAAGAGCGTATTATATATAAATAAGACAGATATGAAAGCACATGAAGCTAGATATATATATATATATATATATATATATATATATATATATATATATATATATATATATATATATAAAACAGCAAATTCCAGTTATAAAGTGTAAAAGTGGTGGAGCTATCAAGGGGGACACCTGGGACTCTGGGAATGTGAGGGGGGGGGGAAGGGGGACTCTGGGAACCAGAGACCACCTTCCGCAGAAAATACACTAAGGTAAGAGGGGGGGTTACTGATATAAGGGGGAAACCTTTATATCAGTGCCCCTTACATTATTGTATTCACTCCCCCCTTACCTCAATGACCCCCCCTCAGACTGGCCTAGCGGTGCTGTCACTGATCTTCTCTCAGGTGCACCGTGCAGGTATCAGTCAGTCGGCTCCAGCTTGGTGCCTCTGGTTTTCCTATAGTCTCCTCTCCACAGTCCACACACATCTGAATTCTCCCGTGACCCCCATCCCGGCGCACTCCCACTCTTGACTCCTCTCCAGACTACCTCAGAGACTGCAGACATGGTACAGGAGATGTCAGAGGCTGTGGGCATGGTACAGGGGATGTCAGAGACTGCAGACATGGTACAGGATATGTCAGAGGCTGCGGGCATGGTACAGGAGATGTCAGAGGCTGCGGGCATAGTACAGGAGATGTCAGAGGCTGTGGGCATGGTACAGGAGATGTCAGAGGCTGTGGGCATGGTACAGGAGATGTCAGAGGCTGTGGGCATGTTACAGACGTTGTCAGAGGCTGTGGGCACGGTACAGACGTTGTCAGAGGCTGTAGGCATGGTACAGACGTTGCCAGAGGCTGTGGGCATGGTACAGATGATGTCAGAGGCTGTGGGCATGGTACAGACGTTGTCAGAAGCTGCGGGCATAGTACAGGAGATGTCAGAGGCTGTGGGCATGGTACAGGGGATGTCAGAGGCTGTGGGCATGGTACAGGGGATGTCAGAGGCTGTGGGCATGGTACAGGGGATGTCAGAGGCTGTGGGCATGGTACAGGAGATGTCAGAGGCTGTGGGCTTGGTACAGGAGATGTCAGAGGCTGTGGGCATGGTACAGAGGATGTCGGAGACTGCAGACATGGTACAGGAGATGTCAGAGGCTGTGGGCATGGTACAGGGGATGTCAGAGGCTGTGGGCATGGTACAGGAGATGTCAGAGGCTGCAGGCATGGTACAGACATTGTCAGAGGCTGCAGACATGGTACAGGGGATGTCAGAGGCTGTGGGCATGGTACAGGGGATGTCAGAGGCTGTGGGCATGGTACAGGGGATGTCAGAGGCTGTGGGCATGGTACAGGAGATGTCAGAGGCTGTGGGCTTGGTACAGGAGATGTCAGAGGCTGTGGGCATGGTACAGAGGATGTCGGAGACTGCAGACATGGTACAGGGGATGTCAGAGGCTGTGGGCATGGTACAGGGGATGTCAGAGGCTGTGGGCATGGTACAGGAGATGTCAGAGGCTGTGGGCATGGTAAAGATGATGTCAGAGGCTGTGGGCATGGTACAGATGTCAGAGGCTGTGGGCATGGTACAGGGGATGTCAGAGGCTGTGGGCATGGTACAGGGGATGTCAGAGGCTGTGGGCATGGTACAGGGGATGTCAGAGGCTGTGGGCATGGTACAGGAGATGTCAGAGGCTGTGGGCATGGTACAGGAGATGTCAGAGGCTGTGGGCATGGTACAGGAGATGTCAGAGGCTGTGGGCATGGTACAGGAGATGTCAGAGGCTGTGGGCATGGTACAGGGGATGTCAGAGGCTGTGGGCATGGTACATGAGATGTCAGAGGCTGTGGGCATGGTACAGACGATGTCAAAGGCTATGGGCATTGGTACAGGAGATGTCAGAGGCTGTGGGCATGGTCCAGGGGATGTCAGAGGCTATGGGCATGGTACAGATGTCAGAGGCTGTGGGCATGGTCCAGGGGATGTCAGAGGCTGTGGGCATGGTACAGACGATGTCGGAGACCGCAGACATGGTACAGGAGATGTCAGAGGCTGTGGGCATGGTACAGGAGATGTCAGAGGTTGTGGGCATGGACAGGAGATGTCAGAGGCTGTGGGCATGGTACAGACGATGTCAAAGGCTATGGGCATGGTACAGACGATGTCAGAGGCTGCAGGCATGGTACAGACGATGTCAGAGGCTGCAGGCATGGTACAGGAGATGTCAGAGGCTGTGGGCATGGTACAGGAGATGTCAGAGGCTGTGGGCATGGTACAGGAGATGTAAGAGGCTGTGGGCATGGTACAGGAGATGTCAGAGGCTGTGGGCATGGTACAGGAGATGTCAGAGGCTGTGGGCATGGTACAGACGATGTCAAAGGCTATGGGCATGGTACAGGAGATGTCAGAGGCTGTGGGCATGGTACAGGAGATGTCAGAGGCTGTGGGCATGGTACAGACGTTGTCAGAGGCTGTAGGCATGGTACAGACGTTGTCAGAGGCTGTGGGCAAGGTACAGGGGATGTCAGAGGCTGTGGGCATGGTACAGGGGATGTCAGAGGCTGTGGGCATGGTACAGGAGATGTCAGAGGCTGCGGGCATGGTACAGGAGATGTCAGAGGCTGTGGGCATGGTACAGGAGATGCCAGAGGCTGTGGGCATGGTACAGGAGATGTCAGAGGCTGTGGGCATGGTACAGACGATGTCAGCGGCTGTGGGCATGGTACAGGGGATGTCAGAGGCTGTGGGCATGGTACAGGAGATGTCAGAGGCTGCAGGCATGGTACAGACATTGTCAGAGGCTGCAGACATGGTACAGGGGATGTCAGAGGCTGTGGGCATGGTACAGGGGATGTCAGAGGCTGTGGGCATGGTACAGGGGATGTCAGAGGCTGTGGGCATGGTACAGGAGATGTCAGAGGCTGTGGGCTTGGTACAGGAGATGTCAGAGGCTGTGGGCATGGTACAGAGGATGTCGGAGACTGCAGACATGGTACAGGAGATGTCAGAGGCTGTGGGCATGGTACATGAGATGTCAGAGGCTGTGGGCATGGTACAGGAGATGCCAGAGGCTGTGGGCATGGTACAGGAGATGTCAGAGGCTGTGGGCATGGTACAGGAGATGTCAGAGGCTGTGGGCATGGTACAGGAGATGTCAGAGGCTGTGGGCATGGTACAGGAGATCAATGCAGCCTCACCAGTGCCCGTCAATTCAGCCTGTGTGCCAGTCCATGCAGCCTTATTATACCCATAATCGCAGCCTCGGAATAAACAGAAAATAATACTAATCAGCGCAAATAACTGAAAAACTAAGGGTTAATGTCACATAGCTCCAAATGCAAACTTGTAAAAACAGACAGTGCAGAGCAATAAATATGATGAAGTTATAAAAAGTCCAATAAGGCATTAATCATTAAGAGCAGTCCAGAGCCCAATAAAAGACAGATGAATCCACAAGTTTTATCAGATCCATTTGTACCACCAACCAACAGGCAAAATCCCGAACCAAAAGGAAGATCACTAAACACTTTTTCCCACTTCAGAGGGAAACACTTTGGAGTGCGAGAGATCCCAATCTCACATGTATCCCGGTCATGAATAAATAAAACAAATCTAAGTGCTCTCTATTATAGTAAAAGCACAGACTTTAATGTAGGTAGAAAACTTACAGACAATATTCTTGGTAGCAAGCATAAGCAGCACACATAATGCCGATCCCAATCCATATCGTCTCGTCAGGATAGCAGCACGTGACAGCACAGTGGCTGAGCTGAGTGTGAAAAGTCCCGCCCTCCTCCCAGACCAGTTTGTGTGATAGACGCATTGTTCTGCCTATCACACGAGCTGCTCAAGGAGAAGGGCGGGACTTTTCACACTCAGCTCCGAGGCACATAGCAGGAGATGCCTGCTATGTGTGACATGTAGAGGGGAAGGAGGGAGAGCAGCACTGCAGCCACAGCTTAGCCCAAAGTGGCCCAGGGCAGGCAGCCTACCGGGAAATGTCCCGGTATCCCGGTAGGCCAGTCTGGCCCTGGCTTGTATGACTGTGTCTCATTAATACCTGGGTTGTTAGTAGCATTCAAACGCTCGATCCATAGTGTTTCTTTTTGTAGGATCACCTTTTTCCAATTGCCTCCACGTGGATCTATAGGGATTACCTCTAAAGCAATGAAGGAGGCACATGTCACATCAAAGCGATGGTAAAGATCAAGATGTCTGCTGACCGGAGTCAGCATTTTGCCATTTGTTGAAAGGTATACATGGTCTTTGATGCGTTGCCAAAAACATTGGGCTGTCATCCCAATATAGAAGACCCCACATACACAGGACATTAAATATACCACCCCCTGTGTGTTACAATCAGCTCTGAATTTAGGACAGAAAGATTCCCCATTGGGGAGTGTGAAAGGAACATCCTGGCAAAGCCAAGGGCAAAATTGGCATTTGCCACATCTATGTGTGCTGCCAATATTAGCTCTAGAGCAAGGAGTTGGAGAATAGTGGCTAGATACAAGCCTGTCACGCAGGGAACTAGCCCGACGAAAGGTAAGTTCTGGTCTGATACCTGCGTGTTTTGACACAATTGAGTCTTGTTGTAATATATGCCAGTGTTTCGTAAGTATGTCCCTAACCTCTTGATGTTGAGATGAGAATCGTGTGATAATTTTCAAGGGTGGCTTGGTCTCAGGTGTGGCATCCTTTTTGGGGTAGAGCAGAACATTCCTTGACTGTTTTAAGGCCTTGTTATAGGCTTTCCGCAAAAGCGATTTGCTATAACCCCTGGCCAGTAGGCGTGTACAAAGTAGTTTGGCTTCAGATATAAAATCCACTAGGTGAGTACAGTTACGACGTAACCGTATGTACTGTACATAGGGGATGCTATGGATTAAGGCTGCAGGGTGAGCACTAGCTGCATGCAGCAAAGTGTTACCCGCAGTTTCCTTACGGTAGAGACAGGTAGCTAAGCAATTGTCCTTGTCTTTAAAAATTGAGAGGTCTAGAAATGTAATTCTCTGAACATTGAAGTTCAGAGTAAATCTCAAGTTAAAGGAGTTTTGATTTAACATTTCAACAAAGGCTGTTAGCATAGAATGTGCACCTGTCCAAATCAGAAAGACATCATCTATGTAGCGGATCCAGCACATCACTTGATCAGTGTACATAGATAATCCATCATCCGAAAAAATGTGTCATTCCCACCCCCCAGGTACATGTTAGCATAAGCCGGTGCGCAACAAGTGCCCATGGCAACTCCCTGTACCTGGAGGTAGTGGGAACCTTTGAAGCAAAACCAATTATGAGTAAGAACAAATTGTAAGAGAGTAAGGATGAACTCATTATATTTCCATTTTGTATGTGGCTCTTCATAGAGGAAGGTGCGGACTGTTCCAACGCCCTGCTCGTGAGGAATGCTTGAGTATAAAGACTCTACATCCAATGTCACGAGCAGGGCATCAGGAGGGACCACCATCCCTTCAATCTTGGTCAACGGATCGAGTGTGTCCCTGGTATAGGAAGATAGGCTTGTGACATGGGGCATAGTACCGAATCAATTAGTCTGCTGGCGTTTTCTGTTAATGATCCAATTCCCAATATAATGGGTCTACCTGGGAGAAATATGCAGTTCTTGCGCACCTTAGGTACTGAGTAAAACATAGCTTCCTTGGGATGTTTATTGTTAAGGTAATCATAGGTTTCCTGATCAATGAGGCCTTGTTGATAGCCCTCAATGATAATGGTTAAGTATTGGATTTTGAATGTTGGAATGAGCAGGGGGGAAATTTGTTGATACCAGTCCTTGTTGGACAATAGATTGAAACACATCGTTTCATAATTTTGTTTGGTCATATGGACAACATTGCCCCCTTTGTCTGATGCCTTAATCACCAGATCTGGATGTTGATTCAGTTTGGAGATAGCCTGTTTCTGGGCAGATGTAAGATTGCTATGATAGGGGGTAATCTGCATACGTTTAATGTCACTCACTACAAACACCAAAAAAGCCCAGATATGGGAATTGGTGGACAAATCAGGACATTTTTGCGACTTGGGTTTGAACTTTCTGGGGATGATGGAATCAGTACATGTTTTAGATAACGCTATCGATGTAGATGATTCCTGTGTGTGACAGCAGGCAGGTAAAATCACCTGGTTGCATCTGTTGTAAATGTTGTAATATGTTCACCGATTTATGTGGGACATTATATTATTATATGTATGTACACATACAGTCAATATTAACCAGGCCAGAATTCAGTTGACAATGGTCGATTTGTCCAAGCCAACTCAATTTTAATATAACAGCTTAAGACCCTTTGATGTGTTAGTCTTATGCAAGTCTACCTAGGGGTGTGAGGTATGGGCTGTTAACCTGATTGAACATTTCAAAGGGTACATTGTTTAAAGGACCATAAAAGAAGTATTTATTGATGGTAATTAGACTTGAGGGGGTAACAATGGGATCAAGGAGTGTTTTGGGTTGGCCTAGCGGAGGCTCCCTCCTGGGGGGCTAATATATCAGGGGGACTTATTGATATTAATATGCAAGAATACAGATTAGGAATGTAGGTATTCCAAGGGCTCAAAAGGGTGTTCAGGTGGTATCTGTTAATCTAATTACAGATATCTAAGGGGACTTGTTGATATTAATATGCAAGAATACAGATTAGGAATGTAGGTATTCCAAGGGCTCAAAGGGGTGTTCAGGTGGTATCTGGTAATCTAATCTAATTATACATATCTAAGGGGACTGGTTGATGTTGATATGCGGGAGTGCAAATTGGGGTGGTTTATGACTGCAGCTGTTCACGGCTGGGGGTTGTTGTCTGTCTGAAAGACTGAAGCAAATCGAAGTCCTAAATTGAAACGGCCAATCAAATTGCTCAGCCATTCAGTGTCTAGTGAATATAACACGGCATTCAGTCTATAGTTTAAGTTAGGCTTATCTGTGTATGAACACACAGACCTAGGAACATGGGACTCTGAATGATATACTCTGCTGGATATTTTTGTCATCTGTGGACTTTGTTCTGTGTTGGAAGTCAATAAAGTGCATCTCTCTGGAAGAATTGGGTTGCTGCGGAAGAGTACTTACTAATTAATTATCATACCCACGATACCACTATACTATACTACTATCCACCCAATACATATTAATATTTATATCACTACAGCATCCAGGATGGAAAATATGTATGCCCTAGGTTCAGGCTTTATGCTGACTTATACCACTAGGGGGGGTGCTGGGAGTCCTGCAGGAGAAGAGTTAATGAGCCCAGCTGAAGTAAGTGGGCTCATTAAGACCTATACAAAAAACCCCAGAATGCTTAGGGAGATGCTCCATCCTGGAAACAGTTCTGTGTTTGTGTAGACTGGGGAGTGTGGTATCTGTCCTGTGCGGAGAGTCAATGCCTGTGTGGCAAACTTCTGAAATAGGGACTGGGGCAGCATAAGGTTGCACCTGGTTGTTAGATAGGGAATCTACGTGTGTAGTAAGCGGTCAAGCTGACCGGGGTTTCTTTTCATGTTTCTTTTTGTTTTGCTGTTATTTTTCAATGCAATGCTGTCTGCTGTGCCTGATTTTGTGTGGTGAACCCATCCAGGGGGTCACACACACCCGCTGCCGAGCTAACCCCCTCACAGTTGGTGGAGAAGCAGGGGCAGTTTTTTTTTAAGGCCAGCATGGAGGAGATACTGAGACAGCTGGCTCCAGCAAATGCAAGTCAGCAGCAGACAAATGCGGGTTTGCAAAAGAGCCTTGCAGCTCAACAGCAGACAAGTGCAACTTTGCAACAGAGCCTCACAGCTCAGCAGTAAGCTCACCAGCAGAGTCTGGAAGCTCAGCAACAAGCCCAGCAGCAATCTGAGACCCGCTTCCTAGACCTGTTACAGAAGCAAGAGCAGAGACTCCAACAACAAATAGAGACATTAATGCAGCAATGTCCGCAGACCAGTGAGGCAAGTGGTTCCACTAATACCGCATCCTTTGGTGTGAACCGTTTACTGACAAAAATGACTTGAAAGGATGATCCGGAGGTGTTTTTGACCACATTTGAAAGGACTGCTGAAAGAGAAAAATTGCCTAAGAGGCAGTGGGCTGGACTGGTGGCCCCTTAATGGGGGAATCGCAGAAAGCCTATTATGACCTAGAGTCTGACCAAGCAAAAGACTATGTGGTGCTAAAAACGGAAATATTGGCACGGCTGGGTGTCACCCTGGCCGTCCAGGCTCAGCCTGTACATAACTGGACTTTCCGGCTTGGAAAACCCCCCAGGTCTCAATAATATGATCTCATTCACCTGAGCAGGAAGTGGCTGCAGCCAGAGACTTTGACCACACCAAACATTGTGGAACGTGTTGTTATGGATCGTTTCCTGAGAGCTCTTCCTACTGCCATCCAAAAGTGGGTAAGCCATGGAGACCCAGAAACTGCAGATAAGCTTGTGGATCTGGTTGAGAGGTACTTGGCTACAGAGAACCTGACTACCTCTTCCAGGGACTCACGGACTTTCCACCCTAAGACCAGACCATCCCCAGTGGCGGGTAAGATGACTCCAAGGGGTGAGGGTGGAGAGAGTGAGAGGGTGGGGGTTCAACCTAATGTCTGGTGGGAGCAGCCCAGGAAGCCCAAGCCGCAAGAGGCAGCGAAAAAGATTAGTTGCTACCGCTGCCGGCAAGAGGGACATATTGCAGCCAATTTCCCAGTTGGGGATGAACCTATACAATGTGACTTTATAAGGGACAGACGTCAGTTGCTGTTTGAGACAGTTGCATGCACTGCCATTCGGGGACCTGAGGAACATTTATGTAAAATGTGTATTAATGGTAGAAATGATGATGTGTTGCTGGATTCAGGTAGCCTGGTGACATTGATAAAAGCTGAATTAGTTACTACAGAGGTCTCTGGGAATAACAAGGTGGCTGTGATTTGTGTGCATGGGGACACCCGAGAGTATCCTGTAACTTCAGTGGTTTTTGAGACCCACAAAGGTAACCTCTCTCATCAGGTGGGGTTAGTGTCTCACTTACCACATGATGCCATTGTGGGAAGGGATTTTTCAAAGTTCTGGGAACTCTGGGATTGTCCTGAGCCCCCCACTGGTGCCCCTATAGACCAGGAAGATGATGATCAGAGTTCCTCTGAGAGTGGTGAGGACTCTCCAGAATTTCCCTTGTCGGTATTGGCGGGGGAAACTCGAGAAACTGTGGAGGAGCCAACATCCTCAGATAAAAACATGCCGTCTGTGGACCCCACCCTAATAAAGGCACGGGAAAATGTGGTGAAAATAGATGGCGAGTTAGTAAACACAGATAAGACTTACCCGTACTTCACTGTGTAAAGGGACCTGCTGTATTTAGTGGCTCAAAGGGCAGAATAAACCATTGAACAACTTGTGCTGCCCAAACCTTACAGGAAGTTGGTGTTAGAATTGGCCCATGGGCACATTCTTGGAGGTCATCTGGGGACAGAGAAAACCAGAGAGAGAGTATTACAGAGATTCTACTGGCCTGGGGTCATGAAGGAAACAGAAAATTATTGTTCCTCCTGCCCTGTGTGTCAGAAGTCGGCACCTATGCCACATTTTCGTAACCCGCTGGTACCTCTTCCTATCATTGAGGTCCCCTTTAAAAGGATCGCAATGGATTTGGTAGGTCCGATAATGAAGTCCGCTAGGGGGCATCAGTACATTTTGGTTATATTGGACTATGCCACCCATTATCCGGAAGCGATTCCTCCTCGAAATACCTCAGCTAAAACCATAGCCAAAGAGTTATCTCTTGTTTTTAGCCACGTGGGTATTTGTAAGGAACTGCTTACGGACGAAGGTACACCTTTTATGTCCCGGGTTATGAAAGAACTATGCAAGTTGTTCAAAGTGACACAATTACGTACATCTGTGTATCACCCCCAAACAGATGGGTTGGTTGAAAGATTCAACAAAACCCTAAAACAAATGTTAAAGAAGGTGGTGGATAGAGATGGAAAGAATTGGGACTGTCTAATACCCTATTTGATGTTTGCCATTAGGGAGGTACCCCAATCCTCTATGGGTTTCTCACCCTTCGAGCTACTCTATGGGAGACACCCAAGAGGACTGCTGGATATCGCCAAGGAAACTTGGGAAGATGAGAGTTCTCCCCACAGGAGTGTGATTGAGCATGTCGCCCTGATGCAAGATAGAATTGCACAGGTAATGCCAATCGTAAAGGAACATTTGGCCCAAGTGCAGTTAGCACAGCAGAGAGTGTACAACCCTGGGGCCAAGACCCGTACTTTTTCCCCAGGGGATAGGGTATTGGTGCTAGTCCCTACGGTTGAAAGCAAATTCATGGCCAAATGGCAAGGTCCATACGAAGTCATTGAAAAATTGAGTGAGGTGAACTATAGGGTCAGACAGCCAGGAAGGCGAAAGCCGGAACAGGTATATCACGTCAATCTGCTGAATGCCTGGAGGGATAGGGAATCCCTATTCGCAGAGACTTTGAAGACTCCCTGACTTCTCATAGGGGGTATGTGGAATGGTTCCAAAGGAATCTGAAGCAGGCATATGAAAGGGCTGTGGATCGCACCGCCACCAGAGAGCTGGGAAATAAAAAGAACTTTGATCTAAAAGTGAGGATGCAGGATTTACAACCTGCAGATCGTGTGCTGTTGAAAAACCTGGGAGTGCCTGGAAAGCAAAAGCTGGCCAACCATTGGCAAACTCAACCCTACTTCATCTGGGTTGTCAGTCTATCAAAGTAGACCTGAAGGAAAGGCAGGGCCCCTAAAGATGTGGCACCTAAACCACCTACTTCCATTGTCCAATGCTGTCCAGGTGCCTCAAACTTCCACTCCACCTCCTTCAGAACCAGCACCCCCAAAACTTGTTCACATCAGCGAGCTTCCACTTCACCTGTGGCATGAGAGATGGAAGACCATGAAGACAAAAAAATGGTACCACACTGGTTGTGGCCTCTGACTTCAGAGACTAATGCAGGAAATAGTGGTTTAAGCAGAGAAAGAGAACCTGAAAGAACAATAGGAAGTCCATCCAGTTTAGGAATTGAAATTCTTCCAAGGTCCACGGAGGTTGACAAAATCAAAGTTGAAAGCACCAGTCCATCTTTTGGAAGGGGCGTAGGGGACTTGATCAGCTTTGTTGATGAGGACCTGCTGCTACCTGGGCCGTATAGTTCCACAGAAGCCCAGCCACCATTGCCAGATGGAGAAGACGGTAGGAGTCAGGTGCCCATCCTTCCAGTCACAAGGCCTGGCTCTGTGGCTTTATCCACAGATATCCCATTGGAATCTCATCACTTTGCCAATGACAAAAGCCCAAAAAGGAACTCTACTTTTATGCCTGAAAACCATTACCTCATCAGACTGAGGCAGAATATTAAACCCTCCGAAGAGACTCACTTATGATATCCTGGGAGAGAACTCTGATGAATAAATTCCTACCATCCAAAGGCAGACCCTCATGCCTGACCTCACTACCGCTAATTGGGTAAGTTGTTCCGACCTCTGACACCAATGGGTGGGCCACAGCAATTGCTCTGGCTTGCCAGACAACTAATTATGAACTAACTGAAAATCTATATAAATGATTTCAGAAAAATCCAGAAGTGTGTCAATATCTATTGAGCTTAGACTGTGGTTAATGTTATTGTGAATTGTCTAACCATCTCGCTTTCAGTTGACTAGTTAGTTTTAAGATATCCCTCCCTCTTTGGGGACCAAATATTTCAAGTGAGGGGAGGATGCAGCCAGGAGCTGGCTAATGCTGCCTGCATTGTCAGGAGAGTAGAGCTAGAACTAGAGGTGCAAAATGTATCCAAATTGTGTGAAACCAATTGTATAAGCCATGGGCAATGAAAGAATAAACATTTTGCAAACTTTTTGGTATCCATACTCCTCTATTATAGTCATTGTGTGAGAAATAATTTTCACGTAGGCAGTTCTTTTTATTGCCATGGTTTATACAATTGGTTTCCCATAATTTGGATAATTTTTGCACCTCTAGTTCTAGCTTTGTGCTTTGCAGAGTGGAGTCCCTGTATAGTTTTTTTTTGCTTTTTGTCTTTTTTTTCCTCTCTGATTAAGAGGGACCAGTGGCGTTGCAATGGGGGTGCGGGGGGTGCGGCCCGCACCGGTGACACCCACCAGAGGGGTGACACCAGGGCCGCCGCTAAATGCTATAGCTTGCAGCGGAGTGGCACGAGCAGGGGATTCAGCCGTGTGGGGGAGGCTGCTATAACACTCCCCAACTGTCACTCAGGGATCTCCTCCAATATTTCCCGTGGCAGCCGGGTTAGGTGGGCGGAGCTGGGGGTGTGGCCGCCTCCTCCACTCCTCCCACAGACCCCTTCACGCTGATCCCACAGCTGAAGGAGATAGAGCCGAGGACAAAGCCCCGCCCATTCACCCGGGTGTTCATCTGAAAGCATGAGGTATGGTATAAGCTACTGCACAGCACACTGTCACACAACCCAACCTGCCCTGTGCCACCCCCAAACTGCCCTGTGCCACCCCAAACTGCCAATATACAAATCCAACCTACCCCATACCACCCCAACCTGCCACTATACCACTCTATAATACCCTAACCTGCCCTGTGTCACCCCAACCTGCCCTGTACCACCCCCAACCTGCCCTGTGCCACCCCAAACTGCCAATATACCAATCCAACCTACCCCATACCACCCCAACCTGCCACTATACCACTCTATAATACCCTAACCTGTCCTGTGTCACCCCAACCTGCCCTGTGCCACCCCCACCTCCTCTGTACCACCCCCAACCTGCCCTGTGCCACCCCAAACTGCCAATATACCAATCCAACCTACCCCATACCACCCCAACCTGCCACTATACCACTCTATAATACCCTAACCTGTCCTGTGTCACCCCAACCTGCCCTGTGCCACCCCCACCTCCTCTGTACCACCCCGAACCTGCCCGATACCACCCCAAACTGCCCTGTACCACCCTCAACATGCCTTATACCACCCCCAACCTGCCCTGTACCACCCCCAAACTGCCCTGTGCCACCCCAAACTGCCAATATACAAACCCAACCTACCCCATACCACCCCAACCTGCCACTATACCACTCTATAATACCCTAACCTGTCCTGTGTCACCCCAACCTGCCCTGTGCCACCCCCACCTCCTCTGTACCACCCCGAACCTGCCCTATACCAACCCAAACTGCCCTGTACCACCCTCAACATGCCTTATACCACCCCCAACCTGCTATGTACCAACCCCGAACTGCCTTGTACCACCCCAATCTGCCAATATACCAATCCAACCTACCCCATACCACCCCAACCTGCCACTATACCACTCTATAATACCCTATGAACAAATAGGAGAAGAAAAGTGGGACTTTAAATGAAGCATGTCATTGAGGATAAGGAAATTGCATGTGAATTAATAAGATTGGTTTGGATTTAATCTGATGTCATTAACCCTTAGGGGTAGTCCACGATTATTAAGCATAAACTGATAAAATCATAAATATATAGATATATATATATAATATACATTATAATCATAAAGATATAATCATAAAGATTAATGTACGGTATGTATTGATAATCAAAGAATCTTTTGTGCAAACAATTCAATGGACATACATTGATGCAGTTCATAACAGAAATACATTTCCAATCAAAATTAACATAACAAAACCAATGTTTTTTCGAGTCTGTACTTATACCATGTGATTTATGTTAATTTTGATTGATACATCATATTGCGACAGGTCGCTTCTTCTAAATTTCTATAATACCCTAACCTGCCCTGTGCCACCCGAACCTGCCCTATACCACCCCAACCTGCCACTATACTATTCTATACTACCCTAACCTGTTACTATACCACCCTATACAATCATTTACAGGGGCTGGTTTTGGGTGCGCCCCGTGATCGTGCGCTGCCTGCAGGGTGCTTGGCAGCCTAGGCAGGAGGGGGGTGACACCATGTTTTATCGCACCAGGTGACACCAACCCTAGTGACGCCACTGAGAGGGACAGGTGTGAATTTGCAGAGCAGAGCTCTTTTCACCTGTGATAATTACTGACCATCAACACTTGTTCAATCTAAGGCTGGCCATACATGGTCGAATTTCGAAAGAATTTTCTTTTGAAAATCAGAAAATTTGTGCATTTTGTGATCCAATGGTTCCACCATTGATTTTGAATTCTGGCCAACCAAGCCTCCAATTTCACCTCACGTTGCTACAGAAAAGAATTTTCGTGGCTGGGAATCTTCTTTTTTTTTCGGGAATTTTCTTTTCTTGCACATGTGCATTTATTTTTTTTATTACACTTCTCGCACGATTCTCCCATCATTGATTAGAAAATCATTTGCTTTTCAAAAATTTCCAACATGTTCGATTACTCAAATTTGATTGCCGCACGAAAATCGGTTGTTGCTAGGACCAAGTAAAGGTGCGAAATACAAACAAAAATTCTTAGATAAGATTTTCAAAAAAAAATTATTTCGAAATTCGACCCATGTATAGCCTGCCTAACTCTCCCTTGAAGTAAAAAACACACACACAGTTGTTTATATACAATGTATTAAAAAATCCTCCTTATTAAATGTGTAGCGCCACCCCCGAAGGAGCCCTTGAGTATATTTTGTTCTGAGATATGCGTCTCAACCTCAGTTACAGTCTCAGCCCCTCTAGCACACCTAATAGACAATGTCACTGCAGCACAATAGTAAATAGGCACAAGTGGTAAATGACATTGATTAATAAATATCAGTAATAACAGCACTGATACAAACTGATACAACAGCATAAAGACTTAAACTCTGATGTAACAGTGTATCTCAAAGGCACATGCAGGTTATAAAATAACACAGTTCAACCACTTCAGTTGCCTCAGGTGTGGCCTATTTTCTCAGGCATAAAGGGGGAACAGAGGTGGCTTGTTATAGGCCAGTCTGTCTCCCTGAAATTACAGGCCCTGACTTTTTAAACATAACACCATATGCAAACAATATTACCTTTAGTATGGAAGATAGAGTTCCTTTAAGTTACATAGTAGGTGAGGTTGAAAAAAGACACAAGTCCATCAAGTCCAACCTATGTGTGTGATTATATGTCAGTATTACATTGTATATCCCTGTATGTTGCGGTCCTTCAGGTGCTCTTGATACTATTGATGCCCCCCGGTGAGACCAACACCTGTGGAAGGGAATTCCACACCCTTGCCGCTCTGACAGTAAAGAACACTCTACGTAGTTTAAGGTTAAACCTCTTTTCTTCTAATTTTAATGAGTGGCCACGAGTCTTGTTAAACTCACTTCTGCGAAAAAGTTTTATCCCTATTGCGGGGTCACCAGTATGGTATTTGTATATTGAAATCATATCCCCTCTCAAGCGTCTCTTCTCCAGAGAAAATACGTTCAATGCTCGCAACCTTTCCTCATAACTAATATCCTTCAGACCCTTTATTAGCTTTTTTGCCCTTCTTTGTACTCGCTCCATTTCCAGTACATTCTTACTGAAGACTGGTGCCCAGAACTGAACAGCATGCTCTAGGTGCGGCCGGACCAGAGTCTTGTAGAGCGGGAGAATTATCGTTTTATCTCTGGAATAAATCCCCTTTTTAATGCATGCCAATATTCTGTTTGCTTTGTTAGTAGCAGCTTGGCATTGCATGCTATTGCAGAGCCTATCATCTACTAGGAACCCCAGGTCTTTTTCCATCCTAGATTCCCCCAGAGGTTCTCCCCCCAGTGTATAGATTGCATTCATATTTTTGCCACCCAAATGCATTATTTTACATTTTTCTACATTGAACCTCATTTGCCATGTAGTTGCCCACCCCATTAATTTGTTCAGATCTTTTTGCAAGGTTTCCACATCCTGCGGAGAAGTTATTGCATTTCTTAGCTTAGTATTGTCCGCAAATACAGAGATTGAACTGTTTACCCCATCCTCCAGGTCGTTTATGAACAAATTAAACAGGATTGGTCCCAACACAGAACCCTGGGGGACCCCACTACCCACCCATGACCATTCAGAGTACTCCCCATTTATCACCACCCTCTGAACTCGCTCTTGTGGCCAGTTTTCAATCCATGTACTCACCCTATGGTCCATGCCAACGAACCTTATTTTGTACAGTAAACATTTATGGGGAACTGTGTCAAATGCTTTTGAAAAATCTGGATACACCACGTCTACGGGCCTTCCTTTATCTAGATGGCAACTCACCTACTCATAGAAAGTTAATAGATTCGTTTGGCAAGAACGATTCATTATGAATCCATGCTGATTACTGCTAATGATACCATTCTCATTACTAAAATCTTGTATATAGTTCCTTATCATCCCCTCCAAGAGTTTACATACTATTGATTAGGGATGAGCCGAAACACCCCCCGCTTCGGTTCGCACCAGAACCTGCGAATGGACCGAAAACTCACATGAACCCCATTGAAGTCTATGGGACTCGAACGTTCAAAATCAAAAGTGCTAATTTTAAAGGCTAATTTGGATGGTATTGTCCTAAAAAGGGTGTGGGGACCCGGGTCCTGCCCCAGGGGACATGTATCAATGCAAAAAAAAGTTTTAAAAGCGGCCGTTTTTTCGGGAGCAGTGATTTTAATGATGCTTAAAGTGAAAAAAAAAGTGAAATATTCCTTTAAATATCGTACATGGGGGGTGTCTATAGTATGCCTGTAAAGTGGCGCGTGTTTCCCATGCTTAGAACAGTCCCTGCACAAAATGACATTTTTAAAGTAATAAAAGTAATTTAAAACTGCTTACGGCTTTAATGTAATGTTCGGTCCCGGTAATATTGATGAAAATCAGTGAGACAAATGGCATGGGTACCCCCCCCCTAGTCCATAACCAGGCCCTTTGGGTCTTGTATGGATATTAAGGGGAACCCCGCACCCAAATTAAAAAAAGGAAAGGCGTGGGGCCCCAGGCCCTCTGTACAGCTGTATACAGGTGGTGCAAACAAGACAGGGACTGTAGGTTTGTTCTTAAGTAGAATCTGTTTGTAATTTTGAACTGGTACATTTTTAAAGTGTAGCTCCAGCCAAAAAATCTTTTTTTAAGCTTTTTGGAAAACATAGGGAAGGGTTATCACCCCTGTGACATTTGTTTTGCTGTCTGTGCACCTCTTCAGAAGATTTTACCTCACTTTCTGTCCCAATGACAAAAGTTTTTTGACAATTTGGGGTTTTTAGTGAAACAAGGATTGGTGATAAAGCATCAGTGGAGAGGAGACACGTTTTTCCCATATTAACTCTTACAGGAGAGAATTTCCCTTCCTAGAGGTAGATTTCATCTCACTTCCTGTTGTCTCCTTCCGTTTGCAAGTAGGAGTCATTTGTAAGTTGGATGTTTAAAAGTAGAAAGTCTGCAGAAATTGGGGCCTTAGGTGTTGGTATTGCCACAACACTGTAAGCCCTCACAGTTACTCTTGGTGGGCGCAGGTACGGGCTCTGCTGTGAAATATTAGATCAAGAATTGTAATTACATGCCCCTGTTGAACAGGGTCAGAAAAATTGGGCCTTTGGTGGTGGTGCTGGTGCCACAACACTGTAAGTCCTCACAGTTACTCTTGGTGGGAGCTGGAATGGGTCCTGCTGTGAAATATTAGATCAAGAATTGTAATTACATGCACCTGTTGAACAGGGGCAGAAAAATTGGACCTTTGGTGGTGGTGGTGCTGGTGCCACAGCACTGTAAGTCCTCACAGTTATGCCCCGTACACACGGTCGGATTTTCCGATGGAAAATGTCCGATCGGAGCGTGTTGTCGGACATTCCGACCGTGTGTGGGCTCCATCGGACATTTTCCATCGGATTTTCCGACACACAAAGTTTGAGAGCAGGCTATAAAATTTTCCGACAACAAAAAGTGTGTGGCCTGTTCCGACGCACAAAGTGCCACGCATGCTCAGAAGAAATTCCGACACGGAACAGCTCGGTCTGGTAAACTTAGCGTTCGCAATGAATACAGCACTTTCGTCACGCTGCAATGTTAAAAATGGTTTAATACAGCGCACTCTCTTCTTCTTTATAATGTGAAAAGAATTAAGTAGTTTTGCTGCTCATATTCACACAGACTTCTCGCAAACTTTTTTTTTTTTTCTTGGGATTCCATGAATATATTGTTATTTGTCACATCTGACATAATTTTTTTTTTTTTTTTATTTAAAGCCATTTTTCTTTTAGATTTTATGTTTGTATTTTTTCAAAGGCTGATCTTTGTTTAATGTTATTTTTAGTTTTACTCCGGAATATTTTTGTGTGTGTTTTGTGCGTCAAGTTACCACAACATCATTGATATCTTTTATTATTTTATCTCAAGGAGATTGTTTGTTGTTGGTGTCCCTTGTTAATTTCACGTTGTATTTTTGAAATGTACCTGAATTCTCACCAACAAACTGTCCTTTTTGAAGTAAAACACACATAGGCAGGTATAATTCAAACCAAAAATCCTTTAATAAGGGCTCAGAACCAAACAAAGAGGGAGGCAACGCTGGATAAACAGGAGAAATTGCCCCCAGGGCAGACATCAATTCTTGAACATCAAAATTGGTGGCCTGAGGAGTCCATATGTAAGGGAGGGCAGTCTGGTCCAGAAGTCCCAGAGATCCGGATAGCAGCAGATGACATCTGTGTCCCCAGGCTGTGGTACCATAAAAGGCTGCATCTTTTGGCTGAACCAGACTGGATCCAGGGTCCTCACTTTCTGGTCTTCCTTCCACGCTTCCTTCCTGGCTGTGGCTCTGCTGTTTGAGATGTGGCAGGAGGAGGAGTAGGACCTGGAGGAGGAGGAGGACTAGGAGGACCTGGAGGAGAAGGAGGAGGAGGACCTGCAGGAGGAGGAGGAGGACCATGTGTGAGTTCACAAAGGTGTGTATCGGATGTAATTTGGGCCCTCATCCCCTTATTAAGAGCCTCCAATATTAAGGACTCACACATGAGTTGTTGTCCCTCCTCCATCCTCTGCATTTTACAGGCAATGATGGCAGTGAAGTCATCCTCCATGGTGTGTGGTGCTCCCAGGGCCTCTGTAGCCCTCCAAAAGAGGCCTATGGCAGCCTCCTCTAGGGCACTCCTCCTCCTGCCACTTTCTCTTTCCAGGTGTAGGGGAGGGACCTGCAGATCAGGCAGCCTGCTCGGCCCGGCCACCTGCTGGCTGAGACTACCCTGTGTATGAAAAAGGGACATGGTTTTAGTTTTTGCATCATCAATCACAATCATAAATTAGTACTCCAAACTAACATCTACTTAACATCATTGATTGGACAACCAGCAATATTTAGAGGAATGCTATACCTGGCTCAATCTGGGCTCCTCCACATGTTGCTGCTTGGAAGGCCCAGGTTGGGCGTCAGAAGCCTCAACCGGAGGGGAAGGAAGCGTGGAAGGAAGACTGGAGAGTGATGACCTGGGTTCAGTCTGGCCTGCCAGAAAATGCAGCCTGTCATAGTACCACATCCTGGGGACATAGATGTCATCTGCTGCTCCGGATCTCTGCAAATCCTGGACTTTCTGGCGCTCCCTTACATATGTGCTCCTCAGGCCACCAATTAGGATCTTCAAATATGTGATGTCTGCCGTGGGGATCTCCTGCTTCACAATTTCCAACAATTTATCCAGCGCTGCCTTCCTCTTTGTTTGGTTCCTGTAATGTGGGTGGTTGATCTCCCACAGACAAGGCAGCTCCCTGAACATGTCAATGAATATTGCCATGAAGTCATTATCTTGAAAGATATCCATTTTCACTGCAACACACAACACAAGACAGACCCTAATGTCAGGCCAAACTCTTCTAGACTTGTTACAATATAGGCCACTCTTCTCTTCAGTATAGGCACAAGTATGTCTCTTGCCTTTGTTCTTACGATCCGCGCCTCCAATGCTCCTTGCGCCACTCACAGATCGTACGTAATACGCATGTGTGGTACGCTTTATACACACTGCACATGCGTGTAACTCCGCCCGCCCCTGACGTTCTTTTTAGTCTATTCCCCGCCCCTTTTCGTTCTGCGCAGTGGGGGAAAAGCACATGGCGGATACACAGAAGGTGCGTGCTAATTACAGGAACAAGGAGGAGGAGGAGGAAAGCCCGGATCCGGACACGTCCCGATCCAGAAGGAGAAGATTTAAGGCCACAAATATGTCCTTTGGGGAGATGTTGGAGATGGTGGACATCCTGAAGAAGGCCGACTATGATGGAAAGTATGGACCTTACCCCAACCCCAATATCAGAAAGGCCAAGATCATTGCGAAAGTGATCAAAAGTCTGCACCGGAATTTTGGGGTACGACGATCGAAAGATCAGCTCAGAAAGCGGTGGTCGGACCTGAAATTAAGAGAGCCCGAGCAGTACAGAAAGATCCGGAGAGTGCTGCAAAAAAGTAAGTAGTTGTGCTGTGTTCCTATTCTTTTTGTCTTTATTACGTTCATGCTGCTCCATATGCTTTTCTTTTAATTGTTGTACAGTTTAAAATGGCAATTTTATGTTCATGGGCCCATTATTAGTTCATATCAAACATTTTTATTTCGGCCTCTAAAACACCATTGTTTAGGCCATATGCATTTTCCTACATTTTTTTAGGGCCTACTTGTATGAAAAATATTTGGTTGTGTAGATGGCTTTGTTACTAGAATGAAATGCAAACTAGATTCTGTGTAAGGAGGGGACACTGAGCAGTTGTTTTCACATCTGGACACTGGAGCATTAGTGCGGGACACAAGAACACCATTTTTATTAGGGTGGGCACACAGGTGCTCCAGTGTATACTATAGGGGGGTCTCCATCTGTGAAGCTTGTACAAAACAGGTAAAGTATTGCAGCTTGACAAAGGACACTAAAAAAGCTACATTTTGGAACTCTGCTAAAACTGACAATTGTACCCCACTTCCAAGCAATGTTTCCTATTTATAGTTCTGCCATCAAATATCTGTGTGCTAATTATACCATTTTTGTTTTACATAGGGGAGAAAAGACTCGGAGGACACCCCTCATCCGAGGAGACCAGAGACCCCCCACCTCTGGAAGAAGGGGAAATACCCCAAACACAAGCTGAGCAGGAGGAGGAAGAAGATGTGGTGGAAATTGGCACCACAACAGGTGAGTGTCTGCGACCACAGACTCAGGTAAAGATGGATGCTGGCAGATTTTTGATACCTGTTTTTGTTTGGTTTCTCTCTTTTTAGGTGATCGTGATGTTATGGATCGAGATCCTTTCACATCAGAAAGTGCCCAGATCCTGATCGGGGAGATCATGGGGTGTAATTTAGAATTGGAAAACCTCAAGAAAAAAATCAATGATGTTATTCAAAAAAATAATAACATCATTGATGTTTTGGGGCGAATTTAAAAACCCACAAAATCACTTTCTTTTTTTGTGTGCTACAATCTTAAAAATTTTTGAGCGATGTTTCGAAAAGCCAAATTTGGAGGATGCACACAGTGTGCCAACATGTGCTATCTGCCATCACGGGAGATCAATGGACGCGTTTTGGGGGTGCAACCCCTTCCTCAATAATAAAGTAGCGGTGAGGAAGGGGTTGCTCCCACAAAACACGTCCCTTGATCCCCCGTGATGGCAGCTAGCACATGTTGACATCTGTAAATTGGTGTGCATCTTCCAAATTTGGCTTTTCAAGGGGTGACTACACCCCATCTAAACGCAATATCAAACACAGTTCCTAAATACTCATGTCTGATATTGCCTTCAAGTTTTACCATATGTGAACTTTGTAAGTTCAAGATTTTTGTCTTTCTTGTTGGTTTTACACAGGCCTGTTTTATCCTAAATGGACATTTCTATTTTTGATAATGCCACCCCAAAAATTGTTATACAACAAACATGTTGGTTTGTTTAAAAACCTTTTCTAAATGCACATGTGATTGTGCAGGTATTAAAAAGTTTGTTAATCAAGAATGTGTGGATTATTGTCTCAACGCTTTTGTGGTGATGTAATTGCTGTTTTCTGAGAAAATGGTGGTTATTTGCTAAGGGCAAATCCTCTTTGCACTACAAGTGCAGTTTCAGTGCAGTTTCAAGTGCACTTGTAGTATAAAAAGTGTATACGCCTTTAGTAACTAACACCCAACAGTGCTTTGTATAAGGTTACACAATCACGCCATTTTCAGGAATCCCCACATTGCTGTCAGGGTCAGCTAAAACAAACACAAGCAGTAAATGTCACCAAAGATTAGCTTTTTTTTTAATTTGATAAATGCTTCACAAATTGTCTGGCATATTGATGGCCCCCCTACCCGTAAAGAACTCAAGGTATCTTAACCGGACATCACAGGCACTCAGGGAGGGCAAGCCAGGACGGCCACTTTCAAGCGCCGTCAGGGTTGTCTCATGTAGAATTCCGGCCTCAGGCCCAACTGAGCCAGCATAGTTGGCAGAATGTTTGCGTAAAAAGTTATGGAGAACACAGCACGCCAGGATTAGATGATTAAGTTTGTACTCCGCCATATGGATGGGTGTCAGAAATAGGCGGAACCGGCTGGCCATTATTCCAAATGTGTTCTCCACCACTCTTCTGGCTCTGGCCAGCCGGTAATTAAAAACCCTCTGTTCTGGGGTGAGGGTTCTCATCGGGAATGGCCGCATAAGATGGTCCCCCAGGGCAAATGCTTCATCCGCAATGAAGACGAATGGGAGTTCTTCAACATTGTCCTCTGGAGGTGGCAAGTCCAAGCTGCCATTCTGGAGATGCCTGTAGAACTCCGTCTGGGCGATGACTCCACCATCGGACATCCGGCCATTCTTCCCCACGTCCACATACAAGAAGTCGTAATTAGCCGACACCACCGCCAACATCACAATACTATTGAACCCCTTATAGTTGAAATAGTACGACCCCAAGTTGGGTGGTGGGACGATGTGGACATGTTTCCCATCAATTGCCCCTCCGCAGTTAGGAAAGTCCCACCGCTGGGCAAAGTGGGAAGCCACAGTCTGCCATTCCTGTGGCGTGGAAGGAAACTGTTGAGGAAAACAAAAATAAATTACTATTTTTGCACATAAACATGGCAAGCAGATTAGGCACAAACATTCTTGGCCAACCTCCAGATAGCATTTATTAAGGGGAAATTAACACCAAAGTATAAGGTACACCTATCATATTCCCCCTCCCCCCCTCTCATGGGCCATTTCTAACATTATAGGGGGGTGGAATCTTGGACAGGTAACCCTCTTCACTTCATTGAGAGATGAATGCCTAAATACAGGGTATTACTTGGAACAGCCCCTCCTTAGTTACACTATTGGCAGCCCACTGGACAGGTAAGAAGTGTCATAATACAAAGATATAAATACACACTGTACACATTTGAGGACATTTGGACATTCTGCTATTACCTATCAAGATAATAATAGAATACAAAAACTTTAAACAGTACCATTGGAAAGTATACAGGCAGGCCCTTGCACTACATGCTTTGGGGAATTCATCCATAAATCTGACCAGTAAAGAGATGGGTATAGTGTGTATGGGTTTGGCAAAGTCAGCAGATAGATGATTGAGGATAGATAGAGAATAGGGATCAGCTGACTTAGCAGTTGGGGGGAGGGAGGGTTTAGAAAAATGATTTGGGGACACTACCAAAAAAAAAAAGCCTCTGGCACTCTGCCTGAATTTAAAGCACAAATCACATTTCTAAACATTTTAGGTGGTGTTTGGGGTAAAGCACTACTATGGAGCTGATAAAATACATTGCTAAGTGACTACATGAGGTGAATATAGGGGCAGGATAGCATGTTGGGGAGGTAAGTGAAGGCAGATATGTATGAAGGACTAAAAAAATAATTACATAAAAATCCAGCATGCATGAGGACAAGGGGGACATTCACAGCATATTACAATCATGGTAATTAGGGAATGAAGAAAGAAATACAATATCTTAGCAAACATTAAATACAATAAAATGTGATATTAAAGGATAAAAATCTTACCTTCATATACTCTTTCTGCAGGACCTGGATGATGGCAGAACAGGTCTCTGGGATGATGATCCCCAGAGCCTGGGGGGAGATGCCTGTCGAGAACTTGAGGTCCTGCAGGCTTCTCCCTGTCACCAAGTACCGCAGGGTAGCGACCAGCCTCTGCTCCGGAGTGATGGCTTGCCTCATGCAGGTATCCTGCCTGCTGATATAGGGGGTCAGCGAAGCCAACAAACGGTGAAATAAGGGGTCCGTCATCCTGAGAAAGTTCCTGAAATCATCAGGATTATTCTCACGGATCTCACAGAGCAAAGGCATATGAGAGAACTGGTCACGCTGAAGCAACCAATTCTTGGTCCATGAACTCCTCCCCACCCTGTTCATGGACTGGACTTGTGTCAAGGTCAGGACCCCAACACCAAGCCCCTGCACAGAACAAACTCTACGAGGAGTACGTATACGAAACATGGCTAGAAAACGGTCGGCTGCTCAGAACGAAGTAACAGAACGCACTGAAGAACAGCAAAGCCTGTGAAGAGCGACCTGAAAAACAGTAACGAACGAACAAGAACACAATGACTAATTAAAGTCACACGGAACTTGCTTGCACGCACTGAAGAGCAGATACAAACCCACAAGCACAAACTGAACCGCAGAAAACGATCTGAAAGCCACGAGTCTGAAAAAGCGCGAATCGTCTCTCACCAAACTTTTACTAACACGAGATTAGCAAAAGGAGCCCAAAGGGTGCCGCGCTAGGTTCTGAACTGGCCTTTTCTAGTCTCGTCATACGTGGTTGACGTCACCGCGTTGTTGGCGATCGGAAATTCCGACAACTTTGTGCGACCGTGTGTACGTAAAACAAGGTTTGAAACAGGAAAATCTGGATGCCGCACACCGGATAAAGTTGAAAACATCTTCTTTATTGTAAAACTTGGATCATAAAAAACAGGACAATCAGGCGGGTGGTACAGACACAGCTGATGCGTTTCGCGCTCTAGTTCGAGCGCTTACTCATAGCTGACAAATATTGGGATGACTGCCTTATATATCTTAATAAGAGATACCACATGACTTCATGGTCACTCATCTAATGGATATCAGCTGAAAGCTGATTGTGCAAAGTCTCGGCATCTGCTATCAAAGACATGTGCTACCCAATAAGAAAAAAACTCTTATGGATATGACTTTTTAAAACAACAACGAATACATAGGAAAATATATATATATATATATATATATATATATATATATATATATATATATATATATATATATATATATATATATATATATATATGTATACATATACACATACACACATATATATGTATGTGTTTGAATATGTGAGTGAAGTAAGATAAACACACAATATGTATGAACAAAGGGGGAGTGTGATGCAACTTAATTGTGTTAAAACAAAATGCAAAAAAGCACAGCAACAAATGAGTGAAAAATTAGTGAGTGGAAAAAACTGTATATATGTGAAAAAGGTGTAAAAGTGTGTGGACCTGAATTTATATGTAAAACAAGTTTGAGCCAACATCCGTCAGAAAAAATCCTAGGATTTTGTTGTCGGAATGTCTGATCAATGTCCGACCGTGTGTACGGGGCATTACTCTTGGTGGGCGCAGAAACGGGCCCAGCTGTGAAATATTAGATCAAAAATTGTAATTACATGTCCCTGTTGAACAGGAGCAAAAAAATTGGGCCTTAGGCACTGGTGCCACAACACTGCAACCCCTCACAGATACTCTAGTTGGAGCACAGGAACAAGCCCTGCTGCAAAGTATTGCATCAAAAATTGTAATTACACGCCCCTGTTAAACAGGGGCAGAAAAATTAGGCCTTAGCCACTGGTGGCGGCGCCCAGAACCAAAAATATTCTTACAAGCTATCAGCATGATCAATGAGGAGGAAGAGGATAGTCACTCATCATAACAGGATAGTCACTCAGCATCAGCATAGGCAGTCTTGAAGAGATATGACATTTCAAAAAAAAATATTCGGTTACATCAGCATCAGGTGCTTGGTAGCTGGTGGTGATCCAAGACTGATTAATTTTTATGAAGGTCAGTCGGTGAACAGGCGCACCCTGTGATCGGTTACAAAACCTCCAGCAGCACTAAATGTGCGTTCCGAAAGAACGCTGGATGCAGGACAGGCCAGTAGCTCAATTGCATACTGTGCAAGCTTTGGCTAGTGATCCATCCTCAAGACCCAGTAACCCAGAGGATTTTTGATGGGAAAAGGTGTCCAAATCAGATCTTGCCCCTAGGTATTCCTGCGCCATGTAAAACAGATGCTGGGGATGGTTGCTGGAACCGATCATACCTTGGGGCTGCAGACTAAAAAATTGTCTGAACGCATCGGTCAGACGGCCACCTTCTCCACCACTCCTTCTTTGACTGACCGAAGCCTCAGCAACACGTTGTCCAGGAACAGGAGTTTGTAACCTCCCAGTCTCTGGGAACGCTTTGCACAGACCTTTCTGCAAGGCCTCCCGAAGATGTTTCATCCTCTGTTCCCTCTGCGACGGCAAGATAAGGTCCGCAACCTTACCCTTGTAGCGTGGATCAAGGAGGGTTGCCAGCCAGTATTGATCCCTCTCCTTGATACCACGAATACGAGGATCCTTCCGCAGGCTTTGCAGGATCAGGGAGGCCATGCAGGGTAGGTTTGCTGAGGCATTCGGTCCGGAGTCCTTTGGGTCACTAAGGACGACATGATCCTCAGCCACCTCCTCCCAGCCACGTACAAGTCCATGGGTTTCTTGGGACTGTAAATAATCCCTTAAAGACTGCTGCTGATGCTGAGTGCCAGGCTCCACCTCCATGCTGACACAATCCTCCTCTTCCTCCTCCTCCTCTTCCTGTGTGATCGGCGGGCACGCAGGAACACTGTCTGGATAAAGGGGGCCTTGAGAGCTAAGGAAGTCCTCCTCTTCTTGCCTCTGTTCTGCCTCAAGTGCCCTGTCCATTATTCCACGCAGCGTGTGCTCCAACAGGTGGACAAGGGGGACAGTGTCACTGATGCATGCACTGTCACTGCTCACCATCCTCGTGGCCTCCTCAAATGGTGATAGGACAGTGCATGCATCCCTGATCATGGACCACTGGCGTGGGGAAAAAAAAATAAGCTCCCCTGACCCTGTCCTGGTGCCATAGTCACACAGGCACTCATTGATGGCCCTCTGCTGCATGTGCAGCAGCTGCAGCATGGCCAACATTGAGTTCCACATGGTGGGCATGTCACAGATTAGGCGGTTCTTGGGCAGGTTAAATTCCTTTTGGAGGTCAGCCAGCCGAGCACTGGCATTATATGACCTGTGGAAATGCACACAGACTTTCCTGGCCTGCCCCAGGACATCCTGTAAGCCCAGGTACATGCCCAAGAACTGCTGCACCACCAAGTTAAGGACGTGAGCCAAACAGGGCACATGGGTCAGTTGTCCCTGTCGGAGAGGAGGTTGGTGCCATTGTCACAAACCACCATACCTGCCTTAAGCTGGCATGGCGTCAACCACCTCTGAACCTGCCCCTGCAGAGCTGACAGAATCTTTGCCTCAGTGTGGCTCCTGTCCCCCCAGCACACCAGCTCAAGCACCACATGGCATCTTTTGGCCTGCGTGCTTGCGTAGCCCCTTGAACGCCTACGGAGCACCGCTGGTTCCGAAGTCATATAAGCACAGGTAGAGGCCATGGAGGAAGAAGAAGAGGAGGGGGTGGAGGAGAGAGGTGTGGCAGAATCACCACTAGTAGTATTTTGGAGGCGTGGTGGCAGAACAACCTCCAACAATACTGCACCCTGTCCTGCATCCTTCCCAGCTGCCAGAAGAGTCACCCAGTGCGCGGTCAAAGATAAGTAACGTCCCTGTCCATGCCTGCTGGACCATGAGTCAGCAGTAATATGCACCTTACCACTGACCGCCCTGTCCAGCGAGGCCAAGACATTGCTTTCCAAAGCTTTCCGCAGGCTGGAATCGCCTTCCATGAGAAAAAGTGGTGTTTGGGAACCTGACACCGAGGAACCGCACATTCCACAAACTCACGGAAGGGGGCAGAGTATACCAACTGAAAAGGCAGCAGCTGAAGTTCTAGCAATTTAGCCAAGCTAGTATTCAACCGCTGGGCATGTGGATGGCTTGGAGCAAACTTCTTTCGGCAGTGCAGCAGCTAGGGCAGGGAAATTTGCCTGGTACAATCTGACGTCAGTGTACTGATAGCAGATTGCCCACAAGTACTTGGCTGTGACGCACCTAATTCTACACCTTCATTCCTCTCAGTGCATTTCTCAGAGAGGACTGAAGGTATAGTGGGGTTGGAGATCCCAGCTGATGAGGAGCAAGGAGAGGTCCTCTTTGTTCTTTGGCATGGGTCTTTTAGGTACTCTTGCCAATGAACTGCATAGCAGGTCAACATATGTCTGGTCAAGCATGTAGTGCCCAAGCGGGAGATGTTTTGGCCACGAGAGATACGCTTGAGACATATGTTGCAAATAGCAGCGGTGGGATCTGATGCACTCGTCTCAATAAAGGCCCACACCAAAGAACTTTTGGAATAACGCGCAGAGACAGCAGCACCCTGCACATGCGGAGCTCTACGGTGTGATGCAGTCGGTGTGCTACCCTTAAGCTGGCCCCTGGGAGGGCATCCTGCCTCGTTGGTGTGCCTCCTCCTCCTCTCTCCTATCAGGCACCCACGTTATGTCAGTGACCTCATCATCCCCTCCCTCTTTATCACTGGAGCAAAGCTGGCAGTATGCTGCAGCTGGGGGAACATGACTGCCAGATTGCTGTCCTTCTTGGCACCGCCTCTCTCTGGGCTCACGTTACTGCCTTCCTCTAGCTGGGGACCATCATCAGAGCCTTCAAAATGCTGGGCATCCTCCTGGAGCATGTACCCAACACTGTGGTCAAACAGTTCGGTTGACTCCTCAGGAGGACATGATGGGGCTAGGGAAGGAGTGACTGATGCCATTGAACCGAGGGAAGAGGCCGCGTTGGCAGCTGTTTTGCCAGACAAAGTACCCTGAGCCTGGGTGAGAGAGGATGAGGAGGGTGAGGACGGCTTGGTCATCCACTCTACCAAGTCTTCCACATGTTGCGGCTCAACACGGCCGAAAAAAAGGACAAGCGTGTCCCAAGGCCACGTTCTGATGAGGATGCACCGTCTCCACGACCAGCACTGTTGCCTCTAGACATAGAGCCTGCTGCCCTATTTTAATGGCTTGTGACTGTCTGCCTCTCCTTGTTGGCCTTCCAGACATACTAATGGCCTGCAGTGAGATGTAGCTGCACAAAGCTAGGATGTTTATATATATATACTGATACTGCAGCTAGCAGAATCAACTGCCTGTCTGTAGTATTATTAGTATGAGAACACCAGCAATTGTCTTTAGGTAGCTTTAGGTGCACACTGTGCAGAGGACACAGTACACTAACTGTAAATACTGTAACTGCCTGCCTGTGGTATTAATAGGAGCAGAACAACAGCAATTGTCTTCAGGTAGCTATGGGTGCACACTGTGCAGAGGACGCAGTACACTAACTGTAAATGCTGTAGCTAACTGCCTGTGGTATTAATAGGATCAGAAGAACAACACCAATTTTTTTCAGGTAGCTTTAGGTGCACACTGTGCAGAGGACACATTACACTAACTGTAAATACTGTAGCTGCCTGCCTGTGGTATTAATAGGATCAGAAGAACATCACTAATTTTCTTCAGGTAGCTTTAGGTGCAGACTGTGCAGAGAACACAGTACACTAACTGTAAATACTGTAGCTGCCTGCCTGTGGTATTAATAGGATCAGAAGAACACCACCAATTTTATTCAGGTAGCTTTAGGTGCACACTGTGCAGAGGACACAGTACACTAACTGTAAATACTGTAGCTGCCTGCCTGTGGTATCATTAGTAACAAAACAGCAATTGTCTCCAGGTAGCTTTAGGTGCACACTGTGCAGAGGATGCACTACACTAACTGTAAATGCTGTAGCTGCCTGCCTGTGGTATTAATAGGATCAGAAGAACACCACTAATTTTCTTCAGGTAGCTTTAGGTGCACACTGTGCAGAGGACACAGTGCACTAACTGTAAATACTGTAGCTGCCTGCCTGTGGTATTAATAGGAGCAGAACAACAGCAATTGTCTCCAGATAGCTTTAGGTGCACACTGTGCAGAGGACACACTACACTAACTGTAAATGCTGTAGCTGCCTGCCTGTGGTATTAATAGGATCAGAAGAACACCACTAATTTTCTTCAGGTAGCTTTAGGTGCACACTGTGCAGAGGACACAGTACACAAACTGTAAATACTGTAGCTGCCTGCCTGTGGTATTAATAGGATCAGAAGAACACCACTAATTTTCTTCAGGTAGCTTTAGGTGCACACTGTGCAGGGGACGCATTACACTAAATTGTAAATACTGCAGCGGCCTGCGGTACTGTACTAATAGGATCAGAAGAACACCACTAATTTTCTTCAGGTAGTTTTAGGTGCACACTGTGCAGAGAACGCACTAAACTAACTGTAAATACTGTAGCTAATAGGACTAATAGGATCAGAAGAACACCAGCAATGTTCTTCAGGTAGCTGTAAATACTGTAAAAACACCTGCCTGCCTGTAGTAGGAAGAGAATAACAGGAACGGATCTAGCTAAACTGAATACAGTGTTTATATGTATATATATATATCTATATATATATCTATATATATAGATATATATATATAGATATATATATATATATATATATATATATATATATATATATATACATACACACACACAACACCTAGGATGGATGTATATATATATATATATATATATATATATATATATATATATATATATATATATACACCGTATTTATCGGCATATAACACGCACTTTTTTCCCCTGAAAATCAGGGGAAAATCGTGGGTGCATGTTATAGGCTGATCCCCGTCACTTTTTGTTCGGATCTGAGCGATCGCGGCTTATTCCTTTACTATCCCTATCCTCCTGTTGCCTACTGTGGGTGTAAGCTGGGGGACCCTGGGGGCCGCGACCTGGAGCCAGTTGCAGCCCAGTCCATCCTCACCTCTAGAGGCTCTGGTGAACACCTGCTGGCTCTTAGACTCCGTGCCCCAGGGAATCCTATGCTCTAGCCCCGGCGGGATCAGTGTTGGTGTCCCAGCGGCCCTGCCTTCCTTACCACCCGGACTCCCATCCGCAGCAGTCAGCCGTAGGGTCCACTGCCTTGTGGTGCACTCCTGATTCCAACGGTGTGCATCTGTCACCCAGCCTCTAGGTGACCTGACACTGACTCGCCTGCCTACTCTATCTAACTTAAATCAAATGACACTGTCTCTCTGTCTATCTATCTCTCTCTCAAAGCCGGAACACACTACACATGACCGCCGTAAAGGCGGCCTTATATAGTGTGGGGCGTGTACTGAACCCCCTGAGCCATAATTGACCAAAGCCACCCTGGCTTTGGCCAATTATGGCTCTCTGTACAGACAGCGCTGTGATTGGCCAAGCATGTGGGTCATAGTGCATGCCTGGCCAATCATCAGCCAGCAATGCACTGTGATGCCGCAGTGAATTATGGGCCATGACGTGCCACTCGAATTTGGCGCGAACGGCCCATATCGTTCGTAATTCGGCAAACGACCGAACAGGCGATGTTTAAGTCGAACATGCGTTCGATTCGAACATGAAGCTCATCCCTACTATTGATGTTAGGCTAACTGGTCTGTAATTCCCAGGGATGTATCCCTGTATCCTTTTTAAATATTGGTGCTACATTGGCTTTTCTCCAATCAGCTGGTACCATTCCAGTCAGTAGACTGTCAGTAAAAATTAGGATCAATGGTCTGGCAGTTACTTGATTGAGTTCCCTAAGTACCCTGGGGTGCAAGCCATCTGGTCCTGGTGACTCATTAATGTTAAGTTTCCCAAGTCTAATTTTAATTCTGTCCTCTGTTAACCATGGGGGTGCATCCTGTGATGTGTCATGAGGATAAACACCACAGTTTTCCAATCCTTTGTAACCAGATGTCCTTCCTCATTCTTTATGTGACAAATATGGTCTGTCCTCCCTTTTTTACTGTTTACATACTTAAAGAATTTTTTGGATTCTTTTTGCTCTCCTCTGCTATGACTTTCATGTCCTATCTTAGCCGTCCTTATTGCACCTTTACATTTCTTGTTGCATTCTTTATAAAGTCTGAATGATGATGATGATCCCTCAACCCTGTATTTTTTTGAAGGCTTTCTCCTTTGCTTTTATATGCATTTTTACATTGGAGTTAAGCCATCCAGGACCTTTGTTTGCTCTTTTAAATGTATTACCCAATGGGATGCATTGGCTAATGCCCTTATTTAATATGCTCTTAAAGCAAACCCATCTCTCCTCCGTGTTCTTTGTTCCTAGGATTTTATCCCACTTTATACCTTAAAGCAAGGTTTGTAGTTTAGGTAAGTTGGCCTTTTTGAAATCCAGTGTCTATTGTGTGATTTATACTAGTGTATTCACGTTATGTTTCCTATTTGTGTGATTTATACTGAAGTCAATTGACCTGTGATCGCTGTTACCTAAACTGCCCCGTATTTCCACATCCATCATTAGGTCTGTATTGAGTATACTCTTAGTGAGTATAAAGGCAATACAGAGTTTCTGATAAACAGAGCCAAGACGTGGAAGTCCACACAGTGTCTAGTATCTCCAGCTAGCTCTTTGTTGGTGCACTTTAGGTGTTCTGTTTAGCAGGGTGGAACAAGGTAGGTTTAAGATGTCCTGGCAAGCAGGGTGATGTAAAGTGTACTATGGAGAAGCAGGAGAAAGCAGGAGAAATCCTAACGCTGCTCAGCAAAGTAAGTGTAGCACAAGGTCTCTCTCTGTAGCTTAGGTGAAACAATAATATAACAGTGTCTGCATGCAGTGTTTCTCTGTTCTGAAACGATGGACAAGTGCCCGCTCACCAATCCACCAAAAGTTGCCTGACTGCCTACCTGACAACTGGAATGCCCGCATTGTCTGCAGAGATGCACCTGGAGATACACCCGGGGTCCCATTCTGGTAGGATGTCTGCAACCAACCGTGGACCTGTGGAAGGAGACAGTCACGCTGACCCTGACCCTGGCACCTTTCTCCTGCATCCAGTCTTCTCCCCACCTTGTGTTCTCAGTCTTCTCTCCACCTGCTCCTAGGCAGTCATGTGGTGTTCCTCATCTTGCCTCCCCCTAGCTCCTCCTGGGCATGCTGGGGTATGTAGTCTGCCTCCCCAGGGATTACTATAGGCCTCCTCTATTTGGAACTACATGTCTAAGGATTCTTTGTCCTCTGCTGTCCTCCCTGGTGATTAGCCCGCTCCCCCTGCCAACATGGAAGCAGGGGATGGAGCGGGCGGCCATGTCCCTGCGAGTGCCGCTCACATACTGTGTAGAGTGAGGAGGGGAGGGGAGGAATCCCCCACAGCTTCTGACAGGCTCGCACTCTCCTTGAGAGCCTGTTTGTGTCTCGGTGTCTCCACCACTGCCCTGTGTCCAGAGGGATTGGCAGGGTGTGCAGGCAGGCTAAGGGGCACCCACTACACACTCCCCCTACCAAAGAACCTTTGGTCCTCCAAAAGCAGTAACCGTTCATGCCCTGTTACATTCTTTCCATTACACATAAGGAGAGAAACCGGTTAATGCATACAAGGAAACAATGAACATGTGCATTGGGGAACCTCCCACCACTTATCAAAGGAGGGAAGGTTGTCCTGCCTACAAACCACCTTTATTGGGAAGGCCCAGCTAGATGTGCCAGGGGGTGAGTTAGGGTCACCCTCCACCAAATGTGCAGTGGAGAAATGAGGCGTATCAAGAGTCCTTTGAGAGGTGAGAATGACTTCTTCAAAGCTCTCACCTAAAACATAAATCATTCTCTTGGGTGGGCAAATAACTCTTCTCTCTCTCTCTAGGCTCAGGTGTTACAGGTTTACTAGTCTCTTCTTAATGCACAGCTATTCCTTCCTCCTGCACATCAGGTTCTTCCTCTTCCACAGCAGGTCATTCTTCTTCCACTATGGATGGGTGAAAGTCTTCAGAATCTCCATCTGACAGGGAAGATTGAAGGTCTTCCAGGGGTTGCCTCTGGCCTGAGAATTCCGCTGTCTGTCTTCTTGGGGGAAGGAGAAGAAGGGGCGGCAGGCCCAGACATTTGAGATGGCCACAACCAATTTATTCCTATCTCTTCATCTTCACTGTCCTCTTCCTCTGCATTGAGGAGTACAGACTGAGACCTAGTTACTGGACGGGATCTCTGTGAGGTAGGTGGGGTAGGCTGTTGCGGCACACAAACTGCTTCTGACAGGGGCAGCAGATGATTGCGGTGCAAAGTCTTCAGTGGGCCCGTGCTTCCCTCTGGCTGGATCTGATACACTGGCAGCCCTGGCAGCTGCTTACAGATGACGTAGGGCTGTGACTTCCAGCGATCAGCCAACTTGTGCTTTCCAGGGACACCCAGGTTTCTCAGCAGCACTCTGTCACCAGGTTGCAGGGCATGTATTCACGCTCTGAGGTCGAAGTTTCTCTTGTTTTACTGCCCTCAGGCATCTGAGGTAGCTTGAGCCTTCTCATAGGAGGTTTTTTAGACTTCTCCTCGGGCGGTCTACATATCCTCTGTGGGACGTCATTGAGGTATGATCTAGGAACATGCCAAAGGCCAAGTCAACCGGCAGCCGAGCCTTCTGTCTGAACATCATCCGATAAGGGGAATAGCCTGTGCCATCATTTTCGGTGCTGTTGTAAGCAGGCACAATGGCCACGATATGCTTGCTTCAGCGTTGTTTTTGTTCAGAAGTAACAGAGTCCCAAGCATATCTAAGAGTACGGTTGAACCTCTCCAGCTGTGGGTCCCCTTGAGGGTAACATGGAGTGGTTCTGGACTTTATAATGCCTAAGAGGCCTAAGAGTCTCTTGATGAGGGTACTTTTCAAAGTCTCTCCCTGATCGGAGTGGATATGCTGAGGCAGACCATAATGTAGGAAGAATTTCTCCACTAAGATCTTGGCCACAGTGGATGCTTGCTGGTCTTTTGTGGGAAATGCCTGGGCATACCAAGTGAAGTGGTCAGTCACCACCAGGATATTTCACTGTCCACTCAAATCAGGCTCCAAGCACAGAAAGTCAATGCACACCGGCTCCATGGGTCCTTCTCTCTAAAGATGGCCAATTGGGGCAGCTCGGTGAGCCAGACTTCCACTGTATGCACCTCATGCAGGAATGGCAATGGTCAAATTCAGCCCACATGCAGGGCCAGTAGAACCAGTCCCTCACTAAGTTGAATGTCCTCTCAGGCCCTGGGTGGCCATGGTTGTCACAGTTAGCAGTTAGTAGGGATGAGCCGAACACCCCCCGGTTCGGTTCGCACCAGAACCTGCGAACGGACTGAAAATTTGCACGAACGTTAGAGTCCCATTGACGTCTATGGGACTCGAACGTTCAAAATCAAAAGTGCTCATTTTAAAGGCTAATTTGCATGGTATTGTCCTAAAAAGGGTTTGGGGACGGGTCCTACCCCAGGGGACATGTATCAATGCAAAAACAACTTTTTTAAAAGGCCGTTTTTTCGGGAGCAGTGATTTTAATGATGCCTAAAGTAAAAAAAAAAAAGTGAAATATTCCTTTAAATATCGTACCTAGGGTGTGTCTATAGTATGCCTGTAAAGTGGCGCGTGTTTCCCGTGTTTAGAACAGTCCCTGCACAAAATGTCATTTTTAAAGGAAAAAATCTCATTAAAAACTGCTTGCGGGTTTAATGCAATGTCAGGTCCTGGCAATATGGTGAAAATCAGTGAGACAAACGGCATGGGTACCCCCCAGTCCATTACCAGGCCCTTTGGGTCTTGTATGGATATTAAGGGGAACCCCGCACCCAAATTAAAATAAGGAAAGGTGTGGGGCCACCAGGCCCTATATACTCTGAACAGCAGTATACAGGCGGTGCAAACAAGACAGGGACTGAAGGTTTGTTGTTAAGCAGAATCTGTTTGTAATTTTGAACGGGTACTTTTTTAACGTGTTTAGCTGCAGCCAAAAAATCTTTTTTAAGCTTTTTGGAAAACATAGGAAAGGGTTATCACCCCTGTGACATTTGTTTTGCTGTCTTTCCTCCTCTTCAGAAGATTTCACCTCACTTTTTGTCCCAATGACAAATGTTTTTTGAAAATGTGGGGTTTTTTGTGGAACAAGGATTGGAAAGCATCAGTGGAAAGGAGAAATGTTTTTCCCATATTAACTCTTACAGGAGAGAATTTCTCTTCCTAAGGGTAGATTTCATCTCACTTCCTGTTGTCTCCTTCCGTTTGCAAGTAGGAGTCGTTTGTAAGTTAGATGTTTGAAAGTAGGGGCCTGCCCTATATACTCAGCAGAAATTTGGGCCTTAGGTGTTGTTGTGGCCACAACACTGTAAGCCCTCACAGGGCCCTGCTGTGAAATATTAGATCAAGAATTGTAATTACATGCCCCTGTACAACACTGTAAGTCCTCACTCGCTCTTGGTGGGTGCAGAAATGGGCCCTGCTGTGAAATATTAGAATTGTAATCACATGCCCCTGTTGAACAAGGGCAGAAAAATTGGGCCTTTGGTGTTGGTGGTGGTGGTGCTGGTGCCACAACACTGTAAGTCCTCACTCGCTCTTGGTGGGTGCAGAAATGGGCCCTGCTGTGAAATATTAGATCAAGAATTGTAATTACATGCCCCTGTTAAACAGGGGCTGAAAAATTAGGCCTTAGGCACTGGTGCTGGTGCCACAACACTGCAACCCCTCACAGATACTCTAGTTGGAACGCAGAAATGAGCCCTGCTGCAAAGTATTGCATCAAAAATTGTAATTACACGCCCCTGTTAAACAGGGGCTGAAAAATTGGGCCTTAGGCACTGGTGCCACAACACTGCAACCCCTCACAGATACTCTAGTTGTAATGCAGAAACGAGCCCTGTTGCAAAGTATTGCATCAAAAATTGTAATTACACGCCCCTGTTAAACAGGGGCTGAAAAATTGGGCCTTAGGCACTGGTGGTGGCGCCCAGAACCAAAAATGTTCTTACAAACTATCAGCATGATGATTGAGGAGGAAGAGGATAATTACTCAGGGATAGTCACTCAGCATCAGCATAGGCAGTCTTTGAAGGGATCTGAGATTTCAAAAAAAATTATTCGGTTACATCAGCATCAGGTGCTTGGTAGCTGGTGGTGATCCAAGACTGATTCATTTTTATAAACAGAAAAAGGGGTGACCAACCAGTTTAGGAAAGAAAGCCGTGCCACGTCCAATAATCTATAGACACAAGACAAAGGGGTTCCCCTGGGTGGACTTTCCTGGCACTTGCAAAAAGTAAAAAATATATTGAAGTGTGTAGAGAATAAAGGGCATTTATAAAAAAGGTATAAATTTTATTCGTATTCACAGGTACATTTTGATAAAAACAAGCAGTAAATAATCTAGACTAACATAGTGCAAACTACATGATAGCCATGATAAGCAAACAAACAAAACAAATAATGATGAAAAAGCTCTTCTCAAGCCCAACGCATTTCGGGGTACTTAATATCTGTACAATCCTTCTTCAGGGGCATAATCTGAGAGAGAGGGGTTCATCTAGGCTGATTGAGAAAGAGATAAGAAAGAAAGAGAAGATAAGGTAATGGATAAAGCTATAGATAGTATGCAATAGGGGGTTGGGGTGATGAATTCATCACCTACCTGAAAATGTGTGATTATTTGCTTGTGAAAATTTTTTTTCTAAAAGCAAGAAGAACCATGGAGGAAGGGCAGAATATGGCAAGAAGTATACGTGTTATAGCTGGTATAAACGAGAATACTTAGACGGTGAGAGATGCAGGTTGGTGGGCTGCAGTCACCATGGGAGGGTATGGCAAAACTCCCGTCCCGCCCGACCCGGGCGCGTACAAACCAGAGCGGCGTGCTGAGGTCACAAAAAGGCGTCCCTAAAAAAATAAAAGAATATAGAAAGGACCTTAAGGTAGGGTCCATAGTAGGTGAATAGAAAGTAGTAACTCAATGTATGGATAGATAGTTTGGTCCAAATAAGGTTCATAATGGGGAAAATGTAAGGGATAATAAATATATATTAGAGTGCATCAAAGGTAGGTCGCATCAAGGAGAGCAGCAACGAGGAGGTGCAGCTCATATTGTACCCTAGTGGCAACATATAAATGTATGCATATATGGATTTAGGTTTAGAATTTAAACAAAATATATAAAGTAAATACATAATTGTGCACACAGCGGGTAGATATGCTAAACATGCGTATTGGGAATACCCATAATACATATTATGTAGCTAATATATGGAATTTTAAAAGGATAAATTGATGCCAAGCCTGTATGAGAATACTTCCAATAGTTTGCAGGGACCAAAGTAAGAGATGACTCAGAGCTAGTGGTGTATAATTGGTATAGCTTAAGCAGAGGAGTATTGAAGGTGTATAGAAACAAACATACTGGAGTAAGGAAAAGTAAAGATCAATAATGAAAAATCATACCTTAGAAAATGCATTACAACAGCCTCACAGCCAAGCGTCCGGTATGTGTAGCGGCTTGGTATGGAGTGAGTGAGGCTGGTATAAATAGCATGGCTGTCACAATCAGCTGGCGTCAGGAATGAGGCACAGCTGTGTTGTGAACAGCGTAAGCCGGGACGCACTGTACTGACCCCCCGAGGCGAGCTAAGCGGCGCCGCCCCAACCGCGCGTGCACGAACGTCACGGCGTTTGGAGCAGCGTCACGCACACCCGCCCCACCGGAACGGAAGTGACACTCCGGCGAGAGCGCATGCTCGCCTGGAGTGTCAACATGGAGGCAGTGGGCGTGTGCTGGAAAAGCGCCCAAGTACCTCACTAAGCGCCGCCCAGGAAATTCCTGTGGCGGCTTACCGTGCCGGGCAGCCGCTCCGGCCAGACGCGCCCCGAAGGGGGGCGGGGAGAAGGAGAATCTGTCACAGTAAATAGCACAAAGGGAAATAGCAACGATACATATCAATAAATAAAGAGGAGTGACTACTGCCCAATCACAAAACCTTATTATAGTGTATACCTCCAAGTATGGGGAAGCAGGGAAAGGGGGAAGGGGATAAGAGAAAAAAGGGAAACAATAAAGGGAACAACAATGAGGAATGTATAGATAATCTACACCCAAATCAAGTTATATGGTATGGGCAAGAAAAAAGGGGGGGAAAAGAGGGGGGCCTTTATAAGACTGGGGATTGTGAGTTGCTGCACGAAACAGTAAGCATAATAGATTAATACATAGTAAGACAACAATGAGCAACAACCAAACAGTTTCAATACATATGAATGATGTACATGTGCAAGTATGTGCAACAGACATAAACGCATAATGGCAGAAGATAAGTAGCAGACATGAATACATCTTATACATTACCACTCTAAGGGATAGATGGCAGACATGAATACAACATATTGCTACTGTAAGGGCAAAAAGAACAAAAAAATATATATATGGGGGAGAGGAGAAATATCAAAGGGAAACGACCAAGCTGGCTGTGTGTCTAGATACATGGTCCCCTATGGGTACCAACCAAGGAGTAAATGAATCTATGGGGGGGGGCATGGCAAGTGCAAGATATAATGGAATAATGGGGGGGGGGATATGTTTGGGGGGGGGGAAGGGGAAGGGGGAAAAAAAAAAAAGGAAAAGAAAGGGGGGGGGGAGTATGTATCAGACACACATACAGCCTGGTGTACAAAAGTTCAGGAAAAACCAAAGAGCTGTAACAAAGCAGTAAAATATAAAGAAAAACAGGAATGTCCTTTAGGATGGCCATGACCCTATTTTTCCATACCTCCGGAATTAAAGCCTTGTAAGAAGGGTTTGAAACAAACCGCTTCATTAAGGCCTGGGGGTATGGTGGCCTTAAGTAGGTGGATCCATTTGAGTTCTCTCTGGAGTAAAATTTTATTCCAGTCGCCCCCTCTGGGGCTAGGGTGTATGCGGTCTAAAATTAAAAATTTAATGGAGGGAAATTTACCTCCATGTACCAAGGTTACATGTCGGCCAAGGGGTAGGTCAGGGTCAGCTGTTTTCATAGACAGGATATGCCTATAAGCTCGTCGCCAAAATTCAAGTTTGGTCTTTCCTATATAGAAACAGCCGCAGTTGCATTGGAGTAGATAGACCACTCCAATGGTTCTGCAGTTTGCGAAGTGTTTAGGAAAAAAGGGTTTCCCGTTAGGGAGAATGGGTTTTTTTTTGGGTGAGCATGTAGCCACAATAGTGGCATGAGCCACAGGCAAAAGTACCCCTATATTTGCAGCTGGATTGTCGATGGTCTAAACTCACTTTTTTGGTCCCAGAAAAGCCCAACTTTACTTTTAAAAGAGCTACCTCCATTGGTGATCAGATCACCAAAAGTGAGTTTAGACCATCGACAATCCACTGCAAATATAGGGGTACTTTTGCCTGTGGCTCATGCCACTATTGTGGCTACATGCTCACCCAAAAAAAACCCCATTCTCCCTAACGGGAAACCCTTTTTTCCTAAACACTTCGCAAACTGCAGAACCATTGGAGTGGTCTATCTACTCCAATGCAACTGCGGCTGTTTCTATATAGGAAAGACCAAACTTGAATTTTGGCGACGAGCTTATAGGCATATCCTGTCTATGAAAACAGCTGACCCTGACCTACCCCTTGGCCGACATGTAACCTTGGTACATGGAGGTAAATTTCCCTCCATTAAATTTTTAATTTTAGACCGCATACACCCTAGCCCCAGAGGGGGCGACTGGAATAAAATTTTACTCCAGAGAGAACTCAAATGGATCCACCTACTTAAGGCCACCATACCCCCAGGCCTTAATGAAGCGGTTTGTTTCAAACCCTTCTTACAAGGCTTTAATTCCGGAGGTATGGAAAAATAGGGTCATGGCCATCCTAAAGGACATTCCTGTTTTTCTTTATATTTTACTGCTTTGTTACAGCTCTTTGGTTTTTCCTGAACTTTTGTACACCAGGCTGTATGTGTGTCTGATACATGCTCCCCCCCCTTTCTTTTCCTTTTTTTTTTTCCCCCTTCCCCTCCCCCCCCCCCCCAAACATATCCCCCCCCCCATTATTCCATTATATCTTGCACTTGCCATCCCCCCCCCCATAGATTCATTTACTCCTTGGTTGGTACCCATAGGGGACCATGTATCTAGACACACAGCCAGCTTGGTCGTTTCCCTTTGATATTTCTCCTCTCCCCCATATATATATTTTTTGTTCTTTTTGCCCTTACAGTAGCAATATGTTGTATTCATGTCTGCCATCTATCCCTTAGAGTGGTAATGTATAAGATGTATTCATGTCTGCTACTTATCTTCTGCCATTATGCGTTTATGTCTGTTGCACATACTTGCACATGTACATCATTCATATGTATTGAAACTGTTTGGTTGTTGCTCATTGTTGTCTTACTATGTATTAATCTATTATGCTTACTGTTTCGTGCAGCAACTCACAATCCCCAGTCTTATAAAGGCCCCCCTCTTTTCCCCCCTTTTTTCTTGCCCATACCATATAACTTGATTTGGGTGTAGATTATCTATACATTCCTCATTGTTGTTCCCTTTATTGTTTCCCTTTTTTCTCTTATCCCCTTCCCCCTTTCCCTGCTTCCCCATACTTGGAGGTATACACTATAATAAGGTTTTGTGATTGGGCAGTAGTCACTCCTCTTTATTTATTGATATGTATCGTTGCTATTTCCCTTTGTGCTATTTACTGTGACAGATTCTCCTTCTCCCCGCCCCCCTCCGGGGCGCGTCTGGCCGGAGCGGCTGCCCGGCACGGTAAGCCGCCACAGGAATTTCCTGGGCGGCGCTTAGTGAGGTACTTGGGCGCTTTTCCAGCACACGCCCACTGCCTCCATGTTGACACTCCAGGCGAGCATGCGCTCTCGCCGGAGTGTCACTTCCGTGCCGGTGGGGCGGGTGTGCGTGACGCTGCTCCAAACGCCGTGACGTTCGCGCACGCGCGGTTGGGGCGGCGCCACGCACGCTCGCCTCGGGGGGTCAGTACAGTGCGTCCCGGCTTACGCTGTTCACAACACAGCTGTGCCTCATTCCTGACGCCAGCTGATTGTGACAGCCATGCTATTTATACCAGCCTCACTCACTCCATACCAAGCCGCTACACATACCGGACGCTTGGCTGTGAGGCTGTTGTAATGCATTTTCTAAGGTATGATTTTTCATTATTGTTCTTTACTTTTCCTTACTCCAGTATGTTTGTTTCTATACACCTTCAATACTCCTCTGCTTAAGCTATACCAATTATACACCACTAGCTCTGAGTCATCTCTTACTTTGGTCCCTGCAAACTATTGGAAGTATTCTCATACAGGCTTGGCATCAATTTATCCTTTTAAAATTCCATATATTAGCTACATAATATGTATTATGGGTATTCCCAATACGCATGTTTAGCATATCTACCCGCTGCGTGCACAATTATGTATTTACTTTATATATTTTGTTTAAATTCTAAACCTAAATCCATATATGCATACATTTATATGTTGCCACTAGGGTACAATATGAGCTGCACCTCCTCGTTGCTGCTCTCCTTGATGCGACCTACCTTTGATGCACTCTAATATATATTTATTATCCCTTACATTTTCCCCATTATGAACCTTATTTGGACCAAACTATCTATCCATACATTGAGTTACTACTTTCTATCCACCTACTATGGACCCTACCTTAAGGTCCTTTCTATATTCTTTTATTTTTTTAGGGACGCCTTTTTGTGACCTCAGCACGCCGCTCTGGTTTGTACGCGCCCGGGTCGGGCGGGACGGGAGTTTTGCCATACCCTCCCATGGTGACTGCAGCCCACCAACCTGCATCTCTCACCGTCTAAGTATTCTCGTTTATACCAGCTATAACACGTATACTTCTTGCCATATTCTGCCCTTCCTCCATGGTTCTTCTTGCTTTTAGAAAAAAAAATTTTCACAAGCAAATAATCACACATTTTCAGGTAGGTGATGAATTCATCACCCCAACCCCCTATTGCATACTATCTATAGCTTTATCCATTACCTTATCTTCTCTTTCTCTCATATCTCTTTCTCAATCAGCCTAGATGAACCCCTCTCTCTCAGATTATGCCCCTGAAGAAGGATTGTACAGATATTAAGTACCCCGAAACGCGTTGGGCTTGAGAAGAGCTTTTTCATCATTATTTGTTCTGTTTGTTTGCTTATCATGGCTATCATGTAGTTTGCACTATGTTAGTCTAGATTATTTACTGCTTGTTTTTATCAAAATGTACCTGTGAATACGAATAAAATTTATACCTTTTTTATAAATGCCCTTTATTCTCTACACACTTCAATATATTTTTTACTTTTTGCAAGTGCCAGGAAAGTCCACCCAGGGGAACCCCTTTGTCTTGTGTCTATTCATTTTTATAAAGGTCAATCGATCGACCTAGTCGGTGGACAGACGCACCCTGTGATCGGTTACAAAGCCTCCAGCAGCACTGAATGTGCGTTCCGAAAGAACGCTGGATGCAGAACAGGCCAGTAGCTCAATTGCATACTGTGCAAGCTCCGGCCAGTGATCCATCCTCAAGACCCAGTAACCCAGAGGATTTTCGGTGGGAAAGGTGTTCAAGTCAGATCTTGCCCCAAGGTATTGCTGCACCATGTAAAACAGACGCTGGCGATGGTTGCTGGAACCGATCATACCTTGGGGCTGCGGACCAAAAAATTGTCTGAACGCATCAGTCAGACGGCCACCTTCTCCACCGCTCTTTCTTTGACTGACCGAAGCCTCAGCAACACGTTGTCCAGAAACAGGAGTTTGTAACCTCCCAGTCTCTGGGAACGCATTGCACAGACCTTTCTGCAAGGCCTCCCAAAGATGTTTCATCCTCTGCTCCCTCTGCGATGGCAAGATAAGGTCCGCAACCTTACCCTTGTAGCGTGGATCAAGGAGGGTTGCCAGCCAGTATTGGTCCTTCTCCTTGATACCACGAATACGAGGATCCTTCCGCAGGCTTTGCAGGATCAGGGAGGCCATACAGCGTAGGTTTGCTGAGGCATTTGGTCCGGAGTCCTCTGGGTCACTAAGGACGACATGGTCCGCAGCCACCTCCTCCCAGCCACGTACAAGTCCATGTGTTTCTTGGGACTGATCTCTTAAAGACTGCTGCTGATGCTGAGTGCCAGGCTCCACCTCCATACTGACACAATCTTCCTCCTCCTCCTCCTCTTCCTGTGTGATCGGCGGGCACGCAGGAACACTGTCTGGATAAAGGGGGCCTTGAAAGCTAAGGAAGTCCTCCTCTTCCTGCCTCTGTTCTGCCTCAAGTGCCCTGTCCATTATTCCATGCAGCGTGTGCTCCAACAGGTGGACAAGGGGGACAGTGTCACTGATGCATGCACTGTTACTGCTCACCATCCTCGTGGCCTCTTCAAATAGTGATAGGACAGTGCATGCATCCCTGATCATGGCCCACTGGCATGGGGAAAAAAAAACAAGCTCCCCTGACCCTGTCCTGGTCCCATAGTTGCACAGGTACTCATTGATGGCCCTCTGCTGGGTGTGCAGCCGCTGCAGCATGGCCAACGTTGAGTTCCACCTGGTGGGCATGTCACAGATTAGGCGGTTCTTGGGCAAGTTAAACTCCTTTTGGAGGTCCGTCAGCCGAGCATTGGCATTATATGACCGGCGGAAATGCACACAGACTTTCCTGGCCTGCCTCAGGACATCCTGTAAGCCCGAGTACCTGCCCAAGAACTGCTGCACCACCAAGTTAAGGACGTGAGCCAAACAGGGCACATGGGTCATTTGTCCCTGTCGGAGGGCAGAGAGGAGGTTGGTGCCATTGTCGCAAACCACCATTCCTGCCTTAAGTTGGAGTGGCGTCAACCACCTCTGAACCTGCCCCTGCAGAGCTGACAGAACCTCTGCCCCAGTGTGGCTCCTGTCCCCCAAGCACACCAGCTCAAGCACCGCATGGCATCTTTTGGCCTGCGTACTTGCGTAGCCCCTTGAACGGCTACAGAGCACCACTGGTTCCGAGGACAAAGCACAGGAAGAGGAAATGGAGGAAGAAGAGGAGGGGGTGGAGGAGAGAGGTGTGTCACAATCATTAGCATTTTGGAGGCGTGGTGGTGGAACAACCTCCAACACTACTGCACTGTGTCCTGCATCCTTCCCAGCTGCCAGAAGAGTCACCCAATGCGCCGTGAAACTTAGGTAACGTCCCTGTCCATGCCTGCTGGACCATGAGTCAGCGGTAATATGCACCTTACCACTGACCGCCCTGTCCAGCGAGGCATGGACATTGCCTTCCACATACCGGTAGCGAGCCGGAATCGCCTTCCGTGAGAAAAAGTGGCGTTTAGGTACCTGCCACTGAGGAACCGCACATTCCACAAACTCACGGAAGGGGGCAGAGTCTACCAACTGAAAAGGCAGCAGTTGAAGTGCTAGCAATTTTGCCAAGCTAGCATTCAACCGCTGGGCATGTGGATGGCTGGGAGCAAACTTCTTTTGGCGGTGCAGCAGCTGGGGCAGGGAAATTTGCCTGGTACAATCTGACGTCGGTGTACCAAAAGCAGATTGCCGACAAGTACTTGGCTGTGACACACCTAATTCTACAACTTCATTCCTCTCAGTGCAGGTCTCAGAGAGGTCTGAAGGTATAGTGGGGTTGGAGATCTCAGCTGATGAGGAGCAAGGAGAGGTCCTCTTTTTTCTTTGGTGTTGGTCTTTTAGATACGCTTGCCAACGAACTGCATGGCAGGTCAACATATGTCTGGTCAAGCATGTGGTACCCAAGCGGGAGATGTTTTGGCCACGCGAGATACGCTTGAGACATATGTTGCAAATAGCAGCGGTGCGATCTGATGCACTCGTCTCAAAAAAGGCCCACACCAAAGAACTTTTTGAATAACGCGCAGAGACTGCAGCGCCCTGCACATGTGGAGCTTTGGGGTGTGATGCAGTCAAGGTGCTGCCCTTAGGCTGGCCCCTGGAGGGCATCCTGCCTCATTGGTGATGTGCCGCCTCCTCCTCCTCCTCTCTCCTATCAGGCACCCACGTTGAGTCAGTGACCTCATCATCCCCTCCCTCCTCATCACTGGAGCAAACCTGGCAGTATGCTGCAGCAGGGGGAGCATGACTGCCAGATTGCTATCCTTCTTGGGCACCCCCTCTGTCCATGTTCACGTTACTGCCTTCATCAAGCTCAGTATCATCATCAGAGCCTTCCAAACGCTGGGCATCCTCCTGGAGCATGTACCCAACACTGTGGTCAAACAGTTCGAGGGACTCCTCAGGAGGACATGGTTGGGCTAGGGAAGGAGTCACTGATGACATTGAGCCAAGGGAAGAGGCCGCTGCTTTGCCAGACAAAGTACCCTGGGCATGGGTGAGAGAGGATGAGGAGGATGAGGACGGCTTGGTCATCCACTCGACCAAGTCTTCTGCATGTTGCGGCTCAACACGGCCAGCTGCCGAAAAAAAGGCCAAGCGTGTCCCACGGCCACGTGCTGATGAGGATGCACCGTCTCCACGACCAGCACTAGACACAGAGCCTGCTTGCCCTCTCTTATTGGCTTGTGACTGTCTGCCTCTCCTTCTTGGCCTTCCAGACATACTAATGGCCTGTAGCTGCATTAAGCTGGGATATATATATATATATATATATATATATATATATATATATATATATACTGATACTGCAGCTAGCTAGCAAAATCAACTGCCTGCCTGTAGTATGGGAACACCACCAACCTTCTACAGGTAGCTTTAGCTGAACACTGTGCAGAGCTCGCAAAAAAATAACTTGTAGGTTTAGCTGGACACTGTGAGGAGGACGCACCACACTAACTTGTAGTTTTAGCTGAACACTGTGAGCAGGACGCACCGCACTAACTTGTAGGTTTAGCTGAACACTGTGAGGTGGACGCACCGCACTAACTTGTAGTTTTAGCTGAACATTGTGAGGTGGACGCACCACACTATCTTGTAGTTTTAGCTGAACACTGTGAGCAGGACGCACAGCACTAACTTGTAGTTTTAGCTGAACACTGTGAGCAGGACGCACCGCACTAACTTGTAGGTTTAGCTGAACACTGTGAGCAGGACGCACCCCGCTAACTTGTAGGTTTAGCTGAACACTGTGAGCAGGACGCACAGCACTAACTTGTAGTTTTAGCTGAACACTGTGAGCAGGACGCAACGCACTAACTTGTAGGTTTAGCTGAACACTGTGAGCAGGACGCACCCCACTAACTTGTAGGTTTAGCTGAATACTGTGAGCAGGACGCACCCCACTAACTTGTAGTTTTAGCTGAACACTGTGAGCAGGACGCACTGCACTAACTGTAAATAGTCTAGCTGCCTGACTGTGGTACTAATAGGATCAAAAGAACACCAGCAATTTTCTTCAGGTAGCTGTAAATACTGTAACAAGACGAGCCTGCCTGTCAGTAAGAAGATAACAGGAACGGATCTAGCTGAACACTGTGAGCAGGACGCGCTGCACTAACTTGTAGCTTTAGATGAACACTGTGCAGGTGGACGCACCGCACTAACTTGTAGTTTTAGCTGAACACTGTGAGCAGGACGCACCGCACTAACTTGTAGGTTTAGCTGAACACTGTGAGGTGGATGCACCACACTAACTTGTAGGTTTAGCTGAACACCGTGAGCAGGACGCACCCCACTAACTTGTGGGTTTAGCTGAACACTGTGAGCAGGACGCACCCCAGTAACTTGTAGTTTTAGCTGAACACTGTGAGCAGGACGCACAGCACTAACTTGTAGTTTTAGCTAAACACTGTGAGCAGGACGCACAGCACCAACTTGTAGGTTTAGCTGAACACTGTGAGCAGGACGCACCCCACTAACTTGTAGTTTTAGCTGAACACTGTGAGCAGGATGCACTGCACTAACTGTAAATAGTCTAGCTGCCTGACTGTGGTACTAATAGGATCAAAAGAACACCAGCAATTTTCTTCAGGTAGCTGTAAATACTGTAACTAGACAAGCCTGCCTGTCAGTAAGAAGATAACAGGAACGGATCTAGCTGAACACTGTGAGCAGGACGCACTGCACTAACTTGTAGCTTTAGATGAGCACTGTGCAGAGGTCTCACTACACTAACTTGTAGGTTTAGCTGAACACTGTGAGCAGGACGCACCGCACTAACTTGTAGGTTTAGCTAAACACTGTGAGGTGGAAGCACCACACTAACCTGTAGGTTTAGCTGAACACCGTGAGCAGGATGCACCCCACTAACTTGTAGGTTTAGCTGAACTCTGTGAGCAGGACGCACCCCACTAACTTGTAGGTTTAGCTGAACACTGTGAGCAGGACGCACAGCACTAACTTGTAGTTTTAGCTGAACACTGTGAGCAGGACGCACAGCACTAACTTGTAGGTTTAGATGAACACTGTGAGCAGGATGCACCCCACTAACTTGTAGGTTTAACTGAACACTGTGAGCAGGACGCACCCCACTAACTTGTAATTTTAGCTGAACACTGTGAGCAGGACGCACTGCACTAACTGTAAATAGTCTAGCTGCCTGACTGTGGTACTAATAGGATCAAAAGAACACCAGCAATTTTCTTCAGGTAGCTGTAAATACTGTAACAAGACAAGCCTGCCTGTCAGTAAGAAGATAACAGGAACAGCTCTAGCTGAACACTGTAAGCAGGACGCGCTGCACTAACTTGTAGCTTTAGATGAACACTGTGCAGGTGGGCGCACCGCACTAACTTGTAGTTTTAGCTGAACACTGTGAGCAGGACGCACCGCACTAACTTGTAGGTTTAGCTGAACACTGTGAGGTGGACGCACCACACTAACTTGTAGGTTTAGCTGAACACCGTGAGCAGGACGCACCCCACTAACTTGTAGGTTTAACTGAACACTGTGAGCAGGACGCACCCCACTAACTTGTAGTTTTAGCTGAACACTGTGAGCAGGACGCACAGCACTAACTTGTAGTTTTAGCTGAACACTGTGAGCAGGACGCACAGCACCAACTTGTAGTTTTAGCTGAACACTGTGAGCAGGACGCACCGCACTAACGTGTAGGTTTAGCTGAACACTGTGAGCAGGATGCACCCCACTAACTTGTAGGTTTAGCTTAACACTGTGAGCAGGATGCACCCCACTAACTTGTAGTTTTAGCTGAACACTGTGAGCAGGATGCACTGCACTAACTGTAAATAGTCTAGCTGTCTGACTGTGGTACTAATAGGATCAAAAGAACACCAGCAATTTTCTTCAGGTAGCTGTAAATACTGTAACTAGACAAGCCTGCCTGTCAGTAAGAAGATAACAGGAACGGATCTAGCTGAACACTGTGAGCAGGACGCACTGCACTAACTTGTAGCTTTAGATGAGCACTGTGCAGAGGTCTCACTACATTAACTTGTAGGTTTAGCTGAACACTGTGAGCAGGACGCACCCCACTAACTTGTAGGTTTAGCTGAACACTGTGAGCAGGATGCACCCCACTAACTTGTAGTTTTAGCTGAACACTGTGAGCAGGACGCACAGCACTAACTTGTAGTTTTAGCTGAACACTGTGAGCAGGACGCACAGCACTAACTTGTAGGTTTAGCTGAACACTGTGAGCAGGATGCACCCCACTAACTTGTAGGTTTAGCTGAACACTGTGAGCAGGACGCACCCCACTAACTTGTAATTTTAGCTGAATACTGTGAGCAGGATGCACTGCACTAACTGTAAATAGTCTAGCTGCCTGACTGTGGTACTAATAGGATCAAAAGAACACCAGCAATTTTCTTCAGGTAGCTGTAAATACTGTAACTAGACAAGCCTGCCTGTCAGTAAGAAGATAACAGGAACGGATCTAGCTGAACACTGTGAGCAGGACGCACTGCACTAACTTGTAGCTTTAGATGAACACTATGCAGGTGGATGCACCGCACTAACTTGTAGTTTTAGCTGAACACTGTGAGCAGGACGCACCGCACTAACTTGTAGGTTTAGCTGAATACTGTGAGGTAGATGCACCACACTAACTTTTAGGTTTAGCTCAACACCGTGAGCAGGACGCACCCCACTAACTTGTAGGTTTAGCTGAACACTGTGAGCAGGAGGCACCCCACTAACTTGTGGTTTTAGCTGAACACTGTGAGCAGGACGCACAGCACTAACTTGTTGTTTTAGCTGAACACTGTGAGCAGGACGCACAGCACCAACTTGTAGTTTTAGCTGAACACTGTGAGCAGGACGCACCACACTAACTTGTAGGTTTAGCTGAACACTGTGAGCAGGATGCATTCCACTAACTTGTAGGTTTAGCTGAACACTGTGAGCAGGACGCACCCCACTAACTTGTAGTTTTAGCTGAACACTGTGAGCAGGATGCACTGCACTAACTGTAAATAGTCTAGCTGCCTGACTGTGATACTAATAGGATCAAAAGAACACCAGCAATTTTCTTCAGGTAGCTGTAAATACTGTAACTAGACAAGCCTGCCTGTCAGTAAGAAGATAACAGGAACGGATCTAGCTGAACACTGTGAGCAGGACGCACTGCACTAACTTGTAGCTTTAGATGAGCACTGTGCAGAGGTCTCACTACATTAACTTGTAGGTTTAGCTGAACACTGTGAGCAGGATGCACCGCACTAACTTGTAGGTTTAGCTGAACACTGTGAGGTGGACGCACCACACTAACTTGTAGGTTTAGCTGAACACTGTGAGCAGGACGCACCCCACTAACTTGTAGGTTTAGCTGAACACTGTGAGCAGGATGCACCCCACTAACTTGTAGTTTTAGCTGAACACTGTGAGCAGGACGCACAGCACTAACTTGTAGTTTTAGCTGAACACTGTGAGCAGGACGCACAGCACTAACTTGTAGGTTTAGCTGAACACTGTGAGCAGGATGCACCCCACTAACTTGTAGGTTTAGCTGAACACTGTGAGCAGGACGCACCCCACTAACTTGTAATTTTAGCTGAATACTGTGAGCAGGATGCACTGCACTAACTGTAAATAGTCTAGCTGCCTGACTGTGGTACTAATAGGATCAAAAGAACACCAGCAATTTTCTTCAGGTAGCTGTAAATACTGTAACAAGACAAGCCTGCCTGTCAGTAAGAAGATAACAGGAACGGATCTAGCTGAACACTGTGAGCAGGACGCACTGCACTAACGTGTAGCTTTAGATGAACACTGTGCAGAGGTCTCACTACACTAACTTGTAGGTTTAGCTGAACACTGTGAGCAGGACGCACAGCACTAACTTGTAGTTTTAGCTGAGCACTGTGAGCAGGACGCACCGCACTAACTTGTAGGTTTAGCTGAACACTGAGCAGGACGCACCCCACTAACTTGTAGGTTTAGCTGAACACTGTGAGCAGGACGCACCCCACTAACTTGTAGTTTTAGCTGAACACTGTGAGCAGGACGCACAGCACTAACTTGTAGTTTTAGCTGAACACTGTGAGCAGGACGCACCGCACTAACTTGTAGGTTTAGCTGAACACTGAGCAGGACGCACCCCACTAACTTGTAGGTTTAGCTGAACACTGTGAGCAGGACGCACCCCACTAACTTGTAGTTTTAGCTGAACACTGTGAGCAGGACGCACAGCACTAACTTGTAGTTTTAGCTGAACACTGTGAGCAGGACGCACAGCACTAACTTGTAGTTTTAGCTGAACACTGTGAGCAGGACGCACCACACTAACTTGTAGGTTTAGCTGAACACTGTGAGCAGGGTGCACCCCACTAACTTGTAGTTTTAGCTGAACACTGTGAGCAGGACGCACTGCACTAACTGTAAATAGTCTAGCTGCCTGACTGTGGTACTAATAGGATCAAAAGAACACCAGCAATTTTCTTCAGGTAGCTGTAAATACTGTAACAAGACAAGCCTGCCTGTCAGTAGGAAGATAACAGGAACGGATCTAGCTGAACACTGTGAGCAGGACGCACTGCACTAACTTGTAGCTTTAGATGAACACTGTGCAGAGGTCTCACTACACTAACTTGTAGGTTTAGCTGAACACTGTGAGCAGGACGCACAGCACTACCCTGTAGTTTTAGCTGAACACTGTGAGCAGGACGCACCGCACTAACTTCTAGGTTTAGCTGAACACTGTGAGGTGGACGCACCACACTAACTTGTAGGTTTAGCTAAACACTGTGAGCAGGACGCACCCCACTAACTTGTAGGTTTAGCTGAACACTGTGAGCAGGACGCACAGCACTTACTTGTAGTTTTAGCTGAACACTGTGAGCAGGACGCACCGCACTAACTTGTACGTTTAGCTGAACACTGTGAGCAGGATGCCCCCACGTCCTTGTAGGTTTAGCTGAACACTGTGAGCAGGACGCACCCCACTAACTTGTAGTTTTAGCTGAACACTGTGAGCAGGACGCACTGCACTAACTGTAATTAGTCTAGCTGCCTGACTGTGGTACTAATAGGATCAAAAGAACACCAGCAATTTTCTTCAGGTAGCTGTAAATACTGTAACAAGACAAGCCTGCCTGTCAGTAAGAAGATAACAGGAATGGATCTAGCTAAACTGAATACAGTGTATATATATATATATATATATATATGCAACACCTGGGATGCATATATATATACACAATACACTGTAAGTGCAGCTAACTGACTGACTGTTCTGCCTAATCTATCTAACTCAAATCAAATGACACTGTCTGTCTCTCTCTCTATCTATGAACACCGGAACACACACTACACAGGGCCGCCATGCAGGGACCTTATATAGTGTGGGGCGTGTACTAAATCCCCTTGGCTTTGGCCAATTACGGCTCTCTGTTCTGACGGCGCTGTGATTGGCCAAGCATGCGGGTCATAGTGCATGCTTGGCCAATCATCAGCCAGAAATGCACTGCGATGCCGCAGTGAATTATGGGCCGTGACGCGCCACACGAATTTGGCGTGAACGGCCCACATTGTTCGCAATTCAGCGAACGGGCGAACAGACGATGTTCGAGTCGAACAAGGGTTCGACTCGAACACGAAGCTCATCCCTAGCAGTTAGCATTGTGTCTCTATGCTTATATGTAGGAACAACTGCCATTTCTCTTCAGAATTGTCGGGGAGGCCATTGTGTAGCTGAAACTGATCCCACTCAGCAGATGGGTTTCCTTCTGAGAGTCAGTAAGTAGCCAAGTAGTTGGCTCTCCAAAGCCTTCAATATCAAGTTACAAAGAGGGTCTTCCATCTGGTCCCTTCTCATGTCTTTCTTGGAGAGTTCAGGCAGGCTTTCATCCATGACTTGTGTAACGTTACAGTAACATTTAGGGATGCCAGCCGCTAAGACCCCAATGTCTTCAGCTCTTGACCCACCTCCAGCTTATTGTTCTGTTCCTTGACATAAGGCTCGTACCCCTTCAGGTGTCCATTCTTTAAAGAAGCCTCCTGAACTGTGGGGTCTTCTTGACAGAGCATCCGTATCTTTGTTCCTGACCCCCTGACAGTACTTCAGGCTGAAGATTAACCCCGATAGGGCGGCCAACCACCTGGGACCAGTGGTGGCCAACTTGGCAGTAGTGAGGATGTACTGTATGTGAGTGGATTATTAACTGTTTTGATCATGAAGTCTGCTCCGTAAAGGTAATTCCTCAATTTATCCACCACTGTCCACTTCTGAGCCAGAAACTCTAGTTTGTGCGTAGAGTAGTTCTCCTTGGCGGGTGCTATGATCCAGCTCACATAGGCAACAGGCCGCAGGTGCCAGTCATTTTCTTGATATAGCACCCCATCTACCCCATCTCAGCTGGCATCAATGTGTAGTTCGTATGGCTTGATTGGATCTGCATAGGCCAGGACTGGAGCATTTGTTATCCCGCGTACACACGGTCGGACTTTTCGTCTACAAAAGTCCGACGGACGCCGACGGACCAAAGCCGGCTGACAATCCGATCGTGTGTGGGCTTCCCCGGACTTTCAGCGGACTTTTCCAGCCGCAAATCTGATGGACTTTAGATTTGAAACATGCTTTAAATCTTTACGTCGTAACTACGCCGGACCCAGAAATCCGCTCGTCTGTATGCTAGTCCGACGGACAAAAATCCACGCCAGGGCAGCTATTGGCTACTGGCTATCAACTTCCTTATTTTAGTCCGGTGTATGAATCCGTCGGACTTTTGTGTGATCATATGTAGGCAAGTCCGTTCGTTAGAAAGTCTGCCACAAGTCCGCCAAAAGTCCGTTGAAAGTCTGTCGGACGGGCTGTCGGACTTTTGTAGCCCGAAAAGTCCGACCGTGTGTACGCGGCATTAGACTCCACTTCAGCTGCCTAAGAGCCTCCTCACACTGGTAAGTCTATTGTTCTTGAATTGACTCTCGAGGCTTCCTAGGCCTTCCAGATGGCATGACGGACTTTGTTAGGTCTGAGTCATCATCTTCATCTTTGCTCTTTAATAGTTCATTAATTGGCAAGCTATTTTAGCGAATCCCTCCATGTATCTCCTATAATAGGAGCAGAATCCCAAGAATGACCTAAGCTCGGTCAAATTGGTGGGTCTCGGCCAGGAGGTGATGGCTTAACCACTTGGCCCCTGACAGGCTCTGCAGGGCATCTTCTATAATTTGGGTGATATATTGGTCAGGGATAGGAATGAGCTTCATCATCAATCAACTTGAACATCGTCTGTTCGCCCGTTCGCCGAATTGCGAACGATATGGGCCGTTCGGGCCAAATTTGTGTAGCGCATCACGGCCCATAATTCACTGCGGCATCGCAGTGCATTGCTGTCTGATGATTGGCCAAGCATGCACTATGACCCGCATGCTTGGCCAATCACAGCGCTGTCTGAACAGAGAGCCGTAATTGGCCAAAGCCAAGGAGGCTTTGGCCAATTATGGCTCAGGGGATTTAGTACGCGCCCCACACTATATAAGGCCACCTGCACGGTGGCCCTCTGTAGTGTGTGTTCCGGCGTTGAAAGAGATAGACAGAGAGACAGTGTCATTTGATTTAAGTTAGATAGATTAGGCAGGACAGTCAGTGAGTTAGCTGCACTTACAGTGTATTGTGTATATATATGCATCCCAGGTGTTGTATATATATATATATATATATATATATATATATATATATATATATATATATTCACTTGTAGAGGAGAACCGCACTCTGCCTACAGTTTAGTGCCAGCAATCAGGTCTTCCCACGACCTTGTATATAGAAAAAAGTCCAAGAGGTTGCTGCACTTAAAAACTTCTTTGCTTTATTTCACAATATCTTCAGGAGAGATTTACAAAGCAAGTATAATCCTTTCAAGCAATATCAAAGGCAAGAAATGCCTACACAGTTTCAGACATGAGTAGATTCAGATATGGATGGATGGATGGATTATGTTTCGCGCTAGTCAGCTTACGCCCTTCCTGAGATCCATTGAAGCACATCTGAAGGTTTCATTCCAATCATTCATTTAAATACAGGTTTAGTGAAGTACTTCACATATGGAATTAAATTGAACAATGGGCAGATTACTACCGACTTATATGTGAAACCCACGGATCGTAACCAATTGCTACATTTTAATAGCTTTCATCCCCCAAACATTTTTTCATCTATCCCAAAAAGTCAGATGATGAGGGTACAGCGGATCATGAGTGACCCGCTGTGCTGTGATCAGAGACTTAATGAAATAAAAAACAAACTTACTAGTAGAAGGTACCCACAAGCTTTAGTTAATATCGATTACTCTAATACAGATTATAACAGATCACCCCGAAAGGAAAACAAGAGAATCCCCTTTATTATGTAGTATCATCCCTTCTCCAACAAAATCAACCAAATTGTCAAAAGACATTGGAATCTTTTAAGATCCAGTTACCCCATGGTACAGGAATTCTGGAATCCACCCATGTCCTCCTATAGAAAAGGTAGAACGATACGAGATCGATTGATTAAATCTGATCAACCTGTGGCTGCAGCAGCCAAACTAACCTTTCTGGGACCAAAAAATCTGGGATCGTAACCCTGCTTGTCATGCATACAATGTAATTAAAGGTAAATACTTTACACATCCACATAGGGGTTTCAATATCCCCATACGGGGTTACTATACATGCCAATCCTCATATGTAATTTATGCCATAAAGTGCACGTGCGGTTTAGTTTATGTAGGGGAGACTACACAAAAAATAAAAGACAGGATAGCGAGACACAAATACTCAATACGAGATAAACTAAAGCAATTACCGCTGGCGAGACACTTTTTGGAATTTGGCCACAATGTATCACAATTAAAATATATGGTCCTAGAAGGTATTGAGAAAAATAGGAGAGGGGGCAACCGTGAATTGATTCTAAGAAAAAGAGAAGTATACTGGATACATTTTTTAAATACGATTGCTCCATATGGCTTAAATGTTGATTTGGATCTTTATTTATTTGTTTAAGTGTTGGAATAAGCATTTAAAAATAGCCAGATAAAATAACTTTATGATGGGGATATCTTTTTGTTTTTACTCATGAATGTACCATTTCCCTGCATTTTTATAGGTATTCTGAATATATTAAAATGCAAGTGAGGAGAATGAGAGTGTCACGTACCTTACAGCGGAGCCCGAAATGATGAGGGTGGCCTCTTGCACGGTTCCGGTCCAAGCACCCCTGGTGGTGGGTACAGGGAGTGCGAGGGCAACGAAAGGGTGCAGGTGCCTGCAGGCAGGAGGCTGGAACTTGGAGATATAGGAACTTCTGCTGAGGAGATGTGGAAACTGATCACCAAACTTGTTCAGCGGGAGCCAGATCAGGATCAACTGCAGAATCAGGAACAGGCAGGAGTCGGCAACAGGCTGGCAGCGGGGTACCAAGTCAGAAGGCAAAACCATAGTCAGAAACAGGCAGGGGTTGGCAACAGACAGGCAGCAGGGTACAGAATCAGGAGGCAGAGCCGTAATCATAAGTTCAAGCCAAGGTCAGTATTGCAAGTAGAGGCAGGTTCAGCAGGCAGGGGAGATCCAAGAGAATGGTCAGAAGATAGCCAGGTTTTCAGGAACAAGGTCAATCAGGCAGAGTAACAACAGGAACACAGGAACAAGCTGAAGACAATCCAGCACTGATGCTAGGCAGACTCTCTGTTTATATAGGGTGCTGTGTACCAGGATTGGCGCCAGTGTACGTGCGTACGCACATGCGCATTAGCAACTTAGCACATTGGCGCATGTGCGTTAGCATATTAGCGCTTTGGCACTCACGGACGTGCGTTAGCACGTGCGTGCATTCGCATAGAGGTGCCATTGTGCATGCCCACCCTGGATCTCATTTGCCTCTGGCTATGGTTCCGTGCATGCACCTTGGCATTAGCAGAATGAGGATTGGCAGCTGCTGCATGGAGACGGGTGCTTGCTGTGTGAGTTCTCTGACAGAGAGATTTGACACCTGCTGCTTATCCTTGCTCTAATGGCATGTTATTGATAAATATATGCATACATAGATGTTAAATGGTATGCGATTTGAACTAATTAGCCATATTGATTCCATATGTGAAGTACTTCACTAAACCTGTATTTAAATGAATGATTGGAATGAAACCTTCAGATGTGCTTCAATGAATCTCAGGAAGGGCGTAAGCTGACTAGCCCAAAACATAATCCATCCATCTATATCTGAATCTACTCATGTCTGAAACTGTGTAGGCATTTCTTGCCTTTGATATTGCTTGAAAGGATTATACTTGCTTTGTAAATTTCTCCTGAAGATATTGTGAAATAAAGCAAAGAAGTTTTTAAGTGCAGCAACCTCTTGGACTTTATATATATATATATATATATATATATATATATATATATATTTACAGCTACCTGAAAAAAATTGCTGGTGTTCTTGTGATCCTATTAGTACCACAGTCAGGCAGCTAGACTATTTACAGTTAGTGTAGTGCGTCCTCCTCACTGTGTTCAGTTAAAGCTACAAGTTAGTGTAGTGCGTTCTCCTCACAGTGTTTAGCTAAAACTACAAGTTAGTGTAGTGTGACCTCTGCGCAGTGTTCAGCTAAAGCTACCTGTAGAAGGTTGGTGGTGTTTTCCTGATCCTATCACTACCGCAGGCAGCTTAATAAGCTACAAGTTAGTTTTTTGCGAGCTCTGCACAGTGTTCATCTAAAGCTACCTGTAGAAGGATGGTGGTGTTTTCCTGATCCTATCACTACCGCAGGTAGCTAAATAAGCTACAAGTTAGTGTAGTGTGTCCTCCTCACAGTGGTTAGCTAAAACTACAAGTTAGTGTAGTGCACAGTGTTCAGCTAAAGCTACAAGTTAGGGTAGTGCGTCCTCCTCACAGTGAATGAATGAATGAATGAATAATTTGTAAAGCGCTGCAAATTGCGAACTGAATCGCCTCAAGGCGCTAGATGTATTCTCTGTAGCCAGCTTCTAGAAAAGGAAGGTCTTTAGTTTTTTCCTGAAGGCCTGGTGGTTTTCTTCCATGCGGAGGTTGGTTGGGAGAGCATTCCATAGTCGAGGTCCTTGGACTGCAAATCTACGTTCTCCCTTTGCTTTGTAGCGGTATTTGGGAATGAGGAGGAGGTTTTGGTTAGCTGATCGAAGACTGCGATTCGGTGTGTAGTGTTTTATTTTTTCCCGGAGATATTGCGGAGCGTTTCCTTGTATGCATTTATGGGTGAGGCAGAGGGTCTTGAATGTGATCCGATTCTTCACCGTTAGCCAATGTAGGCTTTTTAGGGATGGGGAGGTGGATTCCCAGGGCTTTTTCCCTGTTAACAGCCTTGCCGCCGTGTTCTGCATGAGTTGCAAGCGCGCAAGCTGGTATTGGGGTAGACCTACGTAGAGGGAATTTGCGTAGTCGAGTCGGGAATTGATGATCGTTCCCACAACTGCCGCTTTGTCCTCTTCTGGGATGAAGGGGATGAGTCTGCGAAGCAGGCGGAGGAGGTGGTGAGATCCGCTCACCACCGATCCTATTTGTGCATCCATTGTCATTCCTGAGTCAAAGATGACTCCGAGACTCTTGACTTTGGTGCTGGGGGAGATGGTCTGTCCGAGGATGGAGGGTGGTGTCCACGGAGTCTCAATTTTGGAATTTTTGTTGGCTTGCAGGAGAAGAAGTTCTGTTTTTGATTCGTTAAGTTTGAGGGAGCTAGCGGTCATCCAGTCATTGATTAAAGTGAGGCATTTCTGTAGTTGCTGATGATGATCTTTCTGTCCATTAATGCGAAAGTAGAGTTGGGTGTCGTCTGCGTATGAGTGGAAGCAGAGGTCCGTTTTCCTGATGATATTGAGAAGCGGGGATGTAGATGTTAAATAGCACTGGTGACAAGGGTGAGCCCTGAGGGACTCCACAGGAGACTGCCCGAGATTCCGAGGTGAATGTTCCCAGTTTCACTGTCTGAGAGCGATTCTCTAAGAAGGATGTAAACCATTTTAGGGCAGAATCTGTGGCTCCTGCAACTTCTGAGAGGCGGACAAGTAAAGTATTGTGGTCCACTGTATCGAATGCTGCGCTGAGGTCTAACAGTACCAGGAGACTCGGTTCCCCGTCATCTGCTGCTTCAAGGGCGTCGTCCCATATTTTGAGAAGTGCTGTTTCTGTGCCATGGCCTGGGCGGAAGCCTGATTGCAGAGGGTCCAGGAGGTGGTGTGTCTCCAGGTGGTGTTGTAGCTGCTGTACTACTGCTTTCTCTATAATCTTGGAGATGGTGTTGAGGCTTGTTATTGGTCTGCGGCAGTTAGGGTCTTTAGGGTCGAGATTGGGTTTCTTTAGCAGGGGTTTGACGATGCCTTGCTTGAGGGAGGTTGGCACAGTCCCTTCTTTGAATGATTGATTTATGAGATGTGTTAGGGTGGGGGCCAGGATGTCGGAACATGCTTTGAACAATTTGGTGGGGATGATGTCGTTCGGTGATGTGCTGTCGCGAAGGCTTCTGATGATGTTTTTAGTCGTGTCCGTGGTGATTGGGGACAAAGAGAACTTTGGTGGTTGAGTGATGTTCGTGTCGATATCCTCTTTTTGCATTGGTTGGGTGAGGTTGGTTGTTATTTTCTGATGAATTGCTTTCCGAATGTTGTCGATTTTGTCGATGAAGAAATCTGATAACTCATTGCAGAATTCTTGAGTATCATTTGCAGGGGGCTCTAGGCAGGCCGGGTTCATTGATTGAGCAACTATTTTGAAAAGTTCCCGTGGGCGGTTTAAGGCGGATGAGATGGTGTCTGCAAAATGTTCTTTTTTGGCTTTGAAGATTGCCTTGTGGTATTTCACCGTGAGTGCTTTGTAGTTAGCATGGTTTTCCTTGGTGGGATTTCTTCTCCAAGTTCTCTCAGCTCTTCTGCGTTCTTGCTTGAGTAGGGTGAGAGTGCCATTAAACCAACTCGAGTTTTTTGTGCGGACGGGTGTTCTGCGTTTTGGCGCCACGGAGTCTGCTGTTTGTAGTAAAGCATTGTTTAGGGAGTTGAGTGTTTGTTCCGTTGAGAGGTTTGGGTTTAGCAGAAGAATTTTGCTCGACAATGTAGTTTTGAAGAGTTCAGAGTGTAGTTTCTTCTGAGATCTATTCCAGTGTGTTGCTATTGCCCGTTTCTGTTTTTGGAGAGTGGTGTTAGTGGTGATTTTAAATTTGATAGCATGGTGGTCCGTCCATGGTAGTGGGGTGATGTTCAATACGTCGATGTCCATATTCTGTTTGAAGATGAGATCTAAAGTGTGTCCTGAACCATGCGTAGGAGCATTTATCAGTTGTTGCAGGCCAAGTTCTTCCATTTGGTTAACGCAGGCGGTTGCCATAGGGTCTTGGGCGGAGTTTGCCCATAGATTGAAATCCCCAAGTACCAGAAGGTTTTTGGTTTTCAAGGTGTGCATTGAGAAGAATTCAGTGAGCGGTGTGAGGAGATTGGTCTTTGGTCCAGGTGGTCTGTAGCATAGTAGTATGTGAATGGTGTCTTGAGGTGTTGTTTGAAGGTGCAGTGAGAGTGTTTCCATGAAAGGCACTGAGTTCTGTAAGTTTGGTTTGGTGAGCCCCAGGTGCGATTTGAAAATCACTGCTAGACCTCCTCCTTTTTTTCCTATTCTATGCTCAGATAGGATACTGTAGTTCTTGGGCACCAATTCAGTTAGGATGGTGTTGCAGTCGGAAGTTAGCCAGCTTTCTGTAATGAAGAGGCAGTCTATGTTGTTTTCGGTGATGAACTCGCGGATTTCCAGCCTGTGCTTGACTGCAGATCTGGTGTTGATCAGGGCGCATGCTAGTTGTTGTGGTTGGATCGGTGTCTCCCTGCCTTTGATGGTTGATTGTGGGTTGGTCCTTAGTAATTGTTCTTTTTTTAGTCTTTTTTGCGTGGTGGTCGGTAAAGTTGCGGCCGTGTATCTTAGCCTGTGGAGGGTATCTGCTGTGTACTTGAAGTTGCACATGATGCGGAAGGCGGCGTTGCTAGAAAAGAAATTTGTATGACGAAGGCACTGGTGTGGCGATGATAGCCTTGCAGGGGGATGGAGGGATCGGAGGGCTGACCACTGCTCTGGAGTGGTGAGAGTGACGGCTGAGTGTTGGAGCGGAGGTACTGGAGGGAGGTGGCTGCCTACCTCCCTCTCGTTGATCCAGAGGAAGGCAAAAAAAACCCCTGGCTGCGTAGGCCAATGGTGCAGTCGAGGAAAAAATTCCTTCCTGACCCCCCCGAGGGGCGATCGGACAAGGGCCCCTGGATCAACTTCTCGAGTGCCCCCGGTGGCTTACCTGTGCTGAAGGTCCCGAAGGTGAAGGAGGGGGAGCTGGTGCGGTGGGTGGTGCGGTGGCTGCGTCTCAGGCGAATTGGGGTAGACTGGCCCCCGGTGAATCTCTAGTGCCCCCGCAGTGAGGTCCAGTAGCAGGAGGGGCGATTCCCGGTGCAGAGGGCACGGGGCTCTGTTGGACAACAGTGAGGGGTTGTGGTGGCAAGCTGGCTGGGCTAGGCTGCAGCCGTGGTCCGTCCCACCGACTCTAGCGGCTAGAACGTGGTGATTGGGACCGCGGCTGCGGTGGAGGCCACAGAGGGGGGGGTATGGCTGGATAGATGACTAGGGGGTAGTGGGTCCAATCGGGCGGTGATGGCTGGGGGCTGATGGCCTCAGGAGGAAGTCCTAGGATGCTGCACCGTTTTCCTGGGTGTGCCAATATGGCCGCCGGCTGGGCCTAAGCCGTGGCTGGCCGGCAGAGGGAGTACCAAGATGGCCGCCGGCTAGGCCCGAACCGCGGGCTGTCCTAACGTTGTTGCCCAACCGTCCGGTGGAGATGATCAGTTGGAAGAGGGGTGCGGACCCGCCGGAGCGGCTGGTCAGTAGAGGGGACGGTAAGTGCTGTAATCTGCCGACCAGGAGCCGCGAAGAGTCCCGGGCGGCCGGCCGGCTGACTAGGCGGCGTCCGGATGGGTAGAGGGGGGACCGGCTGAATGCTGCAGGGGGGAGAAGTGGAGAGCTGCGGGCTAGCCAGCCGAGGGCGGCCGGAGCCGCGGAGTGTCCTGAGCGGCCGACCGGCTGCTGAAGGTGGCTGCCGGAGAGTCAGAGGGGAGAGGGACTGGCGTGGTAATGCGGGGGGGGCTGGGCCGGAGCCGCGGAGTGTCCTGAGCGGCTGGCCGACTAAGAACGGCGTCTGGAGTAGGTCGGTAGGGGGATAGGATGTAGGGGATGTGGGATAGAGGGAGGGGGGGGAGAGCCGAGGAAGGGGTGGCCACAGGCCGAGCTCTTCACGGAGCTGCTAGACAGAGGTCTGCTCTGCAGAGTGTCAGCACTCAGACAGTGTTCAGCTAAAGCTACAAGTTAGTGTAGTGTGTCCTCCTCACAGTGTTCAGCTAAAACTACAAGTTAGTGTAGTGCGACCTCTGCACAGTGTTCAGCTAAAGCTACAAGTTAGTGTAGTGTGTCCTCTGAACAGTGTTCAGCTAAAACTACAAGTTAGTGTAGTGCGACCTCTGCACAGTGTTCAACTAAAGCAGCTAAATAAGCTACAAGTTAGTGTAGTGCGTCATCCTCACAGTGTTCAGCTAAAACTACAAGTTAGTGTAGTGCACAGTGTTCAGCTAAAGCTACAAGTTAGGGTATTGCGTCCACCTCACAGTGTTCAGCTAAAGCTACAAGTTAGTGTAGTGTGTCCTCCTCACAGTGTTCAGCTAAAACTACAAGTTAGTGTAGTGCGTCCTCCTCATAGTGTTTAGCTAAAACTACAAGTTAGTGTAGTGCGACCTCTGCACAGTGTTCAGCTAAAGCTACAAGTTAATGTAGTGCATCCTCTGAACAGTGTTCAGCTAAAACTACAAGTTAGTGTAGTGCGACCTCTGCACAGTGTTCAGCTAAAGCTACCTGTAGAAGGTTGGTGGTGTTTTCCTGATCCTATCACTACCGCAGGCAGCTAAATAAGCTACAAGTTAGTTTTTTGTGAGCTCTGCGCAGTGTTCAGCTAAAGCTACCTGTAGAAGGTTGGTGGTGTTTTCCTGATCCTATCGCTACCGCAGGCAGCTACATAAGCTACAAGTTAGTTTTTTGCGAGCTCTGCACAGTGTTCACCTAAAGCTACCTGTAGAAGGTTGGTGGTGTTTTCTGATCCTATCACTACCGCAGGCAGCTAAATAAGCTACAAGTTAGTTTTTTGTGAGCTCTGCACAGTGTTCAGCTAAAGCTACCTGTAGAAGGTTGGTGGCGTTTTCCTGATCCTATCACTACCGCAGGCAGCTAAATAAGCTACAAGTTATTTTTTTGCGAGCTCTGCACAGTGTTCAGCTAAAGCTACCTGTAGAAGGTTGGTGGTGTTTTCCTGATCCTATCACTACCGCAGGCAGCTAAATAAGCTACAAGTTAGTTTTTTGCGAGCTCTGCACAGTGTTCAGCTAAAGCTACGTGTAGAAGGTTGGTGGTGTTTTCCTGATCCTATCACTACCGTAGGAAGCTAAATAAGCTACAAGTTAGTTTTTTGTGAGCTCTGCACAGTGTTCAGCTAAAGCTACCTGTAGAAGGTTGGTGGTGTTTTCCTGATCCTATCGCTACCGCAGGCAGCTACATAAGCTACAAGTTAGTTTTTGCGAGCTCTACACAGTGTTCACCTAAAGCTACCTGTAGAAGGTTGGTGGTGTTTTCCTGATCCTATCACTACCGCAGGCAGCTAAATAAGCTACAAGTTAGTTTTTTGCAAGCTCTGCACAGTGTTTAGCTAAAACTACAAGTTAGTGTAGTGCGACCTCTGCACAGTGTTCAGCTAAAGCTACCTGTAGAAGGTTGGTGGTGTTTTCCTGATCCTATCACTACCGCAGGCAGCTAAATAAGCTACAAGTTAGTTTTTTGTGAGCTCTGCACAGTGTTCAGCTAAAGCTACCTGTAGAAGGTTGGTGGTATTTTCCTGATCCTATCGCTACCGCAGGCAGCTACATAAGCTACAAGTTAGTTTTTTGCGAGCTCTGCACAGTGTTCACCTAAAGCTACCTGTAGAAGGTTGGTGGTGTTTTCTGATCCTATCACTACCGCAGGCAGCTAAATATACTACAAGTTAGTTTTTTGTGAGCTCTGCACAGTGTTCAGCTAAAGCTACCTGTAGAAGGTTGGTGGCGTTTTCCTGATCCTATCACTACCGCAGGCAGCTAAATAAGCTACAAGTTATTTTTTTGCGAGCTCTGCACAGTGTTCAGCTAAAGCTACCTGTAGAAGGTTGGTGGTGTTTTCCTGATCCTATCACTACCGCAGGCAGCTAAATAAGCTACAAGTTAGTTTTTTGCGAGCTCTGCACAGTGTTCAGCTAAAGCTACCTGTAGAAGGTTGGTGGTGTTCTCATACTACAGGCAGGCAGTTGATTTTGCTAGCTGCAGTATCAATATATATATATATATATATATCCCAGCTTAGTGCAGCTACAGGCCATTAGTATGTCTGGAAGGCCAACAAGGAGAGGCAGGCAGTCACAAGCTGATAAAAGAGGGCAAGCAGGCTCTGTGTCTAGAGGCAACAGTGCTGGTCGTGGAGACGGTGCATCCTCATCAGCACATGGCTATGGGACACGCTTGGCCTTTTTTTTGTCAGCTGTCCGAGTTGAGCTGCAACATGCGGAAGACTTGGTCGAGTGGATGACCAAGTCGTCCTCATCCTCCTCATCCTCTCTCACCCATGCTCAGGGTACTTTGTCTGGCAAATCAGCTGCCAACCTCTTCCCTCGGCTCAATGGCATCAGTAACTCCTTCCCCAGCCCCACCATGTCCTCCTGAGGAATCCCTCGAACTGTTTGACCACAGTGTTGGGTACATGCTCCAGGAGGATGCCCAGCATTTAGAAGGCACTGATGATGATACTGAGCTAGATGAAGGCAGTAACGTGAGCACGGACAGAGGGGGTGCCCAAGAAGGACAGCAATCTGGCAGTCATGCTCCCCTTGCTGCAGCAAACTGCCAGGTTTGCTCCAGTGATGAGGAGGGAGGGGATGATGAGGTCACTGATTCAACGTGGGTGCCTGATAGGAGAGGAGAGGAGGAGGAGGAGGCACATCACCAACGAGGCAGGATGCCCTCCAGGGGCCAGCCTCAGGGCAGCACACTGACTGCATCACACTCCAAAGCTCTGCATGTGCAGGGCGCTGCTGTCTCCGCGCGTTATTCTAAAAGTTCTTTGGTGTGGGCCTTTTTTGAGACGAGTGCATTAGATCGCACCGCTGCTATTTGCAACATTTGTCTCAAGCGTATCTTGCGTGGCCAAAACATCTCCCGCTTGGGCACCACATGCTTGACCAGACATATGTTGGCCTGCCATGCAGTTCGTTGGCAAACGTATCTAAAAAACCCATACCAAAAAACAAAGAGGCCCTCTCCTTGCTCCTCATCAGCTGAAATCTCCAACCCCACTATACCTTCAGTCCTCTCTTGTCTGGCAAAGCAGCTGCCAACGCGGCCTCTTCCCTCGGCTCAATGGCATCAGTGACTCCTTCCCTAGCCCCACCATGTCCTCCTGAGGAGTCCCTTGAACTGTTTGACCACAGTGTTGGGTACATGCTCCAGCAGGATGCCCAGCGTTTAGAAGGCTCTGATGATGATACTGAGCTAGATGAAGGTAGTAACGTGAGCACGGACAGAGGGGGTGCCCAAGAAGGACTGCAATCTGGCAGTCATGCTCCCCCTTCTGCAGCATACTGCCAGGTTTGCTCCAGTGATGAGGAGGGAGGGGATGATGAGGTCACTGACTCAACGTGGGTGGCTGATAGGAGAGAGGAGGAGGAGGCACATCACCAACGAGGCAGGATGCCCTCCAGGGGCCAGCCTAGGGGCAGCGCACTGACTGAATCACACCCCAAAGCTCCGCATGTGCAGGGCGCTGCTGTTTCTGCGCGTTATTCCAAAAGTTCTTTGATGTGGGCCTTTTTTGAGACGAGTGCATCAGATCGCACCGCTGCTATTTGCAACATTTGTCTCAAGCGTATCTCGCGTGGCCAAAACATCTCCCGCTTGGGCACCACATGCTTGACCAGACATATGTTGACCTGCCATGCAGTTCGTTGGCAAGTGTATCTAAAAGACCCACACCAAAGAACAAAGAGGACCTCTCCTTGCTCCTCATCAGCTGAGATCTCCAACCCCACTATACCTTCAGTCCTCTCTGAGACCTGTACTGAGAGGAATGAAGGTGTAGAATTAGGTGTGTCACAGCCAAGTACTTGTGGGCAATCTGCTTTCGGTACACAGACGTCAGATTGTACCAGGCAAATTTCCCTGCCCCAGCTGCTGCACCGCCGAAAGAAGTTCGCTCTAAGCCGTCCACATGCCCAGTGGTTGAATGCTAGCTTGGCAAAATTGCTAGCACTTCAACTGCTGCCTTTTCAGTTGGTAGACTCTGCCCCCTTCCGTGAGTTTGTGGAATGTGCAGTTCCTCAGTGGCAGGTACCCAAACGCCACTTTTTCTCACGGAAGGCGATTCCGGCTCTCTACCTGCATGTGGAAGGCAATGTCTTGGCCTCGCTGGACAGGGCGGTAAGTGGTAAGGTGCATATTACCACTGACTCATGGTCCAGCAGGCATGGACAGGGACGTTACCTAAGTTTCACCGCGCATTGGGTGACTCTGCTGGCAGCTGGGAAGGATGCAGGACAAAGTGCAGTAGTGTTGGAGGTTGTTCCGCCATCACGCCTCCAAAATGCCACTACTAATGATTGTGACACACCTCTCTCCTCCACCCCCTTCTCTTCTTCTTCCTCCATGGCCTCTTCCTGTGCTTGGTCCTCGAACCAGCGGTGCTCCATAGCCGTTCAAGGGGCTACGCAAGTATGCAGGCCAAAAGATGCCATGTGGTGCTTGAGCTGGTGTGCCTGGGGGACAGGAGCCACACTGGGGCAGAGGTTCTGTCAGCTCTGAAGGGGCAGGTTCAGAGGTGGTTGACGCCACGCCAACTTAAGCCAGGAATGGTGGTTTGCGACAATGGCACCAACCTCCTCTCTGCCCTCTGACAGGGACAAATGACCCATGTGCCCTGTTTGGCTCACGTCCTTAACTTGGTGGTGCAGCGGTTCTTGGGCAGGTACCCGGGCTTACAGGATGTTCTGAGGCAGGCCAGGAAAGTCTGTGTGCATTTCCGCCGGTCATATAATGCCAGTGCTCGGCTGACAGACCTCCAAAAGGAGTTTAACCTGCCCAAGAACCGCCTAATCTGTGACATGCCCACCAGGTGGAACTCAACGTTGGCCATGCTGCAGTGGCTGCACACGCAGCAGAGGGCCATCAATGAGTACCTGTGCGACTATGGCACCAGGACAGGGTCAGGGGAGCTTGTTTTTTTTCCCCACGCCAGTGGTCCATGATCAGGGATGCATGCACTGTCCTGTCACCATTTGAGGAGGCCACGAGGATGGTGAGCAGTGACAGTGCATGCATCAGTGACATTGTCCCCCTTGTCCACCTGTTGGAGCACACGCTGCGTGGAATAATGGACAGGGCACTTGAGGCAGAACAGAGGCAGGAAGAGGAGGACTTCCTTAGCTCTCAAGGCCCCCTTTATCCAGACAGTGTTCCTGCGTGCCCGCCGATCACACAGGAAGAGGACGAGGAGGAGAAGGAGGAGGATTGTGTCAGTATGGAGGTGGAGCCTGGCATTCAGCATCAGCAGCAGTCTTCAAGGGATCAGTCCCAAGAAACACATGGACTTGTACGTGGCTTGGAGGAGGTGGCTGCAGACCATGTCTTCCTTAGTGACCCAGAGGACTCGGGACCGAATGCCTCAGCAAACCTACACTGCATGGCCAGCCTGATCCTGCAAAGCCTGCATAAGGATCCTCGTATTCGTGGTATCAAGGAGAAGGACCAATACTGGCTGGCAACCCTCCTTGATCCACGTTACAAGGATAAGGTTGCAGACCTTATCTTGCCGTCGCAGAGAGAGCAGAGGATGAAACATCTTCGGGAGGCTTTGCAGAAAGGTCTGTGCAACGCGTTCCCAGAGACTGGGAGGTTACAAACTCTTGTTTCTGGACAACGTGTTGCTGAGGCTTTGGTCAGTCAAAGAAGGAGCAGTGGAGAAGGTGGCCGTCTGACCGATGCGTTCAGACAATTTTTTAGTCCGCAGCCCCAAGGTATGATCGGTTCTAGCAACCATCGCCAGTGTCTGTTTTACATGGTGCAGGAATACCTAGGGGCAAGATCTGCATTTGGACACCTTTCCCACTGAAAATCCTCTGGGTTACTGGGTCTTAAAGATGAATCACTGGTCAGAGCTTGCACAGTATGCAATTGAGCTACTGGCCTGTCCTGCATCCAGCGTTCTTTCGGAACGCACATTCAGTGCTGCTGGAGGCTTTGTAACCGATCACAGGGTGCGTCTGTCCACCGACTCGGTCTATCGACTGACCTTCATAAAAATGAATCAGTCTTGGATCACCACCAGCTACCAAGCACCTGATGCTGATGTAACCGAATAATTTTTTTGAAATCTCAGATCCCTTCAAAAACTGCCTATGCTGATGCTGAGTGACTATCCTGAGTAATTATCCTCTTCCTCCTCAATGATCACACTGATAGCTTGTAAGAACATATTTGGTTCTGGGCACTGCCACCAGTGCCTAAGGCCCAATTTTTCAGCCCCTGTTTAACAGGGGCATGTAATTACAATTTTTGATGCAATACTTTGCAGCAGGGCTCGTTCCTGTGTTCCAACTAGAGTATCTGTGAGGGGTTGCAGTGTTGTGGCACCAGCACCAGTGCCTAAGGCACAATTTTTCAGCCCCTGTTCAACAGGGGCAGGTAATTACAATTCTTGATCTAATATTTCACAGCAGGGCCCTGAGAGGGCTACAGTGTTGTGGCCACAACAACACCTAAGGCCCAAATTTCTGCAGAGTATATAGGGCAGGCCCCTACTTTCAAACATCCAACTTACAAACGACTCCTACTTACAAACAGAAGGAGACAACAGGAAGTGATATGAAATCTACCCCTAGGAAGGGAAATTCTCTCCTGTAAGAGTTAATATGGGAAAAACATTTCTCCTTTCCATTGATGCTTTATCACCAATCATTGTTTCACAAAAAACCCCAAATTTTCAAAAAACATTTGTCATTGGGACAAAAAGTGAGGTGAAATCTTCTGAAGAGGAGCACAGACAGCAAAACAAATGTCACAGGGATAATAACCCTTCCCTATGTTTTCCAAAAAGCTTAAAATAGATTTTTTTGGCTGGAGCTACACGTTAAAAATGTACCAGTTCAAAATTACAAACAGATTCTACTTAACAACAAACCTACAGTCCCTGTCTTGTTTGTACCGCCTGTATACTGCTGTTCAGAGTACAGAGCTTGTATACTGCTGTTTCCTTTTTTAATTTGGGTCCGGGGTTCCCCTTAATATCCATACAAGACCCAAAGGGCCTGGTAATGGACTGGGGGGTACCCATGCCGTTTGTCTCACTGATTTTCATCCATTTTGCCAGGACCCGACATTACATTAAAGCCGCAAGCAGTTTTAAATGCCTTTTTTTCCTTTAAAAATGACATTTTGTGTAGGGACTGTTCTAAGCACGGGAAACACGCGCCACTTTACAGGCATACTATAGATACCCCCCAGGTACGAGATTTAAGGGAATATTTCACTTTTTTTTTACTTTAAGCATCATTAAAATCACTGCTCCCGAAAAAATGGCTGTTTTTAAACGTTTTTTTTGCATTGATACATGTCCCCTGGGGCAGGACCCGGGTCCCCGAACCTTTTTTAGGACAATACCATGCAAATTAGCCTTTAAAATGGGCACTTTTGATTTTGAACGTTCAAGTCCCATAGACGTCAATGGGGTTCTAACGTTCGTGCGAATTTTTGGTCTGTTCGCAGGTTCTGGTACAAACCGAACCGGGGGGTGTTCGGCTCATCCTCATAGTCAAGGATGGTCCTTCGGTTCAGCGTCCGATAGTCGATGCACAACCCCAGAGAACCATTCTTCTGTACCACCACTATCAGGGAAGTGTGTGGACTCCTGGACTCTCAGATGTTACCTGCTCTTTTCAGTTCGGCCAACTGTTCACGCAGGTCTTCCAAATCCACCAAACTCTCTCCCTAAATGGCTTGTCTTCTTGCAAACGAATCAGGTTTTGGGCACTTTGTGAACATCCCACATGGAACTCACTCTTAGAGAATGCAGCCTGCCATTTTAGGAGCTGAGTCTTGGCTCTTTCCTTCCATTCAGGTGAGAGAGGAGTGTTCTTTGGGTAGAACTGCTCGTCAGGAATACCATCCTTCGCTCCCTCCACCAAATCAGATGGTGAAACTGGAGTTGCTGGATTCACTTGCCCCAGCAACATCCGAGCCAGACACTTTGGTCGATACCACTTCTGGGATTATTTCCACCCCCATGTCTTCTCTCTGGCAGTCAGCTTCAAGAACAATGAAAGGGCCTGGCTGCTTCGAATTAAGCTTGACTGATGCTTGTAGACATGCCACTTCATCTGGCTGTAATACCTTCTCACCCCGATCCAGGTGCAATATCTTCCCTACTCCTTCAGATGGGGCCTTCTGCTCTTGCACCAGGCGCAGGTAAGCTTGTTTCAGCATGGGGTGTACACCCGTGGTTGGAGTGCCACAAAAGGGATCAATGTTGGTCCCTATGGAGAGGGAACTCTTGCTGGCCCCTGGTGGGCGAGGACAGACCACTTATAACATAGATTGATGCGCTCTGATACTAAGTTCAATCAATGTGAGAAAAGAATTTTTGTGCTAAAAAAACAATGTGAAAAAAATTGCTACCAAATCGCTAAAAAAACGCATATATATAAAATCGCAAATATATGAAAAAATTGCAAATATTTAAAAACTGTGTTCCTCCAGTTATACAAATCCACTGGAAGTACTGTCACCAGAGCAAGTGCAGTGCCACTATGAGGATATTGTATTGCTGTGCTGGTGATTATGTACAATGGCTGACTGCTCTGATGACACTGTACGTCAGTGTAGCCAACCAACTTCTTTGATCACCACCATAACAGAACAATTTCACCAAAGTCACACTGCACTTGCTCTGGCGACAGTATGTAAAAAAAAGAAAGAAAACTTTGCAGCCTCACTGTGTGACAGCGAGTAGAGAGAGCAGAGCGGTAACAGCGTGCTATACCGCTCGGTGACCCCCGTGGCTCTCCTCATTCTCCATGCTCTCTTCCACCGCTGCCGAACAGTGCTCGCCCCCCCACTCCCAGGCAGCCCAGCTCGCAAGCCCTCATTTTTCATTCGCAATGCGAGTAGGCGAGTGGAAAATGTGAGGGCTGTATATATATATATATATATATATATATATATATATATATATATATATATATACACACTGTATTTATAACACGCACCCCAATTTTAAGAGGGACGTTTAAGGAAAAAATGTTTTCACAGCCCCTTTTACAGTACACAGCCCCCCATCCAGTATACAGCTCCCCTCCCCAGTACACAGCCCCCCATCCAGTATACAGCCCCCATCCAGTACACTGCCCCCCATCCAGTATAAAGCCCCCCCACCCAGTACACAGCCCCCACCCATTACACATCCCCCACCCATTACACATCTCCCATCCATTACACAGTCCCCCAATCCAATACACAGCTCCCCATCCAGTACACAGCCCCCATCCAGTATACAGCCCATTCCCCAGTACACAGCCCCCCTCCCCAGTATACAGCCCCCCATCCAGTATACAGCCCCCCTCCCCAGTCCACAGCTCCCCATCCAGTATACAGCCCCCTCCGCCTGGGACAGCGCTGCCAGCACTCTCTACAGTTAAGAAGAAAATCACTCCCAGCCCCTTCCACACTGCTCCTCCTGTGTCACTCATGTAAAATGAAGCTTCCATATACCTCAATAGCTCAGTTTTTTCCACTGACTTGGCCACATGACTGCTCTCTCTGATGTTATATAGATGGTCATGTGACCACTTCCCTCCTCAAATCTAAAGCTAAAGCTAGGAGGAGGAGGAGCCATAGGAGGAGAGCAGCCAGAAAAAACTGAGCTATTGAGATATTTAAAAGCTTTGTTTTATAATGACACTGACACAGGAAAAGTGGTGTAGGAGAAGGGGCTGGCAAGTGATTCAGGGACTCAAGAAATATGATGAGTAGTCAGGAAATTAGATGCATAATTTATGCTCCTTGAAAACCTAGGCCGTGAAAAAGTCTCACGCATGTGGTGTCCCTATACTCAGGAGGAGTAGTAGAAAGTGGTTGGGATGTCATTGTAAGTATGCCTTTGCTATGTGCATACCTTCCAACTTTTGAACTTCAGAATAAGGGGCACTTGAGGAAGGAAGTAACCTTGCATATCGCGCCGCAGCAAATGTGGCCGTGGTCAAACTTCTGACAGTGGGAGGAGTTTAAGGGCGTCAATAAACAAAACCCGGGCTTCCTTGTACCTTTAAAATATGCTTTTCTTATTATTCCGCAATCAAGACTATCATGGATACATACAAGCCCCAGCACATTCATTTAAAAAAAGAATAAAATCATGCAGGGTTTGGAGTACATTACAAACAGAGTTCTGGGATGAGCTATGAACAGAGTACAGGGTTCTGGGGTGAGCTATGTACAGAGTGCGGGGTTCTGGGGTGAGCTATGTACAGAGTGCAGGATTCTGGGATGAGCTATGTACAGAGTGCAGGATTCTGAGATGAGCTATGTACAGAGTGCAGGGTTCTGGGATGAGCTATGTACAGAGTGCACGGTTCTGGGATGAGCTATGTACAGAGTGCAGGGTTCTGGGATGAAAAATGTACAGAGGGCAGGGTTCTGGGATGAGCTAAGTACAGAGAGCAGGGTTCTGGGATGAGATAAGTACACAGAGCAGGGTTCTGTGATGAGCTATGTACAGAGTGCAAAGTTCTAGGATGAGCTATGTACAGAGTGCATGGTTCTGGGATGAGCTATGTATAGAGTGCAGAATTCTGGGATGAGCTATGTGCAGAGTACAGGGTTCAGGGATGAGCTATGTACGACCTGCAGTGTTCTGTGTTGAGCTGTGTACAGAGTGGAAGGTTCTGTGATGAGCTATGTGCAGAGTGCAGGGTTCTGGGATGAGCTGTGTACACAGTGCAGGGTTCTGGGATGAGATAAGTACGCAGTGAAGGGTTCTGGGATGAGCTATGTGCAGAGTGCAGGGTTCTGGAATGAGCTATGTAGAGAGTGCAGTGTTCTGGAATGCGCTGTGTACAGAGCGCAGGGTTCTGGGCTGAGCAATGTACAGAGTGCAGGGTTCTAGGATGAGCTTTTTTACAGAGTGCAGGGTTCTGGAATCAGCTATGTACAGAGTGCAGGGTTCTGGAATCAGCTATGTACAGAGTGCAGGGTTCTGGGATGAGCTATGTACAGAGTGCAGGGTTCTGGGATGAGCTGTGTACAGAGTGCAGGGGTCTGGGATGAGCTATGTACATGGTGCAGGGTTCTAGGATGAGCTATATAAAGAGAGCAGAGTTCTGGGATGAGCTATGTACAGAGTGCAGGGTCCTGGGATGAGCTATGTACAGAGTGCAGGGTTCTGGGATGAGCTGCGTAAAGAGTGCAGGGTTCTGGGATGAGATATGTACAGAGTGCAGGGTTCTGGGATGAGCCGTGTACAGAGTGCAGAGTTCTGGGATGAGCTGTGTACACAGTGCAGGGTTCTGAGATGAGCTATGTACAGAGTGCAGGGTTATGGGATGAGCTATGTACATGGTGCAGGGTTCTAGGATGAGCTATATACAGAGTGCAGGGTTCTAGAATGAGCTATGTACAGAGTGCAGGGTTCTAGGATGAGCTATATACAGAGTGCAGAGTTCTGGGAGGAGCTATGTACAGAGTGCAGGGTCCTGGGATGAGCTATGTACAGAGTGCAGAGTTCTGGGATGAGCTGCGTACACAGTGCAGGGTTCTGGGATGAGCTGCGTAAAGAGTGCAGGGTTCTGGGATGAGATATGTACAGAGTGCAGGGTTCTGGGATGAGCTATGTACAGAGTGCAGGGTTCTGGGATGAGCTATGTACAGGGTGAAGGGTTCTGGGATGAGATAAGTACACAGTGCAGGGTTACCTTTCACATGTTGTGCAGTCCTGCAGTCTTGGGCACCGCCATGGTGGCAGAAGGCCAGGGCCCAGTCGCAAGTGTGACCATTGCTGGTAGTTCTGCCAGTGATGTCAGTGTGGACTATGAATGGTGTCAGTCAATACAGCAGTGGACGAGGTCAGTACGGCAGTGGATGTGGTCAGTAGGGCAGTGGACGTGGTCAGTAGAGCAGTGGACATTGTCAGTAGAGCAGTGGACATAATCAGTAGTTTTTAATTATTGTTATTTTTACCATTATATTTTATTTTACAATTTTTTTTACAGTTTTTTTTACAATTTTTGATGGGAGGGGGTGGCAGTGGAGGGCAGCATGATGGGAGGGGTTGGTAGTGGAGGGCAGTATGATGGGAGGAGGGGTAGTGGAGGGAAGTATGATGGGAGGGGGGGTAGTGGAGGGCAGTATGATGGGAGGGGGTAGTGGAGGGCAGTATGATGTGAGGGGGTAGTGGAGGGCGGTATGTTGGTGGGGTAGTGGAGGGCAGTATGATGGGAGGGGGTGGTAGTGGAGGGCAGTATGACGGGGGGCTGGTAGTGGAGGGCAGGATGAAGGGGGTGGTAGTAGAGGGCAGTATGATGGAAGTGGGGGTAGTGGAGGGCAGTATAATGTGGGGTAGTGGAGGGCAGTATGATGAAAGGGGGTGGTGGTGGAGGGCAGTATGATGGGAGGGGGTGGTAGTGGAGGGCAGTATAATGGGGGGGGTAGTGGAGGGCAGTATTATGGGGGTAGTGGAGGGCAGTATGATCATGGGAGGGGGATAGTGGAGGGCAGTATGATGGGAGGGGGTGGTAGTGGAGGGCAGTATGATCATGGGAGGGGGATAGTGGAGGGCAGTATGATGGGAGGGGGTGATAGTGGAGGGCAGTATGATCATGGGAGGGGGGATAGTGGAGGGCAGTATGATGGAAGGGGGTGGTAGTGGAGGGCAGTATGATGGGAGGGGGTGGTAGTGGAGGGCAGTATGATCATGGGAGGGGGTAGTGGAGGGCAGTGTGATGGGAGGGGTGGTAGTGGAGGGTAGTATGATGGGAGGGGGGTAGTGGAGGGCAGTATGATGGGAGGGGGTGGTAGTGGAGGGCAGTATGATGGGAGGGGGTGGTAGTGGAGGGCAGTATGACAGGGTAGTGGAGAGCAGTATGATGGGAGGGGGGTAGTGGAGGGCAGTATAATGGGAGGGGGTGGTAGTGGAAGGCAGTATGATGGGAGGAGGTTAGTGGAGGGCAGTATGAAGGGAGGGGGTAGTGGAGGACAGTATGATCATGGGAGGGGGTAGTGGAGGGCAGTATGATCATGGGAGGGGGAATAGTGGAGTGCAGTATGATGGGAGGGGGTGGTATTGGAGGAGGGATAGTGGAGGGCAGTATGATGGGAGGAGGTGGTAGTGGAGGGCAGTATGATAGGAGGGGGTGGTATTGGAGGGCAGTATGATGGGAGGGGGTGGTAGTGGAGGGCAGTATGATCATGGGAGGGGGATAGTAGAGGGCAGTATGATGGGAGGGGGTGGTAGTGGAGGGCAGTATGATAGGAGGGGGGTAGTGGAGGGCAGTATGATGGGAGGGGGTAGTGGAGGGCGGTATGATGGGAGGGGGGTAGTGGAGGGCAGTATGATTGGAGGGGGGTGGTAGTGGAGGGCAGTATGATGGGAGGTGGGGTAGCAGAGGGCAGTATGATCATGGGAGGGGGGATAGTGGAGGGCAGTATGTTGGGAGGGGGTAGTGGAGGGCAGTATGATGGGAGAGGGTGCTAGTGGAGGGCAGTATGATGGGAGGGGTGGTAGTGGAGGGCAGTATAATGGGGAGGGGGGGTAGTGAAGGGCAGTATGGTCATGGGAGCGGGGGTAGTGGAGGGCAGTATGATCATGGGAGGGGATAGAGAAGGGCAGTATGATGGGAGGGGGTGGTAGTGGAGGGCAGTATGATCATGGGAGGGGGGATAGTGGAGGGCAGTATGGGGGGGCTGTACAGCAGCATGACTGGAGGGGGGCAGTGTATGGGAGGGAGCAGAGTGACCATGAGCATCCTCGAGGCAGGGAGCACAATCAGGCAGGACCCGGAGATGGGGGCAGAGGCGAGGGCGGAGCCGGGGCAGAGCTTAGGCGAGAGGAGGAGGAAGTTAAATTCTCCAGCTCACTCTGAATGCCTGGGTCTGCTCTCCTCCTCGTCATGATGTCACTGGTTGCTACACGCAAGGCGGCCGTGTCTAGCAACCAGTAGTTTGAGCAGTGAGCCAGGCAGCGCCAGGCGGTTAATAATAAAGCGCAGAGGGTCTCGCAGTACACCAGGCAGTGAGAGACAGCGTCGGCATTTTTAGGGGCATCAGATCGGCCCAGGCAGGGGGCAATTCCGGGGCATTGTATTGTCCCGGAATGAAGGTGCCCAGGACACGGGACAGACCTCCCAAGGCAGGACTTTCACAGGCAATCTGGGACAGTTGGGAGGTATGTATGTGTGAGAAATAATTTGCTAAAATGACAACTTTGTGAAACACAAATGCATTTTATTCAATTTCCTTATTTTCCAAAAAACAGTGACAAAAAATTATAACTTTAGAAAACTCACCATGCCTCTTGGATTGTCTACATTCCAAAAGGGGTCATTTTGTGGGTATTTTTCCCGCATTTTATGTCCTCAAGAAATTAGATAGACAGTTAGTACATCAGGATTGATCAATTTATCTTTAATAGAAAATTGACAATTAAATAATAATTTTAATATATCTAAATAATTTATTCTGGCCATTGAAATGAATTAACACTCAAGCGCTAAACACGCCTAGTATTAACACACGTTTAGATGCATTGCCATTCGTTTACACGTGTCTACAGGTGTCAAGCATTTTTTTGCCAAAATGCTAATGCTCTTGGGCTCATAAGAAGTTTTTTTCTTCTGCCTTTAAATGCCTCTGCTTCAAAATTCCTCTAAATGCTTATGTGTGCATAGATGCATAGGCTAACATTTAAGGGCGCTTACAGTAAAAAACGCCAAGATGCTCCTAAGAGCAGCATAAAAAACGTTCAATGTGCATAAGGCCTTAAAGCACAGGTGCAAAAGTGGAACTTATGCCAATAAAAGCTGCAACAAATGCAAAAGAAGAGGTGGAGCAGGCAGGTATTTTTTCTTTATGGTTGGACAGACTTCAAGAAGCAGGCAAACTGCAAAGGCAGGATTTGCATTTCTGTTCATCCAGTCACAGTTCTCCCATACAACACAATTCTCTCTGGCAGGGAAGACCTGATTTTAATCCAATGAAGTTAAAGCAGAACTCCAGTATCGGCAAAAAATCCCCCATTAGTACACCCCCCCCCACACACACACAGACACACACAAATCTAAACAGTTATTACATTTGTGAAATTCCTTACCATTAACCAGTTTCCGCTCACCCACCATCAAATGAGGGCGGTGCAGCTCTCATTCTGGGACGTTGTCATATATATGATCTCAGCCGCGCCATGTTGCTAGGATACGGTGCGACCCCAATCTATGATGCCACCCATCAACGCCCATCAGTAGTGCCTATTCATGCCACCTATCAGTGCCCATCAGTGCCCACCAGTGCCACCTATTAGTGCCCACTAGTGCCGCCTATTATTGCCCACCAGTGCCACCTATTAGTGCCCATCAGTGCCACCTATCAGTGCTCATCAGTGCCACCTATCAGGGCCCATAAGTGCGGCTTATTAGTGCCTCCTCATCAGTGCCACCTAATCAGTGCCCATAAGGCTGCTTTCACACTAAGGCGCTTTGCAGGCGCTAAAGTGCTAAAAATAGCACCTGCAAAAGCGCCCTGAAAGAGCTGCTCAATTCACTCCAATGTGAATTGAGCTGCATTTAGACTTAACATAAGACTTACCCATTTTCGGCCACTAGCGGGGGTTAAAACCACCCCGCTAGCGGCCGAATAGTGCCGCTAAAATGACAGTAAAGAGGCACTAAATATAACGCTGATTTACTGCCAGCGCCCACCCGCCTCAGTGTGAAAGTAGCCTAAGTGCCACCTCATCAGTGCCACCTCATCAATGCCCACCAGTTCAGCCTATAAGTTCCCATCAGTGCCACCACATCAGCGCACATCAGTGAAGGAGAAAAATTACTTAGTTACAAAATTTACTGACAGAAACTAAGTAAAATAAATATTTTTTTCAAAATTTTTGTTTTTTTGGGGGTTTTTTTTAGTAAAAAATAAAAACCAAGCAGTGATTAAATACCACCAAAAGAAAGCTCTATTTGTGTGAAGAAAATGATAAAAAATGTCATCTGGTTACAGTGTAGCATGACCGCGCAATTGTCATTCAAAGTGCGACAGTGCTGAAAGCTGAAAAATGGCCTGGGCAGGAGGGGGGTGTAAGTGCCTTGCAGGCAAGTGGTCAAAAAGAAAAGCCTGATTGAATTTTCATTAAGTCAGCTCTGTGATTAAAAAAATGCATCATGTATTCTGCCAAGGAGAATAGTGATTACATCATATCCTCCCTTCTCTAAAACCATAATCAAACCACATTTCCCATGAATTCTTGATTGCAATGAGGCTGCAATGCTAACCTCCACTGGTGAGGCTGCAATGCTTAGCTTCCATTGATGAGCCTCCACTGGAGAGGCCACAATGCTTAGCCTCCACTGATGAGGCTGCACTGGTGAGCCCCAACTGATGATGTTGCACTAGATGTTGCAAGTGAACTCTCCAGACCGCAAGAACCTGTAGTAGGCCAGGTATATGGCCGTTTGTAGGACCAGGCTGGGGAGAAGACCAAATGGAGAAGTAGTCAGGATGGTGGACATATCCCTGAAGATGGCATTTGTTATAGGTAGGCGTTTGGCATTGACTATGGGTTGATGTTTCTGGATGCCGCATAGGATGGCTCGGATCGCATGGCATGCGAACAAGGATGGTTTTGCGGGGTCTCGTAAAGCCAGAAAATGTTGGATGCCGGCTAAGTATAGCCGGATAGTATTATGGGATAAGGCCAACTGAGTATGGCAATATGAGATAAAGGCCAGTATGTGCTTAATGTCTGTTGTTCTCTCGGAGCAGAGTAGAAGGAATTTGTTGAAGGCGTTCCAAGCTGTATGGTAAGCTTTAAGCGTGTTGTGGGACAGTGACTGGTTGATGAGCTGGGTAGCTCTGTGTAGATGCTGTTCTAGTCCAGGGTCAGCTGAGACCAAGCGGGGATACGGGCTGACACTGGATCGGCTCCGGGAATCTGCTGAAAAAAGGAGGTGTAATTAAAGCGTGACAGTGCGTCTGCTGTGAAGTTGCACTTGCCCGGAATGAATGAACAGGGTATATTAAATTGATGTTGTAAAGACAGTTGTACCAGCCTGCGCATGAAGGACATAACCGAGAGGGACCTGGACCTGCCTTTGTTAATAATATCTGCCGTGGCCTGATTGTCAGCGGTCCTGTCCAGATACATCCCCAGAGTTGGGCAGCTGCCACTATCGGGTAGAGCTCAAAGAGAGAGGATGTTCGGGTAAAGCCGGGAATTAAAAGTATCTCTGAAGGCCAGGGTCCTGCAAACCAATAGTGGCCAAAAATTGCAGAGAAGCCTGTGGAGGCTGCAGCATCTGTCACTACCTGTGGTGATAGGGATGATATAGAAGGTATAAACAAGGATATACCATTCCAGGTGGAAAGGAACTTCTCCCACATAGATAGGTCCGCTACTGCTGCGGTGTCCAAGTTGACGATCTGATCGGGGTCCTGTGCCTGTGAGAGAAAGACCAGGAGATGTGACACAAAGGACCAACCCTGGGGAATGATCCGCATGGCAAAATTAAGCATTCCTAACAGGGATTGCAGATGCTTCTTGGTACATCCCCTAGTAAGGGTGAAATCTCGGAGAACTGTCCTGATGCTGGTCAGTTTGTTGAGGGGGAGGCTGGCCTGCATGGAGCAAGTGTCTAGGTTGACTCCGAAGAAGGTAATGGTGTGTGCTGGACCGTCAACTTTATGTTCGGCAATGGGAACATTGAGATTCCCAAATACGACTCTCAGTTTGTCGAGGTCTCCTGGGGGAACGCTAGGCTGTTCAATTAACAAGAAGTCGTCCAGGTAATGAATGATTTCTTGACACTGAGCTTTATGCAACAGTATCGAGGTGAGGGACTGCGCGAAAGTGTCGAAGAGCCAGGGGCTACTCTTCAAGCCATTTAGTGGCGAAACAGGCGTACTTCAAGGAGAACTCCTCAGAGGGGATTAAGGAATTAAGGCTGGGAATGTGGTAAGAATGAGGCGCAGACAGGTCATACACCAAAAGTAATTTATTTGAGAACTTGCCCTTGACAAGCCCAATAGGGCTGACTCTCCAAGTATTGAAAGGGATAAGAAGAAAAGAGAGCGCACCAGCCTAGTGCATTATCCTAAGGTAAATTTATTAAAACCAAGATTAAAATCTACTCACAAGGGTAGGAAGAAAAAATCGCACTATTAACAATCACAAGGCGATTGGTCCGCTGGTAGCAGTTTCCAGGTCCTAGGAAGAGGATGTACGAACTGCTACTGGTTAACGCGTTTCGAAGGTGTCCCTTCTTCATCAGAGCCTTATCTGTGCTAATCTCTTGTAGCTATTTATACATGTGTCTATCTGGGAATCACATCTCAGATCAGTACTGGAGCCCCTCCCCTAATTGGTGGGAGGTCTTACAAAGGGCAGACCTTAACCACATTGTTGTATAATGATAATTTGTTATATTATTTTATTTTATTTTGTTTCATTTCACATGTGTGTGCACACTGGGAGTGCATGCACCCAGCAGTAAGCTGACCTGGATCTATTGATAAGTACCGTACATCTAGTTTACCTGGGTATTGTAGAATGCAGATGGAGAGTAACAAGTATCATAAAAAATAATATAATAAGTATCATAAAAAACAGAGATAGCCTTAGCTCCCACCTTCTCCCAAAGGACCCCTCTGTGAGAACCACAGCTGCTCCGGCGTCCATAGCCAACAGCTTCCATCTGATCGCATGTCCTGATGCCCTATCTCGGCAGGTGGAACGCACGCCGCTCTATTACTTCCTTGTTGCGATCCACTGGGTGGAAGTGTGGTCTTGACATCACATCCCGTATGCCCAATGGTGCCGGGGATTGACGTCTAATAGTAAACAATAGCTGCCATATTGTCAAAGGAAAAGGTAGAGGGCAAAGCCAGACAAAAGCGTCAAAACAGTGTATTCGCCCATGAGCGTTAGGGGATAACATAAGGAGCACTTATCTCACAGTGGAGCCTCTTGGGGGGGGGGGGGAACATAATACTAAACGTACACAATATTACAGAAAAGGGAGCATGAACAAGGCGGTATGCAAATGTTACGTATACATAGCAGAAGCATGTATACATATGCCAGCACGGCAATATGTCATTGTGAAATATGGTTTATAGCAGTTAGTTAAAACATGCAGTATATCACTAAAGCTATATCTTGTGCTTATATGGCACAAGGTATATATACACACAAAGTGTGCACACACGTTTGGTGAGTATAAACATGTAATACATTAATTGAATTAAATATAGTTAGAGTGTTTGGATGAATATAATCTATTATTGATAGTGACTAGCAATAGGAATAAACCTATAGCTAGAAAGACTAATATACACATGTATAAAGGGATGAGCAAGAGGTGCACTATAATTGTGTAATAAAACTTAGTAATAAAAAATATATGATAATAAAAACTTAATAGTAAAAATGTCCGTATATATGTGCAAAGGTGCACACACTTAGATAACTGTGTAAAATCAGGACAAGTCCTTGTGTACACAACCGATGCATCATACAAGGTCATTATAAACCACATAAATTATTATGCACATTATTTCAGGTGTTACTACAGCTGGAGTACAGTACCTCTATGTGTACACATAATGAGAAAGGGGTTCCCCTGAATGGACTTTAACGGCACTTGCAAAAGGATATTAAAGAGTAAATATGTGTACCAACGTATGAGAAATAAAGGAATTTTTTTATTTGAACATGACATAGATTAAGAACATTGCATACATTAAATTCAACGGAACATATTACACAGTTAACAAGTTTAGTGTTGTTACCACATGGTAAAATTCTATACGAGGGCTCTTTTCACACCCAAAAAAGAGCCCTCGTATAGTCTTCATGGGGGACTGTATATTTGTCTCTTAGGTTAATGATACTGCATTTGTGTTTCCCTATTCTGACTCGCATTGGACGTTGAGTACGACCAACATACAGGCGCCCACATGGGCAGACGATGCCACAGATCACATATTGTCACGTACCTTGTGGACGAGCCTGACTTGCAGGGGATGGCCTCTCTTGCGTCTCCGACTCGAGGGCCCTGGTAGAGTATACAGGAAGCACAAGAGTCAGGAGTGGCACGAGTGCCTGGCAGGATCAACAGCAGGAGGTTGGTCTGGAACTCTGGAAACACTGTGCAGTGGAGATTAAGCTGAGCTGGTAGGTAGACTGGAACACTGGTGCTGCAGACTGGAACTGGATAGCAGGCTGGAACACACAGGACAGCAGACTGGAACACTGGTGCAGCAGACTGGAACCACACAGCAGACTGGAACTGGATAGCAGGCTGGAACACACAGGACAGCAGACTGGAACACTAGTGCAGCAGACTGGAAGGTCAGACAAGCCGGATCGATAGCCAAGCGGACTGTAGATGAGCCGAAGGGTCAGGCAGAAGAGTGGTCAGACAAGCCGGGGTCGGATGCAGGCAGAAAGCAGGGATGGTCGGAGACAAGCCGGGATCAGATGCAGGCAGACAGCTAGGATAATCAGGAACAAGCCGGGTCTAGTACAGGAAACAGGTTCTAAGGAAGTGCACACTTAACGCTGTAGAGCAGACAGCAAGATTCTCATGTGACAGATCAGTTTAAATAGCCCGCCTGGTGCGCGCGCGCATGCGCGCGACTGCCCGCACAGGGCGTCTGATACTGACAGAACTTTCCTGACACATATTCTGTTCCACAATTTATAAATTGTTTAATTTTATGGACCTTTCCATCTCTCCTTACTACGGTTTTCTTTCTGTGCCACATGTACATACATGTGCCACAGTTCTTCACACTACACCTATAGCACCCTTTTTGATCAACTATTGTTGACCAACCACTAATTGGTTTGTTAGTAGATATCTTCACCCTACTTGGGGCTACCAAGCTCCTAAGATCCCGGGGTTTTCGAAAAACAATATTAGGGCGATTGGGAAGTGCCTTACCTAGCACAGGGACATGCTTCAGAATATTCCAATTCTTTTTGATGATATTCTGAATTTCGAACGTCTTATTGGTATATTGGGTGGAGAAACAGGCCTGTTGGGTATTGAAAGTGGTCTGGTATCGAGATTTTTTATTTTCGTTTTCGCCTAGTGGATCATCATAGAGAGCCAGGTATTTGTTAAAGGCTGTCTCTATATGATTGGCATTGTACCCTTTTTCTTTTAACTTCTGTGTAAGAAGCTTACTTTGTTCCAGATAGTCCTCTTTTTTGGTACATGTATGTTTCAGGCAACAAAATTGTATAGGGGACATTATGTATCCACCTAGGATGGTGGTTGCTCTTAGCATGTAAATATGAATTGCCTCCGCTGGGTTTAAAATGAGTTTTGGAAGAAATATCGCCATCTTGGTCACCCTCCAACTTTAAGTCTAAAAAGACCAGGCATTTTTCATCTAGGTCATGGGTTAATTCCATCCCAAAAGGATTGTTCCTACAGTGCTCCAAAAAGTTGTGAAGGTTTTGATCTGACCCATCCCAGATTATCAGAATGTCACCGATGTATCTAGCATATAGGATCAGGTTTGCCCCAAAGAGATTGTTTTTCCATATATAGTATTCTTCCCAGAAGCCCATAAAGATGTTCGCGTAGCTGGGGGCAAACCTGGCTCCCATAGCTGTACCCCTTGTCTGCAAATAGTGTTCACCTAAAAAGGAAAAATAATTATGTGTAAGAGAGAATTCCACACAATCCAATAGGAATTTGGCTTCTCAAGGATTCAGTCTGTCATCCTTGAGCAAACAGTGATTAATGGCTCTTAGACCTTAGGCTCTTGGTATGATCTATTGATGTGTATAATGAGGCCACATCTAAGGAGAGCCATCTGTAGCTGGGTAGCCATTTGTAGTTTGACAGGATCTCTAACACATGGCCGGAATCTTTTACAAAGGATGGCAGACTGACCACTATATCTTGCAGAAAATAGTCTATTTAACACCCCAAGTTACTAGAAAGGCTGTCGATCCCAGCTTCTATGGGTCTACCTGGGGGATTTTAAAGACTTTTGTGCACCTTGGAAATATGATTAAAGTGTGGAGTAACAGCGTGCCTATTGAACAGAAAGAGATGTTCATTTTTTGTAAGGACTTCTTTTGATAGTGCCTCATCTAGAAGTATTTTAAGCTCCTTAGTATATTCCGTTGTAGGATCTCTTTTTAGTTTGGTATAGGTATCAGTGTCACCTAGAAGTCTTCTTGCCTCAGTTATATACTCATCTCTATCTTGAATGACTAGACTTCCACCTTTGTCAGCCCTTTGAATGATTACATCTTGATTTGTTTTAAATCTATGAGCATGAAACTAGGGTCAATATTTTTAATATTCGTAAACTTATTAAACTTTATTTTAAAAGTATTAAAAACCATATCATAAAAGGTGGAAATAAATCTACCATTTGCCCAATAGGGGAAAAAGGAGGATTTGGGTCTGAAAGAGGTGTGGGCTATCGCACTTTCACATGGGGAACCAATTTTTGGTTCAAGAGTTGTTTGTCCCTCAGGTTGCGCCTCTTGATAAAGCTCTTCTAATATGTTTAGTATAGAGTCTTCATCTATACTTATTTCAGGGGGTAGCAGCATTTCAGATTCCGCTTTCGTATTATTAGTGCTATTCTCATTCCCAGCTTCTTTGAGTATGTAATATCTTTGTATAGTAAGTTTACGTATACACTTATTAAGGTCAATGAATAGCTCGAATAGGTTTGGTGCACTAGGTGGAGCAAAATTGAGGCCCTTCCTAAGAAGGTCCAGCTCAGTATCTGAAAAGACGGAACTGGATAAGTTGTAAATTTTGATGGTTTAATGAGTGGTTTCTAGAGTCTGCCTCTTTTTGTATCTCTTCCCTCCTCTTTTTCCTCTTCTTGTTCTTCTTCTCTTTTCCTTATTTTTTTCCCCATAGACAGGGTAAGTAATAGAGGGTCCGGGGTCATGTTGGCTGTTACAGACCCCTCTATTACTGCAACTGCATTCTCTAAAAAAAAACAGAGGGGGTGTAATCTTTGATATGTTGGTACTATTTACCTCTAACTCCAGATTACTGAGGACTGAAAAAGGATTATAGGTTTGGATATCTTTCGACAGTTTGAAGTCAGTGTCCAAGTCGATATTTGCACTCTCAGGCAAAGTGCCTGAGGTGCAGGCTGTGAATGGAGGTGGGGTACAACTCCCATTGTCTAGTGGTATGGTGGATATTCTCCCTTCAATCTGTAAATTTTCGCTCTCTTTATTCTTATTTGTGAATTTTTTTGTTGATGGGGGTTTTTTGCTTTTATTTCTTTAGGTGAGTTGACATTGGTCCCCGTGGTGCCACTATTCTTTGGAGCCAAAGGTGGTCTATTCTTAGTAGGGGTGTTATTTCTTACAGGGTATTGTTTAGATGTGTTAAAATCTTGTTGACTCTAATGCCCTGTACACACGGTCTGACATTGATCGGACATTCCGACAACAAAATCCTAGGATTTTTTCTGACGGATGTTGGCTCAAACTTGTCTTGCATACACATGGTCACACAAAGTTGTCGGAAAATCCGATCGTTCTGAACGCGGTGACGTAAAACACGTATGTCAGGACTATAAACGGGGCAATAGCCAATAGCTTTCGTCTCTTAATTTATTCTGAGCATGCGTGGCACTTTGTGCATCGAATTTGTGTACACACGATCGGAATTTCCAACAACGGATTTTGTTGTCAGAAAATTTTATAGCAAGCTCTCAAACTTTGTGTGTCGGAAATTCCTATGGAAAATGTGTGATGGAGCCTACACACAGTCGGAATTTCCGACAACAAGGTCCTATCACACATTTTCTATCGGAAAATCCTATCGTGTGTACAGGGCATTAGTGTTGGAATATTGTTGGTTAGGGGGTCTAGTATGTGAATGTCCTCCTTCCCCTGAATTTTCCTGACTACTATTTTTGTCTTTCCTATATTTGATTTTATGACTGGTCTTGTTCCTGTTGGTCTTTATTTTGGTATTGTTGTTTCTTTGTGTTTCTGTTTGAAAAAAAGATGAGTGTTTTCTTTGAGATTGTGTATTATATACATTGTTTTCTGTTGGTTGTTTGTTATTCACCTTACTATTATTCTTATTATTTGTGTTGTCTGATTTTTTCCAATTAAATTCTCGATTATTCAGATAATCTAACCGATCTCGCTAATCTTTCCTGATTTTTTGCTTATAAGATTAGTTTCGTATTCTGTTATTTCTTCATTCACTTTCTGATTCCAGCTATCAAAAGAACCAATGTCAGAGAAAGTGGATAACTCCTCTTGTAGTGTACACAAGTCTGCTCGAATTACAGAAAGATTACGTTCTCTTTGGGTGATTATATATTGTAACCACATCCGATTATAATCGCACAGACTATGGATCCATTTTTCTCTGAGGTCTTCATCCAAGAATGTACATATTTTAGTAATTCTTAAACCTCTTGGTATTCTTTTGAATTCTAGGTATTGCTGTGCATGCATATGTATACATGCTTCTGCTATGTATACATAACTCGAAGGGGCGACTGACTGTCACATTGGCGCACCAGGTGGCGGTGTGGGTAGAGGACTGACAGCGCACAGTGGTGAGCGCGAGCCGGCAAAGTGATGGAAGAACAGCTCTGTATCCATAAGGCTCCAATTGGTGCTTGTTTGAAATTGTGTGAGCCTGGCTGCTGTCTTAGCAGAGAAGGAACGATGATAATCGTAGAATGAAAAGCCTCCGTACTTATTGTCCAGGTCAACGACAGTGTGAAGGTATAAGTCCAGCTCTTCCTTCCTGCTGGGAGAAGCTGGTCATAGGACATCCTTCAGCATGCCGAAGACCAATGTAAATTCTAGGATGGACAATTTACGGTTGAGCCTGGGATCTTTGGCCTTAAGGATCACTGACACGTCTCCCCAGGTGTAAGCTTTGTTCTCTGCCAGATCGTGGACCAAAATGAGAAGAGAGGCAAGATTTATGTCCCTGCCATCCAGGATGTCCTTCCTAATGCTGGCTGGAACCAAATGGAATGGGTAGACGATGGGACTCCACCCTGTGGTACCTGCAGGAAGGGGTGTCAGAACCTGAACTGTGGTCGGGTCAGGGATAGCAGTGACCGGGCGAGCCTCCAAGAGTGCCACTCTGGTTTGGACTTCCGTGATCGTGGTAGACAGAGATGACACCATGGTGTGGAGTTGTGAGATGGTGGAGGATATTGTTTGGAGGGACGCCTGCTGGGTGCTGGGCCCTGCTATGGCTGGTGGAGGGAAGAGGAACCTGAAGAGCTCACCCTTCCTGGCTGTAGCAGGAAAAGGCACACCCCTGTGCTTCAGTTCTGCCGTCAATTTGGGCATGGTCCATCCCCTGAGGGACTGCACGCTGCTGCTCTCTGAGACCAGAGAAGGTGACAGAGGGGCCGTGAGGTCTTCACTGCTGACCTGGGACATGGCTCTGGGTGACTTGCGCCCTACATACAATGTCCTGTGTTTGGGGTCAAAAGTTGGTGGACCGGAAACTATTGAGGGTGACATAAAATTCAAGTTTGCTTCTTTTCCCTAAAATAGGCATCCGTACCCAGCTCATGCTCTTTTTTTTTTAGGGGGTGTTTTTTTTTTTTTTACCTGGGGGGGATATAGTCCAACCTGGTGCAGGGTGGACCTACTGAACTTGACTGACCTGGAGGAGAAATGAAAGATGACAACTGGTGAGGGGTTTGACTACCTAAGTTGGAAAAGTGATTTGTAATGTGTTTAAGCGACTGGTGCATGAATTAAAATAAATGAGTGAAATGTTTATGCCTTGATAGAGGCACAAATCGAAGTCAGCTGAGGCCTACCGGGATGAAACGATGCCTCTCGGATGCCCCTAGGATTCGATCGGGTCGCGGCATGTGATAATGAAATAAATGAAATGTTTGCCTTAGAGTGAAATGAATGAAAATGTCTTGCCATGACAGAGGCACGAATCAGTCGTGCCGCAGCTGCGACTGACAGCGAACCGGACTCTGGAGCATGTATTGAAATAGGGCAAAAGAAAAACACTAGTGCACACCGTAACGAATCGGTGCATCACGGATGCGATTAGATTTGGATGGGAGTGCGGTACGTAACAGTGAAATGCTTGAAATGTTTTGCCATGACAGAGGCACGGATCGGTTGCATCGCAACTGCGACTGACAACGACCGGACTCTGGAGCATGTACTGAAATGAGGCAAAAAACAACTGGGGCACACCGGAACGAATCGGTGCATCGTGGATGCGACTGGATTCGAATCGGAGCGTGGTACGTGGCAGTGAAATAAAATTGATTGCCATGACAGAATCGGTCGTGCCGCTGTTGCGACTGACAACGAACCAGACTCTGGAGTAGGGATGAGCTTCGTGTTCGAGTCGAACGCATGTTCAACTCGAACATCGTGTGTTCGGTCGTTCGCGCCATTAGAACAATTCTTGATCTAATATTTCACAGCAGGGCTTGTTCCAGCGCCCGTTCCAGCGCAACACCAAGATCTAAGGCCCCAATTTCTGCAGAGTATATAGGGCAGGCCCCTACTTTCAAACATCCAACTTACAAACGACTCCTACTTGCAAACAGAAGGAGACAACAGGAAGTGATATGAAATCTACCCCTAGGAAGGGAAATTCTCTCCTGTAAGAGGTAATATGGGAAAAACGTTGCTCCTTTCCACTGATGCTTTATCACAAATCCTTGTTTCACAAAAAACCCCAAATTTTCAAAAAACATTTGTCATTGGGACAGAAAGTGAGGTGAAATCTTCTGGAGAGGAGCACAGACAGCAAAACAAATGTCACAGGGGTGATAACCCTTCCCTATGTTTTCCAAAAAGCTCAAAATAGAATTTTTGGCTGGAGCTAAACACTTTAAAAATGTACCAGTTCAAAATTACAAACAGATTCTACTTAACAACAAACCTGCAGTCCCTGTCTTGTTTGCACTGCCTGTATACTGCTGTTCAGAGGGCCTGGGGCCCCACACCTTTCCTTTTTTTAATTTGGGTACGGAATTCCCCTTAATATCCATACAAGACCCAAAGGGCCTGGTAATGGACTGGGGGGGTACCCATGCCGTTTGTCTCACTGATTTTCATCCATATTACCGGGACCCAACATTACATTAAAGCCGTAAGCAGTTTTAAATGACTGTTATTATTAAAATGTAATTTTGTGCAGGGAATGTTCTAAGCACAGAAAACACACGACACTTTACAGGCATACTTTACACCCCACAGGTACGATATTTAAAGGAATTTTTCACTTTAAGCATCATTAAAATCACTGCTCCCGAAAAAACTGCCGTTTTTAAAACTTTTTTTTGCATTGATACATGTCCCCTGGGGCAGGACCTGGGTCCCCAAACCCTTTTTAGGACAATACCATGCAAATTAGCCTTTAAAATTAGCACTTTTGATTTTGAACGTTCGAGTCCCATAGACTTCAATGGGGTTCTAACGGTCGCGCAAAGTTTCGGTCCGTTCGCAGGTTCTGGTGCGACCAAACCGGGGGTGTTCGGCTCATCCCTACTCTGGAGCATGTACTAAAACAAGGCTGAAAAATACATGGGGCACTCCGTTACGAATTGGTGCATCTTGGATGCGACCGGATTCATATCGGAACGTGGTACGTGACAGTGAAATAATGTGCCATGACAGAGACATGAATCGGTGAGCCGCAACCTGTGACTGACAATGAACGTGACTCTGGAGCATGTACTGAAATGAGGCTGAACTGGGGCACACCGGAAGGAATCAGTGCATCGTGGATGCGACTGGATTCAAATTGGAGCATGGTACATGAGAGTGATATGATTGAAATTGTTTTGAAATGGTTTGAAATGGTTTGAAATGATTTAGCCTTGATATGGCACCGATTGGTACAGAAAATTTGCGAATAACATCGATTTGTCTGTGGAGCATAAAACAGTGATACACGCCTAAATGAAGCAGTGTCTTCACGTCAGTGTGAGGTACGTAAAAAACAAAGAAATGTTTGGTATGATAACGGCGCAAGTGATTGGCAGACGCTGCGGCTATGTGTAGGGTTTTTATGAATGATTCGTAAGTTGATAACGAGGTTTAGTAAAAAGATATCTAACAATGCGTGAAATGAAAAGTCAACCAAAAACCCTACCTGCGCCAGCCGAGCCAGACGCGTTGTACGTAAATGCAAGCGGAGATGAGAGCCTCGAAAAACTTCGAACACAGGAGCTCACGGACCCTAATGGGTTTTCAAAGAGTCAGCCTAGTGTCGTGGTATCGCGCACAGGAAACCGACAAAGAGCACAGGCGAACGGGCTGGTTAAATACCCCCCCGGGCTCCTACCATAAATTCAGGCCACCATACTGGCCTTCTTACATATATATACACAGTGCATTCGGCACTGTGTATTTATATATATATATATATATATATATTTGTAGTCAGAGTCTTCGAGTAAGAAAGTGATACTCCTAAGCACCAAGGCCTGAGGTGTGCCTTGACCTGACTGGTCAGTATGCCTGAAAAGAGGGCATACCCTGAATGTAAGAAAAGTAATATGAGTATCTATAAGGATTGGGGGAAACGGGTGGGTGGGAACCCAGAAACGCCGACGAGCCCTGGCCAGATAGAGGAGGAGGCTTAAGTAGCCCTCTCAGCCTCCTCCCACAAATACAGGCTAGCCTCTGGCTAGCCTTTACACTTGTAGTCAGAGTCTTCGAGTAAGAAAGTGATACTCCTAAGCACCAAGGCCTGAGGTGTGCCTTGACCTGACTGGTCAGTATGCCTGAAAAGAGGGCAAAAAGACACAAATTTAGGTGAAGAAGAGAAGGTAACAATCCATCAAGAGGAGTAGCGTGCGCCCGGATGGCAACAGTATATATCCGAAAAGTGTCCCCTATGACCGGAGAAACCCCCCCCCTGACTTGGTGATGAGACAGAACCCCCTACAGAACCTGCGAAGTTACCCAGAACCCAACTAAACGTCCCGTGAACGATTGGACAGAGCCTGAAGTCCGAGACGACCCAGACATGAGAATGAACTGCTTGTGAATGAGGATGCATAGGAGAAGGGGAGCAATGGCTGCCCCGAGGAGCCCCTGCAAAATGAAATGGCCGAGAAGATTGAAACTTCAAAACAGACACCAGTGAAGTGCTCAGTGAAACCCCTCCCAAGCCCTGGCCTTACCATACTGGTGTGGGGAAGTGCGAGGGTGAGTGCCAAAGGACAACTGGTAGGAGTTCAAAATGCTAAATACCTGAAGGCTGTGATGAAGTAGGTGGATCAGGCCCATGCACTATGGCAATAAGTATTGACAACATGGAGAAACCATGCCAGACACAGAATACTGGTCCCACCTGATGCGATCGGGTCGTGCTTCAGCCTGTGACCTGGCAACCGAGTCTGAAATCTGAACCGAGGAAGGAGGGCCAGACTCCATCCCAGGGAAATAAGTCCCATGGCATGAAAACAGTCATACCCAAAGTGACTGAACCCCCCCCCTACCTGGAACCTGGCTGGGGAACAGAAAAGATGACTGGACTGACGTCCCTGAGCAGTCTTCCAGGCCACATCCTAGACAAGATCCGAGCCGAGAGTGGAATCCAGAATCATGATGACGTTTGCCCAAACCTACCACTTAAGGACCCATAAGGGGATAACGAATGCCAATACAGCCCAACCTGAGAATATGCACAAGAGAAATAACAGACAAGACATGAGAACAACAACACCCCTCTGTGCCTACCTAAGTATGAGTGGGAATGCCAAGACCACTGCGCATGAATGAACCTGATGATGGACCCCCCCCCTCGTGTGAGTAAAGAGTGAGCCCGAGTAACCTGCCGCGCAGAGACAGGTAATTAACTGAAAACTCAGGGCTGGTGTACCCACAGACCGTGGTGGGTAATCGTACAGGTGTGGTGAATGAACGTGCATCGTATGACGTATGTTATACAGGCGAGAAGATTGTGGTCAACAATCATTAACAAACGAAACCTCAGCCCGTATGGATCTGTAGACGTGACAGATCCTGACATGTGAGCCCTAGCTACCTGACGAAGGTATCACCATGAACAAACGATGAGACATGACAAACAACGAAGATGAAAGCTACCGGGGTATGTGCCGTGACTGAACATCGATGCCCCTCTGAAAGATGCTGAGGCTGAACACTGAAACAGAAACGTTGGGGCAGAAACACAAGGACAACAATGCTATGACAGAAATGCTGAACTAAATGCTGAGACAGAAACGTGATGACAGAAAATACCTGGGGCAGAAATGTAATGACAGAAAATATCTGGGGCAGAAATGTAACGACAGAAAATACCTGGGGCAGAAATGTAACGACAGAAAATACCTGGGGCAGAAATGTAACGACAGAAAATACCTGGGGCAGAAATGTAATGACAGAAAATACCTGGGGCAGAAATGTAACGACAGAAAATACCTGGGGCAGAAATGTAATGGCAGAAATGTAATGACAGAAAATACCTGGGGCAGAAATGTAACGACAGAAAATACCTGGGGCAGAAATGTAACGACAGAAAATACCTGGGGCAGAAATGTAATGGCAGAAATGTAATGACAGAAAAAACCTGGGGCAGAAATGTAATGACAGAAAAAACCTGGGGCAGAAATGTAATGACAGAAAAAACCTGGGGCAGAAATGTAATGACAGAAAAAACCTGGGGCAGAAATGTAATGACAGAAAAAACCTGGGGCAGAAATATAATGACAGAAAAAACCTGGGGCAGAAATGTAATGACAGAAAAAAAACCTGGGGCAGAAATGTAATGACAGAAAAAAAACCTGGGGCAGAAATGTAATGACAGAAACCCTGGGGCAGAAATGTAATGACAGAAACCCAGGGGCAGAAATGTAATGACAGAAACCCAGGGGCAGAAATGTAATGACAGAAACCCAGGGGCAGAAATGTAATGACAGAATCCCAGGGGCAGAAATGTAATGACAGAAACCCAGGGGCAAAAATTTAATGACAGAAACCCAGGGGTAGAAAAGTAACAACAGAAACCCTGAGGCAGAAATGTAATTACAGAAACCCTGGGGCAGAAATGTAATGACAGAAAACCTGGGGCAGAAATGTAATGACAGAAAACCTGGGGCAGAAATGTAATGACAGAAACCCTGGGGCAGAAATACCATGACAGAAAATGCCAGGGTAGAAAACGCTCAAACAGAACGCAGAGGCAGAAACACGATGACAGTAATCCTGGGGCAGAAACGCTGAGGCAGAAATGCCATGACCGAAATGCAATGACAGAAACGCTGAGACTGAAATACTGGGGGCAGAAACGCAAAGACAGAACCCTGGGGCAGAAATGCTATGACGGAAATTCCGAGACAGAAAAAAAAAAAAATTGGGCCTGAACGCTGAGCCAGAAATGCTGAGGCAGAACACTATGACAGAAAACGCCAGAACCGAATAAAGTAAAAATCCCATGACAGAAATCCTGAGCCAGAAACACTATACAAAAATCCTACGGCAGAACCGCTATGACGGAAATGCCGAGACTGTACGCCGAGACGGAAATGCCGGGGCAGAAAGCTATGACAGAAAAACTAGGGCAGAACGCTGAGACGGAAATGCTGAATGCTTATGACAGCAATGCTAGGGCAGAACTCTAAGAGAGAAATGCTGAATGCTATGACAGAAATGCTGGGCAGAACGTTAAGCCAGAAATGCTGAAACCCTGCGACAGAAATGCTGAAACCCTGCGACAGAAATGCTGAAACCCTGCGACAGAAATGCTGAAACCCTATGACAGAAATGCTGAAACCCTACGACAGAAATGCTGAAACGCTACGACAGAAATGCTAAACGCTACGACAGAAATGCTAAATGCTACGACAGAAATGCTAAACGCTACGACAGAAATGCTGGGCAGAACATTTGCGACAGAAATGCTGAATGCTACGCCAGAAATGCCGAGGCAGGAAACGCCATGACAGGAAAACAAGCGCTGAGACTAAACGCCTAAACAGAAACGCTATGACAGAAATCCTGGGACCGAAATGCCGCGATATGAACACCTGTGACTGAAGCGGTGGATGCCCGGGAGACCCCCCCACGATGCCCCACATGAATACTGGGAGGTGAGCGGTCGGGTGAGCGCCACCCCCGGCTATGAAAACTGGGAGACGTGCGGGCGTCCCCTCCACGATGCACAGCGTGGTACCAGGGAGGTGAATTGGCGGGCGAGTGGCAAGTGGGTGGGTGGAGAATGAACGGACGCACCTCCCCCTCCCCCCGGCATGAGAGCAGGGAGACGTGGGCGGGCAGCACCCCCCCCGGACAGATGGGGCTGTGGGGAAAGTGGGTGGTTGGAGGATGGATGACCGGACAGACAGCACAACCCCCCCTCCTCCCCCGCAGCGTGAGTGGCAGGAGAAGCGAGCGGGTAGCCCCCCCCACGCTGTCAGGAACAGAGGGACAGAGGAACAGCGGTGTCCCCCCCCAACTAAGCGGGATTGTGCCTGGATGGACCCCCCCCATGGGAGCCTGGAGAAGCCGGTGGGCAGGCAAATGGCCAAATGGAGCCGTAGCTGATGGCTGGATGCCCGCCCCGCTCTCCCCCGGCATGAGCGCCGGGAGAAGCGGGTGGCCCCCACAGCTCTGGCAGGCACCTGGATGAAAGGGAGAAGAAGCGGGCGGCAGCTACTTTGAAAGACGAACCCCCCCCCCCACGAGCGCCGGGAGAAGCGGGCGGCCCCGACAGCTCCAGCAGGTACCTGGATGACAGATGAAGACAGAGGCGGGCGGCGTCTGATGTACGGATGCCCCCCCGCAAGAGCGCCGGGAGAAGCGGGCGGGCAGCACCTGACCAGCTGCAGCCGAAGGAGGGTGGAGGATGGATGGACGGCCCCCCTCCCTCCCCCGGCATAATCGCCGGGAGAAGCGGGCGGGCGGCCCCCCCGTGGCGCCGTATGCAGAGAGGAGCAGACGACTGGCTGGACCCCCCCAACACCCGGAAAGCAGGCTGGCGGCTCCCCCCTATAGCAAGCTAGTAAGGGGAGAGAATGCTGGCCAGCGAGTGGCTCCCTCTTGGAGCTGTCTTTGGATAGGGAGAGGAGTCGTTGGCGGCGGCGGGCCCCCCGAAATACCGGGAGAAGCAGGGACCCGTAAATGTGGGTGCAGGAGGTTAGACAGGCGAACTCCTCGGTGAAGCACCGACAGAGGTACCGCCGCCATGTTGCAGCCGACCCGGAAGTGACCTGTAGGCCCCACCCCCTATTGAACCCAGAAACGCCGACGAGCCCTGGCCAGATAGAGGAGGAGGCTTAAGTAGCCCTCTCAGCCTCCTCCCACAAATACAGGCTAGCCTCTGGCTAGCCTTTACACATATATATATACAGTATCTCACAAAAGTGAGTACACCCCTCACATTTTTGTAAATATTGTATTCTATCTTTTCATGGCACAACACTGAAGAAATGACACTTTGCTACAATGAAAAGTAGTGAGTGTACAGCTTGTATAACAGTGTAAATTTGCTGCCCCCTCAAAAACTCAACACACAGCCATTAATGTCTAAACCGCAGGCAACAAAAGTGAGTACACTCCTAAGTGGAAATGTCCAAATTGGGCCCAAAGTGTCAATATTTTGTGTGGCCACCATTATTTTCCAGCACTGCCTTAACCCTCTTGGGCATGGAGTTCACCAGAGCTTCACAGGTTGCCACTGGAGTCCTCTTCCACTCCTTCATGATGACATCACGGAGCTGTTGGATGTTAAAGACCTTGCTCTCCTCCATCTTTCATTTGAGGATGCCCCACAGATGCTCAATAGGGTTTAGGTATGGAGACATGTTTGGCCAGTCCATCACCTTTACCCTCTTTAGCAAGGCCGTGGTCGTCTTGGAGGTGTGTTTGGGGTCGTTATCATGTTGGAATACAGCCCTGCGGCTCAGTCTCCAAAGGGAGGGGATCACGCTCTGCTTCAGTATGTCACAGTGCATGTTGGCATTCATGGTTCGCTCAATGAACTGTAGCTCCCCAGTGCACTCATGCAGCCCCAGACCATGACACTCCCACCACTAGGGATGAGCTTCGTGTTCGAGTCGAACCCATGTTCGACTCGAACATCGGCTGTTCGCCCGTTCGCCGAATTGCGAACGATATGGGCCGTTCGCGCCAAATTCGTGTGGCGCGTCACGGCCCATAATTCACTGCGGCATTGCAGTGCATTGCTTGCTGATGATTGGCCAAGCATGCACTATGACCCGCATGCTTGGCCAATCACAGTGCCGCCTGAACAGAGAGCCATAATTGGCCAAAGCCAAGGAGGCTTTGGCCAATTATGGCTCAGGGGATTTAGTACACGCCCCACACTATATAAGGCCGCCTGCACGGCGGCCCTGTGTAGTGTGTGTTCCGGCGTTCATTGAGAGAGAGAGACAGACAGTGTCATTTGATTTGAGTTAGATAGATTAGGCAGAACAGTCAGTCAGTTAGCTGCACTTACAGTGTATTGTGTATATATATGCATCCCAGGTGTTGCATATATATATATACACTGTATTCAGTTTAGCTAGATCCGTTCCTGTTATCTTCTAGACTATTTACATTTAGTGCAGTGCGTCCTGCTCACAGTGTTCAGCTAGATCCGTTCCTGTTATCTTCTAGACTATTTACATTTAGTGCAGTGCGTCCTGCTCACAGTGTTCAGCTAGATCCGTTCCTGTTATCTTCTAGACTATTTACATTTAGTGCAGTGCGTCCTGCTCACAGTGTTCAGCTAGATCCGTTCCTGTTATCTTCCTACTGACAGGCAGGCTTGTCTGGTTACAGTATATAAAGCTACCTGAAGAAAATTACTGGTGTTCTATTTGATCCTATTAGTACCACGGTCAGGCAGCTAGACTATTTACATTTAGTACAGTGCGTCCTGCTCACAGTGTTCAGCTAGATCCGTTCCTGTTATCTTCCTACTGACAGGCAGGCTTGTCTGGTTACAGTATATAAAGCTACCTGAAGAAAATTACTGGTGTTCTGTTTGATCCTATTAGTACCACGGTCAGGCAGCTAGACTATTTACATTTAGTACAGTGCGTCCTGCTCACAGTGTTCAGCTAGATCCGTTCCTGTTATCTTCCTACTGACAGGCAGGCTTGTCTGGTTACAGTATATAAAGCTACCTGAAGAAAATTACTGGTGTTCTATTTGATCCTGTTAGTACCACGGTCAGGCAGCTAGACTATTTACATTTAGTACAGTGCGTCCTGCTCACAGTGTTCAGCTAGATCTGTTCCTGTTATCTTCCTACTGACAGGCAGGCTTGTCTGGTTACAGTATATAAAGCTACCTGAAGAAAATTACTGGTGTTCTATTTGATCCTATTAGTACCACGGTCAGGCAGCTAGACTATTTACATTTAGTACAGTGCGTCCTGCTCACAGTGTTCAGCTAGATCCGTTCCTGTTATCTTCCTACTGACAGGCAGGCTTGTCTGGTTACAGTATATAAAGCTACCTGAAGAAAATTACTGGTGTTCTATCCCAGCTTAGTGCAGCTACAGGCCATTAGTATGTCTGGAAGGCCAAGAAGGAGAGGCAGACAGTCACAAGCCAATAAGAGAGGGCAAGCAGGCTCTGTGTCTAGTGCTGGTCTTGGAGACGGTGCATCCTCATCAGCACGTGGCCATGGGACACGCTTGGCCTTTTTTTCGGCAGCTGGCCATGTTGAGTCGCAACATGCGGAAGACTTGGTCGAGTGGATGACCAAGCCGTCCTCATACTCCTCATCCTCTCTCACCCATGCCCAGGGTGCTTTGTCTGGCAAAGCAGCGGCCTCTTCCCTCAGCTCAATGTCATCAGTGACTCCTTCCCTAGCTCCACCATGTCCTCATGAGGATTCCCTCGAACTGTTTGACCACAGTGTTGGGTACATGCTCCAGGAGGATGCCCAGCGTTTGGAAGACTCTGATGATGATACTGAGCTCGATGAAGGCAGTAACACGAGCACGGACAGAGGGGGTGCCCAAGAAGGACAGCAATCTGGCAGTCATGCTCCCCCTGCTGCAGCATACTGCCAGGTTTGCTCCAGTGATGAGGAGGGAGGGGATGATGAGGTCACTGACTCAACGTGGGTGCCTGATAGGAGAGAGGAGGAGGAGGAGGAGGAGGCGGCACATCACCAAGGAGGCAGGATGCCCTCCAGGGGCCAGCCTAAGGGCAGCACATTGACTGCATCACACCCCAAAGCTCCACATGTGCAGGGCACTGCAGTCTCTGCGCGTTATTCAAAAAGTTCTTCGGTGTGGGCCTTTTTTGAGACGAGTGCATCAGATCGCACCACTGCTATTTGCAACATATGTCTCAAGCGTATCTCACGTGGCCAAAACATCTCCCACTTGGGTACCACATGCTTGACCAGACATATGTTGACCTGCCATGCAGTTCGTTGGCAAGCGTATCTAAAAGACCCACACCAAAGAACAAAGAGGATCTCTCCTTGCTCCTCATCAGCTGAGATTTCCAACCCCACTAGACCTCCAGTCCTCTCTGAGACCTGCAGTGAGAGGAATGAAGGTGTAGAATTAGGTGTGTCACAGCCAAGTACTTGTGGGCAATCTGCTTTTGGTACACCGACGTCAGATTGTACCAGGCAAATTTCCCTGCCCCAGCTGCTGCACCGCCGAAAGAAGTTTGCTCCCAGCCATCCACATGCCCAGCGGTTGAATGCTAGCTTGGCAAAATTGCTAGCACTTCAACTGCTGCCTTTTCAGTTGGTAGACTCTGCCCCCTTCCGTGAGTTTGTGGAATGTGCAGTTCCTCAGTGGCAGGTACCCAAACGCCACTTTTTCTCACGGAAGGCGATTCCGGCTCTCTACCGGCATGTGGAAGGCAATGTCCATGCCTCGCTGGACAGGGCGGTCAGCGGTAAGGTGCATATTACCGCTGACTCATGGTCCAGCAGGCATGGACAGGGACGTTACCTAAGTTTCACGGCACATTGGGTGACTCTGCTGGCAGCTGGGAAGGATGCAGGACAAGGTGCAGTAGTGTTGGAGGTTGTTCCGCCACCACGCCTCCAAAATGCTGATTGTGACACACCTCTCTCCTCCACCCCCTCCTCTTCTTCTTCCTCCATGGCCTCTTCCTCGGAACCAGCGGTGCTCCGTAGTCATTCAGGGGGCTACGCAAGTACGCAGGCCAAAAGATGCCATGCGGTGCTTGAGCTGGTGTGCTTGGGGGACAGGAGCCACACTGGGGCAGAGGTTCTGTCAGCTCTGCAGGGGCAGGTTCAGAGGTGGTTGACGCCACGCCAACTTAAGGCAGGAATGGTGGTTTGCGACAATGGCACCAACCTCCTCTCTGCCCTCCGACAGGGACAAATGACCCATGTGCCCTGTTTGGCTCACGTCCTTAACTTGGTGGTGCAGCGGTTCTTGGGCAGGTACCCGGGCTTACAGGATGTCCTGAGGCAGGCCAGGAAAGTCCGTGTGCATTTCCGCCGGTCATATAATGCCAGTGCTCGGCTGACGGACCTGCAAAAGGAGTTTAACCTGCCCAAGAACCGCCTAATCTGTGACATGCCCACCAGGTGGAACTCAATGTTGGCCATGCTGCAGCGGCTGCACACGCAGCAGAGGGCCATCAATGAGTACCTGTGCGACTATGGCACCAGGACAGGGTCAGGGGAGCTTGGTTTTTTTCCCCCACGCCAGTGGGCCATGATCAGGGATGCATGCCCTGTCCTGTCACCATTCGAGGAGGCCACGAGGATGGTGAGCAGTGACAGTGCATGCATCAGTGACACTGTCCCCCTTGTCCACCTGTTGGAGCACACGCTGCGTGGAATAATGGACAGGGCACTTGAGGCAGAACAGAGGCAGGAAGAGGAGGACTTCCTTAGCTCTCAAGGCCCCCTTTATCCAGACAGTGTTCCTGCGTGCCCGCCGATCACACAGGAAGAGGATGAGGAGGAGGAGGAGGAGGAGGAGGAAGATTGTGTCAGTATGGAGGTGGAGCCTGGCACTCAGCATCAGCAGCAGTCTTTAAGGGATCAGTCCCAAGAAACACATGGACTTGTACGTGGCTGGGAGGAGGTGGCTGCGGACGTTGTCGTCCTTAGTGACCCAGAGGACTCCGGACCGAATGCCTCAGCAAACCTACACTGCATGGCCTCCCTGATCCTGCAAAGCCTGCGTAAGGATCCTCGTATTCGTGGTATCAAGGAGAAGGACCAATACTGGCTGGCAACCCTCCTTGATCCACGTTACAAGGGTAAGGTTGCGGACCTTATCTTGCCATCGCAGAGGGAGCAGAGGATGAAACATCTTCGGGAGGCCTTGCAGAAAGGTCTGTGCAATGCGTTCCCAAAGACTGGGAGGTTACAAACTCAGTCAAAGAAGGAGCGGTGGAGAAGGTGGCCGTCTGACCTATGCGTTCAGATAATTTTTTGGTCCGCAGCCCCAAGGTATGATCGGTTCCAGCAACCATCGCCAGCGTCTGTTTTACATGGTGCAGGAATACCTAGGGGCAAGATCAGACTTGGACACCTTTCCCACCGAAAATCTTCTGGGTTACTGGGTCTTGAGGATGGATCACTGGCCAGAGCTTGCACAGTATGCAATTGAGCTACTGGCCTGTCCTGCATCCAGCGTTCTTTCGGAACGCACATTCAGTGCTGCTGGAGGCGTGGTAAGCGATCACAGGGTGCGTCTGTCCACCGACTCGGTCGATCGGCTGACCTTCATAAAAATGAATCAGTCTTGGATCACCACCAGCTACCAAGCAGCTGATGCTGATGTAACCGAATAATTTTTTTTGAAATCTCAGATCCCTTCAAAGACTGCCTATGCTGATGCTGAGTGACTATCCCTGAGTAATTATCCTCTTCCTCCTCAATCATCACGCTGATAGCTTGTAAGAACATTTTTGGTTCTGGGCGCCACCACCGCCTAAGGCACAATTTTTCAGCCCCTGTTTAACAGGGGCGTGTAATTACAATTTTTGATGTAATACTTTGCAGCAGGGCTCGTTCCTGCATTCCAACTAGAGTGTCTGTGAGGGGTTGCAGTTTTGTGGCACCAGCACCAGTGCCTAAGGCCCAATTTTTCTGCCCCTGTCTAATAGGGGCGTGTAATTACAATTTTTGATGCAATACTTTGCAGCAGGGCTCGTTCCTGCGTTCCAACTAGAGTGTCTGTGAGGGGTTGCAGTGTTGTGGCACCAGCACCAGTGCCTAAGGCCCAATTTTTCTGCCCCTGTCTAACAGGGGCGTGTAATTACAATTTTTGTTGCAATACTTTGCAGCAGGGCTCGTTCCTGCGTTCCAACTAGAGTGTCTGTGAGGGGTTGCAGTGTTGTGGCACCACAGCACCAGTGCCTAAGGCCTAATTTTTCAGCTCCTGTTCAACAGGGGCATGTAATTACAATTCTTGATCTAATATTTCACAGCAGGGCCCTGTGAGGGCTTACAGTGTTGTGGCCACAGCAACACCTAAGGCCCAAATCTCTGCTGAGTATATAGGGCAGGACCCTACTTTCAAACATCTAACTTACAAACGACTTCTACTTGCAAACGGAAGGAGACAACAAGAAGTGAGATGAAATCTACCCCTAGGAAGGGAAATTCTCTCCTGTAAGAGTTAATATGGGAAAACAATTTCTCCTTTCCACTGATGCTTTCCAATCCTTGTTCCATAAAAAACCCAAATTTTCAAAAAACATTTTTCATTGGGACAAAAAGTGAGGTAAAATCTTCTGAAGAGGAGGAAAGACAGCAAAACAAATGTCACAGGGGTGATAACCCTTCCCTATGTTTTCCAAAAAGCTTAAAAAAGATTTTTTGGCTGGAGCTAAACGCGTTAAAAATGTACCCGTTCAAAATTACAAAGAGATTCTACTTAACAACAAACCTACAGTCCCTGTCTTGTTTGCACCGCCTGTATACTGCTGTTCAGAGTATATAGGGCCTTTCCTTATTTTAATTTGGGTGCGGGGTTCCCCTTAATATCCATACAAGACCCAAAGGGCCTGGTAATGGACTGGGGGGTACCCATGCCGTTTGTCTCACTGATTTTCATCCATATTGCCATGACCCGACATGACATTAAACCCGCAAGCAGTTTTAAATGAGATTTTTTCCTTTAAAAATGACATTTGGTGCAGGGACTGTTCTAAACACGGGAAACACGCGTCACTTTACAGGCATACTATAGACACCCCCCAGGTACGATATTTAGAGGAATATTTCACTTTTTTTTTTTTTACTTTAAGCATCATTAAAATCACTGCTCCCAAAAAAACGGCCGTTTTTAAAAGTTTTTTTTGCATTGATACATGTCCCCTGGGGTAGGACCCGGGTCCCCAAACCCTTTTTAGGACAATACCATGCAAATTAGCCTTTAAAATGAGCACTTTTGATTTAGAACGTTCGAGTCCCATAGACGTCAATGGGGTTCTAACGTTCGTGCGAACTTTCGGTCCGTTCGCAGGTTCTGGTGCGAACCGAACCGGGGGGTGTTCGGCTCATCCCTACCCACCACCATGCTTGACTGTAGGCAAGACACACTTGTCTTTGTACTCCTCACCTGGTTGCCACCACACACTCTTGACACCATCTGAACCAAATAAGTTTATCTGGTCTCAATAGACCACAGGACATGGTTCCAGTAATCCAGGTCCTTAGTCTGCTTGTCTTCAGCAAACTGTTTGTGGGCTTTCTTGTGCATCATCTTTAGAAGAGGTTTCCTTCTGGGATGACAACCATGCAGACCAATTTGATGCAGTGTGCTGCGTATGGTCTGAGCACTGACAGGCTGAACCTCCCACCCCTCAAACCTCTGCAGCAATGCTGGCAGCACTCATAGGTCTATTTCCCAAAGACTGAATGATGCTGAGCACATGCACTCAACTTCTTGGTTGACCATGGCGAAGCCTGTTCTGAGTGGAACCTGTCCTGGTAAACCGCTGTATGTTCTTGGCCACCATGCTGCAGCTCAGTATCAGGGTCTTGGCAATCTTCTTATAGCCTAGGCCATCTTTATGTAGAGCAACAATTCTTTTTTTCAGATCCTCAGAGAGTTCTTTGCCATAAGGTGCCATGTTGAACTTCCAATGACCAGTATGAGAGAGAGAGTAATAACACCAAATTTAACACACCTGCTCCCCATTCACACCTGAGACCTTGTAACACTAACAAGCCACATGACTCCGGGGAGGGAATATAGTTAATTGGGCCCAATTTGGACATTTTCATTTAGGGGTGTACTCACTTTTGTTGCCAGCAGTTTAGACATTAATGGCTGTGTATTGAGTTTATTTTGAGGGGACAATAAATTTACACTGTTGTACAAGCTGTACACTCAATACTTTACATTGTAGCAAAGTGTCATTTCTTCAGTGTTGTTACATGAAAAGATAAAATAAAATATTTACAAAAATGTGACTCTAAGAGCGATCCGTTTAAAAAATGCTTCTAAAGTTTATTCACAGTAAAATTTACAGAGTAAAAGCGCTCAACGGCGCCACAATAGATAAGAAGGCTCTCCTTCAATAGATACAAACTGTTCGCGTCCGAACAGTTGTCGGCATGAGATGGCAGTGGGTGACGTCGGCCGTGAAGCTCCGCCCCCGTACGCGGTGTTACGTCACTAAGGACTTTGTCAGCGAGGGTGGAGCACGCCCATCACCCGGAGAAATAAATATACTCGCTGAATGTCCAAAGGGAGTGTCTAAGAACCGGATGCGGAAACCAGAGCGGGGAATCATTTCCAGATCTAAATAGGGACATCATCCCGGGACATAGCTAATAATTAAAACAAGAAAAACTAAAAGAAAAACCAAGTCAAAAATAAACATGGGTCCCAAAGGTTAAGTAATCTATGTAAACGGCCCTTATTTAGGAACTCTATAGGTCATTTGAAATACATATAAAATGAAATAAAATAAACACCCGCGGCCAGCTCTCACAATTATTCAGACACTCAAAACCAACGTATAAATATGCATAATCCAAGTCACAAATAAAAAATCTCTCAAGAAGCAACAAATGGGGCTAGGAAGTGGTAAATATTTTCATACCCAGAGTGCGTTCAATCATTTATTAGAAATAAAGCAGTTGAGATCAAACTCAACATTTAGTCCTCTAGGGACTGACACTCTGGTTTTGTGGATCCAGAAGGATTCTCTCTGGCTAAGTTGCCTAATAAAATTACCACCCCCCAATGTTTTGTAACTTTTTCTATACCCCAAAATAACAATTTTTTTAGGTCCCTGTTGTGGCATAATCTAAAATGTTTCGAAACGAATGATTCTGGTAATATGTATTATCCTGAGAGAGAGGAGTGAATCTATTTTGTAAGGCAATGGGAGTTCTAACATACTGTTGATCATAATTATCATAATGTGAATTCTGCTCAGAATGTAAATAATGATCTCTATGTGAAAAGGCACCTACCCCTGGTGGGCTTTATCGTTAGAGCACTAGAGTTTTGCCTAGCTAGGAATTATTTTTGATATGGTGGGAAATTCTTTTTGCAAGTCCTCGGTGTTGCCATGGGCGCTCGATTTGCACCGAGCGTTGCCTACCTATTCATGGCACACTGGGAGGAGGATTTTGTCTTTGGTAGCAGCCCGGCACAGCTGGTCTGCTACCAAAGATATATAGATGACCTGTTCATGATCTGGGAGGGAGACTTAATTAGTCTCCAGTCCTGAGGCCTCGTTTAATATTATTTACATGCTCAGAGATGCGGACTCCCATTGGTCTCGAGGTCCGCCCCACATACTGGAGACCGCATTTACACTGCAGCATGTATACTACACCTACAGTATCGCATATAATTAAATTTTTTAATTGATAAGTTTTGCCAGTAGCAGTGGCAGAAAAATCCTTCTTCCTTTTGTTATTAAATTTACATTGCCTGCATGCTGGACATTTTCCGCACGCATAAAAACCGGACATGAAATTAAAATTACGGTTTTCTTTAATTACAGGAGGGTCCACTACACCAGGGGCTAATAAGCCTCGTAAGGTGGGTGGACGTCCATAGATGAATCTCGGGCGTACTGGAAGAGTGGGTCCTAAAATATTGTCTTTTTTTAGAATATCCCAATGTTTTAAAATCATTTTTTCTATTTTTTTATACTGAATGTTGTAATCAAGGATTATCCTAAATTGGGAATCATCCTGGATCACATTCTTATTCGAATCTGTTACTATTAGAATCTGCTACTAAAGTAGATCTATCAAGAGAACCCACTCTCGATAATTCGTCCGTAATATGTGATTTCGTATAACCCTTCTGTACAAAATTTTCTGCCATAATATTGGCTTGTGAGAAATAGTCGCTGTCCAGGAAACAGTTACGCCGTAGGCGAATAAACTGCCCTCTGGGAATGTTCATTAACCATGTATTGTAAAGGCAACTATCCAAGGGAATGTACCCATTCCTGTCGGTTGGTTTACAGTAATTACCTGTTCTGTAGGTGCCTTCATGCTTAAAAATCTCCAAGTCTAGAAATGCTATGCTATTGGCATCAGCATTCCAAGACAAATGGATATTCTTAGTATTGCCATTAAGCCTAGACATAAATAACTGGAGACTAATTAAGTCTCCCTCCCAGATCATGAACAGGTCATCTATATATCTTTGGTAGCAGACCAGCTGTGCCGGGCTGCTACCAAAGACAAAATCCTCCTCCCAGTGTGCCATGAATAGGTAGGCAACGCTCGGTGCAAATCGAGCGCCCATGGCAACACCGAGGACTTGCAAAAAGAATTTCCCACCATATCAAAAATAATTCCTAGCTAGGCAAAACTCTAGTGCTCTAACGATAAAGCCCACCAGGGGTAGGTGCCTTTTCACATTATTCAGATCATTATTTACATTCTGAGCAGAATTCACATTATGATAATTATGATCAACAGTATGTTAGAACTCCCATTGCCTTACAAAATAGATTCACTCCTCTCTCTCAGGATAATACATATTACCAGAATCATTAGTTTCGAAACATTTTAGATTATGCCACAACAGGGACCCAAAAAAATTGTTATTTTGGGGTATAGAAAAAGTTACAAAACATTGGAGGGGTGGTAATTTTATTAGGCAACTTAGCCAGAGAGAATCCTTCTGGATCCACGAAACCAGAGTGTCAGTCCCTAGAGGACTAAATGTTGAGTTTGATCTCAACTGCTTTATTTCTAATAAATGATTGAACACACTCTGGGTATGAAAATATTTACCACTTCCTAGCCCCATTTGTTGCTTCTTGAGAGATTTTTTATTTGTGACTTGGATTATGAATATTTATACGTTGGTTTTGGTAATTACTTTTAAGTGTCTGAATAATTGTGAGAGATGGCCGCGGGTGTTTATTTTATTTCATTTTATATGTATTTCAAATGACCTATAGAGTTCCTAAATAAGGGCCGTTTACATAGATTACTTAACCTTTGGGACCCACGTTTATTTTTTACTTGGTTTTTCTTTTAGTTTTCATGTTTTAATTATTAGCTATGTCCCAGGATGATGTCCCCATTTAGATCTGGAAATGATTCCCCGCTCTGGTTTCCGCATCCGGTTCTTAGACACTCCCTTTGGACATTCAGCGAGTATATTTATTTCTCTGGGTGATGGGCGTGCTCCACCCTCGCTGACGAAGTCCTTAGTGATGTAACGCTGCGTACGGGGGCGGAGCTTCACGGCCGACGTCACCCGCTGCCATCTCATGCCGACAGCTGTTCGGACGCGAACAGTCTGTATCTATTGAAGGAGAGCCTTCTTATCTATTGCGGCGCCGTTGAGTGCTTTTACTCTGTAAATTTTACTTTGAATTAACTTTGGAAGCATTTTTTAAATGGATCGCTCTTAGAGTCTTTCCTTCCTTTTTTTGTGGGGAATACTGCCGTTTATCCTGCAACTAAGGCACGGATCTCCCTGTCTGGTACGGACATTCCTGGGATATCGGATGATTGTCTCCTGCAGATGAAACCTCAGCGGAGCAGTGTGACATTCGTTCATTTACGTTCCATTGACCCCCTGTAATTAGGGGTTCACCTGGTCTGGTAAGCGTATTCTCATGATTTTACATCTGTTGAAAAGTGATTTGCCTGTGTGCACCCAGAGGAATTGAATTACAGTTTTGATCTTATGGACTTTTTTATTATACATATTTATTAGCTCTGAGCATATTGACTTTCTTTATTTTTTTATGAGTTTCTCTTTTGCGTGCACTTATCTGTTTTATGATTATTAATGAGGCTGGTATTATCCTTTAGTGTTCAGCTTGCATCCGTTACTAGGCATAGTTTGCGCTGATTGTTTTCTGTTTTTTATGGTTTCAATATCCTGACCGTAAATAGAGGGGAGTTGGGACTTTAAATGAAGCACCCAAAGGTGCCTCCATCCCGGTAATGAATAAAAACTAAAGGGGAGTTGGGACTTTAAATGAAGCAATTGGATAGTGGAGGTATTTATACAATATAGAAATTTTATTAAATATTTTTAAACACATAGTTTATCTCATATATGTACATGAAGCGTGCACAAGGCCTAAACATGATGTATGGGAGAGTACATGCATAACGACATATGATCAAAGTAGTGGACGTATAAATATCAATGGGGAAGTGGCGCTACCCTATTATGACACAGTATTTAGATTTTAATTGCAGTAGAAATAAAAATCAAAAATAATAAAAGTAAAAAAGAAGAACATGATAAAAATAGTGCAACCCTAGTGAAATTGACAAATGTTCAAATAAGTACCATATACGTGCATGAAAGTGAATTAAGCATGCAGTATTTTAAAACAAAGCTACGCTAATTATAAAGAACCATACAGTTATTATAGTGTATCACCCCTTAGGGCAACCAGCAGTGACATTAAATATTAAAGTGCATAATCAATGTTTATATTCAATCCAATATTTTCTGTTTCTAATGAGATGAGCAGTGAAGCATCATCTAGATAAATTCCGGAAAGTCCGTGTATGTGTGTAACCATATAATTGAACCACACATTGGCTCATGTGAAATGTATAGACAAGATCTGTATGAAAAATCCAGACCAAATGTGTAGACGGTTAAATAATTATTGATAACCTCGTATAAGCTGTATGTGACAAAGTTTATGTGAAAAAGCAAAGTCTCTGTGAAAAACAAACAAACAAAGTCTCTGTGAAAAAAAGGTTTTCTGTGAAAAAAAACGGAGCCACGATCCCACCATATGCAATCCAAAAGATAATAAAGATAAAAACGGTGACTTCTGTGCTCATAAAGACTGGTGACTCCAAGTGCTCCCCCAATGTTCCCCCACTCACCAGAAGCAGTCACCCCTGCAGGGGTAATGGGCATAGAGTGGGTGTCTTGGGATAGATGTCTCTATAGATGTCCCGCTTGTACTCCGCTCCTCCGTAGGTTTGCACCAGCAATCCGGTTCAAGATTCCTAGCAAACGTTCCAGGGCTGGGCTTCTCCGTAACTCACCACTACCACTATGTCTTTTCCTCCACACAAAAAGAAAGAAAGAAACAGGGGGCTTCCGTAGTGAAGTATGTCCAGTTTATTTAAAAAGTATATATTCCATAAAACAATAGACCCAGTACAGACCCAAGGATGAGACCAGGAAGCCAGTCCTAGCATGCGTCCCAGCTTGCGTTCCAGCCGGAGCTTCTGGGTATGACGTGTGAGCGTGACTCCGTTTACGCGTTTCGTCATAGGACGTTTTTAAAGACTGTGTCAACGCTTCATGCTCCACACTTAATATAGGCCTGGGGACTCCATAAGACCTCCCCTAATTGCATTGGTGCCAATAGGGGGGTTGTGGAAATGACAGAGCCGCTAGTCTTTATGTACAAACAAAACAAGAGGTGGATCCTGATACATTATATCCGTTCTGAATTAGCAGTTTACATTTACACATCATAATACTCCTATCATATAATCCTAACCTTTTCATGAGCATGATAATACTATGTTACTAATGTACATTAACAGATGCACTATATTTACACTTATAAACAGCATTAGTAGAAGCAGAATTAGTAGAATTATTATAATGGGTATCCCAAAGGGATGATATAATAATTAATAAGAAAGGGGAATAATAAAAAAAAGAGGAATGATAAAAAAATAATAAATAAAAAAAGGGGAATAATAAAAAGTTGATTTAATAGTAGATATATTAATAAAAAAATATATAAAAAAATATATTTATAAAAATTTTTTTTTTAGTAAAAACTAATAGTGATCATAAATAGTAGTGATAAGAAATACAATTAGGATTGCAAACATACGAGGAGGTATTTAAATAGGATTAATTATACCTCTCATACAGATAGGCCATACCCCATAAAATTATGATATATGGATATCTAACCTATAAGATAGTGGAGACCTAAGTTATATTCTGGCATGGAGGGTATACCCCATAAAATTAAGATATATGGATATCTAACTTATGAGATAGTGGAGACCTAAGTTATATGCTGGCATGGAGGGTATGGATATGAATGCATGTAACACTTAATACACCATAAAGGCCAAAGGCTATATATTAAGCCTACATGGGGGCTTATGGATTACCCAATGCATAATATAAAAATAAGGGATAAAAATAAAAATAAAAGTAAAAATAACAATAAACATACAAGGTGCCGTATAGTACCAGAGATCACCCTGACAGAAATCCTGCATCCTAATATGTCTGGTATCCCACATACCCCTGTATATGTACTCCTGTCCACCTGCATACAAGCAAACTAAGTGTACACTGGCTGTCACTTTGACTGACAGGATCAAATAAGGCCCATAAATGTGATGTAGTTGATCAAAAAAGTAACTTTTTGATATACCCTACTGATATTGAATGAGAACAGATCTAATTGGGTAAGGGCCTATTATTATGGGCCCTGCTGTAGTTAAGATGGAATATTCCTGTCCCCCAAAAAGGATGATGTTCAATCCAAATCTATCCATATATCATAATTTTATGGGGTATGGCCTATCTGTATGAGAGATATTAATCCTATTTAAAAACCTCCTTGTATGTTTGCTATCCTAATTTTATTTCTTATCACTACTATTTTTGATCACTATTAGTTTTTACTAAAAAAAAAAAAAAAAAAAAAAAAAAATTATTAATATTTTTTTATATATTTTTTTATTAATATATCTACTATTAAATCACATTTTTATTATTACCCTTTATTTATTTATTTACTTATTTATTTATTTATTTTATTTATTATTTTTTTATCATTCCCCTTTTTTTTATTATTCCCCTTATACCCATTATAATAATTCTACTAATTCTGCTTCTACTAATGCTGTTTATAAGTGTAAATATAGTGCATCTGTTAATGTACATTAGTATCATAGTATTATCATCCTCATGAAAAGGTTAGGATTATATGATAGGAGTATTATGATGTGTAAATTTAAACTGCTAATGCAGAACGGATATAATGTATCAGGATCCTACTCTTCTCAGGGGGGGAGGAGCCGGATGTGGGTGTCTAGCTGATCCCGGCGCACGCTGTGGGATGCCGGGTCTCTCCTCCCTCCTCGTGTCTAGCTGCGATGTAGCGTCGCCCATATCGGCGCTCGTGGATCGGATGCAAGCCGCCCGTCTCTAGCCGCCTGCTCCTGGGACGCCTTGTGGGTCTTGGCACCCCCCCATGCTCCGGGTCCAGTGTCGCTGGCACCCTCCCGCCCCCCCCGAGCCTTGGTGGTGGAAATACGGAGATCGAGGAAGGAATAACAAGGAGAGAGCTCCTGGGAAACGCCAGATGAGGTGAAGCCTCGGATCCCACAGCGCTCTCCTCCGTGCCACCGAAGCAGCTGAAAAGAGAGGCAATTATCGATCAGGGAGGGAGGCGCAGAGGAGAGGACACCGCTGTTGGCCTAACTAGGATACAGGGGCCTCCAGAGAAGCACAGAACACTAACTTAAAGATAAGTAACAAAGATTACTGGAGTGAATGCGGCTGGAGGGGTAAGTGCTTTACATTAAACATGGAACCAACATGCAACATGTAAAGCTTAGGTAAAGCACAGGTAAATCATCCACTGAGGCAGCAAATTTTACCTCCCACACAGGTCATTGTATAAAAGTCTCCTTTTTGGATAGAATCTCGGAATGACAAGATAAGTGGTAACCACAAGAAACAAGATTGTTTTGGAAAGAGTAGGGGTTGGACTTGAGCTGATTAAGTATAAAAAGAAAAAAAGGGAAAGACTTTGGTACATAAGCTCATATTCAAGTGTATAAATGTCCCTACCAGGGGATAATGGTATACATCCCACATGGGGGCTACAATAATGGTGGCCCTAAGTTTACCTCTCTCTCTGGATACCCCCATTGGTATTAAATCTGATGGTACTGCATGGGAAAAGCAAAATCAAAATGAAGAACTATTACATAGTGTAATGAGCCCTTGATTATCCCAGGATTTTAGGTCCAATGGAAAACCGGACTTAAATGCTAAGCCATATAAATGTAAAGGAGTGGAGGTGCAAAGTTTCTTGCAAATTTACGTGTTTTACTTTCTTTGTCTGGTTACCTTTTTATTTTTTATTTTTTTATTTTTCCTTTTTTTTTGGTCCTGTTCTTCCGGTTTTTTCCTACACAGAGAGAGGGGATCAGCTTGATATGCACGCTTGGGGCGTTGCTCTCTGTGCCCCCTGTGCTCTCTGTGCAACTCCAATGTTTAATGGTAATAACATTGCACTGACATCATCCAGAAGGGAGAGTTAGTGGGGGTTCTAACATATAGGGTTCCCCTATTTACATATGTAAACGTTTGGAGGACTCTCAAATTGGGATACCTGGTCTCAACCAAGCTAAAGGGTGAAGCTGGTAAAAGAACAACACCCCGGACCCCGGATTTTGACACCCTAGAGGAAGAAATCCCTAGGGGGTTGGAAACTGGTGCTAAACAATCATTACATTAATTCCACTTACACCACTCATGGGAGTCAAATCAGGAAAGGATTATTAAAAAGGGGAAAGGCAATAGAGAATGAGGGGAAAGTCGGGGAAGGGGGCAACAGCAAACTCAACAGTGAACCCCACCAGAACAAGTGCCAGCCCAGGTACGATAAGGAAATATATGGTTAATGAAAATACAAATGTAAGCCCGGGAAAGGCATCTGGTTCAAAAGGTAAAACCCCTGAATGCCCGCCTAAAATTAGTACAAGAAGACAGCTGGCGGAAGCGGAACCTCATACAATAAATTCAGTGATAGTAGAAGAAGCCTTAATGGAGAGCCAACAGGAAAGAGTATTACCAACAAAGAATGAAATAGCGGAAATGTTTGCTAGACTGGAAACTTCCATTAGGGGAGAAATAGAAACAATACGGGGAGACATGGGCCACATTTTAAGAAGAGTGGAGGAAGCTGAAACATTAGTAGAAAGACAGGGGATGGAGATAAGGAACCTTAAGGACCAGATGGAGGGGATGCAACGTGAACAAAGGAACTTGAGATATAGATTGGAAGACCAGGAAAACCGAAGTAGGAGGAAAAATCTGAGGATCAGAGGTCTCCCAGAGATACAGGGGGAAGGAGAAAATCTACAGGAGAAGGTCAATCAAATCTTTTGAGGCCTTATCAATCCAACTGAAAATAATAGGAAAATTAAACTGGACAGAGTGCACAGAATCAGAAAACCAGCCAAGATAAGTAAGGAGGCCCCACAAGATGTCATTGTGAGGTTCCACAATTATCAAGACAAGGAGAAAATCAAGGCGAGTCTGAAAAATAATCAATCTGTGAAATACGGAGATTCCAACCTACAGATATACCCAGATCTTGCCACTGAGACACGGGCAAGGAAAAGAGTCCTCAAACCACTATTGGCTCAACTCAGGGCTCGAGATGTGCAATATTCCTGGGGTTTCCCAGAGTGCCTGATTGGGCGAAAAGACGGTCGCTCAGCAACACTGAGATTTCCAGAGGAGACTCAAAATTTTTGCCGGAGACTGGATATCCCACTCGTGGAAATCCCAGGATGGTGGGAGAAAACAAGAGATCAGGACATTGCTGAGGACCCTCAAAATTGGAAACCAGTATATAACAGGAGGGGAGTGTAAACAAAAGTTAAAATAACTAGAAAGGATACATAGCAAATTGAGTCTTTGGGTTTGGAAGACATGTGGCCTGGGGGGGTGGGCGGGGGGTCTCGAGACTTGGGCCTTGGGGGACGGGGGTGGGGGGGAGGGGAGGGATACTTTGGGGCAGATGGGGGGGATGGGGCGGCGGGGGAAAGGAGGGGGGAGGATGACCTGGTAAATCACGGGGTGGGCTAGTGGATTTAAGGATTGCCCCACTGAGCTCAACCCTCAGGGGGATAACCGTAGGGCCGGGTGGAGTGTGTAGGGCCACGGTTAATGGGGCCACTGGGTGGTCCGATACCCCCAAAAGGGGGGAGGGGGGATGGGGGAGAGGGGGTTGGGGGAGAAGGGGGGAGGAGGGGGTAAGGGAGAGGGGGGGAGGAGGGGGTAAGGGAGAGGGGGGGAGGAGGGGGTAAGGGAGGGGGGGGAGGAGGGGGTAAAGGAGGGGCGAGACCGATACAAACCTCTTTTCCTCTTGTTGTATGGTTTAGAAAAGCAGATTAAATGGCCGGACTAAAGCTAGTTACTTATAATGTGAGGGGCCTCAATTTGCCCATAAAATGTGCGAACATAATGGGCGAATTGAGATCCATCAAAGCAGAGGTGGTCTTTCTTCAGGAGACGCACCTATATCTGGGGAGAAACCAGAAAATAATTTCTAAGGACTACCCGTTTTGGATATATAGTGACTCCCCAATAAGAGGTGCAAAAGGGGTGGCGATTGGTTTTGCAAGGGAAGTTCGTTTCCAGATAGAGGAGAGACTAACTGATCCTGAGGGACGTTTTTTGTTCCTGAGGGGCAAATTGAATGGGAAGGAATATACTTTAGCCAATATATATTGCCCAAACACCAATCCAGGAAAATATGTACTGGGAGTCCTATCAAAGTTTGAAGGTTTCAAGAGGGGGAGGGCTATTGTGGCAGGAGATTTTAACTTCTGCCTTGAGCCGGGAAGAGATAGCACGTCGCATGTTCGGGGGAATGGAGGTGGATGGATGAATAAACTTAAGAAAAAATGACATCATTGTCAGCTAGTAGATGTGTGGAGGATGCAACATCAGATGAAAAAGGACTACACCTTCTACTCCCCCGTACATGCGACGTACTCCAGGATTGATCTTTTCTTTGTAGATCATAGGTATTTAGAAGAGGTAGAAAGCACAAATATAGGACCTATAACATTTTCAGATCACGCACCAGTGATGTTACGAATAAAACAAAATATACAAAACCTCTGTACAATAATTAGAGACTAAATGAAGACCTCCTGCATGATAGGAAAATTGATAAGTTAATAAAAGAAGAACTATTTTATTTTAAAATAAACACCCCAAAGGAAACATCAGAAGCAATAGTCTGGGAGGCCCATAAGGCATACATCAGAGGGATTATTATAAAGGCGGGTGTAGAGAAAGAGAGAAGGCAGGCAAAGAAGCTACGTGTACTACAGGAGGAAATTAAAAAGAGCGGAGTCCCAGGTCTACTGCTGTCAATAGACGCTGAAAAAGCGTTTGACAGAATAGACTGGGACTTCATGATGGAGACACTTAAAGAAGTTGGTTATGGGGGGGAAGATCTGTAAGTGGATAGGGACTCTTTACTCAAGGCCATCAGTGAGAGTAAAGATAAATGGGATTCTGTCTGAGTCCCTCAATATGTACAATGGAACGGACAGGGATGCCCAATCTCTCCTATGCTTTTTCTGCTATCACTGGAACCCCTTCTCATGTGGATTAGACAGAACCTGGATATAAGAGGAGTAATGATAGGTGGCGTTGAATACAAGCTCGCTGCCTTTGCAGATGATATTCTGCTTTATATAACACGCCCAAGGATTTCCCTTCCGAACTTTATGACCACCTTAACAGAATATGGGAAATTATCTAACTTTAAAGTAAATCCAACAAAATCAGAAGTGCTAGACATAAATCCCAATAGGACGAGGGACTACCCATCCCAAAAATACTTCCCCTTTGTGTGGGGGAAAAAAGCTCTAAATTACTTAGGAGTTAAAATTACAACATCTGTGGAAAAGCTATATCAGGTGAACTTCATGCCGCTTATGAATGAGGTAAAATCAGAATTAAATAGAATACAGCAGGGACAACTGTCTTGGGCGGGAAGAATAAATATTTTCAAAATGGTCTTATTACCAAAAATAACATATAAAATGCAAATGCTCCCAATTACGCTGCCACCTACATATCTTAAAAGACTACACTCAATGTTAATAAGATTCATATGGAAAGGGAAAACACCCCGCTTAAAATACACCCAATTAATAAACACTAAAAGTAAAGGGGGATGGGGAGCACCGGATATTCGGAAGTATTATGAAGCCATTGCACTAGTGGTTGATTGGGTTAAAAATAAAGAAAAACACTGGGTAGAAATCGAAAACAAAATTAGTAATATAAAATTGCACGAAATCATATGGAGCCCACTAAAATCAAGAAAACATAGCACTGAAATTCTCAAAATCACTAGGCATGCACTTAAAACATGGGACACTTTACACAAAAGGGAACATTGGGAGTATAATTCACCGTAAATGTCACTTAAAGATGTGGATTACTTCCCACCAGGGAAGGAGGAGTGATTTGGTAAATGGCTACTAGAGGATAATATACAACTGAAAGATGTAATGGATCAGGGTAGAATATGCCCAATACAAGAGCTTAAGAACAGGAGAGATAAGATAATTATCAATCCATGGCGCTATAACCAATTAAAGCACTTTATAGAATCCTTACCTCAACCAATTAGAACAATAAGAAATCTACTCCCGCTAGAGAAAATATGTATGGAAACAGATGAAAAAGGTGGCTTTTTCCGGATATATAAAATATTGGTCGACCTGAGAAGGCCGGATATTCCGGCCTTTATAGGGAAATGGGAAAAGGAGCTAGAAAAACCACTATTAGCGACAGAAGTAACTATGATACTGAAAAGAGTTTCGGCCACATCGGTTAATAGCAACCTGTTAGAGCTAAACTACAAATGCCTGACAAGAATGTATCTGACGCCGGATCGGATGCAGAAAATCCATGGGGAAAAATCTCAGCTCTGCTGGAGGGGATGTACTGAAATAGGGACGACGGCCCATATGTGGTGGCTATGTCCTGAAATAGGAATCTTCTGGGATGAGACTAGAAAATATATTAAGGAGATCACTCAGTTCGATTTGCCAAAAGATCCTGGGTTATTTCTATTTCATATGAGTGATATGCCTACTAAAACCTATCTTAGAACACTCCTGCCCCATCTTATAGATGCTGCTAAAAGCCTAATTCCTAAGAATTGGAAAAGGAAAGAAAGACCAACTATGAGGGAATGGTTTAATAAAACGAGATACAGGAATTGGAGTATCTGAGGTTTAGCGAAGGGATAAAAATGGAGGCTTACAAGGTAAAGTGGGGAGTATGGGAGGAATTTAAAAAATCCTCAAGAGCGGTAGAGATGTGGACAACTTAGAGCAAAGGAGAGGGTAATACTAGCCACAGAGCAAGACAAAATGGAAATAGGGGTGGTTGGCATGAGTAAATGGGAAGGCAGAGAGGAAGACGGGGGGGAAGAGGTTCGGTCTCGGGAAGAGGGGGGAGGGGAGGGGGGGGAGTAAGCCAGGAAGGAATTAAGAGTAACTAGTCGGAAGTTATTGTTGTGTACTATTATTATCATTGTTATTTCTTTTGTAAAAATAATGACTTAAGCAACAAAATAGATCTAAAGCTACAATGATGTGATGATAAAAGGGAAATATCTTGAATAATACCTATTTGAAAAATGTATTCCCTTCCTCGCTGACGTGGCTTAAAAAAGAAAAAAAAAGAAAAAAAAAAAAGGATCCACCTCTTCTTTTGTTTGTACATAAAGACTAGCGGCTCTGTCATTTCCACAACCCCCCTATCGGCATCAATGCAATTAGGGGAGGTCTTATGGAGTCCTTATGGAGTCTGCAGGCCTATATTAAGTGTGGAGCGTGAAGCGTTGACTAGGGATGAGCTTCGTGTTCGAGTCGAACCCATGTTCGACTCGAACATCGGCTGTTCGGTCGTTCGCCGAATTGCGAACGATATGGGCCGTTCGCGCCAAATTCGTGTGGCGCGTCACGGCCCATAATTCACTGCGGCATCGCAGTGCATTGCTGGCTGATGATTGGCCAAGCATGCACTATGACCCGCATGCTTGGCCAATCACAGCGCCGTCAGTAGAGAGAGCTGTAATTGGCCAAAGCCAGGGTGGCTTTGGCCAATTATGGCTCAGGGGATTTAGTACACACCCCACACTATATAAGGCCGCCTGCACGGCGGCCCTGTGTAGTGTGTGTTCCGGTGTGCTGAGAGATAGAGAGAGAGAGAGACAGTGTCATTTGATTTGAGTTAGATAGATTAGGCAGAACAGTCAGTCAGTTAGCTGCACTTACAGTGTATTGTGTATATATATGCATCCCAGGTGTTGCATATATATATATACACTGTATTCAGTTTAGCTAGATCCGTTCCTGTTATCTTCTATCTAGACTATTTACATTTAGTGCAGTGTGTCCTGCTCACAGTGTTCAGCTAGATCCGTTCCTGCTATTTACATTCAGTGCAGTGCGTCCTGCTCACAGTGTTCAGCTAGATCCGTTCCTGGTATTTACATTTAGTGCAGTGCGTCCTGCTCACAGTGTTCAGCTAGATCCGTTCCTGCTATTTACATTCAGTGCAGTGCGTCCTGCTCACAGTGTTCAGCTAGATCCGTTCCTGGTATTTACATTTAGTGCAGTGCGTCCTGCTCACAGTGTTCAGCTAGATCCGTTCCTGCTATTTACATTCAGTGCAGTGCGTCCTGCTCACAGTGTTCAGCTAGATCCGTTCCTGCTATTTACATTCAGTGCAGTGCGTCCTGCTCACAGTGTTCAGCTAGATCCGTTCCTGGTATTTACATTCAGTGCAGTGCGTCCTGCTCACAGTGTTCAGCTAGATCCGTTCCTGCTATTTACATTCAGTGCAGTGCGTCCTGCTCACAGTGTTCAGCTAGATCCGTTCCTGGTATTTACATTTAGTGCAGTGCGTCCTGCTCACAGTGTTCAGCTAGATCCGTTCCTGCTATTTACATTCAGTGCAGTGCGTCCTGCTCACAGTGTTCAGCTAGATCCGTTCCTGCTATTTACATTCAGTGCAGTGCGTCCTGCTCACAGTGTTCAGCTAGATCCGTTCCTGGTATTTACATTTAGTGCAGTGCGTCCTGCTCACAGTGTTCAGCTAGATTTGTTCCTGCTATTTACATTCAGTGCAGTGCGTCCTGCTCACAGTGTTCAGCTAGATCCGTTCCTGCTATTTACATTCAGTGCAGTGCGTCCTGCTCACAGTGTTCAGCTAGATCCGTTCCTGGTATTTACATTCAGTGCAGTGCGTCCTGCTCACAGTGTTCAGCTAGATCCGTTCCTGCTATTTACATTCAGTGCAGTGCGTCCTGCTCACAGTGTTCAGCTAGATCCGTTCCTGGTATTTACATTTAGTGCAGTGCGTCCTGCTCACAGTGTTCAGCTAGATCCGTTCCTGGTATTTACATTCAGTGCAGTGCGTCCTGCTCACAGTGTTCAGCTAGATCCGTTCCTGCTATTTACATTCAGTGCAGTGCGTCCTGCTCACAGTGTTCAGCTAGATCCGTTCCTGCTATTTACATTCAGTGCAGTGCGTCCTGCTCACAGTGTTCAGCTAGATCCGTTCCTGGTATTTACATTTAGTGCAGTGCGTCCTGCTCACAGTGTTCAGCTAGATCCGTTCCTGCTATTTACATTCAGTGCAGTGCGTCCTGCTCACAGTGTTCAGCTAGATCCGTTCCTGCTATTTACATTCAGTGCAGTGCGTCCTGCTCACAGTGTTCAGCTAGATCCGTTCCTGGTATTTACATTTAGTGCAGTGCGTCCTGCTCACAGTGTTCAGCTAGATCCGTTCCTGCTTTTTACATTCAGTGCAGTGCGTCCTGCTCACAGTGTTCAGCTAGATCCGTTCCTGGTATTTACATTTAGTGCAGTGCGTCCTGCTCACAGTGTTCAGCTAGATCCGTTCCTGCTATTTACATTCAGTGCAGTGCGTCCTGCTCACAGTGTTCAGCTAGATCCGTTCCTGCTATTTACATTCAGTGCAGTGCGTCCTGCTCACAGTGTTCAGCTAGATCCGTTCCTGGTATTTACATTTAGTGCAGTGCGTCCTGCTCACAGTGTTCAGCTAGATCCGTTCCTGCTATTTACATTCAGTGCAGTGCGTCCTGCTCACAGTGTTCAGCTAGATCCGTTCCTGGTATTTACATTTAGTGCAGTGCGTCCTGCTCACAGTGTTCAGCTAGATCCGTTCCTGCTATTTACATTCAGTGCAGTGCGTCCTGCTCACAGTGTTCAGCTAGATCCGTTCCTGCTATTTACATTCAGTGCAGTGCGTCCTGCTCACAGTGTTCAGCTAGATCCGTTCCTGCTATTTACATTCAGTGCAGTGCGTCCTGCTCACAGTGTTCAGCTAGATCCGTTCCTGGTATTTACATTTAGTGCAGTGCGTCCTGCTCACAGTGTTCAGCTACATCCGTTCCTGCTATTTACATTCAGTGCAGTGCGTCCTGCTCACAGTGTTCAGCTAGATCCGTTCCTGCTATTTACATTCAGTGCAGTGCGTCCTGCTCACAGTGTTCAGCTAGATCCGTTCCTGCTATTTACATTCAGTGCAGTGCGTCCTGCTCACAGTGTTCAGCTAGATCCGTTCCTGGTATTTACATTTAGTGCAGTGCGTCCTGCTCACAGTGTTCAGCTAGATCCGTTCCTGCTATTTACATTCAGTGCAGTGCGTCCTGCTCACAGTGTTCAGCTAGATCCGTTCCTGCTATTTACATTCAGTGCAGTGCGTCCTGCTCACAGTGTTCAGCTAGATCCGTTCCTGGTATTTACATTTAGTGCAGTGCGTCCTGCTCACAGTGTTCAGCTAGATCCGTTCCTGCTATTTACATTCAGTGCAGTGCGTCCTGCTCACAGTGTTCAGCTAGATCCGTTCCTGCTATATACATTTAGTGCAGTACGTCCTGCTCACAGTGTTCAGCTAGATCCGTTCCTGTTATCTTCCTACTGACAGGCAGGCTTGTCTGGTTACAGTATATAAAGCTACCTTAAGAAAATTACAGGTGTTCTTTTTGATCCTATTAGTACCACGGTCAGGCAGCTAGACTATTTACATTTAGTACAGTGCGTCCTGCTCACAGTGTTCAGCTAGATCCGTTCCTGTTATCTTCCTACTGACAGGCAGGCTTGTCTGGTTACAGTATATAAAGCTACCTTAAGAAAATTACAGGTGTTCTATCCCAGCTTAGTGCAGCTACAGGCCATTAGTATGTCTGGAAGGCCAAGAAGGAGAGGCAGACAGTCACAAGCCAATAAGAGAGGGCAAGCAGGCTCTGTGTCTAGTGCTGGTCGTGGAGACGGTGCATCCTCATCAGCACGTGGCCATGGGACACGCTTGGCCTTTTTTTCGGCAGCTGGCCGTGTTGAGCCGCAACATGCGGAAGACTTGGTCGAGTGGATGACCAAGCCGTCCTCATCCTCCTCATCCTCTCTCACCCATGCCCAGGGTGCTTTGTCTGGCAAAGCAGCGGCCTCTTCCCTCAGCTCAATGTCATCAGTGACTCCTTCCCTAGCTCCACCATGTCCTCATGAGGATTCCCTCGAACTGTTTGACCACAGTGTTGGGTACATGCTCCAGGAGGATGCCCAGCGTTTGGAAGGCTCTGATGATGATACTGAGCTCAATGAAGGCAGTAACATGAGCACGGACAGAGGGGGTGCCCAAGAAGGACAGCAATCTGGCAGTCATGCTCCCCCTGCTGCAGCATACTGCCAGGTTTGCTCCAGTGATGAGGAGGGAGGGGATGATGAGGTCACTGACTCAACGTGGGTGCCTGATAGGAGAGAGGAGGAGGAGGAGGAGGAGGAGGAGGTGGCACATCACCAACTAGGCAGGATGCCCTCCAGGGGCCAGCCTAAGGGCAGCACATTGACTGCATCACACCCCAAAGCTCCACATGTGCAGGGCGCTGCAGTCTCTGCGCGTTATTCAAAAAGTTCTTTGGTGTGGGCCTTTTTTGAGACGAGTGCATCAGATCGCACCGCTGCTATTTGCAACATATGTCTCAAGCGTATCTCGCGTGGCCAAAACATCTCCCGCTTGGGTACCACATGCTTGACCAGACATATGTTGACCTGCCATGCAGTTCGTTGGCAAGCGTATCTAAAAGACCCACACCAAAGAACAAAGACGATCTCTCCTTGCTCCTCATCAGCTGAGATTTCCAACCCCACTAGACCTTCAGTCCTCTCTGAGACCTGCAGTGAGAGGAATGAAGGTGTAGAATTAGGTGTGTCACAGCCAAGTACTTGTGGGCAATCTGCTTTTGGTACACCGACGTCAGATTGTACCAGGCAAATTTCCCTGCCCCAGCTGCTGCACCGCCGAAAGAAGTTTGCTCCCAGCCATCCACATGCCCAGCGGTTGAATGCTAGCTTGGCAAAATTGCTAGCACTTCAACTGCTGCCTTTTCAGTTGGTAGACTCTGCCCCCTTCCGTGAGTTTGTGGAATGTGCGGTTCCTCAGTGGCAGGTACCCAAACGCCACTTTTTCTCACGGAAGGCGATTCCGGCTCTCTACCGGCATGTGGAAGGCAATGTCCATGCCTCGCTGGACAGGGCGGTCAGCGGTAAGGTGCATATTACCGCTGACTCATGGTCCAGCAGGCATGGACAGGGACGTTACTTAAGTTTCACGGCGCATTGGGTGACTCTGCTGGCAGCTGGGAAGGATGCAGGACAAGGTGCAGTAGTGTTGGAGGTTGTTCCGCCACCACGCCTCCAAAATGCTGATTGTGACACACCTCTCTCCTCCACCCCCTCCTCTTCTTCTTCCTCCATGGCCTCTTCCTCGGAACCAGCGGTGCTCCGTAGGCGTTCAAGGGGCTACGCAAGTACGCAGGCCAAAAGATGCCATGCGGTGCTTGAGCTGGTGTGCTTGGGGGACAGGAGCCACACTGGGGCAGAGGTTCTGTCAGCTCTGCAGGGGCAGGTTCAGAGGTGGTTGACGCCACGCCAACTTAAGGCAGGAATGGTGGTTTGCGACAATGGCACCAACCTCCTCTCTGCCCTCCGACAGGGACAACTGACCCATGTGCCCTGTTTGGCTCACGTCCTTAACTTGGTGGTGCAGCGGTTCTTGGGCAGGTACCCGGGCTTACAGGATGTCCTGAGGCAGGCCAGGAAAGTCTCTGTGCATTTCCGCCGGTCATATAATGCCAGTGCTCGGCTGACGGACCTCCAAAAGGAGTTTAACCTGCCCAAGAACCGCCTAATCTGTGACATGCCCACCAGGTGGAACTCGACGTTGGCCATGCTGCAGCGGCTGCACACGCAGCAGAGGGCCATCAATGAGTACCTGTGCGACTATGGCACCAGGACAGGGTCAGGGGACCTTGGTTTTTTTTCCCCACGCCAGTGGGCCATGATCAGGGATGCATGCACTGTCCTGTCACCATTCGAGGAGGCCACGAGGATGGTGAGCACTGACAGTGCATGCATCAGTGACACTGTCCCCCTTGTCCACCTGTTGGAGCACACGCTGCGTGGAATAATGGACAGGGCACTTGAGGCAGAACAGAGGCAGGAAGAGGAGGACTTCCTTAGCTCTCAAGGCCCCCTTTATCCAGACAGTGTTCCTGCGTGCCCGCCGATCACACAGGAAGAGGACGAGGAGGAGGAGGAGGAGGAGGAGGAAGATTGTGTCAGTATGGAGGTGGAGCCTGGCACTCAGCATCAGCAGTCTTTAAGGGATCAGTCCCAAGGAACACATGGACTTGTACGTGGCTGGGAGGAGGTGGCTGCGGACGTTGTTGTCCTTAGTGACCCAGAGGACTCCGGACCGAATGCCTCAGCAAACCTACGCTGCATGGCCTCCCTGATCCTGCAAAGCCTGCGTAAGGATCCTCGTATTCGTGGTATCAAGGAGAAGGACCAATACTGGCTGGCAACCCTCCTTGATCCACGTTACAAGGGTAAGGTTGCGGACCTTATCTTGCCATCGCAGAGGGAGCAGAGGATGAAACATCTTCGGGAGGCCTCGCAGAAAGGTCTGTGCAACGCGTTCCCAGAGACTGGGAGGTTACAAACTCCTGTTTCTGGACAACGTGTTGCTGAGGCTTCGGTCAGTCAAAGAAGGAGCGGTGGAGAAGGTGGCCGTCTGACCGATGCGTTCAGACAATTTTTTGGTCCGCAGCCCCAAGGTATGATCGGTTCCAGCAACCATCGCCAGCGTCTGTTTTACATGGTGCAGGAATACCTAGGGGCAAGATCAGACTTGGACACCTTTCCCACCGAAAATCCTCTGGGTTACTGGGTCTTGAGAATGGATCACTGGCCAGAGCTTGCACAGTATGCAATTGAGCTACTGGCCTGTCCTGCATCCAGCGTTCTTTCGGAACGCACATTTAGTGCTGCTGGAGGCGTGGTAACCGATCACAGGGTGCGTCTGTCCACCGACTCGGTCGATCGGCTGACCTTCATAAAAATGAATCAGTCTTGGATCACCACCAGCTACCAAGCACCTGATGCAGATGTAACCGAATAATTTTTTTTGAAATCTCAGATCCCTTCAAAGACTGCCTATGCTGATGCTGAGTGACTATCCCTGAGTAATTATCCTCTTCCTCCTCAATCATCACGCTGATAGCTTGTAAGAACATTTTTGGTTCTGGGCGCCACCACCAGTGCCTAAGGCACAATTTTTCAGCCCCTGTTTAACAGGGGCGTGTAATTACAATTTTTGATGTAATACTTTGCAGCAGGGCTCGTTCCTGCATTCCAACTAGAGTGTCTGTGAGGGGTTGCAGTGTTGTGGCACCAGCACCAGTGCCTAAGACCCAATTTTTCAGCCCCTGTCTAACAGGGGCGTGTAATTACAATTTTTGATGCAATACTTTGCAGCAGGGCTTGTTCCTGCGTTTCAACTAGAGTGTCTGTGAGGGGTTGCAGTGTTGTGGCACCAGCACCAGTGCCTAAGACCCAATTTTTCTGCCCCTGTCTAACAGGGGCGTGTAATTACAATTTTTGATGCAATACTTTGCAGCAGGGCTCGTTCCTGCGTTCCAACTAGAGTGTCTGTGAGGGGTTGCAGTGTTGTGGCACCAGCACCAGTGCCTAAGACCCAATTTTTCAGCCCCTGTCTAACAGGGGCGTGTAATTACAATTTTTGATGCAATACTTTGCAGCAGGGCTTGTTCCTGCGTTTCAACTAGAGTGTCTGTGAGGGGTTGCAGTGTTGTGGCACCAGCACCAGTGCCTAAGACCCAATTTTTCTGCCCCTGTCTAACAGGGGCGTGTAATTACAATTTTTGATGCAATACTTTGCAGCAGGGCTCGTTCCTGCGTTCCAACTAGAGTGTCTGTGAGGGGTTGCAGTGTTGTGGCACCAGCACCAGTGCCTAAGACCCAATTTTTCTGCCCCTGTCTAACAGGGGCGTGTAATTACAATTTTTGATGCAATACTTTGCAGCAGGGCTCGTTCCTGCGTTCCAACTAGAGTGTCTGTGAGGGGTTGCAGTGTTGTGGCACCAGCACCAGTGCCTAAGGCCTAATTTTTCAGCTCCTGTTCAACAGGGGCATGTAATTACAATTCTTGATCTAATATTTCACAGCAGGGCCCTGTGAGGGCTTACAGTGTTTTGGCCACAGCAACACCTAAGGCCCAAATTTCTGCTGAGTATATAGGGCAGGACCCTACTTTCAAACATCTAACTTACAAACGACTCCTACTTGCAAACGGAAGGAGACAACAGGAAGTGAGATGAAATCTACCCCTAAGGAAGGGAAATTCTCTCCTGTAAGAGTTAATATGGGAAAACAATTTCTCCTTTCCACTGATGCTTTCCAATCCTTGTTCCACAAAAAAACCCAAATTTTCAAAAAACATTTTTCATTGGGACAAAAAAGTGAGGTGAAATCTTCTGAAGAGGAGGAAAGACGCAAAACAAATGTCACAGGGGTGATAACCCTTCCCTATGTTTTCCAAAAAGCTTAGAAAAGATTTTTTGGCTGGAGCTAAACACATTAAAAATGTTCAAAATTACAAACAGATTCTACTTAACAACAGACCTACAGTCCCTGTCTTGTTTGCACCGCCTGAATACTGCTGTTCAGAGTATATAGGGACCTTTCCTTATTTTAATTTGGGTGCGGGGTTCCCCTTAATATCCATACAAGACCCAAAGGGCCTGGTAATGGACTGGGGGGTACCCATGCCGTTTGTCTCACTGATTTTCATCCATATTGCCATGACCCAACATGACATTAAACCCGCAAGCAGTTTTAAATGAGATTTTTTCCTTTAAAAATGACATTTGGTGCAGGGACTGTTCTAAACATGGGAAACACGCGTCACTTTACAGGCATACTATAGACACCCCCCAGGTACGATATTTAAAGGAATATTTCACTTTTTTTTTTTTACTTTAAGTATCATTAAAATCACTGCTCCCGAAAAAACGGCCGTTTTTAAAAGTTTTTTTTGCATTGATACATGTCCCCTGGGGTAGGACCCGGGTCCCCAAACCCTTTTTAGGACAATACCATGCAAATTAGCCTTTAAAATGAGCACTTTTGATTTCGAACGTTCGAGTCCCATAGACGTCAATGGGGTTCTAACGTTCGTGCGAACTTGCGGTCCGTTCGCGGGTTCTGGTGCGAACCGAACCGGGGGGTGTTCGGCTCATCCCTAGCGTTGACACAGTCTTTGAAAACGTCCTATGACAAAACGCGTAACGCGGAGTCACGCTCACATGTTATACCCGGTAGCCCCGGCTGGAACGCAGGCTGGGGCGCACGCTAGGACTGGCTTCCTGGTCTCATCCTTGTCTAAAGCCGCGCTGTACTGGGTCTATTGTTTTATGGAATATATACTTTTTAAATAAACTGGACATACTTCACTACGGAAGCCCCCTGTTTCTTTCTTTCTTTTTGTGTGGAGGAAAAGACATAGTGGTGGTGGTGAGTTACGGAGGAGCCCAGCCCTGGAACGTTTGCCGGGAATCTTGAACCGGATTGCTGGTGCAAACCTACGGAGGAGCGGAGTACAAGCGGGACATCTATAGAGACATCTATCCCAAGACACCCACTCTATGCCCATTACCCCTGCAGGGGTGACTGCTTCTGGTGAGTGGGGGAACATTGGGGGAGCACTTGGAGTCACCAGTCTTTATGAGCACAGAAGTCACCGTTTTTATCTTTATTATCTTTTGGATTGCATTTGGTGGGATCGCGGCTCCGGTTTTTTTCACAGAAAACCTTTTTTTCACAGAGACTTTGTTTGTTTGTTTTGTCTTGTCCCTTACGCCATATAGAAACTTTCATATTCAATACATATATATTTATCCCATGTAACATTTCTTCTCCTGTCTTAGTTTTCGTTATTTTCCCCTTAGCCAAACCAACACTGATTATATTCAGGGCTAAAACTGCTTTTCCTATTTTTTATTTTTTTGTTTTGTTCTTCTTTAGTCAGACAAATACTGATTCAATTCAGGGCTAAAGTTTTTGTTATTTTGTTGTCTTCCTTTAATCAGACAAATAACTGATTAAATTCAGGGCTAAAGTTTTCTCTTAGTTTTTTTCTATATTTGTTTTCACTGCTTTTCTTTAGTCAGACAATTACTGATTTAATTCAGGGCTAAAGTTTTCCTTATATCCTACACTTCTTTGCACAGTGATCATATTCAGTGCAAAGAGTGTGTGTGTATTTTGTTGCTTTTCTTTGCTACATTGATTTTAGTCAAGGCAAAGAAATACTTGTTCTAGTTTTTGTTTATGTACTCATTACTAAGTTGCTTTTGGTTTGTTTTCTTTCCCACTTTTCCAGTCCCTACATTGTCATCCATTTATTTATTTCTTATACACATTTGGTGCTGGGATCTGTCTGGTCTACTCCCCGGGGTTGCGATGCGCCCAGTCCAGGACCCGTCACTCTCCTGTTTATGAAATGGGCGGGCCCTGGCCTTGGCGCATCGGCGTCATGCTCCCCACATCCCGTCTGCGGCGTCATCGCCGCCACATGCGGGACTCTTGGTGGTTTTCCATCTCCAGGCCCAGGCGCTGTTTGGGATAGTGGGCGGCCGCTTTTGCAGATTGGCTGTCCCTCCCCTTCCCTCACCGCGTCACCACGCCCGCGCATGACGTTGGCGTGAGCGCGCCCCTGACCCGCAGCTACAAATGGCGGTCTCTGGCCGGGCGCCTTGAGATCTCGTCATGCATTTGGGACATCTTGTTTGGCTCGGCACCCACCACACAGGTAATTTCTATACACACTGTCATCTTGGTTTATCCACATGAGCAATGGCTTCTTGGTTGCATGTACCCTCTATTCCACCAATATACTCCCACTCTTCTTATATCTTTCAGCTCCTCTCCACACACTCACAGCTTGGCCTTGCTGTTCTCACTCATCTCATATCTATCACAATTAGATGCTAGCTCATACACTTTCTCCCATTTTTTCACAGTTTCTTCCACACTCTCCAGCCCTGCTAGTTGTCCCTGCCTGGCGGCCTTCGCGGGCGCCTGTGTCAATCGGGCTACCGTGGCTTGCGGTCTCTTGGGGTGTGCTCTCTGCCTCAACCCCGGGGGAGACTCTATGGACCCAGACCAATACTGCATTTTACATATAGATCATCATTTATGCATTATTTGTGAGTATTTAGCAATATACATTTTCAGTGTACCTCTCCTATAAATATCCGTTCACATATTAATAGATACCTCATTGTCTCAATACAATTGAGACAATGAGGCTTGCGGTCTCTTGGGGTGTGCTCTCTGCCTCAACCCCGGGGGAGACTCTATGGACCCAGACCAATACTGCATTTTACATATAGATCATCATTTATGCATTATTTGTGAGTATTTAGCAATATACATTTTCAGTGTACCTCTCCTATAAATATCCGTTCACATATTAATAGATACCTCATTGTCTCAATACAGCCAAACTGCATCGGACTCCTGATGATTGGTTTCAAGCCAAGAAACGCGTTGCGTTAATAACTATTGATGCACTCATTCACTGTACAATGTATTTTGTATTTTGTATTTTTTATTGTAACTGTACTACCAGTATTGGAACTTTGTCTGCTAATATACTGTTGTAAACATGCTCAACTATGGTCTAAGATGTGTACTTCTATGATTGTATCTGGCTTAAGTACCTATGCCATTAAACTTTTATACCATGATTATCCCACAATACCATCTGTGGACATTACATTGTATAGCACTAATCGTTAATATCTACACCATAACACATACCATTCAGTACAACACACTCAGCAACATGCCTCATGCAAAGTCCTGCCTTTATTCTCTAATTTCTTTTTCACATAAACTTTGTCACATACAGCTTATACGAGGTTACTAATAATTATTTAACCGTCTACACATTTGGTCTGTATTTTTCATACAGATCTTGTCTATACATTTCACATGAGCCAATGTGTGGTTCAATTATATGATTACACACATACACAGACTTTCCGGAATTTATCTAGATGATGCTTCACTGCTCATCTCATTAGAAACAGAAAATATTGGATTGAATATACACATTGATTATACACTTTAATATTTAATGTAACTGCTGGTTGCCCTAAGGGGTGATACACTGTAATAACTGTATAGTTCTTTATAATTAAATAATAATACACTGTAATAACTGTATAGTTCTTTATAATTAGCGTAGCTGTGTTTTAAAATACTGTATGCTTAATTCACTTTCATGCACGTATATGGTACTTATTTGAACATTTGTCAATTTCACTAGGGTTGCACTATTTTTATCATGTTCTTCTTTTTTACTTTTATTATTTTTGATTTTTATTTCTACTGCAATTAAAATCTAAATACTGTGTCATAATAGGGTAGCGCCACTTCCCCATTTTTTCTTTATACACGGCAATAGCTCCCAGTGGGAACTAATTAGGGGGAGGCTGCAACCCTCCATCTCCTAAGCGTGGAGTTTTAACCTATTATTCGTATAAATATCAATGGCAGTAAGCCCGATGCTGGCACATGCGCCCACATGGTATATGTGCATCCACCAAATGAATATAGACAACAAAATAGAGTAAAAAGGTTGTAAACGAATAAATGTCAGTCCGTACAGGGTGTAGTGGCATCAAATATAGCTCTACGCATTTCGTGTGTTATCCCACTCGTCAGGAGCGGATGCGATAGACATACCTATGGAGTATATGTAGAGATGTAATAAACCATACTCTAGAGAAAAATGATCAAAGTTAATTTTTGTGTAAAAATAGTAAACCAACCACACTCACCCACTCAGACCGTAAATGCAGTGCGGGGCAGCGGGCGCAGGGTTGGCCGAGGACATAACCCCACCACGGGACCTGAGGCGGCATAATGCAGGGATGCAAAATCAGGCAATGTAAAAGCATGTAGGGTATGACTGGAGTCTCCATATAACAAAAAATGGTGTATATTTCATGAAACAGGGGTATCTGGAAACAAAATTTCAAATATGTGTACAATTATAACAGTATATGTTATGAATTATGATCGTATACCTAAATAGTCAACCCAGTGTAGTTCCATAAGAAGTAATGACAGGGGTATAAGTGGTGGCAAAAATTATTGAAAAATCTGTGTCTGGAGGTGATGGACAATTACATAAGTATCAGGAAGTGTAGACGACTTGCAGGAGTGCCAAGTTGAAAAAAAAGGCAAAGAATTGAGATAATAACCTGCACCACCAAAAGAAGGGGAAGAAAAAAAGAAAAAAGGGATCTAGACCAAAAGCAACAAAGAAAACTTACCCCAACGTTGCATCAAAACACCACCAGCAAAACAGTGTAACTGGTGTGCAGTAACCCCAAAAGGAGACTGGTCAAAATGAACAGCTCACTTGAATAGGGGGGTGGATATATGCCGCCAACGCCACGTCATATGATGTCTTTCAGGATATCAAGCCGCTGTGCGCCCCTGGGGGCGTGCATCGCGGCGATCACTGTTGCAGTGTGTCAGTCTGATGCACCGCAACTCCGATCTAGGTAAAAAAGTCTCTGATGGAGACTCTTTACCACGTGATCAGCCATGTCCAATCATGGCTGATCACGATGTAAACAAGAAGAGCTTGTCAGACGCAAGTAGAGGAGAGCCAATCAGCTACTCCTCTGATGGGGGGTCTGTGCTGATCGATTACCAGCGCAGCCCCCCTGAGGATGCTCACACTGGACCACCAGGGATGCCACCACCAGGTATGCCACCCTAGACCACCAGGGATTCCAATTAGTGCCCACAATAGATGCCAATCAGTGCCCACAATGGGCATCACTGATTGGCAGCCATTATTGTTTGGCACTGATTGGCATCCATCAGTACCATACATTACAGTACATCAGTGCCAACTATCAGTGCCCATCCATGCCCATCCATGCCACCTATCAGTGCCCATACATACCACCTATCAGTGCCCATCCGCGCTGCCTATTAGTGCCCATCCGTGAAGCCTTTCAGTGCCCATAAGTGCCACCTATGTGTACCCATCAGTGCTGCATATCAGTGCCACATATTAGTGCCACCTCATCAGTGCCCATCAGTGCTGCCTTATCAGTGCCCATCAGTGCAGCCCCATCAGTGCCCATCAGTGAAGGAGAAAACATACTTATTTACAAAGTTTTGTAACAGAAACAAAAAAATATATATATTTTTTTTAATTTTCGGTCTTTTTTTTATTTGTTTAGCAGAAAATAAAAATCCCAGAGGTGATCAAATACCACCAAAAGAAAGCTCTATTTGTGGGAACAAAATGATAAAAATGTAGTTTGGCTACAGTGTAGGATGACCTCTCAATTGTCATTCAAAATGTGACAGCACTGAAAGCTGAAAATTGGTCTGGGCAGGAAGGTGTATAAGTGCCAAGTATTGAAGTGGATATATATGCAGTCTATATATATATACTCTGCATTCAGTGTAGCCTATATATTCAGTGCATTCGGGTGTACAGTTTCTAATACACTTTAGGCGGTGTACACAGTATATAATACAGTGTGTACAGTTCCCAATACACTCCAGGCAGTGTATTAATATATATATATGCAGTCTAGTATAAGTGCCCAGTATTGAAGTGGTTAATATATATATATATATATATATATATATATATATATATATAAATATATATATATATATATATATATATATATATATATATATATATATATATATATATGTATATATATATATATATATATATATACTCTGCATTCAGTGTAGCCTATATATACAGTGCATTCGGTGGTGTACAGTTTCTAATACTCTTTTGGCAGTGTTCACAGTATATAATACAGTGTGTACAGTTTCCAAAACACTTCTGGTGGTGTACACAGTATACAATACAGTGCAGCCAGTGTACAGTGTAGGCTGTACAGTATATAATGCAGTGCAGTGCAGTGTTACAAAAATAAAATATCATGTCCGGAAGGCCACCAGGCAGAGGCAGAAGCTCACAGGCCACTAAAAGAGGGCAAGCAGCCTCTGTGTCTACAGTTAACAGTGGTGGTCATGGACATGGTGCATCATCTGCAGGTGGCTGTGGGGCACGCTTGTCCTTTTTTCTGCTGCTGGCCATGCTATTGAGCCACAACATGCAAGAGAGTTGGTGGAGTGGATAACAAAGCCGTCCTCATCCTCCTCATCTTCATAGTAGTTTGCCTTCCAATGCAGCTGCCAAAGTGGCCTATTCCACTGGCTCCTTGTCCACAGTTACTCCTTCTGTAGCCCCACCATCATGCATGAAGGAGTCCCCAGAATTATTCGACCACAGTGGTTACATGCTGCTGGAGGATAGGCAGCAATTTGAAGGCTCCGACGTTGGTTCCCAGATTGAGGAAGGGAGTAATGTGAGCCTAGATAAAGGGGGTGCCACAAAAGGACAAAAAACTGGCAGTCATATTCTCCCAGTTTCAGCATACTGCCAAGGTTGCTCCAGTGATGAGGAGGGGGGGATTATGAGGTCACTGACTATACTTGGGTGCCTGAGAGCAGAGAGGAGGAAAGTGAGGAGGAGGAGGAACAACTCCAATGAGACAGGATGTCCTCCAGGGGTCAGCTTAAGGGCAGCCACCCTATTTTTTCTCCGCAGGTAGAGGGCACTGCTGACTCCTCACTGACTTTTAAAAGTTCTTTGGAGTGGGCCTTTTTCGACACGTGTGTAGCAGATCGCACAGTTGCTGTTTGCATCCTATGTCTGAAGCGGATGAAGCATGGCCAGAACAGCAGCCGCTTGGGCACCACATGCTTGACCAGACATATGATAACCTGCCTTGCAGTCTGTAGGCAACAGCACCTGAAAGACCCAAATCATAGATAAAGGCGGACTTCTCCTTGCTCCTCATCTTGGATCTCAAACCCTACTATACCTCTAGTCCTCTCAAAAACCTGCACTGAGAGGAATAAAGGCATAACAATAGGGGACACAACTACTTGCAGCCAATCTGCTAGCAGTACACCACCAGTTGATTTCAGCAGGCAAATTTCCCTACCCCAGTTGCTGAACTGTAAAAAGAAATTCGGTCCCAGCCATCCACATGCTCAGCGTCTAAATGCTAGCTTGGCCAAATTGCTAGCACTGCAACTGCTGCCTTTTCAGCTGGTAGACTCTGCGCCCTTTCGTGAATTTGTGGAATGTGCTGTACCACAGTGGCAGGTTCCAAAACTGCATTTCTTTTCACGTAAGGCCATTCCGGCTTTCTACCGTCATATGGAAGGCAATGTTTTGGCCTCGTTGGACAGGGTGGTCAACAGTAATGTTCATATTACTGCTGACTCATGGTCCAGTAGGCATGGGCCTTTCCTCCACAGCATGGGCCTTTCCTCCACGGCACACTGGGTAACTCTGCAGGCAGCTGGGAAGGATGCAAGACAGGGTTCAGTGTTGTTGGAGCTTGTTCCGCCACCATGCCTCCAATAAAGCTGGTGGTGATTCTGCCACAGCTCTCTGCTCTACCCCCTCCTCTTCTTCTTCCTCTATGGCCTCTTCTGTAGAATTGTCCTCTGAACCAGTAGTGCTCCGTAAGAGTTCAAGGGGCTACGCAAGCAGTCAGGCTAAAAGATGCCATGCTTGAGTTGGTCTGCCTAGGGGACAGGAGCCACACTGGGGCAGAGATTCTGTCAACTCTGCAGGGGCAGGCTCAGAGGTGGTTGATGCCACACCAGCCTTAGCCAGGAATGGTTGTATGCGACAATTGTATGCAGCACCAACCTTCTCTCCACCCTCCGACAGGGACACTTGACCCATGTTCCATGCTTGGCACACGTCCTGAGTTTGGTGGTGCAGAATTTCTTGACCAGGTACCCAGGCTTACAAGATCTCCTGAGGCAGGCCAGAAAAGTCTGTGGTCATTTCCGCTGGTCATGCAATGCCAGTGCTCAGCTGGCTGACATTTAAAGGGAATGCAACCTGCCCACTGACCGCCTCATTTTTGTGACATGCCCACCAGGTGGAACTCAACCTTGGCAATCCTGCTGGGGCTCCACACACAGCAGAGGGCCATCAATGAGTACCTGTGCGAGTATGGCACCAGGACAGGGTCAGGGGAGCTTGGCTTCTTTTCGCCACGCCAGTGGCTACTGATCAAGGATGCATGCACTGTCCTGTCACTATTTGAGGAAGCCACAAGGATGGCGAGCAGTGACAATGCATACATCAGTGACACTGTCCCTCTAGTCTTCCTGTTGGAGCACACGCTTCGTGGAATCATGGACAGGGCACTTGAGGCAGAACAGCGGGAGGAGAGGACTTCCTTTCCTCTCAAGGCCCCCTTTATTCAGATAGCATTCCTACAGGGCCGCCAAACACACAGGAAGAAGAGGAGGAGGAGGATTGTGTCAGTATAGATGTAGAGGATAACACGCAGCAGTCTTCAAGGGATGGTTTTTAGTCCCCAGAAACCCAAGGAGTTGTAAGTGGCTGGGAGGAGGTAGTTATGGATAATGTGATCCTTAGTGACCCAGAGGACTCAGAATCAAATGCTTCTGCAAACTAACTGCATGGCCTCCCTGATTCTGCAAAGCCTGCGAAAAGACCCTAGGATTTGTGGTATCAAGTAGAGGGTTCATTACTGGCTTGAAACCCTTCTTGATCAACGTTACAAGGGTAAAGTTGCAGAAGGGAGCAGAGGATTAAACATCTTCAGCAGGCCTTGAAGAAAAGTTTGTGTAATGCCTTTCTAGACCCTGGGAGGTTACCATTTCCTGGTGCTGGACAACGTGTTACTAAGACTTCGTTCAGTCAGAGGAAGAGCAGTGGAGAAAGTGGCCGGCTGACCGATGCCTTTAAAAAAATTTCAGTCCTCAGCGCCACGGTCTTATAGGTTCAAGCAACCATCACCAGCGTCTGCATTATATGGTGCAGGCATATCTAGGGGCAAGAGCAGACTTGGAGACCTTTCCAACAGAACATCCACTGGGTTACTGGATCTAGAGGATGGACCACTGGCCAGAACTTGCTCAATATGCAATTGAGCTACTGGCCTGTCCTGCATTCAGTGTGCTTTCTGAATGCACATTGAGTGCTGGACAACGAGGCTTCAGCTGCGGCTAACACGCGGCGCTCGTAAACTTTAATCTTTTTCATCAGATGGTTTAGCGCTGAACCATCTGATGCTAGCTTCCAACAATATTTTTGGTTTAGGGCACCACCACCACCCAAGGCCCAATTTTTCTGCCCTTGTTTAACAGGGGCATGTAATTACAATTTTTGAAATAATATTTAACAGCAGAGCCCGTTCCTGCACCCAACAAGAGTAACTGTGAGGGGTTACAGTGTTGTGGCACCGCGACCACCTAATCTTCATTGCGCCAACGGACCCAAAAAATAGAAAAAAAAGGATGGAAGACGTCCCGCCGACTGCTGTCTCTTGGCTGTAAGATTAGGAGGAAACACATACACAATATTGGTATAATGTTCAGCGCTAAACCATCTGATGAAAAAGATTAAAGTTTACGAGCGCCGCGTGTTAGCCGCAGCTGAAACCTCGTTAAGCCTCATTGAGACATCGGCTGTGTTTCTCTGGGTGGGAGTGGTCCAGGGCAGTCAAACTGATTGGCCAGAAACGCGTTCTGGCCAATCAGAATACGTTTCGAAGGCACAGCCTCGCCTTCTTCATCAGCTGATCCTCTAACAGTCGCATCACATTTATATAAAGGATATAATTAACCCACTCTGAGCCGCAATTAGCGGTGTCAGCTGGGAAGATAATGATTAACCACTTCAGCCCCAGAAGGTTTTACCCCCTTCCTGACCAGAGCACTTTTTACAATTTGGCACTGCGCTGCTTTAACTGGTAATTGCGTAGTCATGCAATGCTGTATCCAAACGAAATTGGCATACAAATTGGGCAGTACAACCCGCCCCCTCAAATGACCCCATTTTGGAAAGTAGACACCCCAAGGAATTTGCTGAGAGGCTTGTTGAGCACATTGAATATTTCATTTTTTTGTCATAAGTTATTAAAAAATGACAAAAAAAACAAAAATTTACACAAAGTTGTCACTGAAATTATATATTGCTCAAACATGCCATGGGCATATGTGAAATTACACCCCAAAATACATTCTGTGGCTTCTCCTGAGTACGGGGATACCACATGTGTGGGACTGTTTGGCAGTCTAGCCGCTAAAGGACAGGACCTTGAAAACCAATCACCGTCTTCAGGCTTTCTAAGGGCGTACATTTTTGGTTTCACTCCTCACTACCTATCACAGTTTTGGAGCAGTTGTCTCACTTGCTCTCAACGCTGATTGTATAAGTAAAGGTGATGGCTTCCCAGCCAAACAGGTTGCAAACTTTTGATCTGGTGAAACAGGGTAACTTGCTCTCAATGCTGATTGTATAAGTAAAGGTGATGGCTTCCCAGCCAAACAGGTTGCAAACTTTTGATCTGGTGAAACAGGGTATCAGTCATGTCTTATGCTCCTCCTTGAGGCCCCCAAAGTGCTCCTGGAGAGTGTGCACAGACGCCGTGCATCTGTGCACTGCTTTCAGTATCCCTCTGCAGCCCCCCTCCCGGCCTGGCGGAAGACATGTTCATTGGTATCTAACCAGGAGGAGGCATCCTCTGCTGACTCAAAAAAGTTTGACTGTCCCCCTGCAGTGATCCGCAACTTTGCAGGGAACAGCATGGCGTAGGTGGCTCGCAAACGCTGTAGCCTTTTCTTTACATTAGTAAATCTGGCTCTGCGTTTTTATACTTCCGCAGAGTAATCAGGGTAGAAAGAGATGCGGGCTCCATTGAACTAAACATTGCGCTTCTCTTCTGGCGGAGAACTATTTCCTTATCTTTATAATTAAGTAAACGGGCTAACATAGTGTGGGGCGGGTGCCCAGGTGGAAGGGGTCTGGATGGGACTCTATGTGCCCGTTTGACCAAGTACAGTGGGAAGGGAAGGAAGTGCCCAGGTGGAAGGGGTCTGGATGGGACTCTATGTGCCCGTTTGACCAAGTACGTTTGACCAAGTACAGCCTCCTTGCCAAAAATTTCCAGAAGCTATCTCTCCACAAATTCTGTGGGGTCTCTGCCCTCTGTCTTCTCTGGGAGCCCCACGATACATATGTTGTTCCTGAGCAAACAATTCTCGATGTCGTCCGACTTAAGTTTGTTCGCCCTGGTAATTCTGGCAGTAATTTGTGTGTCTCTAAGGAGTGGGGTTAGCTTATCCTCAAGATCACTAATGAGGCCTTCTGCAGCTGTAGTGCGTTCTCTGGTTTTCTGTAGGTCATGTCTTATGCTCCTCCTTGAGGCCCCCAAAGCGCTCCTGGAGAGTGTGCACAGACGCCGTGCATCTCTGCACTGCTTTCAGTATCGCAGCCAGGGTGGGTTGCACTCCCTCATCCCCCTCCTCCTCTGTGTCAGGGGATGGCTGGTCAGTGTCCTGTGAGGGGCCTTGTGCAGACCATGCATCCTCCAGCTGAGAATGAAAAATGGCCCGGGTAGCTAGCATGTCCTCCCCCCACCCTGTTCCGCGGTACCGTTCAGTCTTTTAGTGTAGTATAGCATATCTCGGGGGGGGGTCGTTCACTGTGCCCTTAGGTGTTTTAGGGGGCTTACCCACTTCCCTGTTCTTGTCTGTGCCCCATACACACTGGGAGAGAGAAGCCACGGCGCCATGTTGATTTTCTGGCGGGCCGCCTGATTCCAGCTGCTTGCGGGTCATCATGGTTACATTTTATACATTTTAGATATACTTCGGTTTAAACTGAGAGGGGAGCAGAATAGTTTCTCTATCAACCTTTTGTGTCCTTTTCCCCACAATGGTTGTGGTAGTGATTGTGTAAAGTGCTTTACTTGTGTATACTTCCATTTGTCTAGTGGTTTGTTTCCCTATTTATGTGTAATTTCAGCATACATATATCCTATTACCCTTCATCACATCTTGCAATAATATTTCCTCTTTTTTTGCCCATCTAGTGAAATATATGTGTTCCTCTTTCCCTGGCTAGTTTGTGCCCAGTATGCACATTAATGGTGAATTGTAGTCCCAATGATGCAATCTCCCCAATCCATCCCAAATCTTAAAAGTGTTTCTAGTTAGTGGGTTTGTGCTAATGGCTAAATCCCAGTATTGCTGTGGTATCCAGACCATCTTTCATAGATCGGCCTTACTTTGTATTATCTCTATGTTTACCCAGCTTTTCCCTTCTTTGTTATGAATCCCCTCTGCAATCTGGGAAAAAGACTCTGCAAATCTGGGAAAGAGATCGCCTGATAATATTTCTCAACATCCAGTGCTGCTAGTCCCCCTGTCCTTTTTTTCCTTCACCAGTGTTGCATATGCAACCCTGGGGCGTTTGTATGTGCCCATATATATTTATATTTAGGTACCTATATATAGGTATTTTTAATTGAATTGCTACTGGGGCATGATCAGAGAGAGTTATTGCTTTAATGTCCACGTTTTTAAGGGACGGTAGTAATTGGTGTTCTATAAGGACAACCTTGAAAATGACCCATGGACTGGGGAATAAAAACTATAATCCCTTTTCCCTGGGTGCCTACCAGCATCTACCAGCTGGCACTCCAAAAGCATTTTTTAACCACTTTTTGTCTTTCAAATGTGTAGCAAAAGGTGCCCCTGTAGTACCCAAGGGTCTATACTCAGGTTTAAATCTCCTGCCATTATACGTTTGCCTTCCTTTAAATACCTCAAGTTTTTTCAAAATTTTACTTAAAAATGTATCTGGTTCCTTATTTGGGGAATTAAGCAGCGTACATTCCATGTTAGACAATCTCCCTTTTATAAAAAGAAACCTACCCCCAGGGTCTGCCTGCTGCTCCTTTACTACAAATACCGTAGACCTATGGCCACCCCCCGTGAGTGACTAGATGTTGAATCACCATAAAACCACACGGGGAACAAGTCTGTACCCAGAGGCATGTGCGATATGTGTTTCTTGGAGACAGGCCACATTCCCCCCAATAAGATGCAACTCTTTATTTACCTTATATCTTTTACTTGGGGTGTTCAGTCCTCTTACATTATAAGTGATTAAGTTTATTGTGGCCATGGTTCATTATAAGGAGCACCTGGCAGACCAAAGGAGGTACAGGAGAGGAGGGAGAGGAGTATACCCCCTGTATCCCACCACCCCCAGATAAATCCCAGTCCCCACCCGCCTCCCCCCCTTAACATATATGTTCAATGTATGGGTCCGACGGCATCTATCCAGATATCGTCTGGTTCCCATACCTCCTGAGGGGGGTTTCTCCTGACCTTACTGACCCCTCTACTAGCCCTCCAGCCCCCCCCCCCCCATCCCTCCACCCCTCCATCTATTTATTTCTTTTTACTCTCTCAGAATAATTGCTTCATTACACACTGCATCCTCTAACTCTACCTCCCCCTCCTCTCTCCCCCTCTTCTCTCATTGTGGGTCCATTGCATGTTACTTAGAGCTAATGTTGTCCCACTATTCTCTTCCCATCCCGGTAGGGGGGTATAAGATCCAATTTACTACAAAAGTCCCGAAGACCTTCAGGGAATCTTAGTACTGCATTTCGACGGTCCTTTTTCCCCTTAAGACACGCTGGAAATCTCCACTGATATGGCACATTCAATGTCCGCATTTGCTCTGTCAGAGGCTTAAAGAGTCTTTATTTTGCAAGAGTCTCTGCTGATAAACCCGAGAATATTTGCAGCTCAGTTACTTCCTATAAGATTCCTGATGATTTCAGTATACCTTCCATAATTTTAGATTTCTCTTCAGCATAATGGAACCTAACTATTACATCTCTATGATTATCGTCCATCTGAATTTGATATCTGGTAATCCTGTGTCCATTTTCAGTATTTCTCCTAATTCTTTCCCTAGCATAGGGTTGAACAATTCCTGCATCACCTTCATCATTTTTATACTTCTCTGGTAGTCCTCTTATCCGTACATTTTTTTGTCGACTTCAATTTTCTTGGTCCTCCATTTTATATAACATATTTACTCTCTGGAGGGACTTCATCTGTTCGCTCATTTCCTCCAGCCTTTGATCATACATATCCTTGAAAAAGTCACGTGACTGTGATGTAACGCGTGGGAGGAGCCAAGGACGCTCTGTGCAGATCAGCAGTTTCACACAGTGTACTGCACTGAATCTGCTCCTGTCTAAGGCGGCTGACTGCTATAGTAAAACCTGCATATGCCTTATCATTATAAGGCACACGTGAGTGGATTGAAGTTTGCCTGTGTACCTTGGTATCCTAACTATTGCACAATGATTGTTTTTTTCTCTTATCTGCCTGTTTATGATTCTCACATTGGTTGTGAATAGAAGCAAAAAACACATTGGTACTATCAATGAGCACCTTAATTAAGCAAGTGTTTTTAAACAGCTTTGCTAGTGATCAAAAGCTCTATACCAATCAGGATTCTACACCTGTATAATTGAACCTTCTGAATACATCCCTATATATTTATTTTTATGTGGATTTTTATGTGAATTTTTTACACATTTGGTGTCACTAATTTCTTATAATTTTACACTATTTTGATTGCTGGATTTTTTAGGAATTTTTACTCACCGCTGGATTTATTTGACTATTTATATTTATTCTTATATATTCATTTTCATGCACATTGTGAAGCGCTTCAAATATCATTATTCATACATATCCATTCTTTCCTACATTTCTTCTACTCGATCTAGAGCCTGCTTAATGTCCGATCTAAATGCCGCAATATCTGTTTTCAACGATATTTCAACTTTAGCCAACATCTCTGCCAGCATCTCTTTAATTTGGGGTATGCCTGCTTGGACTTCCTCTAACCTTAAATCCTCCTCTATCTCTGGGTCCACACCTCCTTTCTTCTTCTGGTCCCCACTTTGTACTTTGGAGCTTCCTTGGGAAGTATTCCCAGCGTTTCTTGGCCATATAACAGATGTATCATTCACCTTTCCTACTTTGGTGTCCTCCTCTGTCATTTTTTGTTTACCAGCCCCAGTACGTACTGAGACTACCTGCCTGGGACTACCACGCCCGTCTTCTATTATACTTGTCTCTGCTGACATGTAACGGTGAATACCTCCTGGGCTCACAGCAGGTATAGCCTCTTTGCCCGCTTTACCTGACTTTCCTCTCATGTTTACTTATTTACTTTTTTATTAAGGGCACGTAAAAAATAAGTGGATATTATAAGATATTCATATATGTCTGTTAGATCTTCCTTCCTCCTTGGGAGAAAATAGACACTGATGAAAACCTCATAAATATATCCAGCCCCCCTGATGAGTCAGCAAACTCTATGAATTAGATGTCCTTCAGTAAATATAATTTAGTAATATATTATAATGTATAGGAGGAAGTTCAGTCCACTTTAGAGGTTTCAACAATTCTTATTACCAAGCAACAGCAACTATCAATAGCAGCAGTTATCAGCAAGTGTCGCCAGTTATCAACAAGTAGTGCCAGTTATCAAGTTATCAGCAAGTAGTGCCGGTTATCAGCAAGTAGTGCCAGTTATCAGCAAGTAGCGCCAGTTATCAGCAAGTAGCTCCAGTTATCAGAAAGTAGCGCCAGTTATCAGTGAGTAGCAACAATTATCTGCAGGTAACAGCAATTTTCCGCGAGTACCAGGAAATTGTCAACAAGTAACAGCAGTTATCAGCATGTAGCAGCATTAGTCAGCAAATGCCAGCAGTTAACAAGCAGCGGCAGTCTTCAGCAAGCAGCCACAGTTTCCAGCAAGTAGCAACAATTATCAGCAGATGGTTATCAGCAAATAGCAGTGGTTATTAGCAGGTAGTGGTAGTTATCAGCAAAAAGTGGCAGTTATCAGCAAGCAGCGACAGTTATCTGCAAGTAGCCGCAGTTATAAGCAAGCAGTGAGAATTTTAACAAATAGTTATCAACAAGTAGCAGTGTTTATCATCAAGTAGCGGCAGACATCAGCAACCATAAACAGTTGTCAACAAGTAGCAACCATTATCAGCAAGTAACCACTGCTGTTGGGGAAAGGAATATCAATGTCATTAGATAATGTATGGAAGGAGGCTCAGTCGCTTTGCAGGTTTCAGCGGCTATCAACAAATAGCAGCAGTTATCAACAAACAGCAGGAGCTATCAGCAAACCAAGGCAATCTTCAGCAGGTAGTGATGAACATCAGCAAGTAGCAGCAACAGCACTTTTCAGCATTTATCAGCAAGCGGTAGCAGTTGTCAACAATTCTCAGCAATTAGCAGCCAATATCAGTAGTTAACAGCGAGCTTTCATTTCTTCCTCTCTGGGGCACATAGGAGCTATTTAGATGGGTTAAAAGCATTATAATGCTCTCAGCTATTTTAATATGCAATGAACAGTTTCTTTTTCAAATAGCATTTCTTCCTCTCTGGGGCACATAAGAGCTATTTAGATGGATAAAAAGCTTTTTAATGCTCTCAATGCTATTAATATGCAATGAATAGTTCATTTTTCAAATAGCACAGGAAAGTAGGTTGTTTGCATGTTAAGAATAAGTTCCTACCGCATTCCAGTGGATCTCTCTCCTCCCGAATGGGACACAGCCCCTTTGCATCCCCCACCGTTTATATGGAGGTCCGTGCCTAGATCCCAGTCTGTACTACCTCTGAGCTAAGACAGGTTCTGGCTCTGGCTATATCGGTAGCTTCCTCTGTTCCATGGTCCGATGGGACTTGGAGGATCCAGAGTTGCCGTCAGAGCAGCCAGCGGGGGGGGGGAGCCAAGTAGGTCTCAGCAGGTGTATGCAGCAGGTGCATGGACAGCGGGATGGATCCCAGGATCTCAGCAGCCGTCAGAGCAGTAAGACAGTCGGCAGCAGGGAGGGGGTAGTGGCAGCAAATAGTACACTAGGTCTGGGCTAGATGTCGGGGTGCCAGGGTGTCAGAGTAAAGGCTGTGGGTGATCGCGCTTCCTCCTCCAGCGCTTCGGATCACAGTCCTCTCGCACTTCCACCTCCAGCATTGGTGGGAACCTTTGGGTGGAGATAGGGTTCTGGCGTCCAGCGTGAGTCTGAGCCACTACATGTCAGGGCTCCTCCCACACTCCTCACCACCAGAATTCACCAAGCCCTCATCTCCTCCTTTACAGGCCAAGTTAACCTTTTTTTTTTCTAAAATCCAGCTTCCCTATATGCAAATATACCATTAATGTATCTCGGTTGCAGAAAAATACAACTATTCTTTTTCAGAACAAGGCCTTACCTTAGCCCTTGCTGTATTTCTTAGAAAGTTTCATCACATCCTGACATTAGATGTAGGATGGAGAAACCAGTAAGACACAGCATCCCTGCCATCTCTCAATGCGTGTATTTGCCTGAACCAATGTGCACTTTGCCATTCATATCAGAAACATGCTGCAAATGTGCATCATGCTTGTGTTGTCATTACATGTTGAAAGCACCTCAAATGCAGCAAAAGTACCAAAGAATGCAGTAATGCACCATGCTCTGCTCCAAAAAAAGATCTGGAGTGATTGTCGCGCATAGGGCAGCTCATTCAAGTGAATGGGCTGCCCTATGCATGACGAGTGAAACCTCTCCAAAACACCCAAAACAAATGCATGTGGGAATGTGAGTTTTCGCTACATGGAGATGTGACCGAGGCCTGACAACTGAGTGTCTCTGTCCACTTCCTCCTATGTACCTGCATAAAGATAGCCATACACTATGCAATCTGATTGTACAATCTCTGCACAATTTCCTTTAGATTTACGAGAATAATGTAATAGGGCACACCTGATCAATCCATTCAATTTGTATCAAATCAGACAGACCCTTGTACTACATAGCTGATGGGAGATACAAATAAAATTGTACAATCAGATTGTATAGGAAATGGGTGGAAGGTAGTATTGTAATGAGGGAGGTGTGGTCCAGAGTGGTGAACACTCCCTATCACAGGGATATACTAAAACATTTAATGTGAAAATGGCTTTAATGTAGCTTAACGTGCAATAAAGTGCCTAAACCTCAATCAATTGCCCTGAAACTTTGCACAGCCTAAGTTTTTACCTTTCCAATCTTATCCTATAAATTATATGCATTTCGGTGTTCCACAAAGCAAACTAGGGACATTAAGTTTGTTTTTTAGTTAGCTTAATGTGGCTTAACATACTAAAAAGACCTTAAATTTTAACCAATTTCCCCCAAACTTCACAAAATAAAAGACTCTATCCATGCCAACATATTCTGAAAATTTCAGCTCATTTGGTAAATCACACCAAAAGTTATTCATATTAAGCTATATTTTACAATGCTAAAACATTTAATGTAAAGACCTTAATGTACCATATTGTGCCTAAACCTCAATCAATTGCACTGAAACTTTGCACAGCCTAAGATCTCAACTTCCCAAACCTATCCTATAAGTTTCATGAGATTATATGTTCCACAAGGCAAACTAAAGACATTAAGCTTCTTTTTGGGGAGCTTAATGTGGCTTAACGTACAAAAAAGACCATTAACCACTTGCCTACAGGGCACTTTCATCCCCTTCCTGCCCAGACCAATTTTCAGCTTTCAGCGCTCTCACACTTTGAAAGACAATTACTCAGTCATGCAACACTGTACCCAAATGAAATTTGCGTCCTTTTTTCACACGAATAGAGCTTTCTTTTGGTGGTATTTAATCACTAGTGGGTTTTTTATTTTTTGTGCTATAAATAAAAAAAGACTTAAAATTTGGTGAAAAAATGCCTTTTTCTTTGTTTCTGTCATAAAATTTTGCAAATTAGTAATATTTCTTCATAAATTTTGGCCAAAATTTACACGACTACATATCTTTGGTAAAAATAACCCTAATTAGTGTATATTATTTGGTTTTTGTGAAAGTTATAGAGTCTACAAGCTATGGTGCAAATCATTGAAAATTGATCACACCTGATCACACCTGATCACACCTGATCACACCTGATGTACTGAAGATTTATCTAAATTCATGAGACACTAACAAGCCAGGAAAGTACAAATACCCACAAAATGACCCCATTTTGGAAAGCAGACACCCCAACGTATAATCTATGAGGCATAATGAGTGTTTTGAAAGGTTCATTTTTTTCCAGAAGTTTTTGAAAAATGTGGAAAAAAAATGAAAACACATTTTTTTCCCACAAAGTTGTCTATTTTTAAGATATTTCCAACACATAGCATGTACATAGCAAAAATAGCACCCCAAAATACATTCTGCTACTCCTCCTGAGTATGGCAATACCACATGTGTGAGACTTTTACACAGGCTGGCCACATATAGAGGCCCGCCAGGCAAGTAGCACCTTCAGGCGTTCTACAAGCATAAATTACACATCTCATTTCTCAACCACCTATTACAGTTTTGAAGGCCCTGGAGCCCCAGGACAATGGAAACACCCACAAAATGACCCCATTTTGGAAAGCAGACACCCCAATGTATAATCTATGAGGCATAATGAGTCTTTTGAACGGTTCATTTTTTTCCAGAAGTTTTTGAAAAATGTGGAAAAAAAATGAAAACACATTAATTTTCCCACAAAGTTGTCTATTTTTAAGATATTTCCAACACATAGCATGTACATAGCAAAAATGGCACCCCAAAATACATTCTGCTACTGCTCCTGAGTATGGCGATACCACATGTGAATGGGGACCTTGGATTGAGGGTAGGGATTGATGTGAGTGTGCGATGTTCAGGGTTAGGGACAAGGGTCAGGGTTGTAGACCCACACTCACTCAGGTTGAACTGGATGGACTGGTGTCTTTATTCAACCTTACTAACTATGTAACTATGTAACTATGTGTGAGACTTTTACACAGCCTGGCCACATATAGAGGCCCGCCAGGCAAGTAGCACCTTCAGGCGTTCTACAAGCATAAATTACACATCTCATTTCTCAACCACCTATTACAGTTTTGAAGGCCCTGGAGCCCAAGGACAATGGAAACACCCACAAAATGACCCCATTTTGGAAAGCAGACACCCCAATGTATAATCTATGAGGCATAATGAGTCTTTTGAACGGCTCCTTTGTATCCGGAAGTTTTTGGAAATGTGGAAAAAAAATGAAAACGCATTTTTTTTCCACAAAGTTGTCCATTTTTAAGATATTTTGAACACATAGCATGTACATAGCAAAAATGACACCCCAAAATACATTCTGCTACTCCTCCTGAGTATGGCGATACCACATGTGTCAGACTTTTACACAGCCTGACCCTGTACAGAGGCCCACCATTGAAGTAGCACCTTCAGGCGTTCTACAAGCATAAATTACACATCTAATTTCCTGACAACCTATTATTTTTGAAGGCCCTTATATTTCTAACACATTGCATTTACATACCAAAAATTACACTCCAAAATAAATTCTATTGAGGAAAGGGTAAAAAAAAAGTATTACCTGTGGTTTTAGTAGTGTCCCAGAGGAGAGAATTGGTGCCGGCAGCAGGCAGCAGGCAGCAGGTAGCAGGCAGGGATGTGTTTAGCAACAATAGTAATTATCCAGGCAGCAGGCAGGAATATTGTCTATAGTCAGCACAAGGATATCGTCAGCACAGCCAAAGCATTTGTCCATAGAAATTGTCCAGGCAGAGACAGCCAACACAGCCATAATATTGGTCCTGGTACACCGTTACCTCCCTGTACTCATTATTGTACCGCTCTCCAGCCCTTCATAAACATACTGCCTCTTGCTACAGCTAATTATTTCCATAGTCCAGGTAGCAGGCAGAGGTGTGGTCAGTTTATGCTGCAGGCAGGGGGATGGCGGCAGTAAGTCAGCAGCAGGCTGAGGGCCGCAATCAGGTAAGACCTGTGCACAGGGGCACAGGGGTAGAGGCTTCGACCCACCCAAATCTCTATGAAGCCTCCGGACTCCAGACCCTAATCCGGAAATTACGAAACCTGGAGACAGCAAAAAAATAGTTTTCTCCATCCGGAAAAACATTTCTGGAGCCCCTCACATGTGAGACCCCTGTGTCCTACAGTAGCAGGGCAACAGATCAGTCCAAGTGGTAGGCAAAAGCAAAGTCCATAAAACAGGCCAGGGTCAGATGACGTGCAAGCAGTCCAAGTGGTAGGCAGATGCGTTGTTGGTAAAACAGGCCATGGTCAGTTCACATGTAAGCAGTCCAAACATTAGGCAGAAGCATAGTTGGTAAAACAGGCCAGGGTCAGTTCACATGAAAGCAGTCCAAACAGTAGGCAGAAGCGTAGTTGGTAAAACAGGCCAGGGTCAGTTCACATGTAAGCAGTCCAAACGGTTGGCAGAGGCTGACACGTACCTTGTATGTGAGCCTGACGTGCAGAGGGAGACCTCTCGTACAGCCCTGGTTCCCAGATCACTGGAGTTGAGGACAGTGACCGTAGGAGCACAGTGGGGTATGAGTGCCTGGTGGATTCTCTGGAACTGGAGATGATGTCCACTGGGAGACACTGGAACTGACTGGATTGCCGGGTGCAGGTAAGCTGGATACAAGTCAGCAGGTAAGCCGGATGCAGGTCAGCAGGATGCAGGTGAGCTGGATGCAGGTCAGCGGGATGCAGGTCAGCAGGCTGCAGGTGAGCTGGATGCAGGTAAGCTGGATGCAGGTCAGCAGGATGCAGGTTAGCTGGATGCAGGTCAGCAGAATGCAGGTAAGCTGGATGTAGGTAAGCTGGATGCAGGTCAGCAAGGTGCACACAGCAGGCAGAAGCAAGGTCAGACAAGCCGGGTCATACACAGTGGATCAGTTCAACAGATTCGGCAGGCAAGGAATAGTCAAGTTCGGGCTGGTTTCTGGTAACAGGAGATCAGACAGGCAGGTAATCAGAATCAGAGTCAGGGAAAGCCAAGGTTCAGGATTGGAGACAGCAGCGTGGTCAGAGAGCCAGGGCAGGTGATCGGATGCTGATTACAGGAACAGGTCACAGGTGAAGCTGCAGATCAAACAGCAAGTGCTGAATTGTGGAAGCCCCTCTTAAAGGCCACTGGGCGCCAAAGCCGAATCACTGTGCGTGCGATCTCTGCGATCGGCACATGCGCATTGGCGCACGCCTGTTCGTGGGGATGCGCCTGAGCCCTGTTGCAGGTCTGGAAGTAGTATGTCCATGACATTGCCCCCCCCTTAAGGGCAACCTCCGGGTGCCCAAAAGAGCTCTTTTCTGAGGATGTCTGCGGAAAAAGGCCTGGATCAGTTCTTGGGCATGCACATTTTGCTTAGGTTCCCATGAGTTCTCCTCTGGTCCATAGCCCTTCCATTTGATTAAAAATTGAAGTTGGTTACCTCTTCTCCTGCAGTCTACAACAGCCTCCACCTCATACTCCTCGTCCTTATTAATAATAACGGGTCCGGGTGGCCCCGTTCCTCTGTCCGGGAAAGGGTCGGGTACTGTGGGTTTAAGCAGAGACAAGTGATACACCGGGTGCACTTTGAGCGACTCAGGCAGGGTAAGTTCATAGGAGACCTCATTCAATTTCCTTTTAACTGGGAAAGGGCCAATGAATCTGGGTGCCAGCTTCTTTGAAGGGCAAGCCATCTTGAGGTTGGTGGTAGATAACCACACCTGATCACCTGGTTGGAGACGTAATTCACCTCTTCTCTTCCTGTCATAAAGCCTCTTGTTGGTTGCCTGCGCCTTGGCCATAGCTTCTTGCAACAACTTGTTGTTGCGACCCAGGAACTCGACAGTGCTTTGTACTGCTGGAACAGGAGATTCTGGAATAATGTTTGGCAGGAAGACAGGATGGAACCCATAGTTCGCAAAGAACAGTGACTGACCTGTGGCTGAATGGCTGGCATTGTTGAAAGCAAATTCCGCTAAAGGCAACAGTGCTACCCAATCATCTTGGACAAATGAGGTAAAGCAACGGATGTACTGTTCCAGGGTTTGGTTCGTCCTTTCAGTTTGTCCGTTAGTCTGGGGGTGGAAAGCAGATGACATGGAAAGTTCAATTTTCAGAATTTGGCATAGTGACCTCCAGAAGCGGGAGGTGAACTGGACTCCCCTGTCAGATACAATGTTGGTTGGTACCCCGTGCAGCCTTACGATCTCCCTGATGAACACCCGGGCGGTTTCCAAAGCAGACGGCGTACTCTTTAGAGGTATGAAGTGGGCCATCTTAGACAGACGGTCAACCACGACAAAGATAGCTGTATGTCCTTCAGAAGGGGGTAGTTCCACTACAAAGTCCATGGCAATCATGCTCCAGGGTCTGTCAGGAATTGGTAGTGGTCTGAGGAGGCCCCAGGACTTGGTCCTGGCAGACTTGCTTTGGGTACAGATGACACATGACTTAACATGGTCCTTGCAATCTTCCTCAAGCTTCGGCCACCAAAACATGCGCTGGATTAGTTCACGAGTCTTGTGAACCCCAAAATGTCCGGCCAGCGGGTGGTCGTGACACAGGCTCAACACTTCTGTCCGGCAACTTTCTGGCACAAAAATTTTGCTGTCCTTCCAAAGCATCCCATCCCTGGGTATCAAGATTGATCCTGGAGGACCGGACACCCCCTCTGAGGCTTGTTTTAGACCGGACATCAGGTCTGTCTGGAAAAGCATAAAGTTGCCCTCAGATAAGATGGTGTCCGGAACTGAAGTTTCTTTGGGGTCATCGTACATCCTAGAGAGAGCGTCAGGCTTGATGTTCTTTGATCCTGGCCGGTAGGTGATGTGAAATGAAAATCTGGAAAAGAATAACGCCCATCGTGCCTGACGTGGCTTCAAACGTTTGGCAGTTCGTAAATATTCCAGATTTTTATGATCCGTGTAAATAAGTATGGGATGTGCCGCTCCCTCTAGCAGGTATCGCCATTCTTCGAGTGCGGCTTTAATGGCCAAAGTTCACGGTCCCCCACATCGTAATTCTTCTCTGCAGGCGAAAGCTTCCGAGAGAAGAATGCTATGGGGTGCATGAGATCCTTGAGTCCTTGGCGCTGAGAAATAACTGCCCCCACAGCTGTTTCTGAGGCATCAACCTCGAGTAGGTAAGGAAGAGAGGGATCCGGATGGCTCAAGATGGGGGCAGAGGTAAAGAGTCCCTTTAGGGTAGAGAAGGCAGCTTGAGCCTGGGGATTCCACTGGAATCGGACGTTTTGTCTTGTTAGCTGGGTGATCGAAGAGATAATTGCAGAAAATCCTTTGATGAACCTTCTGTAAAAATTGGCGAAGCCAACAAAACGTTGCACCCCCTTTTTATCTGAGGGTGCAGGCCAGTCCAGAACAGCTGTGACTTTTTGTGGGTCCATCTTGAACCCTTCTGTGGAAATTACCAGGCCCAGAAATTGGATACTCTGCCGCTCAAATTCGCATTTTTCTGGTTTGGCGTATAAGCCATGCTGACGGAGTCGGCAGAGTACCATCTTGATGTGTTTCCGGTGCTGATCCAAAGATGAGGAAAAGATCAGGATATCGTCTAAGTAGGCTATGACGAAAATGTCCAGATAATCTCTGAAGATATCATTTATCAGGTGCTGGAAGGTAGCAGGGGCATTACACAGGCCGAAGGGCATCACCAGATATTCATAATGGCCAAACCTGGTACGGAAGGCCGTTTTCCACTCGTCCCCTGCACGAATGCGAACCAAATTGTAGGCCCCACGAAGATCAAGTTTGGTGAACACAACAGTAGTTCTTAATCTTTGAAAAAGCTCAGGTACCAGGGGTAAGGGGTACCGGTTCTTGACCCTGACCTTGTTCAGCTCCCGGTAGTCCACACAGGGACGCAATGAGTGGTCCTTCTTCTCCACAAAAAAGATCCCTGCCCCAGCTGGAGAGGTGGATGGCCGGATGAACCCCCTTTTAAGGTTTTCGTCAACATATTCCTTTAAAACCTCCAACTCCCGCTCAGACAGAGGGAAAATTCGCCCAAAGGGGATTTCAGCTCCGGGCAGTAACTCAATCGGGCAATCGTAGGAACGATGAGGAGGAAGTGTCTCTGCCCCTTGTTTACTAAAAACGTCTAAGAACTCGTGATACTGTTCAGGTACTGCTGAGCGTAATTCTGAGTCAGCTTCCAGGCACAGCAAAGGACCAGATATCTTGGAAGGTAAGGGCAGACAATGTTCTTGACAGTAGAGGGACTGAAACCTGATTTCTCCGGAGCCCCAGTCAATTTGCGGGTTGTGGGCCTGAAGCCACGGTAGACCCAAGATGATCGGGAACAGAGGGGAAGCAATAGCATCAAACTTAAGCAGTTCCTTGTGGTTCGAGACAGTAATTACAGGCAGTGGGGGAGTCTCTTGAGTCACCTGGCCAAATTTAATACGGGATCCATTTGCCAAGAAAACAGAAAGTCCTTGAGCCCTGTGCTGGAGTGGAATGCGTTGTTGGTTGGCAAAGTTCAAATCAATAAAACAACTGCATGCACCAGAGTCTATTATTGCAGTAATAGACACAGTCTTTCCAGAAAACTGAAGGGTGATGGGAATAGCCAGGTGAGTAGAGAGAGCTGGGTGACTGTGTGGTGGGATGGATGAAGATCTACGGTACTTGGCAGGACATGAATGTACATAATGGCCTGGTCCGCCGCAGTACAAGCACAGGTTGAGCTGTTGCCGACGTAGACGTTCCTCGGCAGACAATGCGGGTCTCATTAGTCCGACCTGCCCAGATTTCTGAAAGTCCGGTTTTAGTTTGGTTGGTGCAGGATTAACTGGGACCGGTCTAAGGGGAACAGGACGAGAGGTCGTAGGCACTTGGGGTAACATCCAAGTTGGTTGAGTCTGCTGGGTCACCCTCTCCATCCTGTGTTCCCGAAGACGACGGTCTATCTGAATAGTTAGGGTCATCAAGGATTCCAGGGAATTTGGTACACCGACCCGAGCCAGTTCATCCTTTAGTCCTTCTGACAAGCCTAGGTGAAACTGGTGCCGTAAAGCTGCATGGTTCCACTGGGTATCCGCGCTCCAGCGTCTAAAGTCCATTATACAATCTTCGACCACTCTGCGGCCCTGCTGGAGCGTGCTAAGAGCAGCTTCGGCAGTGGAAGTTCGTTGGGGGTCATCATATAAGAGTGACATTGCGTCAAAGAAGGATGACAAAGAGTCCAGAGAAACATGGTGTTCTTCCAGCAGGTGATGAGCCCAGGCTTGTGGATCTCCCAACAGAAGTGAGACAACAAACCCCACCTTGGTGTTTTCCCGCGAAAAGGTTAAGGGTAGTAAGGAAAAGTACAGCTCACATGCATTACGGAAAGTCCGAAACTTGCTTCGATCCCCAGAAAACTTCTCCGGAATTGGGACCCTGGGTTCTGGAGATAACATCATTACAGGGAGTGCGGGGGAAGCCTCTGATGACAACCCACTGGAAGAAGGGTTTGTAATACTCGTCCGGGACTGCACCTGTCTCACCAGGTGTTCATAGCTGTCCTGAAGCGATTTTACCTCTTGAGTGAGGACGGAGAGTAATTGGCAGATTTCATCAGTAGCAGAGGTCCCTCTTGCAGGCTCAGGCATGGCTGTTTGATACTGACACGTACCTTGTATGTGAGCCTGACGTGCAGAGGGAGACCTCTCGTACAGCCCTGGTTCCCAGATCACTGGAGTTGAGGACAGTGACCGTAGGAGCACAGTGGGGTATGAGTGCCTGGTGGATTCTCTGGAACTGGAGATGATGTCCACTGGGAGACACTGGAACTGACTGGAGTGCCGGGTGCAGGTAAGCTGGATACAAGTCAGCAGGTAAGCCGGATGCAGGTCAGCAGGATGCAGGTGAGCTGGATGCAGGTCAGCGGGATGCAGGTCAGCAGGCTGCAGGTGAGCTGGATGCAGGTAAGCTGGATGCAGGTCAGCAGGCTGCAGGTAAGCTGGATGCAGGTCAGCAGGATGCAGGTCAGCTGGATGCAGGTCAGCAGAATGCAGGTAAGCTGGATGCAGGTAAGCTGGATGCAGGTCAGCAAGGTGCACACAGCAGGCAGAAGCAAGGTCAGACAAGCCGGGTCATACACAGTGGATCAGTTCAACAGATTCGGCAGGCAAGGAATAGTCAAGTTCGGGCTGGTTTCTGGTAACAGGAGATCAGACAGGCAGGTAATCAGAATCAGAGTCAGGGAAAGCCAAGGTTCAGGATTGGAGACAGCAGCGTGGTCAGAGAGCCAGGTCAGGTGATCGGATGCTGATTACAGGAACAGGTCACAGGTGAAGCTGCAGATCAAACAGCAAGTGCTGAATTGTGGAAGCCCCTCTTAAAGGCCACTGGGCGCCAAAACCGAATCACTGTGCGTGCTATCTCTGCGATCGGCACATGCGCATTGGCGCACGCCTGTTCGTGGGGATGCGCCTGAGCCCTGTTGCAGGTCTGGAAGTAGTATGTCCATGACAGAGGCATAGTCAAAAAACAGGCCAGGGTCAGTTCACATAGAAGGCAGTGGAATGGTTATTTGAGGAAGCATGGGAAATGGTCAGCACAGATCATGAAAATGGGGAAGTGGTTAAGAATATGGGCTAATATTTAAGGGATGTGTAATATAGTCTGAAGCATTCACCAATGCAAAGGCCGGGTTCAAGGGGACACTGGGAACAATGGTAGCTGGTATCTCTTCAAAATCCTTTACTGCTGCATACTCGACATCTTTTTTGGCGTCTTTGGCCTGCTTCAGATGGGGGAATGTGGTCTGGGAAGTGGCGTTCATGCAGTTGGCTTACAGCATCAGAGCGAAGGTTTTCTGGGGGGGGTCTTTGATGGTAGATGAGGGACGTGACAACTTTTTCAATGAATTTTAGGAAGTGGGCAGGGCTTTCGGTGGATTTGGTGTAAATTATGTAGGCATTATAAATGGCCAAATGAATTAAATAGAGTGCTACTTTCTTTTACCAGAAACGGGACCTCCTTATTGCTAAATAGGGCTGAAGCATTTGGTCATTGAAATCCACCCCCCCCCATGTACAGATTGTAATCTTGTTCACATTTTGGCTTTACAATGGGACCTCGTCTTCTCTGAACTTCAACGGTAGTGTCGTCATGGATGGTGGACATCATGTACACATTCCTGGTATCCTTCCACCTCAAGGCCAGAACTTCGTTGCATCTCAAAGTTGCTCTTTCTCCCCTCCGCAATTTCTTGTTTACTATGGCTTGTGGGAAGCCCTTTCTATTCTTTCTGGAGGTTCCACAGGCCAGGGTTTGTGCGAGGTATAGGTGTTTGAAAAGGGGCAGGCTGGTATAAAAGTTATCCAGGTATATGTGGTAACCTTTCTTCAGCAGTGTGTAGGCCAGGTCCCATACAATTTTACCAGTTGTGCCCATGTAGGCCCGGCACTCAGGGGGCTGGAGCTGGGAATCTCTTCCTTCGTATATGCGGAACGCATACAGATATGCGTTCTCAGATATGCATGTCTCTCTCCCGCAAAGCTTATAAAATTTCACTCCGTATTTGGCCCTTTTGCTAGGAATGTATTGTTTTATTCCTAGCCGGCCAGAAAAGGGTACCAGGGACTCATCTACACATATATGCTTATCGGGGACATAGAGTTCTGCAAATCGATGGAAAAAGAAATTAATGAGTGGGCGAAGTTTATATAATTTATCGTAATTTGGATGATTGCGGGGAGGGCACTGGGTGTTGTCATTAAAATGAAGGAAGCGCATTATCATTTCGTATCGGGACCTGGGCATTACAGAAGAGTAAATGGGCATGTGGTGAATGGGGTGGGTGGACCAATAGGCATGTCCTTCATTTTTTTTTGTAAGCCCCATGTTTATGGTGAGGCCCATAAACATTTTGAACTCCTCCAGAGTCAAATCCTTCCACTCGAATGGACGGGCGTAAGAAGATTGGGGGTTGTTGGCAATATGCTGCTGGGCATATAAATTGGTCTGGTCCACGATGAGTTGCAGCAAAGTGTTGGGCAAAAATAAATTAAAACAATCAATTCCAGAAAAATTTTGGGTATTGGCCTGCACACCTGGCTGTGCCGTGAAAGGGGGAATTCTTGCTGATCCTGAGTCGGAAGGCAGCCATGTTGGATTGGCAAGACCTTCTGGGAGATATGTAGCGGCCCTGGCTCTTGGGGGACGTGGCACTCCAGTGCTGTTAGTTGGAGTTCATGTGCTGGCATTTGGGCGTGATGCTGTGGAAGTGCTAATACTGGGCATTTCTTGTGGCCTTTCACTGGCGGCAGCTCTAGGACTGGGCCTTTGGTTTTGGGGCCTATCGCTGGCAGCAGCCAGTACTGGGAATTTGATCCTGGGGTATATTGCTGGTGGCTGCCTGGTTTCCAGAGCGCCATGCTCTTTTAGGAGGGATCCATTCTTCCTCTGAATCATTTGCCGATCCACTACTTTTGATCGGTTCAAATGCTGAATTTGATTCACAGAAATTGGCATTTGAATCTGATGAGAGCTCCCCGCTGCTCTCATCAGTCATGGAGAGGATCTGGAACGCCTCCTCACTTGTATAAAATCTTTTGGACATTTTTTCTGATGGGCTGTGAGACAGGTGACAAATTACGGTTACTGATGGGCGACAGGTGATAGGTGACAGGTGACGGTCACTGATGGGTGACAGGTGATCGGTGACAGGTGACGGTCACTGATGGGCGACAGGTGATCGGTGATGTGCGATGGTCACTGGTGGGTGACAGGTAACGGTTGACAGTCACTGATGGCAGTCTCTGATGGTGACTGGTGCACTTTATTGGACTGATAGGTGACAGATGAGGGTCACGGATGGGTCACTGACGACGGTCACTGAAGGGTGACAGGTGCACCGCTGACGGCAGTCTCTGACGGTGACAGGTGCACTTAGTGGGCACTGACGGGTGACAGGTGCACTTAGTGGGCACTGACGGGTGACAGGTGCACTTAGTGGGCACTGACGGGTGACAGGTGCACTTTGTGGGCACTGATGGGTGACAGGTGCACTTTTATAAGTACTGATGTGGTGACTGTTGGGTGACAGCTGTAATTGGGGGGGGGGCAATGTGACAGGTTCTCTTTGTGGTGTTGGTGCAGTACACTACAGAACACACATAGATCGGTCACTCACTGCTCCTGGCTCTTCTCTCCTCACACTGGAAACGGTGTGTGAGGAGAGAAGAGCCGGTGACAGCTAGTAACCGGTCTATGTTTACAGTTAGTGATCGGCTGTGAATGGATCACAGCCGATCACGTGGTAAACAGCCACCAGCCATTGGCTGTTTACCCTTGTCGGTGACGAGCAGTGTTCCTGGGAACACGCCGCCACCGACGTGACCGCGCTGCGCGCTCCCGATCGAGCGCTCATGCGCGGTCTAAAGCGGGAATACCCTTTGTGATTGGCTGTGACGTAATCGCGGCCGATCACATGGTGAACAGCCATGCCCAATGGCTGTTCACCCCTGCCAGTGACGCGCTGTGTCCCGGGGACACGGGGATACCGACAGAGCAGGGCTGCGCGCCCGCGATCGCGCGCATGCCCTGTGTAAACCAGCCACTGTCATATGACGGCGGCCCAGAACAAGAGCCGCACCGCTCCGCCGTCATATGACGGTGGGCGGGCGGCAACAGGTTAACCAATGTTCCCCCAAACTTCACACAATAGAGAACGCTATCCATGCCAACATATTCTGCAAATTTTAGCTCATTTGGTTAATCACACCAAAAGTTATTCAAGTTAAGCTATATTTTACAATGCTAAAACATTTCATGTGAACAGCTATCTGTAAAAAGAGCTTAACATACTATAATGTGCCTTAACCTCAATCGTCTTGAAACTTTGCATAGCCTAATATCTCAACTTCCTACCTGATAATCACCTGAATAACCGCAACATACAGGGATATACAACCAGCCGCCGTCATATGACGGCGGCCCAGAACAAGAGCCGCACCGCTCCGCCGTCATATGACGGTGGGCGGGCGGCAACAGGTTAACCAATGTTCCCCCAAACTTCACACAATAGAAAACGCTATCCATGCCAACATATTCTGCAAATTTCAGCTCATTTGGTTAATCACACCAAAAGTTATTCACGTTAAGCTATATTTTACAATGCTAAAACATTTCATGTGAACAGCTTATTGTAAAAAGAGCTTAACATACTATAATGTGCCTTAACCTCAATTGTCTTGAAACTTTGCACAGCCTAATATCTCAACTTCCCAAACCTATTCTATCATGGATTTTAGTCTCCTACAAGGCACTGAACTTATTCTCTCTGGAGAAGAGACGCTTGAGAGGGGATATGATTTCAATTTACAAATACTGTACTGGTGACCCCACAATAGGGATAAAACTTTTTTGCAGAAGAGAGTTTAATAAGACTCGTGGCCACTCATTACAATTAGAAGAAAAGAGGTTTAACCTTAAACTACGTAGAGGGTTCTTTACTGTAAGAGCGGCCAAGGATATGGAATTCCCTTCCACAGGCGGTGGTCTCAGTGGGGAGCATTGATAGCTTCAAGAAACTATTAGATAATCACCTGAATAACCGCAACATACAGGGATATACAATGTAATACTGACACATAATCACACACATAGGTTGGACTTGATGGACTTGTGTCTTTTTTCAACCTCACCTACTATGTAATTGTAACTTTCTGTGTTTTGCATCTACAGATCAAAGGGATGAACTTTGATTTGCAGGTGAAGAGAGTTAAAGCAACCTTGACAAGTAAAAAAATATTTTTTTTCTAATTAAATGTTCCTCTGTTGAACCCCTTATTAGCCCTTTATTTTTCTCTAATCAGCACTGATTAACTCTGTATTCTCTTTCTCTATTTAATTGTAATTTTCCTGGTGATTTTTTTTTCTATTTTATTAACTAATAGTTAAACTTTTTTTCTGTTTTTGTTTGCTTTGCTTATTAATATTTTTTACACCTTTTTACATATATTTACTGCTGTAAAAAAGAAAAAATGCCTTTTGTTTAGTTTTATTACATTTAATTGTCTAAGGATTGCAAAAAAAATTATTGTTGCAGGATAATATTCACAAAAAGAAAGCCTTGTTTGTCCTTAAAAAAAAAATGCATGTATTACATTGTTATCTTTTTTTTTTTTTTTTTTAAACAGGTTTTTATTGAAGTTTTCAAGTAAAAATTACCATGTACAGATAGAGTAAAATAAGTCATTAATACAGGTAACGATGCGGACGCAGCCGCTTTGGTATTGAAATTAAGCAGTTAGGCTACGTATATGTGTTAGCTTCGAGAAACTAGGCATGTAACAATGGTGCTTACATTTAACATGAAAAATTCAGTGTATAATCTCAATTGGTAAAGATTAGTAATCTTTCATGGGTAACGATTTAAGTTCCAATCGTGATCCCTGGTGAGGAGGGTAAATGTTGAGGAAAGTATATTTTCAGTACTTTTCATAGTATATGTGTATATGGTGTCAAGCGGTATGATTGTGGTTTAGAGTGTGTAGAGTTTTGTAGAAGAGGCATATGGCTTTCGTAAGTGGTGGAGGTTAATATGGTAGGTCAATGAGAGGGTGTTTGGTTTAGAAGTCTGGTGTAATGTGTCTTGGTGTCCTGTGTGTTTTGTACGGGGTGGGGGAACGAACGTAGGGGTGAGGAGGGGAAATGAAGAAAATGGAGGGAGAGGTCGTGGAAAAGAGCGGAGGGGAAACAAGGAGGGGTCTGTTTCCTGCCACAGCCAATAGAGTCATTCATGTTGTGTATAGTTTGTATTCATTTGTAGTAGTGAAGTATATCCAAGTTGTCCATGTTTTAGTGAACTTAGCTTGTGTGTCATTGGATTGATGAACAAGGTCTTCCATGACCTTTGTTTGGTGTATGCGTTTGAACCATTCTGTTATGGTAGGTGATTCGGTGGAACGCCATTTGGGGGGTATGCACATTCTCGCTGCGTTCACTAAATGCATGGCTAAGAAGCGGTGGTACGCTGGTATGTGAGTAGAAGAGTGATGTAATAGAAACATTGCGGGTTCAAAATCTAAGGTGTATGTAGTGATTCTTGTGATCAGATTGTGGACTTCCTTCCAGAAGGGTTGGATTTTGGGGCAAGACCACCAGATATGTATTAGTGATCCCGTGTCCCTGTTACATCTCCAGCATATTTGGGGTATTGATGGGTTGAAGTGATGCAACAAAAGCGGGGTCCTGTACCATCTGGAGAATAGTTTGTATGCATTTTCTTGGACTTGCACGTTCATCGAACCCTTGTGGATTAGAGTGTATATGGTGTCCCAATCTTGGTCATTTACTTGTATGGAAAGGTCTTTTTCCCATTGTTTGTTGGTCCAGTGCAATGTCGGGGTGTGTTCGTCGAATAAGAGGATATATGTTTGTGAGATCAAATGCGGTATTGTACTGGTACTCAAGCATAGCTTTTCAAATGGGGTCGTGTTTCTGGACCAGTCTGTGGTGGTTGTTGTTTTGTTAAAGAAATTTCGGAGTTGGAGGAATGTCCAAAAGGGAAAGGAATCTATGTTCAATTTAGAGGCCAAAGCAGATTGTGATAAGAGACGTTTCCTTTCAAAGAAGTGTTCGGCTCTTATTGTCTGGTGGGGCCATATGTCTTGTAAGAAGGAAGTGTGCATGCCCGGGATGAAGTCTGGATTCAGTCGTAGAGGTGTCATTGGTCCATTGATTGTTGAGATTTTGTGTTTACTACATGCTGTTCGGAATGAGGTTAGCGTGGGGTTGATAAGTGGGTGTCGAGAATATTCAGAGGGTATAGAGGGGGAGTTAATCCAAGGGAGGTTTTGAATGGGAATACGTGAGAATGATTGTTCCAAATGTACCCAGTCTTTGTTTTTGGAATGTATATTCCAATCAATAATTCTAGCCAGGTGGCATGCTTGTTGGTATTTATGTATGTCAGGAAGACCTATGCCTCCCATGAGTTTGGGTGTAGTCAGTCTCTCGAAGCTCAGTCTCGGACGAGTTTTACCCCATAGAAAGGTCGTGCAAGCTTTACAGTATGTGGGAAAGAATTTAGGTGATATTTTGATTGGGATAGTTTGTAGGAGATACAAAATTCTGGGTAGGATGTTCATTTTGACGATTGTGGCCCTGCCGAACCAGGAGAAGTGTCCTGAGGACCATTTTGTTAAATCTGCTTGAATTTTATGAAGGAGTGTGGAATGGTTAAGGGCATATAAGTCTGCTAGAGAGGTCGGCACCTGGATGCCTAAGTAGGGAATTGCACGCTTATTCCATGTGAATGGGAAATTGAGTTGGCATTGTTGGCATATTTCTGGGGGTAGGGATATGTTAAGAGCATTTGATTTCAAAAAGTTGATTTGAAGGTTAGATAGGGTATGAAAGGTTTGGAAGTCTTTAAGTAGGTTCGGGATTGTGGTGAGGGGTTCTGTAAGGAATAATAGGATGTCATCCGCGAATGCTGCCAATTTGTAAGTGCGGTGTTTAATTTGTATACCTTTGATGTCTGCGTTGGAGTTGAGGCGTCTAAGAAGAGGTTCAAGAGAAAGAATGAAGATTAATGGGGAGAGAGGGCATCCTTGACGAGTTCCGTTTGACATGGAGAAGGCATCCGACAGGCGGCCATTAAGTTGGACCTTTGCTGTGGGATTAGAGTATAGCGCTAATATATAGTTTAGCATTATTTGGGGAAGGCCGATAGTTTTGAGGGTTTCCTTCATGTAGTCCCATGCCACTCTGTCGAATGCCTTCTCCGCCTCCAGGGATAGCATAAATCCCTTGTTCTTGCTGGACGTGAGCCAGTGGTGGATATTGAGGGTCTTTAGGGTATTATCCCTCGCTTCCCTTCCGGGTACAAAGCCCACTTGGTCAAGGCCTACAAGCTGGGGTATCAATGGTAGAAGATGATTTGCTAAAGTTTTTGCGTACCATTTAAGGTCCACGTTGAGTAATGAGATGGGTCTGTAGTTTGTGACTAGAGAATGGTCTTTGTCCGGTTTGGGAATTACTACTATGTGGGCTGTGAGGAGATCCCGCAGGGGGTTAGTAGGTTGTGCGAAAGTGTTAAATGCTTTTAAAAATGAGGGTGTAAGCAGTCCTGCGTATGTTTTGTAATAGCCTGCGGTAAGGCCGTCCGGTCCTGGGCTTTTGCCTGCTTTCAACTGTTTAAGGGCAGTGTCGACTTCAGTGCAGGTAAGTGGGGTATTTAGCTCTTGGGCCATGGATTCCGATATAGGAGTAGGGCTGTATTTTTTTAAGAAGTCTGATATCATTTGGGTGCGGGTGATGTTGTCTGAGGATGGGGTGGGGTTGGGAAGGTTGTATAGTTTGCTATAGTACTTTACAAATTGTTGAGCAATATCAGGGGTTTTGTTCAGTTTGCGTCCGGAGGGGTCAGTAATTTGGTGGATCGTCTGGTTAGATCGAGCCGTTTGAAGCGCTCTGGCTAGCATTTTGCTTGCTTTGTTGCCAAATTCATAGAATTTCTTTTTAGATAGAATGTAGTTTCGTTGTATCTGTTTGTCCAGTAGGTTTAGTAAGTCTTTTCTGGCCTGTATCAGGTCATTTAAAGCGGCCATTGCTTGAGATTGTTTGTGTATCCCTTCTAGTTTGCGTATCTTTTCTATTAAATCTGAGTGTTGTTTTCTTTTTTCTTTGTTTCTTTTGGCCGCAGCCGCAATGAAAGTGCCCCTAATTACACTTTTGTGGGTTTCCCAATTGTTTATAGGGGAGGTGTCTTCTGGGTTGTTTTCTTGGAAAAAGTGTTGTAAGGTGGTTTCTACTTCCTTCGTGATGGAAGGGTCAGTGAGTAATGAGGGGTCCAGTCTCCATGTGCGTGAGCGAGGCGTAATTTCGGGGAGTTTCAGTGAAAGAGATATGGGATGGTGGTCTGATATAGTCATGGGCTCAATGGAGGTGCGATGGATAAGCGGTAGGTCATTTTGTGACAGGAGTAGATAGTCTATTCTGGAGTATCGGTCGTGGGGTGTGGAGTAGAAGGTGTAGTCTTTAGTATCTGGGTTCAGGGTGCGCCATGTATCGTGAAGAAGTAGTTTTTTGAGTAGGGTGTTAATTACCCTGAGGGCTTTATATGGAAGTACTGTGGTTCCCGAGGATGTGTCTTGGATTGGGTTTAAGGGGACATTGAAGTCCCCTCCTAGTACCTTCCTTGAATGTCGTGAGGGCATTGATGACAAACCTAAAGAATGTTATTTGATGTTTGTTTGGGACGTATATGTTCGCCAGTGTTATTGTTCTGTTGTGTATCGAGCCTTTTAAGAAAAGATATCTGCCGTCTGTATCTATCAGATAGTCCGTGATCTTAAAGGGGCAGTTTTTAGCAACAAGAATCGAAACCCCTTTCGTTTTGTGTAGGGGGTTGGTGGCATGTGTCATGGATGGGTATTCGGCATTAGTTAGTTTTGGGATGTTATTAGAACGGAAGTGTGTTTCCTGTAGAAAGATGATGTTGGCGTTAAGTCTGTGCATGGTAAGAAGGAGTTTGGTACGTTTTTCTGGTGTATTGAGTCCCTTTACATTAAGGGAAACTATTTTGAGCGTGGTTTCATTGAGTTTCGTTGTTGTCAGTACCTTGGTGACTTTAGTCAAATTCATTTTATGGTGAGGTGTGGGCTGCGGCAGGAAATTTGGGGTGGTAAGGATTGTGATTTGGGTAAGGAGGGTAGGTAGAGCTTTCAAAGGGGTCGGGAAAGAGGGAACTGGCACGATGTGCTGTTCAGGTCACCTAAATCGGTGTCCCGAGCCACAGGGGTATATCCATCGGTACAAATCAGTGGATTTATTCTGGAAGTAATGAGTGTGAGTTGGATGATGTATGTGCAACCACTGCGTGGGGGTTGGTTTGGCAGTTGAGAGGTATGGTTGATGAAAAGAGTCAAAAATGCAAAAAGAAAGGAATAAAAGAACAAAAAAAATAATAATAAAAATAATAAAAATAATAATAATAAAAAACAGATATGAGTGACCTAAACGGTCCTTCTCACCATCAGCCTTCTACCTTGGATGCTGGGGGTGCGTGTTAGTTCGGAGGTGTTTATAATGTGGTAATGAAAGGAACGGACGCAGGGATGTAGTGTCGCCTGTGTGTTAGATAGATAGGATGTGTGCGTTGGTCTGGGGACTTTGGTTGTCAGTGATTGTAAGGGTAATGTAAGATGGAGTCATGTGAAAGGCTATCGTGATTTTATTAGCTGATGGGAGGGGTAAGTAGAAGTGCAGGTGCAAAGGGGATAACAAGCCACTACTTACTATGTTGGTATTTGGCTGAGACTGCTGGAGTCTGTCAGGTCTGAAACAAATAAACATTTTCAACCGGGTGCATTTCTCATAAACCATAACAGTTTTCAACAAAAAAAAGTATAAACAAACCAGGGCGGGAGAAAAGAATTTCATCCGAGAGCTTTCTAACTGGTGGGTTGTCTTATTCCCCCGATTCATTTGTCTATCGTGTGTGTTGTTCTAAGAGCAATGAGCGAGTTTGGTTGTATAACGCTATTCCCGGTCTCATCTGCTGGATGATGCTGTCGTGGTGTGAATTATTCTTGTATGAGTCGTTGGACCCCTGTTTTTATGCTCAGCATTCCGTGGATAAAGCAGCGGTGTGAGCAATGTTTGTGTGTGTGAGGATCTATGTGTCTTAGTGTCTAACGGTCTGTCTCATGTGTTGTGTGGTAGTCTGTGTAAGGAGTATATCAGAGCATACCGGCTGTCATTGTTGCACAACTAGGGGACAGCGTAAAACTTGGTGTCCGGTCGTTAGATGACCTCCCCATCCTTGTCCTCGTCTTCTCAGGAGGAGCAGTATTTTGTGAACAGTGATGGGGTATATGAGGGCTCCTGTATCGCTAGTCTAGGGTACCCTAGAGGGATGATGATAAGGGGTTGAGGTTAAAGCTCCGTAGGGTCTCTACGTTTCTAACTCTGGTTGTCAGTGTGGATCGTTAAGCAAAAAGTGGCTTAGGTGCGCTATAGAGGGGAAATAATGGTAGGGCAAGTCTCGGACAGATGATGAGGTAGACGGAGAAGATTAAGTAGTTATCTCATGTTGCTCTGCTACAAGGAGAGGAAAACCAATTTGTAAGACCACCTCATGTGTTGTGAGGTTTTGTCTTTCCCCCGTTACATGAGTAGTGTCAAATAGATGGTTAGGGCAGGGTATGGAGGTACCTCGTGTGCTGCTGCTGTCTCTGCGGGTTGTATGCGATAGGAGGAGAGTTAGTGTTCTGCCTGGGTGAGGAGGCTGAGGGTACGGTGTTGCGTTGTGGATCGATGGATTGATGTCCGGAGGGGTTACAGTCCTGGGAATTGCATTGCTGCGGCGGTGTAGTCCGTGATCGGAGATGTCCGGGTGATCTTCTTCGGCGTCTTCCGGTAGTCAGATGAGAAAATCATGTGCGGTTGATGGTCCGCCTTGAAATCCTATGCATATGTCCTTGCGAGCAGGGTATGACAATGGGTGAGTAGGATGGTCCGGTCACAGTTTAGCTCAGTATGGGTATCAGGAGCCGTTGATCGGGTTTTCGGGTGGTAGATGTAGACAGTCTTTGTTTGTTTGTATGGTGTATGTGGGAGATCCAGTGGAGATATCTGGCTATCATCAGGTAGGAGCGTGTTTAGCTGGGAGGTCATGAGGGAGCAGGGCAATCAGTTCTTACTCACTTTTCCCATGGAGGGGTAAGTTCTCAGTGATCCCGTCTAGCTCGGCGAGGCAGTGGTGCCGTCATGGGGCTGGAAGGCGGGTGGCGTGTGCCCAGCGGGGAGCCAATTCCGTTGTGGACGGTGAGCGTCTCCTGCGGAAGCTGGTGTTGTGGGCGTCCATCGGTTCTTCCCATGGTGGTTGTCGGTGGGAGGTTTGCAGGTTGAACTCCACATACCAGTCAGGTACCGGGGTGAATGGAATGTCCAGTGTACGGCAAAAGGTGTCAAGGTCCTCCGGAACTCTCAGGAGTGCTGATCGACCCTGGTGTGAGGCGGATAAACCAAAAGGAAACTTCCATCTATAACGGATTCCTCTCGTGCGCAGTACATCCAGCAGAGGGCGCAGGTCTTTGCGATGTCGTAGGGTGATGGCCGAGAGATCCTGATAGATCTGTATGGGGTAGCCATCGTATTCCACAGTTGGTTTTTTGCGGGCTTTTTGTAGAATGGTTTCTTTGACAGAAAAGTCATCTACATGGCAGATAATGTCCCTAGGTGGTTCAGTATCTCTCCCTTTTGGGCGTAGTGCTCTGTGAATACGTTCCATTGTGATCTCTTTTGTTGCCGTAGGTGATTAAATAGACCCGTCACTACTGGGAGAATCCTGTCCTGCTCCACTGCTTTGGGTATGCCTCTTACCCAAAGATTGTGTCTTCTAAGCCTGTTATTGAGATCTTCAACATGGCGTTGAAGATCTCTTAACTGCATTGTGTGGCGGTCAACATTGTGGTGGATGATCTTCACTGCGGCCTGCTGTTGAGCAGTCTTGTCTTCTACGCGCTGTATGCGGCCTGTGATGGCCTGCAGTTCATGTCGTAGATCCGTGATGGCCGAGAACAGGGTATCTTTTATATCCGCCGCAACTGCTTGTAGGTCAAGTAAGCTTGGTTGGCCGGTGGGCTGGTAGGAAGGATTCCTGTGGAGGGTGGCTGTGTTCGGTCGGCTTGAGAACGATCTCGTCGTGGGTTAGAGAGGAGGTTGAGGCGGGAGGAGAGGACGCCATAGTGGACCGCTGTGTTCGGAATATCTCCGGTATTGTTTAGCTCGTGCGGCCAGCGGTTTCTCTCGGGGATCTGGATCTGCTTTGTGACGTTCCGCGGGAAGACGTTCCCATAATTGGAGCGCGGATTCAGTCGGTAGACCCCGGTAAAGGCGGATTTTAGGCTGTGGTGAGAGGGAGCCAGAGGATCAAGCAGCCATCTTCTCTCGAGGCAAACCACGCCCCCCTACATTGTTATCTTAAGTCAGGTGTAAGCAAGCTCTGCACTCCAGCTGTGGTGATACTACAAATCATACCTTTGTCTCTAGGATTCATGCCTGATTGTCAGGGTCTTGCAATGTCATCGCTGGATCTAGATGGGACTCAAGGTAGTTTTGGGGGGGCTAGGGGGGCTGCTGCACACAGAAGGCTTGTTATCCTAATGCATAGAATGCAATACGATAAATAAACCTTCTGACTTTACAATCCCTTTAAGCTTGTTTTTTGGGGAGCTTAATGTTCCTTAAAGTGATTGTAAAGGCAGAAGGTGCATTCTATGCATTAAGATAAAAAGATAAAAAACCTTCTGTGTGCAGCAACTTCCCTCAGCTCCCCCAAAACTTACCTGAGCCCCTTCTCTATCCAGCGATGTGCATGAGTGCCTCGGCCGTCTGGTACTCTCCCTCCTGATTGGCTGAGACACAGCAGTGGTGCCATTGACTCCCGCTGATGTCAATCATAGTCAGGTAGCCAATTAAGAGAGAGAGGGGGCAGGGCCGAACCATGGCTCCGTGTCTAAATGGACACACAGAGCTGCGGCTAGACTCGAATGCCCCATAGGAAGCTGCTTACTCTGGGGGCACTTGGGAGGAGGCAGCAGTCAGGAGCTTCAGGGTGGGAACTGAGAAGAGGAGGATCAGGGCTGCTCTAAGAAAAAAAACCACTGCACAAAGGAGGTACAGTATCTCACAAAAGTGAGTACACCCCTCACATTTATGTAAATATTTTATTATTTCTTTTTCATGTGACAACACTGAAGAAATGTCCTTTAAGAGCCAAAGCAGGCACGTGCCCACTGCACGGTGGGGGACCCGATGCACATGGCTGGAAGGCACGATCGTGAGAGACAGAACGGGAGTAAACACACAAATCCCTGTTCTGACAGGGGAGGAGAGACAGATCGTCTTTTCCTACTACGTAGGAACAGCGATCTGGCTCCTCCTTTAGTCAGTCCCATCCCCTCACAGTTAGAAACACACCCAGGGAACACATTTAACCCCTTGATCGCCCCCTAGTGTTAACCTCTTCCCTGTCAGTGACATTTACACAGTAATCAGTGCATTTGTATAGCACTGATTGCTGTATAAATGTCAATGGTCCCAAAAATGTATCAAAAGTGTCCGATCTGTCCGCCACAATGTTGCAGTCCCACCAAAAATCCCATTACTAGTAAAAAATAAATAAATATGCCATAAATCTCTTCCCTATTTTGTAGACGCTATAACTTTTGCGCAAACCAATCAATATACGCTTATTGTGATTTTTTTTTACCAAAAATATGTAGAAGCATACATATTGGCCTAAAATGATAAAGAAATTTTTTTTTACTTTTTTTGGGATATTTATTATAGCAAAAAGTAAAAAATATTGTTTTTTTTTTCAAAATTGTTGATCTTTTTCTGTTTATAGCACAAAAAAGAAAAACCGCGGCGATGAGCGAATACCACCAAAAGAAAGATCTATTTGTGGGAATGAAAAGAACATCAATTTCGAGTACAACGTCGCACGGCCACACAATTGTCAGTTAATATGACGCACTGCCGTATCACAAAAAATGGCCTGGTCATTAAGGGGGCAAATCCTTCCGGGGCTGAATTGGTTAATCAATAGCCTTGAAACTTTGCACAACCAAAATTTTTATCTTCTTAATCCTATCCTGAAAAGTTTATGGATTTTGGTTTCCCACAAGACAAATGAGTGACATTTAGCTTAAAGGATATGTAAAGGTTCATTTTTTAATTTTTTTTTTAAAACAAACATGTCATACCTCCTCTGTTCTGTTGGTTTTGCACAGAGTGGCCCTCCTCTTCTGGGGTCCCTCAGCAGCGCTCCTGGCTCCTACTCTTCTTGAGTGAGCCATTGGAGAGCCGCTCTTACTTGGAGGAACTCATGCAGGCGCGCTCCCGTGTCCTGCTGCTGCGTCCATTGACACAGACAGCAGGACTCGGCCCCGCCCCCGGCTCCCACGTCATTGGATTTGATTGACAGGAGGAGTCAATGGCTGCGCTGCTATCAATCTATTCAATCAGGACCCGAGACAGCAGCTGGAGCTGGTGTGCTTGTCCCCGTCGCTGGAAAGACCGGGTTCAGGTAAGGAAAAGGGTTGCTCTGGGGGACTGCTGCATCACAGGAGGTTTTTCATCTTAATGCATAGAATGCATTAAGGTGAAAAACATTGAGGGTTTACAAACCCTTTAATTTTTGGGAGCTTAATGAGGTTTAATGTACACAAAAGAACTTGTGCAAAGTTCTGTGCAAAGTTACAAGGCAATTGATTGAGATTTAGGCTAGAGCTACACGATTCTGGCTAAAATGAGAATCAATACATTTTTTTGCTTAGAATAAAGATCACAATTCTCGCGGTGTAACATCTTCTTTCACATTATACCAAAAAAATTGGGCTAACTTTACTGTTTAGTTTTTTTTAATACATTAAAGTCTATTTTTTCCACAAAAAAAAATTGCATTTGAAAAACCGCCACGCAGATACGGTGTGACATAGAATATTGCAACAACCACCATTTTTTTTCTCTTGGGTCTCTGCTAAAAAAAAAAAGTATATCATGTTTGCGTGTACCAAGTAATTTTCTAGCAAAAAATTAGTTTTACTTGTAAGCAACAAATGTCAGAAAAGGTTTGGCCTTTAAATAGTTAAACTTCCCTCATTTACACGCTGGAGTTCTTTCCTTTGATAAAAGAATGAAAAGATACTTTGTTTCTACTTATTCATGGTGTTGTGATAAAACTTGTCAGGCTGCCTGGATTTATTTTTTTTTCCAGCTGTGAGAACTCTCTGCACTTGTTAGAAAGAATCGTGACATGCTGTTTTGAAGATCGCGAAGGGAAAAAGATTGCGATTTTGATTCTTAACGATTAATCGCGCAGCTCTAATTTAAACACTCTATTACACATAGAGCCCCTTTTACATTAAATTTTAAGTTCACCTTTACAGAAAATCTGTGAGGTGAACTTACACTGGACCCCCTCCCCAGTCCCCCCCCCCCCGGTCCGCTAACCTGGAATGCAGTGATCACCCGCTGTGACACATCAGGTCACTGCTTTACCAGTCCAGGGATTTGAAATCCCCATGGCTTTCTCTCTTCTTCTCCAGCGCTGACAAGATGGGCTAGGCGGGTCCTGATTGGTCGCCGCCATCCATGTGACGGCGCCAACCAATTAGAATGCCTCCTTTTTACGAGGTACATTTAGGAGATCAAGCCACGGGGATTTCAAATCCCCTGACCAATGAAGTGGCAACCCGATGTGTCACAGTGGGTGACTGCAGGGCTCCAGGTCAGCTGGACCTGGGGGATGGGGATAAGGTCCAGTGCAAGTTCACCTTACAGATTTTCTGTAAAGGTGAACTTACCCTTTAATCTATTCCAATTAAATGTTTCAGAAATATAATAAAATTGTTAAAAGTGAATAACCTTTGGTCTGTTTTACCAAACAACATGAATTTTTTAGAATACGCTGACATAGATACAGTCTTGGCCTAGTCAAAGCTTTCCCACACTTGAGCATTCCCATCTTCAGGACAAGCCTGAATGTAGGCTGTACGAAGACTGAGCACATGGCAATTCTCCTAAGTATATTTGCACTTCTCCAGCATGCACCACTGACCAAGAAACCCCTAGTGATTGGCTGGTGATCCATACACACACACACACACACACACACGCATAATATTCCACCATTGGCTGTCCCACACTATGGCCAGTACACAACAGGGGCTACGCAAGCTTAATGGCACAACAAAAATCCATGAAACATCTAGGATAGGTTTGGGGAAGCTGAAAGTTTGGGTTGTGCAAAGTTTCAAGGCAATTGATTAAGGTTTAGGCACTTTATTGTAAGGTAAGCCCCATTAAAGTGGAGTTCCACCCAAAAGTGGAACTTCCACTCATCAGATTCCTCCCCCCCTCCGGTGACACAGTTGGCACCTTTCAGGGGGGAGGGGGGTACAGATACCTGTATATTACAGGTATCTGTACTCACTTCCGGCATAGATAGCCGCAGAATCTGCGGTTATTTACACCACTTCCTGCTCCCTCCCGACACACGGGTCCCATAGGCAGCAGGGACCATCCGTATTGTGCTGCGCGACTCGCGCATGTGCAGTAGGGAACTGGGAAGTGAAGCCACACGGCTTCACTTCCTGATTCCCTTACCGAAGATGGAGGCGGCAGCACCCGAGGACGGAGAGACGGTTGCCGACATCGCGGGCGCCCTGGACAGGTAAGTGTCCATGTTTTAAAAGTCAGCAGCTGCAGTATTTGTAGCTGCTGACTTTTAAAAAAAAAATTTTCAGCGGCGCTCCGCTTTAAGTAAAATATAGATTAATGAGAATAACTTTTGGTGTGATTTACCAAATGAGCTGAAATTTTCAGAATATGTTGGCATGGATAGAGTCTTCTATTGTGTGCAGTTTGGGGGAAATTGGTTAACATTTAAGGTCTTTTTTGTACGTTAAGCCACATTAAGCTCCCCAAAAAACAAGCTTAATGTCCCTAGTTTGCCTTGTGGAACACCGAATAGCATGAAACTTCTTGGATAGGTTTGGGAAGTTGAGATCTTAGGCTGTGAAAAGTTTCAAGACGATTGAGGTTAAGGCACATTATGCTACGTTAAGCGCTTTTTACATTAAGCTGTTCACATTAAATGTTTTAGCATTGTAAAATATAGCGTAACGTTAATAACTTTTGGTGTGATCAACAAAATGAGCTGACATTTTCAGAATATGTTGGAATTGATAGAGTCTTCTTTTGTGTGAAGTTTGGTGGAAAATTGGTTAACATGTAGGGTCTTTTTTGTACATTAAGCCACATTAAGATCCCCAAAAAACAAGCTTAATTACCCTAGTTTGCCTTGTGAAACACTGAATCGCATGAAAGATATAGGATAGGTTTGGGAAGTTGAGATCTTAGGCTGTGCACAGGGGCGAACTGACAACTCATGGGGCCCCCGGACAATAGGAGATTATGGGGCCCCCGGGCAATAGGAGAAGATTATGGGGCCCCCGGGAAATAGGAGATTATGGGGCCCCCAGGCAATAGGAGATTATGGGACCCCCAGGCAATAGATTATAGGGCCACACAGTATACACACATACAGTATACACACATAGACACACAATGTACACACACAGTATACACACACAGAATACACATACACACACTGAAAAGGTACTGGAGAGGCGGGGCAGCTATAATCTTAGGAGTTTAAAAAAACACAGATTTTTACATACTGTCCCTGGTTTTATTGAGGCTGGCAACCCTGATGGGGCCCCTTAGTGGCATGGGGCCCTCGGGCAGTGTCTGAGTGCCCGAATGGTCAGTCCGCCCCTGGCTGTGCAAAGTTTCAGTGCAATTGACTGAGGTTTAGGCACATTATGGTACATTAAGCTCTTTACATTAAATGTTTTAGAATTGTAAAATATAGCTTAATGTGAATAACTTTTGGTGTGATTAACCAAATGAGCTGAAATTTTCAGAATATGTTGGCATGGTTAGAGTTTTCTATTGTATGAAGTTTGGGGGAAATTGTTTAAAATGTATGGTCTTTTTTGTATGTTAAGCCACATTACGCTCCCTAAAAAACAAGCTTAATGTCCCTAATTTGCCTTGTGGAGCATTGACATGCATAAAACTTATAGGGCTGGTTTGGAAAGGTGAAAACTTAGGCTGAGCAAAAGTTTCAGGTCAATTGATTGAGGTTTAGGCACTTTATTACACGTTAAGCTACATTAAGCCATTTTCACATTAAATGTTTTAGTATGTCCCCCTATCACACCCTCTTCTGTGATGCAACATGGAAGTGAAGGCTTTTGGGGGATGGCCTTCAAGAAGTGATTGCTTTCCATGTGAATATCTCCTAAACACCACAAGTTTAGGAGATATTCACTATACCTACAGATAAGTGTTATTATAGGCTTACTTGTAGGTACAAGTTTAAAAGCTGGGTTTGCTACAGTTTAAGACTGAATAAAAGCCAACCATATTGACCAGGTGCAAAGGGCACCATCCTGTGGTAGGCAGTGCACAATATTTTTTATTTTTTAATCTCTTAAAACATTTCATAAAATTTCTTAGGACACATTTTTTTAAGGTTTAAATATATCACTGAATTTACTGACCACCACAATATGTTGCCCCTTGCACCTGCTCAACTTACACAGTAAGGTTAGCTAAAATCCAGTCTTGGGTCCCATTCATATATCCTACATGACCATGGTGCAACATGTATACTGCAAATACCTGCACCTGGGATCAGATGTTCTAATATCTGCTCAGCCTGTACACCCGAGTGAAGGGCTGAAAAGAGCCAAAGCTGTCTGCTGCTGTAAACATGTATCCACCTGTATCTGCACATCCAGTGGTTACCTGCAGGTAGGGAAACATTTTGGCCCTTGGATAAAATCTCTCTGCATCCAGGATCAGAAATTCATCCCTAACAGCAGGTAACCACTGTGACCCACGGTTTATTAGTGTGTCACTCAGGCTTAATCGATGTGGAGAGCAATGTAGATGATACCGAATGTGCTGCAGGAGTGCTGGCGAGGGATGGCGCTCATCCCAGCTCCTGTAGTCACTGAAGGGAAGGGAGAAAAAAATCCCTGGTGCCACACATCCACGGAGTCCTATGGTAATGTAGTAGTGATGGGAGAGACCTCAGCCTGAGTTCCCGCCAGGCCACACCCCAATGTATTTTGCTTTGTCCCCTGGAGCTTAAACATGGGTTGAGCAGTTGACAAAAATTGGAACATCTGGGATCCTGGCTATAGGTATTCATGGTATATTTGCCATTCCATGGCCATTTAGAACATATGAATAAGATCTAAAGCCTGGTTCACATGGTAAGTTTTTTTTAGTTCAACCCAGTGGGCTGAAGGAAAAAAAAAACTAGGGAGCTTAGGAGGAGCTGACTGTACTAATGAGTACACACCACAATTGTGTGCATTGCGTTCTATTCAGTTGATTGGGGATGATTTTTGCTGCGCTGCATTGCAAAGTTTCATGGCCCCACTCTGCTGTCACATGTTTTTACCGTACCTCACCCAACATAAAAGTGTACATGATGTCCTTAAGTTTGAAAGACCTGAACCCCCCCAGGAAAAAAAATTATCTACGGCCCTGTTTGCCACATCCCACGAAGGACAAAGAAAAAGGCAAAACCCCTGAGGGTGGGACTTTAAGGGCACTAGCAAAAAAACAAATGAAGTAAAAAATTGTTTTATTGAGAATATAAACAAAGTACTGATGGTATATATTCTCAATAAAAAATGTTTTACTTCATTTGTTTTTTGGTAGTGCCCTTAAAGTCCCACCCTAAGGGGTTTTCCCTTTTTCATTACATGTACAGTATGCGCCCTTAAACGCACTCTGCACTTTGTGTGTAATGCATTGCTGAGCTCTGCATTCTGTAAGTAACGCACTGCTGAGCCCTGCATTCTGTAGGTGATGCACTGCTGAGCCCTGCATTCTGTAGGTAACACACTGCTGAACCCTGTATTCTGTAGGTAACGCACTGCTGAGCCCTGCATTCTGTAGGTAACGCACTGCTGAGCCCTGTATTGTGTAAGCAGAGCCGGACTGGCGTACCAGGATACCAGGAAATTTCCAGGTAGGCCGCCCGCCCAGGGGCTGTTTTGATTTGTGGGTGCAGGCTGCAGCGCTCCAGCCTCCTCCTCTTCTTTGTCACACACAGCGGGAGTGCTGTGTGTCACAGAGCTGGGTCTGTGTGTTGTCGGTGGCGCTGTTACAAGGTCCCACCCCCTAGACTGGCTGAGGTGATAGTAGATTGAATCGGTGTTCCCCCTATCACATGAGCTGGTCTAGGGGGGCGGGACATTGTTACAGCACCACCAACAACACACAGACCCAGCTCTGTGATACACAGCAGGAGATGTTTAAGAGCAGGCTATGGTGAGTCTGCATTCATAGGCACAGTGAGGCCACATTGATGGGCACATTGAGGCTGCGATTTTGGGTACAGTGAGGCTGCGATTATGGGAACAGTGAGGCTGCGATTTTGGGCACAGTGAGGTTGCGATTATGGGCACAGTGAGGCTGCGATTATGGGCACAGTGAGGCTGTGATTTTGGGCACAGTGAGGCTGCGATTATGGGCACAGTGAGGCTGCATTGATGGGCACAGTGAAGCTGCGATTATGGGCACAGTGAGGCTGTGATTTTTGGCACAATGAGGCTGCGATTATGGGCACAGTGAGGCTGCATTGATGGGCACTGGTGAGACTTCATTGATCTCTTGTACCATGTCTGCAGTCTCTGACCATCTCTTGTCTTATATCATGTCTGCAGTCTCAGAGGGAGTCTGGAGAGGAGTCAAGAGTGGGAGTGCTACCAGGATGGGGGTCACGGGAGAAGTCAGATGTGTGTGGACTGTGGAGAGGAGGCTATGGGATAAAACCAGAGCCACCAAGCTGGAGCTGACTGACTGAGCCCTGCATGGTGCACTTTAGAGGAGGTCAATCACAGCGCCGCCAGGCCAGTCTGAGGGGGGGTCACTGATGTAAGGGGTGCGTAAATACAATAATTTAAAGGGACACTGATATTAAGGTTTACCCCTTATATCAGTACCCCCCCCCCTTACCTTAGTGGATTCTTTCTGCGGAAGGTGGTCTCTGGTCACCAGAGTCGTCCACTCAGAGTTCCTGGGGTCCCCCTTGATGATTGACCACTGTTACCACTTTTAACAAGAATTTTCTCATATATATATATATATATATATATATATATATATATATATATATATATATATATATATATATCCCTAGCCCTATGTGCTTTCATATCATTCTATCTATATATAACACACTCTTCAAATATGCTTTAAAATGCATTGTTTTCCCTTTCATGAACAAGAAAATAATAACGTTATGATTTTGGGCTGATATAATAATGCTATGGAGCTGGTATGACATTTTTTCCAGGGCTGGTTTATATTCCCTGTCTGGCCCTGTGTGTAGGTAATGCACTGCTGAGCCCTGCATTGTGTAGGTAACACACTGTTTAGCCCTGCATTCTTTAGGTAACGCACTGCTGAGCCCTGCATTCTGTAGGTAACACACTGCTGAGCCCTGCATTCTGTAGGTAACGCACTGCTGAGCCCTGTATTCTGTAGGTAAAGAACTGCTGAGCCATGAATTTTGTAGGTAATGAACTGCTGAGTCCTGCATTTTGTAGGTTAATGTTTCTCAACGCCACTCCTTAAGTAGCCCCAACAGGTCATGTTTTTAGGATTTTCCTCAGATGAAACAGCTGTGGTAATTACGAAAGCCTCGTACACACGATTGGACTTTCCAACAACAAAACCGTGGAATTTTGTTCGAAGGGTGTTGGGTTCAACTTGTCTTGCATACGCATGGTCACACAAATGTTGGCCAACAATTACGAACGTAGTGACGTACGACGAGCCGATAAAAAGGAAGTTCAATAGTCATGCTCCACCCTTTGGGCTCCTTCTGCTAATCTAGTGTTTATCTCGTGTTAGTAGAAGTTTAGTGAGTGACGATTCTCGATTCTCGCTTTTCAGCCTCGTGCTTTTCAGTTCGTTCCTGCTTTTCAGGTTGTGCTTGTCGGTTCGTATCTGTTTTTGAGTGCGTGATTGTCAGGTCGTTTTTGTTTTTCAGTGCATTCTATTTATAGTTCGCTTCTGATTTTCTGTGAAAGCTTGTCCGGTCATTTTTGATTTTCAGGTCGTGCTTGTCAGGTCTTTTCTGATTTTCAGTGCGTTCTGTCAGTTTGTTCTGAGCAGCCGTTTGTTTACTAGCCATGTTGCGTTCTTGTCTGAGAGATTGTGCTGTTGTTGGGCTTGGAGTTATTGCTTTGACCCAAGTCCAGTCCATGAACAGGGGAAGGAGGAGTTCTTGGACCAAGAATTGGTTGCTTAATCGTGACCAATTCTGTCATATGCCTTTGCTGCGGGAGCTCCAGGAGAATAATCCTGATGATTTCAGGAATTATCTCTGGATGACGGACCCCTTCTTTCACAGTCTATTGACTTTGCTTACCCCTTATATTACTAAGCAGGACACCTGCATGCGGCAAGCCATCTCTTCCGAGCAAAGGCTCATCGCCACCTTGCGGTACTTGGCGATGGGGAGAAGTCTCCAGGACCTCAAGTTCATGACTGGGATCTCCCCCCAGGCTCTGGGAATCCTTCCAGAGACCTGTTCTGCCATCATTCAACTCCTGCAGAAGGACTTTATTCAGGTAAGTTTTATCCTTTATCATCACATTCTATGTATTTAATGTTTGCTAATGTATTATATACATTTTTTCATTCCATAATTACCATGATTGTAATATGCTGTGAATGTAGTATTTGTCCTCATGCATGCTGTAAGCTTTAAATGCTCCTTTTTTGTCCTTCATGCATATTTGTCTTCACTAAACTCCCCATGCTATCCTGGGCCCATACACACCTAGCCTAGTAACTTAACAATGTATTTTGTCAGCTCCATTGTAGTGCTTACCCTAAACACCCCCTAAAATTTGTCCAAATGTTATTGTTGTCCTTAAATTCAGGCAGAGTGCAAGAGGCTTTTTTGGGCGGCCCAAACTCATTTGGAACCCTCCCTCCCCCCAACTGCTAAGTCAACTGATACCAATATTCTATCTGCTGACTTTGCCAAACCCATACACACTATACCTACCTCTTTTGTGGTCATATTTATGGATGAATTCACCAAAGCATGTAGTGCAAGTGCCTGCCTGAATACTTTCAAATGGTACTGTTTAAAGTTTTGGTTTCCTATTATCTTTTATACTTTTTATGCCTATAGGCAATTGCAGAATGTATAAATGTGCTTCAATTTGTACAGTGTGTATTCATATTTTTGGATTATGACACTTCTTACCTGTCCAGTGGGCTGCCAATAATGTAAGTAAGGAGGGGCTAGCCAAAGTAACACACATTATTTAAGCATTCAGCTCTAAATTAGGGATGAGCCGAACACCCCCCAATTCGGTTCGCCCCAGAACCTGCGAACGGACCGAAAATTCGCACGAACGTTAGAACCTCATTGACGTCTATGGGACTTGAACGTTTGAAATAAAAAGTGCTTATTTTAAAGGTTAATTTGCATGGTATTGTCCTAAAAAGGGTTTGAGGACAATATCAGGGGACATGTATCAATGCAAAAAAAAGTTTTAAAAACGGACGTTTTTTCGGGAGCAGTGATTTTAACGATGCTTAAAGTAAAAAAAAAAAAGTGAAATATTCCTTTAAATATTGTTCCTGGGGGGTGTCTATAGTATGCCTGTAAAGTGGCGCATGTTTACCGTGCTTAGAATAGTCCCTGCACAAAATGACATTTTTAAAGGAATAAAAGTTATTTAAAACTGCTTGCGGCTTTAATGCTTTAATGTAATGTCAGGTCCTGGCAATATGGATGAAAATCAGTGAAACAAACGGCATGGGGGAGGCGCAACGTTCTTTATCCATACATTTTACAGGTCAAGCTCGCGCAGACATGGTAAAAAGGGCTCAGACAGTTTTTGCAGAGGGAGACAAGAATGGGAAACTCCTGGCTATGCTAGTTGCTGATTATCATCCGCTTACTAGCATTCCAATTATTAGAGATCAGAAGGGAGAACTGATTAGTGAACCCAGACGTATTATGCAAGAGTTTGTCAAGTATTATTTATCTCTCTACTCCCCAATCCCTTCCTATGACCCTGCAGATTTAGACTCCCTTTTAGTGGACTGACCCATACCAAGACTCTCAGAGGACGACATGAATAATCTAGAAGCTAAAATTACGACCAAAGAAATTGAAAAGGCGATATTTTCATTCCCCCAGAATAAAGCCCCTGCCAATTTCCCTGCCGATTTCTATAAGGCTAATGTTGAAGTATTGGCCCCTAGATTTAATTTACTCTTGGAATATTGCCATAAACATGACACCTTACCTGACTCTATGCTGGTGGCCTATATGGTTCTGCTTTTAAAACCAGGGAAGGACCTGAAGGAATGTGCGTCATACAGACCTATAGCTTTGCTAAACACGGACTTAAAAATTTTGACCAAGATTTTGGCCCTCAGACTGGCTACGGTACTCCCCTCTATTGTCAACATAGACCAAACAGGTTTTATGCCGGGGAAGTCGACTGACACAAATTTAAGAAGACTTTTCACCCACCTGCAAATCAGTCAAGGGCTATTAGCATTAGAGTAGTGGTTTCTATAGATTTTGAAAAGGACTTTGATTCTGTAGACTGGCTGTTTATGTCTAAGGTCTTGGAGATTATGGGGTTTGGCCCAAGATTCAGAAAATGGGTAGCCATGTTATACAGATGTCCGAAAGTGGCTGTCCAACTGGGATCATCCATTTCGGACTTCTTCGAAGTGGGAAGGGGAAATCGACAGGGTTGTCCGCTATCCCCCTTTTTGTTTGCCTATGCCCTGGAGCCCCTGGCGGTCGCAATTAGGTCCTCAAAAAAAAAAATAAGATCTATACGTGTGGGAACAATAGATGAATCTCTGGCATTATATGCAGACTATATGTTATTGTTCCTTGAGGACCGTGAGGATTCCCTGAGAGCGGCATTAGGAATCATTGATTATTTTGCCACCTTCTCAGGGTTAAAAGTAAATTGGGGCAAATCCTCCATTTTGCCAATAGATACAGAGGCCAGGGCAAGGGCAGATCCTAGTCTGCCGCTGCAGTGGGTCACGTCTATCAAGTACCTAGGAGTACAAATCACAGCAAATGTTCAAGACTACATGTAATTAATTTGCTGCCATTTATAACGTTATTAAAACAAAAGGTTCAAACATGGATAAAACTCCCGCTGTCCCTCATAGGTCGCATTAGTTTGTTAAAAATGAAATTTCTTCCTGTCATTTTATACTTTCTGAGACATGCACTTGTCTGGATTCCGAAATCATACTTTCGGAAGCTTGACAGCATCATCTCATCTTTTATCTGGGCTCTCAAGCCTCCAAGAATAGGCCTTAAGGTACTGCGGGAACCTGTCAACCAGGGGGGCTTGGCACTGCCTGATTGGCAAAAATATTATACAGCGGGGCAAATGGTCTTCGCTCGTAGGTGGTTGATGGCTGAGGATGGAGATGTGGCCACGGTGTTGGAGGCGGCCCACCTCGGATCATATGAAAGTCTTTGATTTGCCTTGTTTAGGGGTTTCAGATCTGATCTGCCCTTGACGTTGACAATGAAAGCCACCCTCAAGGCATGGGTGACAGCGGTGAAATTGGCATGCCCTAGCTATGGAGGGGTATCACCTTCAACCCCTATTTGGATGAACCCGACATTGCCACAGTTCTACAACCTACCAGATCCTATGATTTGGGCAGTTAAAGGAATCAAAACGTTAAGAGACATAACATCTTTTCGGGAGCTATTGACCTTTTCTCAATTACAATCGAGACATGATCTTCCCAATTCGTATCTGTTTAGATTTCTACAGGTTAGACATGCCTTCCAGGTGCAGTTTAGATATTTGAGGGTGGAGTCCCTGCTCTCGTCTCTTGAAACGTTATTGGCAGATGGAGACTTGGCCAAGCCTCTCTCGGTAACGTATAAAGAATTTTTTAAGGTAACCCCACTGGCAATCGCCAGATGCAGGGATAGATGGGAGGTGGAGGTCCCGGATGTGCAAGGGGAGGACTGGGACGAATTATGGTCCCAACCATTTAAGTAGTTGGTGTCTGCAAGGGATAGGTTGATCCAGTTCAAATTTTTACATAGAAGCTTTTATACTCCAGCTAGGCTGAGTAAGATCTTCCCTACGGCATCGGCAGAATGTTGGAGATGTTCTCGTTCACCTGCAGATGCTGCCCACATTTTTGGGCACTGCCCCCATATCCAGAGATTTTGGGAGGACATTACGTCTTGTATTGCAGAATTAATATCAGTACCGATTCCGATGACTGTCAGGGTTTGTCTGTTGGGTCTAGTGGATGATGCAGTACCAACACGTGCCATGCGAACACTGCTAAATGTGCTCCTCTTTTATGGAAGAAAGGTTATCTTGTTGGCCTGGAAAAAGCCAGAGGCACCGAGTATTTCATCCTGGAAGGGCCTAGTGAACTTCATGCTACCCTACTACAAGGCTATGTACGAGGCTAGAGGCTGTATGAATACATTTGATAGAGTGTGGCAAATGTGGTTTAAGTCTAGCACCACAGTGGGATAGTGGAGGAAGTTTTCTGACTGAAGGTGCTATATTTGGATGAAAATGTCTTCTGAAGGTCTCATGTATTTCAATGCGTAATATATGAATACTTACATAATTTTATCTTTTAGTGTATTGATGGGAAACTAAAGATTCTGATATCTTGTCGAGCTGTGGTTCTTGGGTGGTAGGAGGGGGAAATTAGGGGGGAGAGTGGGGTGTTTTAGATAGTAGGTCTTTGTTAGACAGGTTGAGGTCATGTTGACCTAGTATGGACATTGTCCTAGTTGGCATGTCCAAATGTTGTATGATATGCTTATAAAACCAATAAAAAGAATTAAAAAAAAAAAAAGACAAACGGCATGGGTAACCCCCCACTCCAATACCAGGCCCTTTGGGTCTTGTATGGATATTAAGGGGAACCCCGCACCCAAATTAAAAAAGGAAAGGTGTGGGGCCCCCAGGCCCTATATACTCTGAACAGCAGTATACAGGCGGTGCAAACAAGACAGGGACTGTAGGTTTGTTGTTAAGTAGAATCTGTTTGTAATTTTGAACTGGTACATTTTTAACGTGTTTAGCTCCAGCCAAAAAATCTATTTTAAGCTTTTTGGAAAACATAGGGAAGGGTTATCACCCCTGTGACATTTGTTTTGCTGTCTGTGCTCCTCTTCAGAAGATTTCACCTCACTTTTTGTCCCAAAGACAAATGTTTTTTGAAAATTTGGGGTTTTTAGTGAAACAAGGATTGGTGATAAAGCATCAGTGTAAAGGAGAAAAGTTTTTCCCATATTAACTCTAATGCCGCGTATACACCAGAGGACTTTACGGCAGACTTTGTCCTGCAGACTTTTCGACGGACTCTTTGCGACGGACTTTCAAAATGAACGGACTTGCCTACACACGATCAACCAAAGTCCGACGGATTCGTACATGATGACGTACGACCGGACTAAAACAAGGAAGTTCATAGCCAGTAGCCAATAGCTGCCCTAGCGTCGGTTTTTGTCCGTCGGACTAGCATACAGACGAGCGGACTTTTCGACAGGACTCGAGTCCGTCGAAAAGATTTGAAACATGTTTCATTTCTAGGTCCGATAAACTTTCGGGGAAAAAAAGTCAGCTGGAGCCCACACACGATCAAATTGTCCGACGGACTCCGGTCCGCCGAACCAAGTATGCTGTAAAGTCCGGTCGTGTGTACGCGGCATTACAGGAGAGAATTTCCCTTCCTAGGGGTAGATTTCATCTCACTTCCTGTTGTCTCCTTCCATTTGCAAGTAGGAGTCGTTTCTAAGTTGGATGTTTATAAGTAGGGGTCTGCCCTATATACTCTGCAAAAATTGGGGTCTTAGGTGTTGGTGTTGCCACAACACTGTAAGCCCTCACAGTTACTCTTGGTGGGCGCAGGAATGGGCCGTGCTGTGAAATATTAGATCAAGAATTGTAATTACATGCCCTTGTTTAACAGGGTCAGAAAAATTGGGCCTTTGGTGGTGGTGGTGCTGGTGCCACAACACTGCAAGTCCTCACAGTTACTCTTGGTGGGTGCAGAAATGGGCCCTGCTGTGAAATATTAGATCAAGAATTGTAATTACATGTCCCTGTTGAACAGGGGATGAAAAATTGGGCCTTAGGCACTGGTGCTGGTGCCACAACACTGCAACCCCTCACAGATACTCTAGCTGGAGCGCAGGAACTAGCCCTGCTGCAAAGAATTGCATCAGAAATTGTAATTACAACAGGGGCTGAGAAATTGGGCCTTAGGCACTGGTGCTGGTGCCACAACACTGCAACCCCTCACAGATACTCTAGTTGGAGCGCAGGAACTAGCCCTGCTGCAAAGAATTGCATCAAAAATTGTAATTACACGCTCCTGTTAATCAGGGGCTGAAAAATTGGGCCTTAGGCACTGGTGGCGGCGCCCAGAACCAAAAATGTTCTTATAAGCTATCAGCATGATCATTGAGGAGGAAGAGGATAATTACTCAGCATAACAGGATAGTCACTCAACATCAGCATAGGCAGTCTTTGAAGGGATCTGACATTTCAAAAAAAATTATTCGGTTACATCAGCATCAGGTGCTTGGTAGCTGGTGGCGATCCAAGACTGATTCATTTTTATGAAGGTCAGTCGATCGACCGAGTCGGTGGACAGACGCACCCTGTGATCGGTTACAAAGCCTCCAGCATCACTGAATGTGTGTTCCGAAAGAACGCTGGATGCAGGACATGCCAGTAGCTCAATTGAGCTACTGGCCCGTCCTGCATCCACCGTTCTTTCATACTGTTCATACTGTGCAAGCTCTGGCCAGTGATCCATCCTCAAGACCCAGTAACCCAGAGGATTTTCAGTGGGAAAGGTGTCCAAGTCAGATCTTGCCCCTAGGTATTCCTGCACCATGTAAAACAGACGCTGACGATGGTTGTCTGTCTGAACGCATTGGTCAGACAGACACCTTCTCCACCGCTCCTTCTTTGACTGACTGAAGCCTCAGCAACACGTTTTCCAGAAACAGGAGTTTGTAACCTCCCAGTCTCTGGGAACGCGTTGCACAGACCTTTCTGCAAGGCCTCCCGAAGATGTTTCATCCTCTGCTCCCTCTGCGACGGCAAGATAAGGTTCGCAACCTTACCCTTGTAATGTGGATCAAGGAGGGTTGCCAGCCAGTATTGTTCCTTCTCCTTTATACCACGAATACGAGGATCCTTCCACAGGCTTTGCGGGATCAGGGAGGCCATGCAGCGTAGGTTTGCAGACGCATTCGGTCTGGAGTCCTCTGAGTCACTAAGGACGACATGATCTGCAGCCACCTCCTCCAAGCCACGTACAAGTCCATGTGTTTCTTGGGACTGTAAATGATCCCTTAAAGACTGCTGCTGATGCTGAGTGCCAAGCTCCACCTCCATACTGACACAATCCTCATCCTCCTCCTCTTCCTGTGTGATCGGCGGGCACGCAGGAACACTCTCTGGATAAAGGGGGCCTTGAGAGCTAAGGAAGTCCTCCTCTTCCTGCCTCTGTTCTGCCTCAAGTGCCCTGTCCATTATTCCACGCAGCGTGTGCTCCAACAGGTGCACAAGGGGGACAGTGTCACTGATGCATGCACTGCTCACCATCCTCGTGGCCTCCTCAAATGGTGACAGGGCAGTGCATGCATCCCTGATCATGGCCCACTGGCGTGGGGAAAAAAAACCCTGACCCTGTCCTGGTGCCATAGTCGCACAGGTACTCATTGATGGCCCTCTGCTTCCTGTGCAGCCGCTGCAGCATGGACAACATTGAGTTCCACCTGGTGGGCATGTCACAGATTAGGCGGTTCTTGGGCAGGTTAAATTCCTTTAGAGGTCTGCCAGCCGAACACTGGCATTATATGACCAGCGGAAATGCACACAGACTTTCCTGGCCTGCCTCAGGACATCCTGTAAGCCCAGGTACCTGCCCAAGAACCGCTGCACCACCAAGTTAAGGACGTGAGCCAAACAGGGCACATGGGTCATTTGTCCCTGTCGGAGGGTGGAGAGGAGGTTTGTGCCATTATCGCAAACCACCATTCCTGCCTTAAGTTGGTGTGGCATCAACCACCTCTGAACCTGCCCCTGCCGAGCTGACAGAACCTCTGCCCCAGTGTGGATCCTGTCCCCCTAGCACACCAGCTCAAGCACCGAATGGCATCTTTTGGCCTGCGTACTTGCGTAGCCCCTTGAACGCCTACAGAGCACGGCTGGTTCCGAGGACAAAGCATAAGAAGAGGCCATGGAGGAAGAAGAAGAGGAGGGGGTGGAGGAGAGAGGTGTGTCAGAATCACTAGTAGTGGCATTTTGGAGGCATGGTGGTGGAACAACCTCCAACACTACTGCACCTTTTCCTGAATCCTTCCCAGCTGCCAGAAGAGTCAACCAATGCGCCGTGAAACTTAAGTAACATCCCGGTCTCCCGTCCCTGCTGGACCACGAGTCAGCGGTAATATGCAACTTACCGCTGACCGCCCTGTCCAAGACATTGCCTTCCACATGCCGGTAGAGAGCCGGAATCGCCTTCCGTGAGAAAAAGTGGTGTTTGGGAACCTGCCACTCAGGAATTGCACATCCCACAAAGGGGGCAGAGTCTACCAACTGAAAAGGTAGCAGTTGAAGTGCTAGCAATTTTTCCAAGCTAGCATTTAACCGCTGGACATGTGGATGGCTGGGAGCAAACTTCTTTTTGCGGTGCAGCAGCTGGGACAGGGAAATTTGCCTGGTACAATCTGACGTCGGTCTACCGATAGCAGATTGCCCACAAGTACTTGGCTGTGACACACCTAATTCTACACGTTCATTCCTCTCAGTGCAGATCTCAGAGAGGACTGAAGGTATAGTGGGGTTGGAGATCCCAGCTGATGAGCAGTAAGGAGAGGTCCTCTTTGTTTTTTGGTGTGGGTCTTTTAGGTACGCTTGCCAATGAACTGCATGGCAGGTCAACATATTTTTGGTCAAGCATGTGGTGCCCAAGCGGGAGATGTTTTGGCCACGCGAGGTATGCTTGAGACATATATTTCAAATAGCAGTGGTGCCATCTGATGCACTTGTCTCAAAAAAGGCCCACACCAAAGAACTTTTGGAATAACGCGCAGAAACAGCAGCACCCCGCACATGCGGAGCTCTGAGGTGTGATGCAGTCAGTGTGCTGCCCTTAGGCTGGCTCCTGGAGGGCATCCTGCTTCATTAGTGATGTGCCTCCTCCTCCTCCTCCCCTCTCCTATCAGGCACCCACGTGTTGTATATGTTGTAATATGTTCACCGATTTATGTGGGACATTATATTATTATATGTATGTACAAATACAGTCAATATTGACCAGGCCAGAATTCAATTGGCAATGGTTGATTTGTCCGAGCCAACTGAATTTTAACATAGCAAGGGGACAGCTGAAGACCATTTGATCTTATGCAAGTCTATTTGAACATTTCAAAGGGTGTTCAGGTGGTATCTGTTAATCTAATCTAATTACACATATCTAAGGGGACTTGTTGATGTTGATATGCGGGAGTGCAAATTGGGATGGTTTATGACTACAGCTGTTCACGGCTGGGGGTTGTTGTCTGTCTGAAAGACTAAAAGCAAATCAAAGTCCTAAATGGAGACGGCCAATCAAATTGCTCAGCCATTCAATGTCTAGTGAATATAAGGTGTTCAGTCTATAGTCAATATAGGCTTGTCTGTGTATAAAGTTAACAGACCTAGGAACATGGGACTCTGAATGATATACTCTGCTGGATATTTTTGTCATCTGTGGACTTTGGACTTTGTTCTGTGTTGGAAGTCAATAAAGTGCATCTCTCTGGAAGGATTGGGCTGCTGCGGAAGATTACTTACTAATTAATTACATTGGTGCCGTGACCCAGATTCGAACCAGGGTTGCTGCGGGGTTGAGTCAGTGACCTCATCATCCCCTCCCTCCTTATCACTGGAGCAAACCTGGAAGTATGCTGCAGCAGGGGGAACATGACTGCCAGATTGCTGTCCTTCTTGGGCACCCCCTCTGTCCGTGCTCACGTTACTGTCTTCATCTAGCTCAGTATCATCATCAGAGCCTTCTAAACACTGGGCATCTTCCTGGAGCATGTACCCAACACTGTGGTCAAACAGTTCGAGGGACTCCTCAGGAGGACATAGTGGGGCTAGGGAAGGAGTCACTGAGCCGAGGGAAAAGGCCGCGTTGGCAGCTGCTTTGCCAGACAAAGTACCCTGGGCATGGGTGAGAGAGGATGAAGAGGATGAGGACGGCTTGGTCATCCACTCAACCAAGTGTTGCGCATGTTGCGGCTCAACACGGCCAGCTGCCAAAAAAAAAGGCTAAGTGCTGATGAGGATGCACCGTGTCCACGACCAGCACTGTTGCCTCTAGACACAGAGCCTGCTTGCCCTCTTTTATTGGCTTGTGACTGTCTGCCTCTCCTTGTTGGCCTTCCAGACATACTAATGGCCTGCAGTGAGATGTAGCTGCACTAAGCTGGGATATATATATATATATATATATATATATATATATATATACTGATACTGCAGCTAGCAAAATCAACTGCCTGCCTGTAGTATTATTAGTATGAGAACACCACCAATCTTCTACAGATAGCTTTAGCTGAACACTGTGCAGAGGTCGCACTACACTAACTTGTAGCTTTAGCTGAACACTGTGCAGAGGACGCAGTACACTAACGTTTAAATAATGTAGCTGCCTGCGGTAGTGATAGGATCAGGAAAACAACACCAACCTTCTACAGGTAGCTTTAACTGAACACTGTGCAGAGCTCGCAAAAAAACTAACTTGTAGCTTATTTAGCTGCCTACAATAGTGATAGGATCAGGAAAATGGCACCAAACCTTCTACAGGTAGCTTTAGCTAATCACTGTGCAGAGGTCGCACTACACTAATGTGTAAATAATATAGCTGCCTGCGGTAGAGATAGGATCAGGAAAATAACACCAACCTTCTACAGGTAGCTTTAGCTGAACATTGTGCAGAGGTGGCACTACACTAACGTTTAAATAATGTGGCTGCCTGCGGTAGTGATAGGATCAGGAAAACAACACCAACCTTCTACAGGTATCTTTAGCTGAACACTGTGCAGAGGTGGCACTACACTAACGTTTAAATAATGTAGCTGCCTGTGGTAGTGATAGGATCAGGAAAACAACACCAACCTTCTACAGGTAGCTTTAGCTGAACACTATCCAGAGGTGGCACTACACTAACGAGTAAATAATGTAGCTGCCTGCGGTAGTGATAGGATAAGGAAAACAACACCAACCTTCTACAAGTAGCTTTAGCTGAACACTGTGCAGAGGTCGCACTACACTAACGTGTAAATAATGTAGCTGCCTGCAGTAGTGATAGGATCAGGAAAACAACACCAACCTTCTACAGGTAGCTTTAGCTGAACACTGTGCAGAGGTCGCACTACACTAACTTGTAGCTTTAGCTGAACACTGTGCGGAGGTCGCACTACACTAACTTGTAGCTTTAGCTGAACACTGTGCAGAGGATGCACTACAGTAACGTTTAAATAATGTAGCTGCCTGCGGTAGTGATAGGATCAGGAAAACAACATCAACCTTCTACAGGTAGCTTTAGCTGAACACTATCCAGAGGTCGCACTACACTAAAGTGTAAATAATATAGCTGCCTGCGATAGTGATAGGATAAGGAAAACACCACCAACCTTCTACAGGTAGCTTTAGCTGGACACTGTGCAGAGGTCGCACTACACTAACGTGTAAATAATGTAGCTGCCTGCGGTAGTGATAGGATCAGGAAAACAACACCAACCTTCTACAGGTAGCTTTAGCTGAACACTATCCAGAGGTCGCACTACACTAACGTGTAAATAATATAGCTGCCTGCGATAGTGATAGGATAAGGAAAACACCACCAACCTTCTACAGGTAGCTTTAGCTGAACACTGTGCAGAGGTCGCACTACACTAACGTGTAAATAATGTAGCTGCCTGCGGTAGTGATAGGATCAGGAAAGCGGCACCAATCTTCTACAGGTAGCTTTAGCTGAACACTGTGCAGAGGTCGCACTACACTAACGTGTAAATAATGTAGCTGCCTGCAGTAGTGATAGGATCAGGAAAACAACACCAACCTTCTACAGGTAGCTTTAGCTGAACACTGTGCAGAGGTCGCCCTACACTAACTTGTAGCTTTAGCTGAACACTGAGCGGAGGTCGCACTACACTAACTTGTAGCTTTAGCTGAACACTGTGCAGAGGATGCACTACACTAACGTTTAAATAATGTAGCTGCCGGCGGTAGTGATAGGATCAGGAAAACACCACCAACCTTCTATAGGTAGCTTTAGCTGAACACTGTGCAGAGGTTGCACTACACTAATGTGTAAATAATGTAGCTGCCTGCAGTAGTGATTAGATCAGGAAAACACCACCAATCTTCTACAGGTAGCCTTAGCTGAACACTGTGCAGAGGTCGCACTACACTAACGTGTAAATAATATAGCTGCCTGAGGTAGTTATAGCATCAGGAAAACAACACCAACCTTCTACAGGTAGCTTTAGCTGAACACTGTGCAGAGGTCGCACTACACTAACGTGTAAATAATGTAGCTGCCTGCGGTAGTGATAGGATCAGGAAAACAACACCAACCTTCTACAGGTAGCTTTAGCTGAACACTATCCAGAGGTCTCACTACACTAACGTGTAAATAATATAGCTGCCTGCGATAGTGATAGGATATGGAAAACACCACCAACCTTCTACAGGTAGCTTTAGCTGAACACTGTGCAGAGGTCGCACTACACTAACGTGTAAATAATGTAGCTGCCTGCGGTAGTGATAGGATCAGGAAAGCGGCACCAACCTTCTCCAGGTAGCTTTAGCTGAACACTGTGCAGAGGTCGCAATACACTAACGTGTAAATAATGTAGCTGCCTGCAGTAGTGATAGGATCAAGAAAACAACACCAACCTTCTACAGGTAGCTTTAGCTGAACACTGTGCAGAGGTCGCCCTACACTAACTTGTAGCTTTAGCTGAACACTGTGCGGAGGTCGCACTACACTAACGTGTAAATAATACAGCTGCCTGCGGTAGTTATAGGATCAGGAAAACAACACCAACCTTCTACAGGTAGCTTTAGCTGAACACTGTGCAGAGGTCTCACTACACTAACGTGTAAATAATGTAGCTGCCTGCGGTAGTGATAGGATCAGGAAAACAGCACCAACCTTCTACAGGTAGCTTTAGCTGAACACTATCCAGAGGTCGCACTACACTAACGTGTAAATAATATAGCTGCCTGCGATAGTGATAGGATAAGGAAAACACCACCAACCTTTTACAGGTAGCTTTAGGTGAACACTGTGCAGAGGTCACACTACACTAACTTGTAGCTTTAGCTGAAAACTATGCGGAGGTCGCACTACACTAACTTGTAGCTTTAGCTGAACACTGTGCAGAGGATGCACTACACTAACGTTTAAATAATGTAGCTGCCTGCGGTAGTGATAGGATCAGGAAAACACCACCAACTTTCTACAGGTAGCTGTAGCTGAACACTGTGCAGAAGTCGCACTACACTAACGTGTAAATAATGTAGCTGCCTGCGGTAGTGATAGGATCAGGAAAACAACACCAACCTTCTACAGGTAGCTTTAGCTGAACACTATCCAGAGGTCGCACTACACTAACGTGTAAATAATATAGCTGCCTGCGATAGTGATAGGATAAGGAAAACACCACCAACCTTCTACAGGTAGCTTTAGCTGAAAACTGTGCAGAGGTCGCAAAACACTAACGTGTAAATAATGTAGCTGCCTGCGGTAGTGATAGGATCAGGAAAGCGGCACCAACCTTCTCCAGGTAGCTTTAGCTGAACACTGTGCAGAGGTCGCAATACACTAACGTGTAAATAATGTAGCTGCCTGCAGTAGTGATAGGATCAAGAAAACAACACCAACCTTCTACAGGTAGCTTTAGCTGAACACTGTGCAGAGGTCGCCCTACACTAACTTGTAGCTTTAGCTGAACACTGTGCGGAGGTCGCACTACACTAACGTGTAAATAATATAGCTGCCTGCGATAGTGATAGGATAAGGAAAACACCACCAACCTTCTACAGGTAGCTTTAGCTGAACACTGTGCAGAGGTCGCACTACACTAACGTGTAAATAATGTAGCTGCCTGCAGTAGTGATAGGATCAGGAAAACAACACCAACCTTCTACAGGTAGCTTTAGCAGAACACTATCCAGAGGTCGCACTAAACTAATGTGTAAATAATGTAGCTGCCTGCGGTAGTGATAGGATCAGGAAAACAACATCAACCTTCTACAGGTAGCTTTAGCTGATAACTGTGCAGAGGTTGAACTACAATAACATGTAAATAATGTAGCTGCCTGCGGTAGTGATAGGATCAGGAAAGCAACACCAACCTTCTACAGGTAGCTTTAGCTGAACACTGTGCAGAGGTCGCACTACACTAACTTGTAGCTTTAGCTAAACACTGTGCAGAGGATGCACTACACTAACGTTTAAATAATGTAGCTGCCTACGATAGTGATAGGATCAGGAAAACACCACCAACCTTCTACAGGTAGCTTTAGCTGAACACTGTGCAGAGGTCGCACTACACTAACGTGTAAATAATGTAGCTGCCTGCGGTAGTGATAGGATCAGGAAAACAACACCAACCTTCTACAGGTAGCTTTAGCTGAACACTGTGTAGAGGTCGCACTACACTAACGTGTAAAGAATGTAGCTACCTGCGGTAGTGATAGGATCAGGAAAACAACACCAACCTTCTACAGGTAGCTTTAGCTGAGCACTGTGCAGAGCTCGCAAAAAAACGAACTTGTAGCTTATTTAGCTGCCTGCAATAGTGATAGGATCAGGAAAATGGCACCAACCTTCTACAGGTAGCTTTAGCTGAACACTATCCAGAGGTCGCACTACACTAACGTGTAAATAATATAGCTGCCTGCGATAGTGATAGGATATGGAAAAAACCACCAACCTTCTACAGGTAGCTTTAGCTGAACACTGTGCAAAGGTCGCACTACACTAACGTGTAAATAATGTAGCTGCCGGCGGTAGTGATAGGATCAGGAAAACATCACCAACCTTCTATAGATAGCTTTAGCTGAACACTGTGCAGAGGTTGCACTACACTAATGTGTAAATAATGTAGCTGCCTGCAGTAGTGATTAGATCAGGAAAACCCCACCAATCTTCTACAGGTAGCTTTAGCTGAACACTGTGCAGAGGTCGCACTACACTAACGTGTAAATAATATAGCTGCCTGCGGTAGTTATAGGATCAGGAAAACAACACCAACCTTCTACAGGTAGCTTTAGCTGAACACTGTGCAGAAGTCGCAATACACTAACGTGTAAATAATGTAGCTGCCTGCGGTAGTGATAGGATCAGGGAAACAACACCAACCTTCTATAGGTAGCTTTAGCTGAACACTGTGCAGAGGTTGCACTACACTAATGTGTAAATAATGTAGCTGCCTGCAGTAGTGATTAGATCAGGAAAACACCACCAATCTTCTACAGGTAGCTTTAGCTGAACACTGTGCAGAGGTCGCACTACACTAACGTGTAAATAATATAGCTGCCTGCGGTAGTTATAGGATCAGGAAAACAACACCAACCTTCTACAGGTAGCTTTAGCTGAACACTGTGCAGAGGTCGCACTACACTAACGTGTAAATAATGTAGCTGCCTGCGGTAGTGATAGGATCAGGAAAACAACACCAACCTTCTACAGGTAGCTTTAGCTGAACACTATCCAGAGGTCCCACTACACTAACGTGTAAATAATATAGCTGCCTGCGATAGTGATAGGATATGGAAAACACCACCAACCTTCTACAGGTAGCTTTAGCTGAACACTGTGCAGAAGTCGCACTACACTAACGTGTAAATAATGTAGCTGCCTGCGGTAGTGATAGGATCAGGAAAACAACACCAACCTTCTACAGGTAGCTTTAGCTGAACACTATCCAGAGGTCGCACTACACTAACGTGTAAATAATATAGCTGCCTGCGATAGTGATAGGATAAGGAAAACACCACCAACCTTCTACAGGTAGCTTTAGCTGAACACTGTGCAGAGGTCGCACTACACTAACGTGTAAATAATGTAGCTGCCTGCGGTAGTGATAGGATCAGGAAAGCGGCACCAATCTTCTACAGGTAGCTTTAGCTGAACACTGTGCAGAGGTCGCACTACACTAACGTGTAAATAATGTAGCTGCCTGCAGTAGTGATAGGATCAGGAAAACAACACCAACCTTCTACAGGTAGCTTTAGCTGAACACTGTGCAGAGGTCGCCCTACACTAACGTGTAGCTTTAGCTGAACACTGTGCGGAGGTCGCACTACACTAACTTGTAGCTTTAGCTGAACACTGTGCAGAGGATGCACTACACTAACGTTTAAATAATGTAGCTGCCGGCGGTAGTGATAGGATCAGGAAAACACCACCAACCTTCTATAGGTAGCTTTAGCTGAACACTGTGCAGAGGTTGCACTACACTAATGTGTAAATAATGTAGCTGCCTGCAGTAGTGATTAGATCAGGAAAACACCACCAATCTTCTACAGGTAGCTTTAGCTGAACACTGTGCAGAGGTCGCACTACACTAACGTGTAAATAATATAGCTGCCTGCGGTAGTTATAGGATCAGGAAAACAACACCAACCTTCTACAGGTAGCTTTAGCTGAACACTGTGCAGAAGTCGCAATACACTAACGTGTAAATAATGTAGCTGCCTGCGGTAGTGATAGGATCAGGAAAACAACACCAACCTTCTATAGGTAGCTTTAGCTGAACACTGTGCAGAGGTTGCACTACACTAATGTGTAAATAATGTAGCTGCCTGCAGTAGTGATTAGATCAGGAAAACACCACCAATCTTCTACAGGTAGCTTTAGCTGAACACTGTGCAGAGGTCGCACTACACTAACGTGTAAATAATATAGCTGCCTGCGGTAGTTATAGGATCAGGAAAACAACACCAACCTTCTACAGGTAGCTTTAGCTGAACACTGTGCAGAGGTCGCACTACACTAACGTGTAAATAATATAGCTGCCTGCGATAGTGATAGGATATGGAAAACACCACCAACCTTCTACAGGTAGCTTTAGCTGAACACTGTGCAGAAGTCGCACTACACTAACGTGTAAATAATGTAGCTGCCTGCGGTAGTGATAGGATCAGGAAAACAACACCAACCTTCTACAGGTAGCTTTAGCTGAACACTATCCAGAGGTCGCACTACACTAACGTGTAAATAATATAGCTGCCTGCGATAGTGATAGGATAAGGAAAACACCACCAACCTTTTACAGGTAGCTTTATATGAACACTGTGCAGAGGTCGCACTACACTAACTTGTAGCTTTAGCTGAACACTGTGCGGAGGTCGCACTACACTAACGTGTAAATATTGTAGCTGCCTGCGGTAGTGATAGGATCAGGAAAACACCACCAACTTTCTACAGGTAGCTGTAGCTGAACACTGTGCAGAAGTCGCACTACACTAACGTGTAAATAATGTAGCTGCCTACGGTAGTGATAGGATCAGGAAAACAACACCAACCTTCTACAGGTAGCTTTAGCTGAACACTATCCAGAGGTCGCACTACACTAACGTGTAAATAATATAGCTGCCTGCGATAGTGATAGGATAAGGAAAACACCACCAACCTTCTACAGGTAGCTTTAGCTGAACACTGTGCAGAGGTCGCACTACACTAACGTGTAAATAATGTAGCTGCCTGCGGTAGTGATAGGATCAGGAAAGCGGCACCAATCTTCTACCGGTAGCTTTAGCTGAACACTGTGCAGAGGTCGCACTACACTAACGTGTAAATAATGTAGCTGCCTGCAGTAGTGATAGGATCAGGAAAACAACACCAACCTTCTACAGGTAGCTTTAGCTGAACACTGTGCAGAGGTCGCCCTACACTAACGTGTAGCTTTAGCTGAACACTGTGCGGAGGTCGCACTACACTAACGTGTAAATAATACAGCTGCCTGCGGTAGTTATAGGATCAGGAAAACAACACCAACCTTCTACAGGTAGCTTTAGCTGAACACTGTGAAGAGGTCGCACTACACTAACGTGTAAATAATATAGCTGCCTGCGGTAGTTAAAGGATCAGGAAAACAACACCAACCTTCTACAGGTAGCTTTAGCTGAACACTGTGCAGAGGTCGCACTACACTAACGTGTAAATAATGTAGCTCCCTGCGGTAGTGATAGGATCAGGAAAACAACATCAACCTTCTACAGGTAGCTTTAGCTGAACACTATCCAGAGGTCCCACTACACTAACGTGTAAATAATATAGCTGCCTGCGATAGTGATAGGATATGGAAAACACCACCAACCTTCTACAGGTAGCTTTAGCTGAACACTGTGCAGAGGTCGCACTACACTAATGTGTAAATAATGTAGCTGCCTGCGGTAGTGATAGGATCAGGAAAGCAGCACCAACCTTCTCCAGGTAGCTTTAGCTGAACACTGTGCAGAGGTCGCAATACACTAACGTGTAAATAATGTAGCTGCCTGCAGTAGTGATAGGATCAAGAAAACAACACCAACCTTCTACAGGTAGCTTTAGCTGAACACTGTGCAGAGGTCGCCCTACACTAACTTGTAGCTTTAGCTGAACACTGTGCGGAGGTCGCACTACACTAACGTGTAAATAATACAGCTGCCTGCGGTAGTTATAGGATCAGGAAAACAACACCAACCTTCTACAGGTAGCTTTAGCTGAACACTGTGCAGAGGTCTCACTACACTAACGTGTAAATAATGTAGCTGCCTGCGGTAGTGATAGGATCAGGAAAACAGCACCAACCTTCTACAGGTAGCTTTAGCTGAACACTATCCAAAGGTCGCACTACACTAACGTGTAAATAATATAGCTGCCTGCGATAGTGATAGGATAAGGAAAACACCACCAACCTTCTACAGGTAGCTTTAGGTGAACACTGTGCAGAGGTCACACTACACTAACTTGTAGCTTTAGCTGAACACTATGTGGAGGTCGCACTACACTAACTTGTAGCTTTAGCTGAACACTGTGCAGAGGATGCACTACACTAACGTTTAAATAATGTAGCTGCCTGCGGTAGTGATAGGATCAGGAAAACACCACCAACTTTCTACAGGTAGCTGTAGCTGAACACTGTGCAGAAGTCGCAATACACTAACGTGTAAATAATGTAGCTGCCTGCGGTAGTGATAGGATCAGGAAAACAACACCAACCTTCTACAGGTAGCTTTAGCAGAACACTATCCAGAGGTCGCACTAAACTAATGTGTAAATAATGTAGCTGCCTGCGGTAGTGATAGGATCAGGAAAACAACATCAACCTTCTACAGGTAGCTTTAGCTGATAACTGTGCAGAGGTTGAACTACAATAACATGTAAATAATGTAGCTGCCTGCGGTAGTGATAGGATCAGGAAAGCAACACCAACCTTCTACAGGTAGCTTTAGCTGAACACTGTGCAGAGGTCGCACTACACTAACTTGTAGCTTTAGCTGAACACTGTGCGGAGGTCGCACAACACTAACTTGTAGCTTTAGCTAAACACTGTGCAGAGGATGCACTACACTAACGTTTAAATAATGTAACTGCCTATGATAGTGATAGGATCAGGAAAACACCACCAACCTTCTACAGGTAGCTTTAGCTGAACACTGTGCAGAGGTCGCACTACACTAACGTGTAAATAATGTAGCTGCCTGCGGTAGTGATAGGATCAGGAAAACAACACCAACCTTCAACAGGTAGCTTTAGCTGAACACTGTGCAGAGGTCGCACTACACTAACGTGTAAATAATGTAGCTGCCTGCGGTAGTGATAGGATCAGGATAACAACACCAACCTTCTACAGGTAGCTTTAGCTGAACACTGTGCAGAGGTTGAACTAAATAACATGTAAATAATGTAGCTGCCTGCGGTAGTGATAGGATCAGGAAAGCAACACCAACCTTCTACAGGTAGCTTTAGCTGAACACTGTGCGGAGGTCGCACTACACTAACTTGTAGCTTTAGCTAAACACTGTGCAGAGGATGCACTACACTAACGTTTAAATAATGTAGCTGCCTACGATAGTGATAGGATCAGGAAAACACCACCAACCTTCTACAGGTAGCTTTAGCTGAACACTGTGCAGAGGTCGCACTACACTAACGTGTAAATAATGTAGCTGCCTGCGGTAGTGATAGGATCAGGAAAACAACACCAACCTTCTACAGGTAGCTTTAGCTGAACACTGTGTAGAGGTCGCACTACACTAACGTGTAAAGAATGTAGCTACCTGCGGTAGTGATAGGATCAGGAAAACAACACCAACCTTCTACAGGTAGCTTTAGCTGAGCACTGTGCAGAGCTCGCAAAAAAACGAACTTGTAGCTTATTTAGCTGCCTGCAATAGTGATAGGATCAGGAAAATGGCACCAACCTTCTACAGGTAGCTTTAGCTGAACACTATCCAGAGGTCGCACTACACTAACGTGTAAATAATATAGCTGCCTGCGATAGTGATAGGATATGGAAAAAACCACCAACCTTCTACAGGTAGCTTTAGCTGAACACTGTGCAAAGGTCGCACTACACTAACGTGTAAATAATGTAGCTGCCTGCAGTAGTGATAGGATCAGGAAAGCGGCACCAACCTTCTCCAGGTAGCTTTAGCTGAACACTGTGCAGAGGTCGCAATACACTAACGTGTAAATAATGTAGCTGCCTGCAGTAGTGATAGGATCAAGAAAACAACACCAACCTTCTACAGGTAGCTTTAGCTGAACACTGTGCAGAGGTCGCCCTACACTAACTTGTAGCTTTAGCTGAACACTGTGCGGAGGTCGCACTACACTAACGTGTAAATAATACAGCTGCCTGCGGTAGTGATAGGATCAGGAAAACAACACCAACCTTCTACAGGTAGCTTTAGCTGAACACTGTGCAGAGGTCGCACTACACTAACCTGTAAATAATGTAGCTGCCTGCGGTAGTGATAGGATCAGGAAAACAACACCAACCTTCTACAGGTAGCTTTAGCTGAACACTGTGCAGAGGTTGAACTACAATAACATGTAAATAATGTAGCTGCCTGCGGTAGTGATAGGATCAGGAAAGCAACACCAACCTTCTAGAGGTAGCTTTAGCTGAACACTGTGCAGAGGTCGCACTACACTACCTTGTAGCTTTAGCTGAACACTGTGCGGAAGTCGCACTACACTAACTTGTAGCTTTAGCTAAACACTGTGCAGAGGATGCACTACACTAACGTTTAAATAATGTAGCTGCCTGCGGTAGTGATAGCATCAGGAAAACACCACCAACCTTCTACAGGTAGCTTTAGCTGAACACTGTGCAGAGGTCGCACTATACTAACGTGTAAATAATGTAGCTGCCTGCGGTAGTGATAGGATCAGGAAAACAACACCAACTTCTACAGGTTGCATTAGCTGAACACTGTGCAGAGGTCGCACTACACTAACGTGTAAATAATGTAGCTGCCTGCGGTAGTGATAGGATCAGGAAAACAACACCAACCTTCTACAGGTAGCTTTAGCTGAACACTGTGCAGAGGTCTCATTACACTAACATGTAAATAATGTAGCTGCCTGCGGTAGTGATAGGATCAAGAAAACAACACCAAACTTCTACAGGTAGCTTTAGCTGAACACTGTGCAGAGGTCGCACTACACTAACGTGAAAATAATGTAGCTGCCTGCGGTAGTGATAGGATCAGGAAAACAACACCAACCTTCTACAGGTAGCTTTAACTGAACACTGTGCAGAGCTTGCAAAAAAACTAACTTGTAGCTTATTTAGCTGCCTGCAATAGTGATAAGATCAGGAAATTGGCACCAACCTTCTACAGGTAGCTTTAGCTGAACACTGTGCAGAGGTCGCACTACACTAACGTGTAAATAATGTAGCTGCCTGCGGTAGTGATAGGATCAGGAAAACAACACCAACCTTCTACAGGTAGCTTTTGCTGAACACTGTGCAGAGGTGGCACTACACTAACGTTTAAATAATGTAGCTGCCTGCGGTAGTGATGGGATCAGGAAAACAACACCAACCTTCTACAGGTAGCTTTAGCTGAACACTATCCAGAGGTGGCACTACACTAACGTGTAAATAATGTAGCTGCCTGCAGTAGTGATAGGATCAGGAAAACACCACCAACCTTCTACAGGTAGCTTTAGCTGAACACTGTGCAGTGGTCGCACTACACTAATGTGTAAATAATATAGCTGCCTGCGATAGTTATAGGATCAGGAAAACAACACCAACCTTCTACAGGTAGCTTTAGCTGAACACTGTGCAGAGGTCGCACTACACTAACGTGTAAATAATGTAGCTGCCTGCGGTAGTGATAGGATCAGGAAAGCGGCACCAATCTTCTACAGGTAGCTTTAGCTGAACACTGTGCAGAGGTCGCACTACACTAACGTGTAAATAATGTAGCTGCCTGCAGTAGTGATAGGATCAGGAAAACAACACCAACCTTCTACAGGTAGCTTTAGCTGAACACTGTGCGGAGGTCGCACTACACTAACTTGTAGCTTTAGCTGAACACTGTGCAGAGGATGCACTACACTAACGTTTAAATAATGTAGCTGCCGGCGGTAGTGATAGGATCAGGAAAACACCACCAACCTTCTATAGGTAGCTTTAGCTGAACACTGTGCAGAGGTTGCACTACACTAATGTGTAAATAATGTAGCTGCCTGCAGTAGTGATTAGATCAGGAAAACACCACCAATCTTCTACAGGTAGCTTTAGCTGAACACTGTGCAGAGGTCGCACTACACTAACGTGTAAATAATATAGCTGCCTGCGGTAGTTATAGGATCAGGAAAACAACACCAACCTTCTACAGGTAGCTTTAGCTGAACACTGTGCAGAAGTCGCAATACACTAACGTGTAAATAATGTAGCTGCCTGCGGTAGTGATAGGATCAGGAAAACAACACCAACCTTCTATAGGTAGCTTTAGCTGAACACTGTGCAGAGGTTGCACTACACTAATGTGTAAATAATGTAGCTGCCTGCAGTAGTGATTAGATCAGGAAAACACCACCAATCTTCTACAGGTAGCTTTAGCTGAACACTGTGCAGAGGTCGCACTACACTAACGTGTAAATAATATAGCTGCCTGCGGTAGTTATAGGATCAGGAAAACAACACCAACCTTCTACAGGTAGCTTTAGCTGAACACTGTGCAGAGGTCGCACTACACTAACGTGTAAATAATATAGCTGCCTGCGATCGTGATAGGATATGGAAAACACCACCAACCTTCTACAGGTAGCTTTAGCTGAACACTGTGCAGAAGTCGCACTACACTAACGTGTAAATAATGTAGCTGCCTGTGGTAGTGATAGGATCAGGAAAACAACACCAACCTTCTACAGGTAGCTTTAGCTGAACACTATCCAGAGGTCGCACTACACTAACGTGTAAATAATATAGCTGCCTGCGATAGTGATAGGATAAGGAAAACACCACCAACCTTTTACAGGTAGCTTTAGCTGAACACTGTGCAGAGGTCGCACTACACTAACTTGTAGCTTTAGCTGAACACTGTGCGGAGGTCGCACTACACTAACGTGTAAATATTGTAGCTGCCTGCGGTAGTGATAGGATCAGGAAAACACCACCAACTTTCTACAGGTAGCTGTAGCTGAACACTGTGCAGAAGTCGCACTACACTAACGTGTAAATAATGTAGCTGCCTGCGGTAGTGATAGGATCAGGAAAACAACACCAACCTTCTACAGGTAGCTTTAGCTGAACACTATCCAGAGGTCGCACTACACTAACGTGTAAATAATATAGCTGCCTGCGATAGTGATAGGATAAGGAAAACACCACCAACCTTCTACAGGTAGCTTTAGCTGAACACTGTGCAGAGGTCGCACTACACTAACGTGTAAATAATGTAGCTGCCTGCGGTAGTGATAGGATCAGGAAAGCGGCACCAATCTTCTACAGGTAGCTTTAGCTGAACACTGTGCAGAGGTCGCACTACACTAACGTGTAAATAATGTACCTGCCTGCAGTAGTGATAGGATCAGGAAAACAACACCAACCTTCTACAGGTAGCTTTAGCTGAACACTGTGCAGAGGTCGCCCTACACTAACGTGTAGCTTTAGCTGAACACTGTGCGGAGGTCGCACTACACTAACGTGTAAATAATACAGCTGCCTGCGATAGTTATAGGATCAGGAAAACAACACCAACCTTCTACAGGTAGCTTTAGCTGAACACTGTGAAGAGGTCGCACTACACTAACGTGTAAATAATATAGCTGCCTGCGGTAGTTAAAGGATCAGGAAAACAACACCAACCTTTTACAGGTAGCTTTAGCTGAACACTGTGCAGAGGTCGCACTACACTAACGTGTAAATAATGTAGCTCCCTGCGGTAGTGATAGGATCAGGAAAACAACACCAACCTTCTACAGGTAGCTTTAGCTGAACACTATCCAGAGGTCCCACTACACTAACGTGTAAATAATATAGCTGCCTGCGATAGTGATAGGATATGGAAAACACCACCAACCTTCTACAGGTAGCTTTAGCTGAACACTGTGCAGAGGTCGCACTACACTAACGTGTAAATAATGTAGCTGCCTGCGGTAGTGATAGGATCAGGAAAGCGGCACCAACCTTCTCCAGGTAGCTTTAGCTGAACACTGTGCAGAGGTCGCAATACACTAACGTGTAAATAATGTAGCTGCCTGCAGTAGTGATAGGATCAAGAAAACAACACCAACCTTCTACAGGTAGCTTTAGCTGAACACTGTGCAGAGGTCGCCCTACACTAACTTGTAGCTTTAGCTGAACACTGTGCGGAGGTCGCACTACACTAACGTGTAAATAATACAGCTGCCTGCGGTAGTTATAGGATCAGGAAAACAACACCAACCTTCTACAGGTAGCTTTAGCTGAACACTGTGCAGAGGTCTCACTACACTAACGTGTAAATAATGTAGCTGCCTGCGGTAGTGATAGGATCAGGAAAACAGCACCAACCTTCTACAGGTAGCTTTAGCTGAACACTATCCAAAGGTCGCACTACACTAACGTGTAAATAATATAGCTGCCTGCGATAGTGATAGGATAAGGAAAACACCACCAACCTTCTACAGGTAGCTTTAGGTGAACACTGTGCAGAGGTCACACTACACTAACTTGTAGCTTTAGCTGAACACTATGTGGAGGTCGCACTACACTAACTTGTAGCTTTAGCTGAACACTGTGCAGAGGATGCACTACACTAACGTTTAAATAATGTAGCTGCCTGCGGTAGTGATAGGATCAGGAAAACACCACCAACTTTCTACAGGTAGCTATAGCTGAACACTGTGCAGAAGTCGCAATACACTAACGTGTAAATAATGTAGCTGCCTGCGGTAGTGATAGGATCAGGAAAACAACACCAACCTTCTACAGGTAGCTTTAGCAGAACACTATCCAGAGGTCGCACTAAACTAATGTGTAAATAATGTAGCTGCCTGCGGTAGTGATAGGATCAGGAAAACAACATCAACCTTCTACAGGTAGCTTTAGCTGATAACTGTGCAGAGGTTGAACTACAATAACATGTAAATAATGTAGCTGCCTGCGGTAGTGATAGGATCAGGAAAGCAACACCAACCTTCTACAGGTAGCTTTAGCTGAACACTGTGCAGAGGTCGCACTACACTAACTTGTAGCTTTAGCTAAACACTGTGCAGAGGATGCACTACACTAACGTTTAAATAATGTAGCTGCCTACGATAGTGATAGGATCAGGAAAACACCACCAACCTTCTACAGGTAGCTTTAGCTGAACACTGTGCAGAGGTCGCACTACACTAACGTGTAAATAATGTAGCTGCCTGCGGTAGTGATAGGATCAGGAAAACAACACCAACCTTCTACAGGTAGCTTTAGCTGAACACTGTGTAGAGGTCGCACTACACTAACGTGTAAAGAATGTAGCTACCTGCGGTAGTGATAGGATCAGGAAAACAACACCAACCTTCTACAGGTAGCTTTAGCTGAGCACTGTGCAGAGCTCGCAAAAAAACGAACTTGTAGCTTATTTAGCTGCCTGCAATAGTGATAGGATCAGGAAAATGGCACCAACCTTCTACAGGTAGCTTTAGCTGAACACTATCCAGAGGTCGCACTACACTAACGTGTAAATAATATAGCTGCCTGCGATAGTGATAGGATATGGAAAAAACCACCAACCTTCTACAGGTAGCTTTAGCTGAACACTGTGCAAAGGTCGCACTACACTAACGTGTAAATAATGTAGCTGCCTGCAGTAGTGATAGGATCAGGAAAGCGGCACCAACCTTCTCCAGGTAGCTTTAGCTGAACACTGTGCAGAGGTCGCAATACACTAACGTGTAAATAATGTAGCTGCCTGCAGTAGTGATAGGATCAAGAAAACAACACCAACCTTCTACAGGTAGCTTTAGCAGAACACTATCCAGAGGTCGCACTAAACTAATGTGTAAATAATGTAGCTGCCTGCGGTAGTGATAGGATCAGGAAAACAACATCAACCTTCTACAGGTAGCTTTAGCTGATAACTGTGCAGAGGTTGAACTACAATAACATGTAAATAATGTAGCTGCCTGCGGTAGTGATAGGATCAGGAAAGCAACACCAACCTTCTACAGGTAGCTTTAGCTGAACACTGTGCAGAGGTCGCACTACACTAACTTGTAGCTTTAGCTAAACACTGTGCAGAGGATGCACTACACTAACGTTTAAATAATGTAGCTGCCTACGATAGTGATAGGATCAGGAAAACACCACCAACCTTCTACAGGTAGCTTTAGCTGAACACTGTGCAGAGGTCGCACTACACTAACGTGTAAATAATGTAGCTGCCTGCTGTAGTGATAGGATCAGGAAAACAACACCAACCTTCTACAGGTAGCTTTAGCTGAACACTGTGTAGAGGTCGCACTACACTAACGTGTAAAGAATGTAGCTACCTGCGGTAGTGATAGGATCAGGAAAACAACACCAACCTTCTACAGGTAGCTTTAGCTGAGCACTGTGCAGAGCTCGCAAAAAAACGAACTTGTAGCTTATTTAGCTGCCTGCAATAGTGATAGGATCAGGAAAATGGCACCAACCTTCTACAGGTAGCTTTAGCTGAACACTATCCAGAGGTCGCACTACACTAACGTGTAAATAATATAGCTGCCTGCGATAGTGATAGGATATGGAAAAAACCACCAACCTTCTACAGGTAGCTTTAGCTGAACACTGTGCAAAGGTCGCACTACACTAACGTGTAAATAATGTAGCTGCCTGCAGTAGTGATAGGATCAGGAAAGCGGCACCAACCTTCTCCAGGTAGCTTTAGCTGAACACTGTGCAGAGGTCGCAATACACTAACGTGTAAATAATGTAGCTGCCTGCAGTAGTGATAGGATCAAGAAAACAACACCAACCTTCTACAGGTAGCTTTAGCTGAACACTGTGCAGAGGTCGCACTACACTAACCTGTAAATAATGTAGCTGCCTGCGGTAGTGATAGGATCAGGAAAACAACACCAACCTTCTACAGGTAGCTTTAGCTGAACACTGTGCAGAGGTTGAACTACAATAACATGTAAATAATGTAGCTGCCTGCGGTAGTGATAGGATCAGGAAAGCAACACCAACCTTCTAGAGGTAGCTTTAGCTGAACACTGTGCAGAGGTCGCACTACACTAACTTGTAGCTTTAGCTGAACACTGTGCGGAAGTCGCACTACACTAACTTGTAGCTTTAGCTAAACACTGTGCAGAGGATGCACTACACTAATGTTTAAATAATGTAGCTGCCTGCGGTAGTGATAGCATCAGGAAAACACCACCAACCTTCTACAGGTAGCTTTAGCTGAACACTGTGCAGAGGTCGCACTATACTAACGTGTAAATAATGTAGCTGCCTGCGGTAGTGATAGGATCAGGAAAACAACACCAACTTCTACAGGTTGCATTAGCTGAACACTGTGCAGAGGTCGCACTACACTAACGTGTAAATAATGTAGCTGCCTGCGGTAGTGATAGGATCAGGAAAACAACACCAACCTTCTACAGGTAGCTTTAGCTGAACACTGTGCAGAGGTCTCATTACACTAACATGTAAATAATGTAGCTGCCTGCGGTAGTGATAGGATCAAGAAAACAACACCAAACTTCTACAGGTAGCTTTAGCTGAACACTGTGCAGAGGTCGCACTACACTAACGTGAAAATAATGTAGCTGCCTGCGGTAGTGATAGGATCAGGAAAACAACACCAACCTTCTACAGGTAGCTTTAACTGAACACTGTGCAGAGCTTGCAAAAAAACTAACTTGTAGCTTATTTAGCTGCCTGCAATAGTGATAAGATCAGGAAATTGGCACCAACCTTCTACAGGTAGCTTTAGCTGAACACTGTGCAGAGGTCGCACTACACTAACGTGTAAATAATGTAGCTGCCTGCGGTAGTGATAGGATCAGGAAAACAACACCAACCTTCTACAGGTAGCTTTTGCTGAACACTGTGCAGAGGTGGCACTACACTAACGTTTAAATAATGTAGCTGCCTGCGGTAGTGATGGGATCAGGAAAACAACACCAACCTTCTACAGGTAGCTTTAGCTGAACACTATCCAGAGGTGGCACTACACTAACGTGTAAATAATGTAGCTGCCTGCAGTAGTGATAGGATCAGGAAAACACCACCAACCTTCTACAGGTAGCTTTAGCTGAACACTGTGCAGTGGTCGCACTATACTAACGTGTAAATAATGTAGCTGCCTGCGGTAGTGATAGGATCAGGAAAACAACACCAACTTCTACTGGTAGCTTTAGCTGAACACTGTGCAGAGGTCGCACTACACTAACGTGTAAATAATGTAGCTGCCTGCGGTAGTGATAGGATCAGGAAAACAACACCAACCTTCTACAGGTAGCTTTAGCTGAACACTGTGCAGAGGTCTCACTACACTAACATGTAAATAATGAATCTGCCTGCGGTAGTGATAGGATCAGGAAAACAACACCAACCTTCTACAGGTAGCTTTAGCTGAACACTGTGCAGAGGTCGCACTACACTAACGTGTAAATAATGTAGCTGCCCACGGTAGTGATAGGATCAGGAAAACAACACCAACCTTCTACAGGTAGCTTTAACTGAACACTGTGCAGAGCTCGCAAAAAAACTAACTTGTAGCTGATTTAGCTGCCTGCAATAGTGATAGGATCAGGAAAATGGCACCAACCTTCTACAGGTAGCTTTAGCTGAACACTGTGCAGAGGTCGCACTACATTAACGTGTAAATAATGTAGCTGCCTGCGGTAGTGATAGGATCAGGAAAACAACACCAACCTTCTACAGTTAGCTTTTGCTGAACACTGTGCAGAGGTGGCACTACACTAACGTTTAAATAATGTAGCTGCCTGCGGTAGTGATAGGATCAGGAAAACAACACCAACCTTCTACAGGTAGCTTTACCTGAACACTATCCAGAGGTGGCATTACACTAACGTGTAAATAATGTAGCTGCCTGCGGTAGTGATAGGATCAGGAAAACAACACCAACCTTCTACAGGTAGCTTTAGCTGAACACTGTGCAGAGGTCGCACTACACTAACGTGTAAATAATGTAGCTGCCTGCAGTAGTGATAGGATCAGGAAAACAACACCAACCTTCTACAGGTAGCTTTAGCTGAACACTGTGCAGAGGTGCCCTACACTAACTTGTAGCTTTAGCTGAACACTGTGCGGAGGTCGCACTACACTAACTTGTAGCTTTAGCTGAACACTGTGCAGAGGTCGCACTACACTAACGTGTAAATAATGTAGCTGCCTGCAGTATTGATTAGATCAGGAAAACACCACCAACCTTCTACAGGTAGCTTTAGCTGAACACTGTGCAGAGGTCGCACTACACTATACACTATACACTACTAATGTAGCTGCCTGCGGTAGTGATAGGATCAGGAAAACAACACCAACCTTCTACAGGTAGCTTTAGCTGAACACTGTGCAGAGGTCGCACTACACTAACGTGTAAATAATGTAGCTGCCTGCGATAGTGATAGGATCAGGAAAACAACACCAACCTTCTACAGGTAGCTTTAGCTGAACACTATCCAGAGGTCGCACTACACTAACGTGTAAATAATATAGCTGCCTGCGATAGTGATAGGATAAGGAAAACACCACCAACCTTCTACAGGTAGCTTTAGCTGAACACTGTGCAGAGGTCGCACTACACTAACTTGTAGCTTTAGCTGAACACTGTGTGGAGGTCGCACTACACTAACTTGTAGCTTTAGCTGAACACTGTGCAGAGGATGCACTACACTAACGTTTAAATAATGTAGCTGCCTGCGGTAGTGATAGGATCAGGAAAACACCACCAACCTTCTACAGGTAGCTTTAGCTGAACACTGTGCAGAAGTCGCACTACACTAACGTGTAAATAATGTAGCTGCCTGCGGTAGTGATAGGATCAGGAAAACAACACCAACCTTCTCTAGGTAGCTTTAGCTGAACACTATCCAGAGGTCGCACTACACTAATGTGTAAATAATATAGCTGCCTGCGATAGTGATAGGATAAGGAAAACACCACCAACCTTCTACAGGTAGCTTTAGCTGAACACTGTGCAGAGGTCGCACTACACTAACGTGTAAATAATGTAGCTGCCTGCGGTAGTGATAGGATCAGGAAAACAGCACCAACCTTCTAAAGGTAGCTTTAGCTGAACACTGTGCAGAGGTCAAACTACAATAACATGTAAATAATGTAGCTGCCTGCGGTAGTGATAGGATCAGGAAAGCAACACCAACCTTCTACAGGTAGCTTTAGCTGAACACTGTGCAGAGGTCGCACTACACTAACTTGTAGCTTTAGCTGAACACTGTGCGGAGGTCGCACTACACTAACTTGTAGCTTTAGCTAAACACTGTGCAGAGGATGCACTACACTAACGTTTAAATAATGTAGTTGCCTGCGGTAGTGATAGGATCAGGAAAACACCACCAACCTTCTACAGGTAGCTTTAGCTGAACACTGTGCAGAGGTCGCACTATACTAACGTGTAAATAATGTAGCTGCCTGCGGTAGTGATAGGATCAGGAAAACAACACCAACTTCTACAGGTTGCATTAGCTGAACACTGTGCAGAGGTCGCACTACACTAACGTGTAAATAATGTAGCTGCCTGCGGTAGTGATAGGATCAGGAAATCAACACCAACCTTCTACAGGTAGCTTTAGCTGAACACTGTGCAGAGGTCTCACTACACTAACGTGTAAATAATGCCTGCGGTAGTGATAGGATCAGGAAAACAACACCAACCTTCTACAGGTAGCTTTAACTGAACACTGTGCAGAGCTCGCAAAAAAACTAACTTGTAGCTTATTTAGCTGCCTGCAATAGTGATAGGTTCAGGAAAGCGGCACCAACCTTCTACAGGTAGCTTTAGCTGAACACTGTGCAGAGGTCGCACTACACTAACGTGTAAATAATGTAGCTGCCTGCAGTAGTGATAGGATCAGGAAAACAACACCAACCTTCTACAGGTAGCTTTAGCTGAACACTGTGCAGAGGTCGCCATACACTAACTTGTAGCTTTAGCAGAACACTGTGCGGAGGTCGCACTACACTAACTTGAAGCTTTAGCTGAACACTGTGCAGAGGATGCACTACACTAACGTTTATATAATGTAGCTGGCGGCGGTAGTGATAGGATCAGGAAAACACCACCAACCTTCTACAGGTAGCTTTAGCTGAACACTGTGCAGAGGTCCCACTACACTAATGTGTAAATAATATAGCTGCCTGCGATAGTTATAGGATCAGGAAAACAACACCAACCTTCTACAGGTAGCTTTAGCTGAACACTGTGCAGAGGTCGCACTACACTAACGTGTAAATAATGTAGCTGCCTGCGATAGTGATAGGATCAGGAAAACAACACCAACCTTCTACAGGTAGCTTTAGCTGAACACTATCCAGAGGTCGCACTACACTAACGTGTAAATAATATAGCTGCCTGCGATAGTGATAGGATAAGGAAAACACCACCAACCTTCTACAGGTAGCTTTAGCTGAACACTGTGCAGAGGTCGCACTACACTAACTTGTAGCTTTAGCTGAACACTGTGCGGAGGTCGCACTACACTAACTTGTAGCTTTAGCTGAACACTGTGCAGAGGATGCACTACACTAACGTTTAAATAATGTAGCTGCCTGCGGTAGTGATAGGATCAGGAAAACACCACCAACCTCCTACAGGTAGCTTTAGCTGAACACTGTGCAGAAGTCGCACTACACTAACGTGTAAATAATGTAGCTGCCTGCGGTAGTGATAGGATCAGGAAAACAACACCATCCTTCTCTAGGTAGCTTTAGCTGAACACTATCCAGAGGTCGCACTACACTAATATGTAAATAATATAGCTGCCTGCGATAGTAATAGGATTAGGAAAACACCACCAACCTTCTACAGGTAGCTTTAGCTGAACAATGTGCAGAGGTCGCACTACACTAACGTGTAAATAATGTAGCTGCCTGCGGTAGTGATAGGATCAGGAAAACAGCACCAACCTTCTACAGGTAGCTTTAACTGAACACTGTGCAGAGCTCGCAAAAAAACTAACTTGTAGCTTATTTAGCTGCCTGCAATAGTGATAAGATCAGGAAATTGGCACCAACCTTCTACAGGTAGCTTTAGCTGAACACTGTGCAGAGGTCGCACTACACTAACGTGTAAATAATGTAGCTGCCTGCGGTAGTGATAGGATCAGGAAAACAACACCAACCTTCTACAGGTAGCTTTTGCTGAACACTGTGCAGAGCTCGCAAAAAAACTAACTTGTAGCTGATTTAGCTGCCTGCAATAGTGATAGGATCAGGAAATTGGCACCAACCTTCTACAGGTAGCTTTAGCTGAACACTGTGCAGAGGTGGCACTACACTAACGTTTAAATAATGTAGCTGCCTGCGGTAGTGATGGGATCAGGAAAACAACACCAACCTTCTACAGGTAGCTTTAGCTGAACACTATCCAGAGGTGGCACTACACTAACGTGTAAATAATGTAGCTGCCTGCAGTAGTGATAGGATCAGGAAAACACCACCAACCTTCTACAGGTAGCTTTAGCTGAACACTGTGCAGTGGTCGCACTAAACTAACGTGTAAATAATGTAGCTGCCTGCGGTAGTGATAGGATCAGGAAAACAACACCAACTTCTACTGGTAGCTTTAGCTGAACACTGTGCAGAGGTCGCACTACACTAACGTGTAAATAATGTAGCTGCCTACGGTAGTGATAGGATCAGGAAAACAACACCAACCTTCTACAGGTAGCTTTAGCTGAACACTGTGCAGAGGTCTCACTACACTAACATGTAAATAATGTAGCTGCCTGCGATAGTGATAGGATCAGGAAAACAACACCAACCTTCTACAGGTAGCTTTAGCTGAACACTGTGCAGAGGTCGCACTACACTAACGTGTAAATAATGTAGCTGCCTGCGGTAGTGATAGGATCAGGAAAACAACACCAACCTTCTACAGGTAGCTTTAACTGAACACTGTGCAGAGCTTGCAAAAAAACTAACTTGTAGCTTATTTAGCTGCCTGCAATAGTGATAGGATCAGGAAAATGGCACCAACCTTCTACAGGTAGCTTTAGCTGAACACTGTGCAGAGGTCGCACTACACTAACGTGTAAATAATGTAGCTGCCTGCGGTAGTGATAGGATCAGGAAAACAACACCAACCTTCTACAGTTAGCTTTTGCTGAACACTGTGCAGAGGTGGGACTACACTAACGTTTAAATAATGTAGCTGCCTGCGGTAGTGATAGGATCAGGAAAACAACACCAACCTTCTACAGGTAGCTTTACCTGAACACTATCCAGAGGTGGAATTACACTAACGTGTAAATAATGTAGCTGCCTGCGGTAGTGATAGGATCAGGAAAACACCACCAACCTTCTACAGGTAGTTTTAGCTGAACACTGTGCAGAGGTCGCACTACACTAACTTGTAGCTTTAGCTGAACACTGTTCAGGGGTCGCACTACACAAACTTGTAGCTTTAGCTGAACACTGTGCAGAGGATGCACTACACTAACGGTTAAATAATGTAGCTGCCTGCTGTAGTGATAGGATCAGGAAAACACCACCAACCTTCTACAGGTAGCTTTAGCTGAACACTGTGCAGAAGTCGCACTACACTAACATGTAAATTATGTAGCTGCCTGCGATAGTGATAGGATCAGGAAAACAACACCAACCTTCTACAGGTAGCTTTAGCTGAACACTATCCAGAGGTCGCACTACACTAATGTGTAAATAATATAGCTGCCTGCGATAGTGATAGGATAAGGAAAACACCACCAACCTTCCAACCTTCTACAGGTAGCTTTAACTAAACACTGTGCAGAGGTCGAACTACAATAACATGTAAATAATGTAGCTGCCTGCGGTAGTGATAGGATCAGGAAAACAACACCAACCTTCTACAGGTAGCTTTAGCTGAACACTGTGCAGAGGTCGCACTAAACTAACGTGTAATTAATGTAGCTGCCTGCGGTAGTGATAGGATCAGGAAAACAACATCAACGTTCTACAGGTAGCTTTAGCTGAACACTGTGCAGAGGTCGAACTACAAAAACATGTAAATAATGTAGCTGCGTGCGGTAGTGATAGGATCAGGAAAGCAACACCAACCTTCTACAGGTAGCTTTAGCTGAACACTGTGCAGAGGTCGCACTACACTAACTTGTAGCTTTAGCTGAATACTGTGCGGAGGTCGCACTACACTAACTTGTAGCTTTAGCTAAACACTGTGCAGAGGATGCACTACACTAACGTTTAAAAAATGTAGCTGCCTGCGGTAGTGATAGGATCAGGAAAACACCACCAACCTTCTACAGGTAGCTTTAACTAAACACTGTGCAGAGGTCAAACTAAAATAACATGTAAATAATGTAGCTGCCTGCGGTAGTGATAGGATCAGGAAAACAACATCAACCTTCTACAGGTAGCTTTAGCTGAACACTGTGCAGAGGTCGAACTACAATAACATGTAAATAATGTAGCTGCGTGCGGTAGTGATAGGATCAGGAAAGCAACACCAACCTTCTACAGGTAGCTTTAGCTGAACACTGTGCAGAGGTCGCACTACACTAACGTGTAAATAATGTAGCTGTCTGCAGTAGTGATAGGATCAGGAAAACAACACCAACCTTCTACAGGTAGCTTTAGCTGATCACTGTGCAGAGGTCGCACTACACTATCTTGTAGCTTTAGCTGAACACTGTGCAGAGGATGCACTGCACTAACGTTTAAATAATGTAGCTGCCTGCGGTAGTGATAAGATCAGGAAAACACCACCAACTTTCTACAGGTAGCTGTATCTGAACACTGTGCAGAGGTCGCACTACACTAACGTGTAAATAATGTAGCTGCCTGCAGTAGTGATTAGATCAGGAAAACACCACCAACTTTCTACAGGTAGCGTAGGCTGAACACTGTGCAGAGGTCGCACTACACTAACGTGTAAATAATAAAGCTGCCTGCGGTAGTTACAGGATCAAGAAAAAACACCAACCTTCTACAGGTAGCTTTAGCTGAACACTGTGCAGAGGTCGCACTACACTAACGTGTAAATAATGTAGCTGCCTGCGGTAGTGATAGGATCAGGAAAACAACACCAACTTCTACTGGTAGCTTTAGCTGAACACTGTGCAGAGGTCGCACTACACTAACGTGTAAATAATGTAGCTGCCTGCGGTAGTGATAGGATCAGGAAAACAACACCAACCTTCTACAGGTAGCTTTAGCTGAACACTGTGCAGGGGTCTCACTACACTAACATGTAAATAATGTAGCTGCCTGCGGTAGTGATAGGATCAGGAAAACAACACCAACCTTCTACAGGTAGCTTTAGCTGAACACTGTGCAGAGGTCGCACTACACTAACGTGTAAATAATGTAGCTGCCTGCGGTAGTGATAGGATCAGGAAAACAACACCAACCTTCTACAGGTAGCTTTAACTGAACACTGTGCAGAGCTCGCAAAAAAACTAACTTGTAGCTTATTTAGCTGCCTGCAATAGTGATAGGATCAGGAAAATGGCACCAACCTTCTACAGGTAGCTTTAGCTGAACACTGTGCAGAGGTCGCACTACACTAACGTGTAAATAATGTAGCTGCCTGCGGTAGTGATAGGATCAGGAAAACAACACCAACCTTCTACAGTTAGCTTTTGCTGAACACTGTGCAGAGGTGGGACTACACTAACGTTTAAATAATGTAGCTGCCTGCGGTAGTGATAGGATCAGGAAAACAACACCAACCTTCTACAGGTAGCTTTACCTGAACACTATCCAGAGGTGGCATTACACTAACGTGTAAATAATGTAGCTGCCTGCGGTAGTGATAGGATCAGGAAAACAACACCAACCTTCTACAGGTAGCTTTAGCTGAACACTGTGCAGAGGTCGCACTACACTAACGTGTAAATAATGTAGCTGCCTGCAGTAGTGATAGGATCAGGAAAACAACACCAACCTTCTACAGGTAGCTTTAGCTGAACACTGTGCAGAGGTGCCCTACACTAACTTGTAGCTTTAGCTGAACACTGTGCGGAGGTCGCACTACACTAACTTGTAGCTTTAGCTGAACACTGTGCAGAGGATGCACTACACTAACATTTAAATAATGTAGCTGCAGGCGGTAGTAATAGGATCAGGAAAACACCACCAACCTTCTATAGGTAGCTTTAGCTGAACACTGTGCAGAGGTCGCACTAGACTAACGTGTAAATAATGTAGCTGCCTGCAGTATTGATTAGATCAGGAAAACACCACCAACGTTCTACAGGTAGCTTTAGCTGAACACTGTGCAGAGGTCGCACTACACTATACACTATACACTACTAATGTAGCTGCCCGCGGTACTGATAGGATCAGGAAAACAACACCAACCTTCTACAAGTAGCTTTAGCTGAACAATATCCAGAGGTCGCACTACACTAATGTGTAAATAATATAGCTGCCTGCGATAGTGATAGGATAAGGAAAACACCACCAACCTTCTACAGGTAGCTTTAGCTGAACACTGTGCAGAGGTCGCACTACACTAACGTGTAAATAATGTAGCTGCCTGTGGTAGTGATAGGATCAGGAAAACAACACCAACCTTCTACAAGTAACTTTAGCTGAACACTGTGCAGAGGTCGCACTAAACTAACAAGTAAATAATGTAGCTGCCTGCGGTAGTGATAGGATCAGGAAAACAACACCAACCTTCTACAGGTAGCTTTAGCTGAAAACTATCCAGAGGTGGCACTGCACTAACGTGTAAATAATGTAGCTGCCTGCGGTAGTGATAGGATCAGGAAAACAACACCAACCTTCTACAGGTAGCTTTAGCTGAACACTGTGCAGAGGTCGCACTACACTAACGTGTAAATAATATAGCTGCCTGCAGTAGTGATAGGATCAGGAAAACACCAACCTTCTACAGGTAGCTTTAGCTGAACACTGTGCAGAGGTCGCACTACACTAACTTGTAGCTTTAGCTGAACACTGTGCAGAGGATGCACTGCACTAACGTTTAAATAATGTAGCTGCCTGCGGTAGTGATAGGATCAGGAAAACACCACCAACCTTCTACAGGTAGCTTTATCTGAACACTGTGCAGAGGTCGCACTACACTAATGTGTAAATAATGTAGCTGCCTGCAGTAGTGATTAGATTAGGAAACACCACCAACCTTCTACAGGTAGCGTTAGCTGAACACTGTGCAGAGGTCGCACTACACTAATGTGTAAAAAATGTAGCTGCCTGCGGTAGTGATAGGATCAGGAAAACAACACCAACCTTCTACAGGTTGCTTTAGCTGAACACTAGCCAGAGGTCGCACTACACTAACGTGGAAATAATATAGCTGCCTGCGATAGTGATAGGATAAGGAAAACACCACCAACCTTCTACAGGTAGCTTTAGCTGAACACTGTGCAGAGGTCGCACTACACTAACGTGTAAAAAATGTAGCTGCCTGCGGTAGTGATAGGATCAGGAAAGCGGCACCATTCTTCTACTGGTAGCTTTAGCTGAACACTGTGCAGAGGTCGCACTACACTAATGTGTAAATAATGTAGCTGCCTGCAGTAGTGATAGGATCAGGAAAACAACACCAACCTTCTACAGGTAGCTTTAGCTGAACACTGTGCAGAGGTTGCCCTACACTAACTTGTAGCTTTAGCTGAACACTGTGCGGAGGTCGCACTACACTAACTTGTAGCTTTAGCTGAACACTGTGCAGAGGATGCACTACACTAACGTTTAAAAAATTTAGCTGCCGGCGGTAGTGATAGGATCAGGAAAACACCACCAACCTTCTATAGGTAGCTTTAGCTGAACACTGTGCAGAGGTCGCACTACACTAACGTGTAAATAATGTAGCTGCCTGCGGTAGTGATAGGATCAGGAAAACACCAACCTTCTACAGGTAGCTTTAGCTGAACACTATCCAGAGGTCGCACTACACTAACGTGTAAATAATATAGCTGCCTGCGATAGTGATAGAATAAGGAAAACACCACCAACCTTCTACAGGTAGCTTTAGCTGAACACTGTGCAGAGGTCGCACTACACTAAAGTGTAAAAAATGTAGCTGCCTGCGGTAGTGATAGGATCAGGAAAGCGGCACCATTCTTCTACTGGTAGCTTTAGCTGAACACTGTGCAGAGGTCGCACTACACTAATGTGTAAATAATGTAGCTGCCTGCAGTAGTGATAGGATCAGGAAAACAACACCAACCTTCTACAGGTAGCTTTAACTGAACACTGTGCAGAGGTTGCCCTACACTAACTTGTAGCTTTAGCTGAACACTGTGCGGAGGTCGCACTACACTAACTTGTAGCTTTAGCTGAACACTGTGCAGAGGATGCACTACACTAACGTTTAAATAATTTAGCTGCCAGGGGTAGTGATAGGATCAGGAAAACACCACCAACCTTCTATAGGTAGCTTTAGCTGAACACTATCCAGAGGTCGCACTACACTAACGTGTAAATAATATAGCTGCTGCGATAGTGATAGAATAAGGAAAACACCACCAACCTTCTACAGGTAGCTTTAGCTGAACACTGTGCAGAGGTCGCACTACACTAACGTGTAAATAATGTAGCTGCCTGTAGTAGTGATAGGATCAGGAAAGCGGCACCAACCTTCTACAGGTAGCTTTAGCTGAACACTGTGCAGAGGTCGCACTACACTAACGTGTAAATAATGTAGCTGCCTGCAGTAGTGATAGGATTAGGAAAACAACACCAACCTTCTACAGGTAGCTTTAGCTGAACACTGTGCAGAGGTCGCCCTACACTAACATTTAGCTTTAGCTTAACACTGTGCGGAGGTCGCACTACACTAACTTGTAGCTTTAGCTGAACACTGTGCAGAGGTCGCACTACACTAACGTGTAAATAATGTAGCTGCCTGCAGTAGTGATTAGATCAGGAAAACACCACCAACCTTCTACAGGTAGCTTTAGCTGAACACTGTGCAGAGGCTGCACTTAACTAACAAGTAAATAATGTAGCTGCCTGCGGTAGTGATAGGATCAGGAAAACAACACCAACCTTCTACAGGTAGCTTTAGCTGAACACTATCCATCGGTGGCACTGCACTAACGTGTAAATAATGTAGCTGCCTGCGGTAGTGATAGGATCAGGAAAACAACACCAACCTTCTACAGGTAGCTTTAGCTGAACACTGTGCAGAGGTCGCACTACACTAACTTGTAACTTTAGCTGAACACTGTGCAGAGGATGCACTGCACTAACGTTTAAATAATGTAGCTGCCTGCGGTAGTGATAGGATCAGGAAAACACCACCAACCTTCTACAGGTAGCTTTATCTGAACACTGTGCAGAGGTCTCACTACACTAACGTGTAAATAATGTAGCTGCCTGCAGTAGTGATTAGATCAGGAAAACACCACCAACCTTCTACAGGTAGCGTTAGCTGAACACTGTGCAGAGGTCGCACTACACTAACGTGTAAATAATATAGCTGCCTGCGGTAGTTATAGGATCAGGAAAACAACACCAACCTTCTACAGGTAGCTTTAGCTGAACACTGTGCAGAGGTCGCACTACAATAACGTGTAAATAATGTAGCTGCCTGCGGTAGTGATAGGATCAGGAAAACAACACCAACCTTCTACAGGTTGCTTTAGCTGAACACTATCCAGAGGTCGCACTACACTAAGGTGAAAATAATATAGCTGCCTGCGATAGTGATAGGATAAGGAAAACACCACCAACCTTCTACAGGTAGCTTTAGCTGAACACTGTGCAGAGGTCGCACCACACTAACGTATAAAAAATGTAGCTGCCTGCGGTAGTGATAGGATCAGGAAAGCGGCACCAACCTTCTACTGGTAGCTTTAGCTGAACACTGTGCAGAGGTCGCACTACACTAATGTGTAAATAATGTAGCTGCCTGCAGTAGTGATAGGATCAGGAAAACAACACCAACCTTCTACAGGTAGCTTTAGCTGAACACTGTGCTGAGGTCGCTCTACACTAACTTGTAGCTTTAGTTAAACACTGTGCGGAGGTCGCACTACACTAACTTGTAGCTTTAGCTGAACACTGTGCAGAGGATGCACTACACTAAAGTTTAAATAATTTAGCTGCCGGCGGTAGTGATAGGATCAGGAAAACAACACCAACCTTCTATAGGTAGCTTTAGCTGAACACTGTGCAGAGGTCGCACTACATTAACGTGTAAATAATGTAGCTGCCTGCGGTAGTGATAGGGTCAGGAAAACACCAACCTTCTACAGGTAGCTTTAGCTGAACACTATCCAGAGTTCGCACTACACTAATGTGTAAATAATATAGCTGCCTGCGATAGTGATAGGATAAGGAAAACACCACCAACCTTCTACAGGTAGCTTTAACTAAACACTGTGCAGAGGTCGAACTACAATAACATGTAAATAATGTAGCTGCCTGTAGTAGTGATAGGATCAGGAAAACAACACCAACCTTCTACAGGTAGCTTTAGCTGAACACTGTGCAGAGGTCGCCCTACACTAACATGTAGCTTTAGCTGAACACTGTGCGGAGGTCGCACTACACTAACTTGTAGCTTTAGCTTAACACTGTGCCGAGGATGCACTACACTAACGTTTAAATAATGTAGCTGCCGGCGGTAGAGATAGGATCAGCAAAACACCACCAACCTTCTAATGGTAGCTTTAGCTGAACACTGTGCAGAGGTCGCACTACACTAACGTGTAAATAATATAGCTGCCTGCGGTAGTTATAGGATCAGGAAAACAACACCAACCTTCTACAGGTAGCTTTAGCTGAACACTGTGCAGAGGTCGAACTACAATAACATGTAAATAATGTAGCTGCGTGCGGTAGTGATAGGATCAGGAAAGCAACACCAACCTTCTACAGGTAGCTTTAGCTGAACACTGTGCAGAGGTCGCACTACACTAGCTTGTAGCTTTAGCTGAATACTATGCGGAGGTCGCACTACACTAACTTGTAGCTTTAGCTAAACACTGTGCAGAGGATGCACTACACTAACGTTTAAAAAATGTAGCTGCCTGCGGTAGTGATAGGATCAGGAAAACACCACCAACCTTCTATAGGTAGCTTTAACTAAACACTGTGCAGAGGTCGAACTACAATAACATGTAAATAATGTAGCTGCCTGCGGTAGTGATAGATCAGGAAAACAACATCAACCTTCTACAGGTAGCTTTAGCTGAACACTGTGCAGAGGTCACACTAAACTAACGTTTAAATAATGTAGCTGCCTGCGGTAGTGATAGGATCCGGAAAACAACATCAACCTTCTACAGCGTAGCTTTAGCTGAACACTGTGCAGAGGTCGAACTACAATAACATGTAAATAATGTATCTGCGTGCGGTAGTGATAGGATCAGGAAAGCAACACCAACCTTCTACAGGTAGCTTTAGCTGAACACTGTGCAGAGGTCGCACTACACTAACGTGTAAATAATGTAGCTGCCTGCAGTAGTGATAGGATCAGGAAAACAACACAAACCTTCTACAGGTAGCTTTAGCTGAACACTGTGCAGAGGTCGCACTACACTAACTTGTAGCTTTATCTGAACACTGTGCAGAGGTCGAACTACACTAACGTGTAAATAATGTAGCTGCCTGCAGTAGTGATTAGATCAGGAAAACACCACCAACCTTCTACAGGTAGCGTTAGCTGAACACTGTGCAGAGGTCGCACTACACTAACGTGTAAATAATATAGCTGCCTGCGGTAGTTATAGGATCAAGAAAACAACACCAACCTTCCACAAGTAGCTTTAGCTGAACACTGTGCAGAGGTCGCACTACACTAACGTGTAAATAATGTAGCTGCCTGCGGTAGTGATAGGATCAGGAAAACAACACCAACCTTCTACAGGTAGCTTTAACTGAACACTGTGCAGAGCTCGCAAAAAACTAACTTGTAGCTTATTTAGCTGCCTGCAATAGTGATAGGATCAGGAAAATGGCACCAACCTTCTACAGGTAGCTTTAGCTGAACACTGTGCAGAGGTCGCACTACACTAACGTGTAAATAATGTAGCTGCCTGCGGTAGTGATAGGATCAGGAAAACAACACCAACCTTCTACAGGTAGCTTTAGCTGAACACTGTGCAGTGGTCGCCCTACACTAACTTGTAGCTTTAGCTAAACACTGTTCGGAGGTCGCACTACACTAACTTGTAGCTTTAGCTGAATACTGTGCAGAGGATGCACTACACTAAAGTTTAAATAATTTAGCTGCCGGCGGTAGTGATAGGATCAGGAAAACAACACCAACCTTCTATAGGTAGCTTTAGCTGAACACTGTGCAGAGGTCGCACTACACTAACGTGTAAATAATGTAGCTGCCTGCGGTAGTGATAGGATCAGGAAAACACCAACCTTCTACAGGTAGCTTTAGCTGAACACTATCCAGAGTTCGCACTACACTAATGTGTAAATAATATAGCTGCCTGCGATAGTGATAGGATAAGGAAAACACCACCAACCTTCTACAGGTAGCTTTAACTAAACACTGTGCAGAGGTCGAACTACAATAACATGTAAATAATGTAGCTGCCTGTAGTAGTGATAGGATCAGGAAAACAACACCAACCTTCTACAGGTAGCTTTAGCTGAACACTGTGCAGAGGTCGCCCTACACTAACATGTAGCTTTAGCTGAACACTGTGCGGAGGTCGCACTACACTAACTTGTAGCTTTAGCTGAACACTGTGCCGAGGATGCACTACACTAACGTTTAAATAATGTAGCTGTCGGCGGTAGTGATAGGATCAGCAAAACACCACCAACCTTCTAATGGTAGCTTTAGCTGAACACTGTGCAGAGGTCGCACTACACTATTGTGTAAATAATATAGCTGCCTGCGGTAGTTATAGGATCAGGAAAACAACACCAACCTTCTACAGGTAGCATTAGCTGAACACTGTGCAGAGGTCGAACTACAATAACATGTAAATAATGTAGCTGCGTGCGGTAGTGATAGGATCAGGAAAGCAACACCAACCTTCTACAGGTAGCTTTAGCTGAACACTGTGCAGAGGTCGCACTACACTAGCTTGTAGCTTTAGCTGAATACTGTGCGGAGGTCGCACTACACTAACTTGTAGCTTTAGCTAAACACTGTGCAGAGGATGCACTACACTAACGTTTAAAAAATGTAGCTGCCTGCGGTAGTGATAGGATCAGGAAAACACCACCAACCTTCTACAGGTAGCTTTAACTAAACACTGTGCAGAGGTCGAACTACAATAACATGTAAATAATGTAGCTGCCTGCGGTAGTGATAGGATCAGGAAAACAACATCAACCTTCTACAGGTAGCTTTAGCTGAACACTGTGCAGAGGTCACACTAAACTAACATTTAAATAATGTAGCTGCCTGCGGTAGTGATAGGATCAGGAAAACAACATCAACCTTCTACAGGTAGCTTTAGCTGAACACTGTGCAGAGGTCGAACTACAATAACATGTAAATAATGTATCTGCGTGCGGTAGTGATAGGATCAGGAAAGCAACACCAACCTTCTACAGGTAGCTTTAGCTGAACACTGTGCAGAGGTCACACTACACTAACGTGTAAATAATGTAGCTGCCTGCAGTAGTGATAGGATCAGGAAAACAACACCAACCTTCTACAGGTAGCTTTAGCTGAACACTGTGCAGAGGTCGCACTACACTAACTTTTAGCTTTAGCTGAACACTGTGCAGAGGATGCACTGCACTAACGTTTAAATAATGTAGCTGCCTGCGGTAGTGATAGGATCAGGAAAACACCACCAACCTTCTACAGGTAGCTTTATCTGAACACTGTGCAGAGGTCGCACTACACTAACGTGTAAATAATGTAGCTGCCTGCAGTAGTGATTAGATCAGGAAAACACCACCAACCTTCTACAGGTAGCGTTAGCTGAACACTGTGCAGAGGTCGCACTACACTAACGTGTAAATAATATAGCTGCCTGCGGTAGTTATAGGATCAAGAAAACAACACCAACCTTCCACAAGTAGCTTTAGCTGAACACTGTGCAGAGGTCGCACTACACTAACGTGTAAATAATGTAGCTGCCTGCGGTAGTGATAGGATCAGGAAAACAACACCAACCTTCTACAGGTAGCTTTAACTGAACACTGTGCAGAGCTCGCAAAAAACTAACTTGTAGCTTATTTAGCTGCCTGCAATAGTGATAGGATCAGGAAAATGGCACCAACCTTCTACAGGTAGCTTTAGCTGAACACTGTGCAGAGGTCGCACTACACTAACGTGTAAATAATGTAGCTGCCTGCGGTAGTGATAGGATCAGGAAAACAACACCAACCTTCTACAGGTAGCTTTAGCTGAACAATATCCAGAGGTCGCACTACACTAATGTGTAAATAATATAGCTGCCTGCGATAGTGATAGGATAGGGAAAACAACACCAACCTTCTACAGGTAGCTTTAGCTGAACACTGTGCAGAGGTCGCACTACACTAACGTGTAAATAATGTAGCTGCCTGCGGTAGTAATAGGATCAGGAAAACAACACCAACCTTCTACAGGTAGCTTTAGCTGAACACTGTGCAGAAGTCGCACTACACTAACGTGTAAATAATGTAGCTGCCTGCGGTAGTGATAGGATCAGGAAAACAACACCAACCTTCTACAGGTTGCTTTAGCTGAACACTATCCAGAGGTCGCACTACACTAAGGTGGAAATAATATAGCTGCCTGCGATAGTGATAGGATAAGGAAAACACCACCAACCTTCTACAGGTAGCTTTAGCTGAACACTGTGCAGAGGTCGCACCACACTAACGTGTAAAAAATGTAGCTGCCTGCGGTAGTGATAGGATCAGGAAAGCGGCACCAACCTTCTACTGGTAGCTTTAGCTGAACACTGTGCAGAGGTCGCACTACACTAATGTGTCAATAATGTAGCTGCCTGCAGTAGTGATAGGATCAGGAAAACAACACCAACCTTCTACAGGTAGCTTTAGCTGAACACTGTGCAGAGGTCGCCCTACACTAACTTGTAGCTTTAGCTAAACACTGTGCGGAGGTCGCACTACACTAACTTGTAGCTTTAGCTGAACACTGTGCAGAGGATGCACTACACTAACGTTTAAATAATGTAGCTGCCTGCGGTAGTGATAGGATCAGGAAAACACCACCAACCTTCTACAGGTAGCTTTATCTGAACACTGTGCAGAGGTCGCACTACACTAACGTGTAAATAATGTAGCTGCCTGCAGTAGTGATTAGATCAGGAAAACACCACCAACCTTCTACAGGTAGCGTTAGCTGAACACTGTGCAGAGGTCGCACTACACTAACGTGTAAATAATATAGCTGCCTGCGGTAGTTATAGGATCAAGAAAACAACACCAACCTTCCACAAGTAGCTTTAGCTGAACACTGTGCAGAGGTCGCACTACACTAACGTGTAAATAATGTAGCTGCCTGCGGTAATGATAGGATCAGGAAAACAACACCAACCTTCTACAGGTAGCTTTAACTGAACACTGTGCAGAGCTCGCAAAAAACTAACTTGTAGCTTATTTAGCTGCCTGCAATAGTGATAGGATCAGGAAAATGGCACCAACCTTCTACAGGTAGCTTTAGCTGAACACTGTGCAGAGGTCGCACTACACTAACGTGTAAATAATGTAGCTGCCTGCGGTAGTGATAGGATCAGGAAAACAACACCAACCTTCTACAGGTAGCTTTAGCTGAACAATATCCAGAGGTCGCACTACACTAATGTGTAAATAATATAGCTGCCTGCGATAGTGATAGGATAGGGAAAACAACACCAACCTTCTACAGGTAGCTTTAGCTGAACACTGTGCAGAGGTCGCACTACACTAACGTGTAAATAATGTAGCTGCCTGCGGTAGTAATAGGATCAGGAAAACAACACCAACCTTCTACAGGTAGCTTTAGCTGAACACTGTGCAGAAGTCGCACTACACTAACGTGTAAATAATGTAGCTGCCTGCGGTAGTGATAGGATCAGGAAAACAACACCAACCTTCTACAGGTTGCTTTAGCTGAACACTATCCAGAGGTCGCACTACACTAAGGTGGAAATAATATAGCTGCCTGCGATAGTGATAGGATAAGGAAAACACCACCAACCTTCTACAGGTAGCTTTAGCTGAACACTGTGCAGAGGTCGCACCACACTAACGTGTAAAAAATGTAGCTGCCTGCGGTAGTGATAGGATCAGGAAAGCGGCACCAACCTTCTACTGGTAGCTTTAGCTGAACACTGTGCAGAGGTCGCACTACACTAATGTGTAAATAATGTAGCTGCCTGCAGTAGTGATAGGATCAGGAAAACAACACCAACCTTCTACAGGTAGCTTTAGCTGAACACTGTGCAGAGGTCGCCCTACACTAACTTGTAGCTTTAGCTAAACACTGTGCGGAGGTCGCACTACACTAACTTGTAGCTTTAGCTGAACACTGTGCAGAGGATGCACTACACTAAAGTTTAAATAATTTAGCTGCCGGCGGTAGTGATAGGATCAGGAAAACAACACCAACCTTCTATAGGTAGCTTTAGCTGAACACTGTGCAGAGGTCGCACTACACTAACGTGTAAATAATGTAGCTGCCTGCGGTAGTGATAGGATCAGGAAAACACCAACCTTCTACAGGTAGCTTTAGCTGAACACTATCCAGAGTTCGCACTACACTAATGTGTAAATAATATAGCTGCCTGCGATAGTGATAGGATAAGGAAAACACCACCAACCTTCTACAGGTAGCTTTAACTAAACACTGTGCAGAGGTCGAACTACAATAACATGTAAATAATGTAGCTGCCTGTAGTAGTGATAGGATCAGGAAAACAACACCAACCTTCTACAGGTAGCTTTAGCTGAACACTGTGCAGAGGTCGCCCTACACTAACATGTAGCTTTAGCTGAACACTGTGCGGAGGTCGCACTACACTAACTTGTAGCTTTAGCTGAACACTGTGCCGAGGATGCACTACACTAACGTTTAAATAATGTAGCTGCCGGCGGTAGTGATAGGATCAGCAAAACACCACCAACCTTCTAATGGTAGCTTTAGCTGAACACTGTGCAGAGGTCGCACTACACTAACGTGTAAATAATATAGCTGCCTGCGGTAGTTATAGGATCAGGAAAACAACACCAACCTTCTACAGGTAGCTTTAGCTGAACACTGTGCAGAGGTCGAACTACAATAACATGTAAATAATGTAGCTGCGTGCGGTAGTGATAGGATCAGGAAAGCAACACCAACCTTCTACAGGTAGCTTTAGCTGAACACTGTGCAGAGGTCGCACTACACTAGCTTGTAGCTTTAGCTGAATACTGTGCGGAGGTCGCACTACACTAACTTGTAGCTTTAGCTAAACACTGTGCAGAGGATGCACTACACTAACGTTTAAAAAATGTAGCTGCCTGCGGTAGTGATAGGATCAGGAAAACACCACCAACCTTCTACAGGTAGCTTTAACTAAACACTGTGCAGAGGTCGAACTACAATAACATGTAAATAATGTAGCTGCCTGCGGTAGTTATAGGATCAGGAAAACAACATCAACCTTCTACAGGTAGCTTTAGCTGAACACTGTGCAGAGGTCACACTAAACTAACGTTTAAATAATGTAGCTGCCTGCGGTAGTGATAGGATCAGGAAAACAACATCAACCTTCTACAGGTAGCTTTAGCTGAACACTGTGCAGAGGTCGAACTACAATAACATGTAAATAATGTATCTGCGTGCGGTAGTGATAGGATCAGGAAAGCAACACCAACCTTCTACAGGTAGCTTTAGCTGAACACTGTGCAGAGGTCGCACTACACTAACGTGTAAATAATGTAGCTGCCTGCAGTAGTGATAGGATCAGGAAAACAACACCAACCTTCTACAGGTAGCTTTAGCTGAACACTGTGCAGAGGTCGCACTACACTAATGTGTAAATAATGTAGCTGCCTGCAGTAGTGATAGGATCAGGAAAGCGGCACCAACCTTCTACTGGTAGCTTTAGCTGAACACTGTGCAGAGGTCGCACTACACTAATGTGTAAATAATGTAGCTGCCTGCAGTAGTGATAGGATCAGGAAAACAACACCAACTTTCTACAGGTAGCTTTAGCTGACCACTGTGCAGAGGTCGCCTACACTAACTTGTAGCTTTAGCTGAACACTGTGCAGAGGTCGCACTACACTAACGTGTAAATAATGTAGCTGCCTAACGTGTAAATAATGTAGCTGCCTACAGGTAGCTTTAGCTGAACACTGTGCAGAGGTCGCCCTACACTAACTTGTAGCTTTAGCTGAACACTGTGCGGAGGTCGCACTACACTAACGTGGAAATAATATAGCTGCCTGCGATAGTGATAGGATAAAGAAAACACCACCAACCTTCTACAGGTAGCTTTAGCTGAACACTGTGCAGAGGTCGCACTACACTAACGTGTAAAAAATGTAGCTGCCTGCGGTAGTGATAGGATCAGGAAAGCGGCACCAACCTTCTACTGGTAGCTTTAGCTGAACACTGTGCAGAGGTCGCCTACACTAACTTGTAGCTTTAGCTGAACACTGTGCAGAGGTCGCACTACACTAACGTGTAAATAATGTAGCTGCCTGCGGTAGTGATAGGATCAGGAAAGCGGCACCAACCTTCTCCAGGTAGCTTTAGCTGAACACTGTGCAGAGGTCGCAATACACTAACGTGTAAATAATGTAGCTGCCTGCAGTAGTGATAGGATCAAGAAAACAACACCAACCTTCTACAGGTAGCTTTAGCTGAACACTGTGCAGAGGTCGCCCTACACTAACTTGTAGCTTTAGCTGAACACTGTGCGGAGGTCGCACTACACTAACTTGTAGCTTTAGCTGAACACTGTGCCGAGGATGCACTACACTAACGTTTAAATAATGTAGCTGCCGGCGGTAATGATAGGATCAGGAAAACACCACCAACCTTCTACAGGTAGCTTTAGCTGAACACTGTGTAGAGGTCGCTCTACACTAACGTGTAAATAATATAGCTGCCTGCGGTAGTTATAGGATCAGGAAAACAACACCAACCTTCTACAGGTAGCTTTAGCTGAACACTGTGCAGAGGTCGCACTACACTAACATGTAAATAATGTAGCTGCCTGCGGTAGTGATAGGATCAGGAAAACAACACCAACCTTCTACAGGTAGCTTTAGCTGAACACTGTGCAGAGGTCGCACTACACTAACGTGTAAATAATGTAGCTGCCTGCAATAGTGATAGGATCAGGAAAACAACACCAACCTTCTACAGGTAGCTTTAGCTGAACACTGTGCAGAGGTCGCACTACACTAACTTGTAGCTTTAGCTGAACACTGTGCAGAGGATGCACTGCACTAACGTTTAAATAATGTAGCTGCCTGCGGTAGTGATAGGATCAGGAAAACAACACCAACCTTCTACAGGTAGCTTTATCTGAACACTGTGCAGAGGTCGCACTACACTAACGTGTAAATAATGTAGCTGCCTGCAGTAGTGATTAGATCAGGAAAACACCACCAACCTTCTACAGGTAGCGTTAGCTGAACACTGTGCAGAGGTCGCACTACACTAACGTGTAAAAAATGTAGCTGCCTGCGGTAGTGATAGGATCAGGAAAGCGGCACTAACCTTCTACTGGTAGCTTTAGCTGAACACTGTGCAGAGGTCGCACTACACTAACGTGTAAATAATGTAGCTGCCTGCGGTAGTGATAGGATCAGGAAAACAACACCAACCTTCTACAGATTGCTTTAGCTGAACACTATCCAGAGGTCGCACTACACTAACGTGGAAATAATATAGCTGCCTGCGATAGTGATAGGATAAGGAAAACACCACCAACCTTCTACAGGTAGCTTTAGCTGAACACTGTGCAGAGGTCGCACTACACTAACGTGTAAAAAATGTAGCTGCCTGCGGTAGTGATAGGATCAGGAAAGCGGCACTAACCTTCTACTGGTAGCTTAAGCTGAACACTGTGCAGAGGTCGCACTACACTAATGTGTAAATAATGTAGCTGCCTGCAGTAGTGATAGGATCAGGAAAACAACACCAACCTTCTACAGGTAGCTTTAGCTGAACACTGTGCAGAGGTCGCCCTACACTAACTTGTAGCTTTAGCTAAACACTGTGCGGAGGTTGCACTACACTAACTTGTAGCTGTAGCTGAACACTGTGCAGAGGATGCACTACACTAACGTTTAAATAATTTAGCTGCCGGCGGTAGTGATAGGATCAGGAAAACACCACCAACCTTCTATAGGTAGCTTTAGCTGAACACTGTGCAGAGGTCGCACTACACTAACGTGTAAATAATGTAGCTGCCTGCGGTAGTGATAGGATCAGGAAAACACCAACCTTCTACAGGTAGCTTTAGCTGAACACTATCCAGAGGTCGCACTACACTAACGTGTAAATAATATAGCTGCCTGCGATAGTGATAGGATAAGGAAAACACCACCAACCTTCTACAGGTAGCTTTAACTGAACACTGTGCAGAGGTCGCACTACACTAACGTGTAAATAATGTAGCTGCCTGCGGTAGTGATAGGATCAGGAAAGCGGCACCAACCTTCTACAGGTAGCTTTAGCAGAACACTGTGCAGAGGTCGCACTACACTAACGTGTAAATAATGTAGCTGCCTGCAGTAGTGATAGGATCAGGAAAACAACACCAACCTTCTACAGGTAGCTTTAGCTGAACACTGTGCAGAGGTCGCCCTACACTAACATGTAGCTTTAGCTTAACACTGTGCAGAGGTTGCACTACACTAACTTGTAGCTTTAGCTGAACACTGTGCAGAGGTCGCACTACACTAACGTGTAAATAATGTAGCTGCCTGCAGTAGTGATTAGATCAGGAAAACACCACCAACCTTCTACAGGTAGCTTTAGCTGAACACTGTGCAGAGGTCGCACTACACTAACGTGTAAATAATATAGCTGCCTGCGATAGTGATAGGATAAGGAAAACACCACCAACCTTCTACAGGTAGCTTTAGCTGAACACTGTGCAGAGGTCGCACTACACTAACGTGTAAATAATGTAGCTGCCTGCAGTAGTGATAGGATCAAGAAAACAACACCAACCTTCTACAGGTAGCTTTAGCTGAACACTGTGCAGAGGTCGCCCTACACTAACTTTTAGCTTTAGCTGAACACTGTGGGGAGGTCGCACTACACTAAATTGTAGCTTTAGCTGAACACTGTGCCGAGGATGCACTACACTAACGTTTAAATAATGTAGCTGCCGGCGGTAGTGATAGGATCAGGAAAACACCACCAACCTTCTACAGGAAGCTTTAGCTGAACACTGTGCAGAGGTCGCACTACACTAACGTGTAAATAATATAGCTGCCTGCGGTAGTTATAGGATCAGAAAAACAACACCAACCTTCTACAGGTAGCTTTAGCTGAACACTGTGCAGAGGTCGCACTACACTAACATGTAAATAATGTAGCTGCCTGCGGTAGTGATAGGATCAGGAAAACAACACCAACCTTCTACAGGTAGCTTTAGCTGAACACTGTGCAGAGGTCGCACTACACTAATGTGTAAATAGGATTAAGAAAACAACACTGCGGTAGTGATAGGATCAGGAAAACAACACCAACCTTCTACAGGTAGCTTTAACTGAACACTGTGCAGAGCTCGCAAAAAAACTAACTTGTAGCTTATTTAGCTGCCTGCAATAGTGATAGGATCAGGAAAATGGCACCAACCTTCTACAGGTAGTTTTAGCTGAACAATATCCAGAGGTCGCACTACACTAATGTGTAAATAATATAGCTGCCTGCGATAGTGATAGGATAAGGAAAACACCACCAACCTTCTACAGGTAGCTTTAGCTGAACACTGTGCAGAGGTCGCACTACACTAACGTGTAAATAATGTAGCTGCCTGCAGTAGTGATAGGATCAGGAAAACAACACCAACCTTCTACAGGTAGCTTTAGCTGAACACTGTGCAGAGGTCGCACTAAACTAACAAGTAAATAATGTAGCTGCCTGCGGTAGTGATAGGATAAGGAAAGCAAAACCAACCTTCTACAGGTAGCTTTAGCTGAACACTATCCAGAGGTGGCACTGCACTAACGTGTAAATAATATAGCTGCCTGAGGTAGTGATAGGATCAGGAAAACAACACCAACCTTCTACAGGTAGCTTTAGCTGAACACTGTGCAGAGGTCGCACTACACTAACGTGTAAATAATGTAGCTGCCTGCAGTAGTGATAGGATCAGGAAAACAACACCAACCTTCTACAGGTAGCTTTAGCTGAACACTGTGCAGAGGTCGCACTACACTAACTTGTAGCTTTAGCTGAACACTGTGCAGAGGATGCACTGCACTATCGTTTAAATTATGTAGCTGCCTGCGGTAGTGATAGGATCAGGAAAACACTACAAACCTTCTACAGGTAGCTTTAGCTGAACACTGTGCAGAGGTCGCCCTACACTAACTTGTAGCTTTAGCTAAACACTGTGCGGAGGTCGCACTACACTAACTTGTAGCTGTAGCTGAACACTGTGCAGAGGATGCACTACACTAACGTTTAAATAATTTAGCTGCCGGCGGTAGTGATAGGATCAGGAAAACACCACCAACCTTCTATATGTAGCTGCAGCTGAACACTGTGCAGAGGTGGCACTACACTAACGTGTAAATAATGTAGCTGCCTGCGGTAGTGATAGGATCAGGAAAACACCAACCTTCTACAGGTAGCTTTACACGAACACTGTGCAGAGGTCGCACTACACTAACGTGTAAATAATGTAGCTGCCTGCAGTAGTGATAGGATCAGGAAAACAACACCAACCTTCTACAGGTAGCTTTAGCTGAACACTGTGCAGAGGTCGCCCTACACTAACATGTAGCTTTAGCTTAACACTGTGCGGAGGTCCCACTACACTAACTTGTAGCTTTAGCTGAACACTGTGCAGAGGTCGCACTACACTAACGTGCAAATAATGTAGCTGTCTGCGGTAGTGATAGGATCAGGAAAACAACACCAACCTTCTACAGGTAGCTTTAGCTGAACACTGTGCAGAGGTCGCCCTACACTAACTTGTAGCTTTAGCTGAGCACTGTGCGGAGGTCGCACTACACTAACTTGTAGCTTTAGCTGAACACTGTGCAGAGGATGCACTACACTAACGTTTAAATAATGTAGCTGCCGGCGGTAGTGATAGGATCAGGAAAACACCACCAACCTTCTACAGGTAGCTTTAGCTGAACACTGTGCAGAGGTCGCACTATACTAACGTGTAAATAATATAGCTGCCTGCGGTAGTTATAGGATCAGGAAAACAACACCAACCTTCTACAGGTAGCTTTAGCTGAACACTGTGCAGAGGTCGCACTACACTAACATGTAAATAGTGTAGCTGCCTGCGGTAGTGATAGGATCAGGAAAACAACACCAACCTTCTACAGGTAGTTTTAGCTGAACACTGTGCAGAGGTCGCACTACACTAACGTGTAAATAATGTAGCTGCCTGCGGTAGTGATAGGATCAGGAAAACAACACCAACCTTCTACAGGTAGCTTTAACTGAACACTGTGCAGATTTTGCAAAAAAACTAACTTGTAGCTTATTTAGCTGCCTGCAATAGTGATAGGATCAGGAAAATGGCACCAACCTTCTAGAGGTAGCTTTAGCTGAACACTATCCAGAGGTGGCACTGCACTAACGTGTAAATAATGTAGCTGCCTGAGGTAGTGATAGGATCAGGAAAACAACACCAACCTTCTACAGGTAGCTTTAGCTGAACACTGTGCAGAGGTCGCACTACACTAACGTGTAAATAATGTAGCTGCCTGCAGTAGTGATAGGATCAGGAAAACAACACCAACCTTCTACAGGTAGCTTTAGCTGAACACTGTGCAGAGGTCGCACTACACTAACTTGTAGCTTTAGCTGAACACTGTGCAGAGGATGCACTGCACTAACGTTTAAATAATGTAGCTGCCTGCGGTAGTGATAGGATCAGGAAAACACCACCAACCTTCTACAGGTAGCTTTATCTGAACACTGTGCAGAGGTCGCACTACACTAACGTGTAAATAATGTAGCTGCCTGCAGTAGTGATTAGATCAGGAAAACACCACCAACCTTCTACAGGTAGCGTTAGCTGAACACTGTGCAGAGGTCGCACTACACTAACTTGTAGCTTTAGCTGAACACTGTGCAGAGGATGCACTGCACTAACGTTTAAATAATGTAGCTGCCTGCGGTAGTGATAGGATCAGGAAAACACCACCAACCTTCTACAGGTAGCTTTATCTGAACACTGTGCAGAGGTCGCACTACACTAACGTGTAAATAGGATTAGGAAAACAACACTGCGGTAGTGATAGGATCAGGAAAACAACACCAACCTTCTACAGGTAGCTTTAACTGAACACTGTGCAGAGCTCGCAAAAAAACTAACTTGTAGCTTATTTAGCTGCCTGCAATAGTGATAGGATCAGGAAAATGGCACCAACCTTCTACAGGTAGTTTTAGCTGAACAATATCCAGAGGTCGCACTACACTAATGTGTAAATAATATAGCTGCCTGCGATAGTGATAGGATAAGGAAAACACCACCAACCTTCTACAGGTAGCTTTAGCTGAACACTGTGCAGAGGTCGCACTACACTAACGTGTAAATAATGTAGCTGCCTGCAGTAGTGATAGGATCAGGAAAACAACACCAACCTTCTACAGGTAGCTTTAGCTGAACACTGTGCAGAGGTCGCACTAAACTAACAAGTAAATAATGTAGCTGCCTGCGGTAGTGATAGGATCAGGAAAGCAAAACCAACCTTCTACAGGTAGCTTTAGCTGAACACTATCCAGAGGTGGCACTGCACTAACGTGTAAATAATATAGCTGTCTGAGGTAGTGATAGGATCAGGAAAACAACACCAACCTTCTACAGGTAGCTTTAGCTGAACACTGTGCAGAGGTCGCACTACACTAACGTGTAAATAATGTAGCTGCCTGCAGTAGTGATAGGATCAGGAAAACAACACCAACCTTCTACAGGTAGCTTTAGCTGAACACTGTGCAGAGGTCGCACTACACTAACTTGTAGCTTTAGCTGAACACTGTGCAGAGGATGCACTGCACTATCGTTTAAATTATGTAGCTGCCTGCGGTAGTGATAGGATCAGGAAAACACTACAAACCTTCTACAGGTAGCTTTAGCTGAACACTGTGCAGAGGTCGCCCTACACTAACTTGTAGCTTTAGCTAAACACTGTGCGGAGGTCGCACTACACTAACTTGTAGCTGTAGCTGAACACTGTGCAGAGGATGCACTACACTAACGTTTAAATAATTTAGCTGCCGGCGGTAGTGATAGGATCAGGAAAACACCACCAACCTTCTATATGTAGCTTCAGCTGAACACTGTGCAGAGGTGGCACTACACTAACGTGTAAATAATGTAGCTGCCTGCGGTAGTGATAGGATCAGGAAAACACCAACCTTCTACAGGTAGCTTTACACGAACACTGTGCAGAGGTCGCACTACACTAACGTGTAAATAATGTAGCTGCCTGCAGTAGTGATAGGATCAGGAAAACAACACCAACCTTCTACAGGTAGCTTTAGCTGAACACTGTGCAGAGGTCGCCCTACACTAACATGTAGCTTTAGCTTAACACTGTGCGGAGGTCCCACTACACTAACTTGTAGCTTTAGCTGAACACTGTGCAGAGGTCGCACTACACTAACGTGTAAATAATGTAGCTGCCTGCGGTAGTGATAGGATCAGGAAAACAACACCAACCTTCTACAGGTAGCTTTAGCTGAACACTGTGCAGAGGTCGCCCTACACTAACTTGTAGCTTTAGCTGAGCACTGTGCGGAGGTCGCACTACACTAACTTGTAGCTTTAGCTGAACACTGTGCAGAGGATGCACTACACTAACGTTTAAATAATGTAGCTGCCGGCGGTAGTGATAGGATCAGGAAAACACCACCAACCTTCTACAGGTAGCTTTAGCTGAACACTGTGCAGAGGTCGCACTACACTAACGTGTAAATAATATAGCTGCCTGCGGTAGTTATAGGATCAGGAAAACAACACCAACCTTCTACGGGTAGCTTTAGCTGAACACTGTGCAGAGGTCGCACTACACTAACATGTAAATAATGTAGCTGCCTGCGGTAGTGATAGGATCAGGAAAACAACACCAACCTTCTACAGGTAGTTTTAGCTGAACACTGTGCAGAGGTCGCACTACACTAACGTGTAAATAATGTAGCTGCCTGCGGTAGTGATAGGATCAGGAAAACAACACCAACCTTCTACAGGTAGCTTTAACTGAACACTGTGCAGATTTTGCAAAAAAACTAACTTGTAGCTTATTTAGCTGCCTGCAATAGTGATAGGATCAGGAAAATGGCACCAACCTTCTACAGGTAGCTTTAGCTGAACACTATCCAAAGGTGGCACTGCACTAACGTGTAAATAATGTAGCTGCCTGAGGTAGTGATAGGATCAGGAAAACAACACCAACCTTCTTCAGGTAGCTTTAGCTGAACACTGTGCAGAGGTCGCACTACACTAACGTGTAAATAATGTAGCTGCCTGCAGTAGTGATAGGATCAGGAAAACAACACCAACCTTCTACAGGTAGCTTTAGCTGAACACTGTGCAGAGGTCGCACTACACTAACTTGTAGCTTTAGCAGAACACTGTGCAGAGGATGCACTGCACTAACGTTTAAATAATGTAGCTGCCTGCGGTAGTGATAGGATCAGGAAAACAACACCAACCTTCTACAGGTAGCTTTAGCTGAACACTATCCAGAGGTCGCACTACACTAACATGTAAATAATATAGATGCCTGCGATAGTGATAGGATAAGGAAAACACCAACCTTCTACAGGTAGCTTTAGCTGAACACTGTGCAGAGGTCACACTACACTAACTTGTAGCTTTAACAGAACACTGTGCAGAGGATGCACTGCACTAACGTTTAAATAATGTAGCTGCCTGCGGTAGTGATAGGATCAGGAAAAAAACACCAACCTTCTACAGGTAGCTTTAGCTGAACACTATCCAGAGGTCGCACTACACTAACATGTAAATAATATAGATGCCTGCGATAGTGATAGGATAAGGAAAACACCAACCTTCTACAGGTAGCTTTAGCTGAACACTGTGCAGAGGTCACACTACACTAACTTGTAGCTTTAGCTGAACACTGTGCGGAGGTCGCACTACACTAACTTGTAGCTTTAGTTGAACACTGTGCAGAGGATGCACTACACTAACGTTTAAATAATGTAGCTGCCTGCGGTAGTGATAGGATCAGGAAAACACCACCAACCTTCTACAGGTAGCTTTAGCTGAACACTGTGCAGAAGTCGCACTACACTAACGTGTAAATAATGTAGCTGCCTGCGGTAGTGATAGGATCAGGAAAACAACACCAACCTTCTACAGGTAGCTTTAGCTGAACACTATCCAGAGGTCGCACTACACTAATGTGTAAATAATATAGCTGCCTGAGATAGTGATAGGATAAGGAAAACACCACCAACCTTCTACAGGTAGCTTAAGCTGAACACTGTGCAGAGGTCGCACTACACTAACGTGTAAATAATGTAGCTGCCTGTGGTAGTGATAAGATCAGGAAAGCGGCACCAACCTTCTCCAGGTAGCTTTAGCTGAACACTGTGCAGAGATCGAACTACAATAACATGTAAATAATGTAGCTGCCTGCGGTAGTGATAGGATCAGGAAAGCTACACCAACCTTCTGCAGGTAGCTATAGCTGAACACTGTGCAGAGGTCGCACTACACTAACTTGTAGCTTTAGCTGAACACTGTGCGGAGGTCGCACTACACTAACTTGTAGCTTTAGCTAAACACTGTGCAGAGGATGCACCACACTAACGTTTAAATAATGTAGCTGCCTGCGGTAGTGATAGGATCAGGAAAACACCACCAACCTTCTACAGGTAGCTTTAGCTGAACACTGTGCAGAGGTCGCACTACACTAACGTGTACATAATGTAGCTGCCTACAGTAGTGATAGGATCAGGAAAACAACACCAACCTTCTACAGGTAGCTTTAGCTGAACACTGTGCAGAGCTCGCACTACAATAACATGTAAATAATGTAGCTGCCTGGGGTAGTGATAGGATCAGGAAAGCAACACCAACCTTCTACAGGTAGCTTTAGCTGAACACTGTGCAGAGGTCACACTACACTAACTTGTAGCTTTAGCTGAACACTGTGCGGAGGTCGCACTACACTAACTTGTAGCTTTAGCTGAACACTGTTCAGAGGATGCACTACACTAACGTTTAAATAATGTAGCTGCCTGCGGTAGTGATAGGATCAGGAAATCACCACCAACCTTCTACAGGTAGCTTTATCTGAACACTGTGCAGAGGTCGCACTACACTAACGTGTAAATAATGTAGCTGCCTGCAGTAGTGATTAGATCAGGAAAACACCACCAACCTTCTACAAGTAGCTTTAGCTGAACACTGTGCAGAGGTCGCACTACACTAACGTGTAAATAATATAGCTGCCTGCGGTAATTATAGGATCAGGAAAACACCACCAACCTTCTACAGGTAGCTTTAGCTGAACACTGTGCAGAGGTCGCACTACACTAACGTGTAAATAATGTAGCTGCCTGCGGTAGTGATAGGATCAGGAAAGCGGCACCAACTTTCTACAGGTAGCTTTAGCTGAACACTGTGCAGAGGTCGCACTACACTAACGTGTAAACAATGTAGCTGCCTGCAGTAGTGATAGGATCAGGAAAACAACACCAACCTTCTACAGGTAGCTTTAGCTGAACACTGTGCAGAGGTCGCCCTACACTAACTTGTAGCTTTAGCTGAACACTGTGCGGAGGTCGCACTACACTAACTTGTAGCTTTAGCTGAACACTGTGCAGAGGATGCACTACACTAACGTTTAATTAATGTAGCTGCCGGCGGTAGTGATAGGATCAGGAAAACACCACCAACCTTCTACAGGTAGCTTTAGCTGAACACTGTGCAGAGGTCGCACTACACTAACGTGTAAATAATGTAGCTGCCTGCAGTAGGGATTAGATAAGGAAAACACCACCAACCTTCTACAGGTAGCTTTAGCTGAACACTGTGCAGAGGTCGCACTACTCTAACGTGTAAATAATATAGCTGCCTGCGGTAGTTATAGGATCAGGAAAACAACACCAACCTTCTACGGGTAGCTTTAGCTGAACACTGTGCAGAGGTCGCACTACACTAACGTGTAAATAATGTAGCTGCGTGCGGTAGTGATAGGATCAGGAAAACAACACCAACCTTCTACAGGTAGCTTTAGCTGAACACTATCCAGAGGGCGCACTACACTAACGTGTAAATAATATAGCTGCCTGTGATAGTGATAGGATAAGGAAAACACCACCAACCTTCTACAGGTAGCTTTAGCTGAACAGTGTGCAGAGGTCGCACTACACTAACTTGTACTTTAGCTGAACACTGTGCGGAGGTCGCACTACACCAGCTTGTAGTTTTAGCTGAACACTGTGCACAGGATGCACTACACTTACGTTTAAATAATGTAGCTGCATGCGGTAGTGATAGGATCAGGAAAACACCACCAACATTCTACAGGTAGCTTTAGCTGAACACTGTGCAGAAGTCACACTACACTAACGTGTAAATAATGTAGCTGCCTGCGGTAGTGATAGGATCAGGAAAACAACACCAACCTTCTACAGGTAGCTTTAGCTGAACACTATCCAGAGGTCGCACTACACCAATGTGTAAATAATATAGCTGCCTGCGATAGTGATAGGATAAGGAAAACACCACCAACCTTCTACAGGTAGCTTTAGCTGAACACTGTGCAGAGGTCGCACTACATTAATGTGTAAATAATGTAGCTGCCTGCGGTAGTGATAGGATCAGGAAAACAACACCAACCTTCTACAGGTAGCTTTAGCTGAACACTGTGCCGAGGTCGCACTAAACTAACGTGTAAATAATGTAGCTGCCTGCAGTAGTGATTAGATCAGGAAAACACCACCAACCTTCTACAGGTAGCTTTAGCTGAACACTGCACAGAGGTCGCACTACACTAATGTGTAAATATTATAGCTGCCTGCGGTAGTTATAGGATCAGGAAAACAACACCAACTTTCTACAGGTAGCTTTAGCTGAACACCGTGCAGAGGTCGCACTACACTAACGTGTAAATAATATAGCTGCCTGCGGTAGTGATAGGATCAGGAAAACAACACCAACCTTCTACAGGTAGCTTTAGCTGAACACTATCCAGAGGTCGCACTACACTAACGTGTAAATAATATAGCTGCCTGCGATAGTGATAGGATAAGGAAAACACCACCAACCTTCTACAGGTAGCTTTAGCTGAACAGTGTGCAGAGGTCGCACTACACTAACTTGTACTTTAGCTGAACACTGTGCGGAGGTCGCACTACACCAGCTTGTAGTTTTAGCTGAACACTGTGCACAGGATGCACTACACTTACGTTTAAATAATGTAGCTGCATGCGGTAGTGATAGGATCAGGAAAACACCACCAACCTTCTACAGGTAGCTTTAGCTGAACACTGTGCAGAAGTCGCACTACACTAACGTGTAAATAATGTAGCTGCCTGCGGTAGTGATAGGATCAGGAAAACAACACCAACCTTCTACAGGTAGCTTTAGCTGAACACTATCCAGAGGTCGCACTACACCAATGTGTAAATAATATAGCTGCCTGCGATAGTGATAGGATAAGGAAAACACCACCAACCTTCTACAGGTAGCTTTAGCTGAACACTGTGCAGAGGTCGCACTACATTAACGTGTAAATAATGTAGCTGCCAGCGGTAGTGATAGTATCAGGAAAACAACACCAACCTTCTACAGGTAGCTTTAGCTGAACACTGTGCCGAGGTCGCACTAAACTAACGTGTAAATAATGTAGCTGCCTGCAGTAGTGATTAGATCAGGAAAACACCACCAACCTTCTACAGGTAGCTTTAGCTGAACACTGCACAGAGGTAGCACTACACTAATGTGTAAATATTATAGCTGCCTGGGGTAGTTATAGGATCAGGAAAACAACACCAACTTTCTACAGGTAGCTTTAGCTGAACACCGTGCAGAGGTCGCACTACACTAACGTGTAAATAATATAGCTGCCTGCGGTAGTGATAGGATCAGGAAAACAACACCAACCTTCTACAGGTAGCTTTAGCTGAACACTATCCAGAGGTCGCACTACACTAACGTGTAAATAATATAGCTGCCTGCGATAGTGATAGGATAAGGAAAACACCACCAACCTTCTACAGGTAGCTTTAGCTGAACACTCTGCAGAGGTCGCACTACACTAACTTTTAGCTTTAGCTGAACACTGTGCGGAGGTCGCACTACACTAACTTGTAGCTTTAGTTGAACACTGTGCAGAGGATGCACTACACTAACGTGTAAATAATGTAGCTGTCTGCGGTAGTGATAGGATCAGGAAAACAACACCAACCTTCTACAGGTTGCTTTAGCTGAACACTATCCAGAGGTCGCACTACACTAATGTGTAAATAATATAGCTGCCTGCGATAGTGATAGGATAAGGAAAACACCACCAACCTTCTACAGGTAGCTTTAGCTGAACACTGTGCAGAGGTCGCACTACACTAACGTGTAAATAATGTAGCTGCCTACGGTAGTGATAGGATCAGGAAAACAACACCAACCTTCTACAGGTAGCTTTAGCTGAACACTGTGCAGAGGTCGCACTACACTAACTTGTAGCTTTAGCTGAACACTGTGCGGAGGTCGCACTACACTAACTTGTAGCTTTAGCTAAACACTGTGCAGAGGATGCACTACACTAACGTTTAAATAATGTAGCTGCCTGCGGTAGTGATAGGATCAGGAAAACACCATCAACCTTCTACAGATAGCTTTATCTGAACACTGTGCAGAGGTCGCACTACACTAACGTGTACATAATGTAGCTGCCTGCAGTAGTGATAGGATCAGGAAAACAACACCAACCTTCTACAGGTAGCTTTAGCTGAACACTGTGCAGAGGTCGCACTACAATAACATGTAAATAATGTAGCTGCCTGGGGTAGTGATAGGATCAGGAAAGCAACACCAACCTTCTACAGGTAGCTTTAGCTGAACACTGTGCAGTGGTCGCACTACACTAACCTGTAAATAATATAGCTGCCTGCGGTAGTGATAGGATCAGGAAAACAACACCAACCTTCTACAGGTAGCTTTAGCTGAACACTATCCAGAGGTCGCACTACACTAACGTGTAAATAATATAGCTGCCTGCGATAATGATAGGATAAGGAAAACACCACCAACCTTCTACAGGTAGCTTTAGCTGAACACTGTGCAGAGGTCGCACTACACTAACTTGTAGCTTTAGCTGAACACTGTGCGGAGGTCGCACTACACTAACTTGTAGCTTTAGCTGAACACTGTTCAGAGGATGCACTACACTAACGTTTAAATAATGTAGCTGCCTGCGGTATTGATAGGATCAGGAAAACACCACCAACCTTCTACAGGTAGCTTTATCTGAACACTGTGCAGAGGTCGCACTACACTAACGTGTAAATAATGTAGCTGCCTGCGGTAGTGATAGGATCAGGAAAGCGGCACCAACCTTCTACAGGTAGCTTTAGCTGAACACTGTGCAGAGGTCGCACTACACTAACGTGTAAATAATGTAGCTGCCTGCAGTAGTGATAGGATCAGGAAAACAACACCAACCTTCTACAGGTAGCTTTAGCTGAACACTGTGCAGAGGTCACCCTACACCAACTTGTAGCTTTAGCTGAACACTGTGCAGAGGATGCACTACACTAACGTTTAATTAATGTAGCTGCCGGCGGTAGTGATAGGATCAGGAAAACACCACCAACCTTCTACAGGTAGCTTTAGCTGAACACTGTGCAGAGGTCGCGCTACACTAACGTGTAAATAATGTAGCTGCCTGCAGTAGTGATTAGATCAGGAAAACACCACCAACCTTCTACAGGTAGCTTTAGCTGAACACTGTGCAGAGGTCGCACTACACTAACGTGTAAATAATATAGCTGCCTGCGGTAGTTATAGGATTAGGAAAACAACACCAACCTTCTACAGGTAGCTTTAGCTGAACACTGTGCAGAGGTCGCACTACTCTAACGTGTAAATAATGTAGCTGCGTGCGGTAGTGATAGGATCAGGAAAACAACACCAACCTTCTACAGGTAGCTTTAGCTGAACACTATCCAGAGGGCGCACTACACTAACGTGTAAATAATATAGCTGCTTGCGATAGTGATAGGATAAGGAAAACACCACCAACCTTCTACAGGTAGCTTTAGCTGAACAGTGTGCAGAGGTCGCACTACACTAACTTGTAGCTTTAGCTGAACACTGTGCGGAGGTCGCACTACACCAGCTTGTAGCTTTAGCTGAACACTGTGCAGAGGATGCACTACACTAACGTTTAATTAATGTAGCTGCCGGCGGTAGTGATAGGATCAGGAAAACACCACCAACCTTCTACAGGTAGCTTTAGCTGAACACTGTGCAGAGGTCGCGCTACTCTAACGTGTAAATAATGTAGCTGCCTGCAGTAGTGATTAGATCAGGAAAACACCACCAACCTTCTACAGGTAGCTTTAGCTGAACACTGTGCAGAGGTCGCACTACACTAACGTGTAAATAATATAGCTGCCTGCGGTAGTTATAGGATTAGGAAAACAACACCAACCTTCTACAGGTAGCTTTAGCTGAACACTGTGCAGAGGTCGCACTACTCTAACGTGTAAATAATGTAGCTGCGTGCGGTAGTGATAGGATCAGGAAAACAACACCAACCTTCTACAGGTAGCTTTAGCTGAACACTATCCAGAGGGCGCACTACACTAACGTGTAAATAATATAGCTGCTTGCGATAGTGATAGGATAAGGAAAACACCACCAACCTTCTACAGGTAGCTTTAGCTGAACAGTGTGCAGAGGTCGCACTACACTAACTTGTAGCTTTAGCTGAACACTGTGCGGAGGTCGCACTACACCAGCTTGTAGTTTTAGCTGAACACTGTGCACAGGATGCACTACACTTACGTTTAAATAATGTAGCTGCATGCGGTAGTGATAGGATCAGGAAAACACCACCAACCTTCTACAGGTAGCTTTAGCTGAACACTGTGCAGAGGTCGCACTACACTAACGTGTAAATAATGTAGCTGCCTGCGGTAGTGATAGGATCAGGAAAACAACACCAACCTTCTACAGGTAGCTTTAGCTGAACACTGTGCAGAGGTCGCACTAAACTAATATGTATATAATGTAGCTGCCTGCGGTAGTGATAGGATCAGGAAAACAACATCAAACTTCTACAGGTAGCTTTAGCTGAACACTGTGCAGAGATCGAACTACAATAACATGTACATAATGTAGCTGCCTGCGGTAGTGATAGGATCAGGAAAGCAACACCAACCTTCTACAGGTAGCTATAGCTGAACACTGTGCAGAGGTCGCACTACACTAACTTGTAGCTTTAGCTAAACACTGTGCAGAGGATGCACTACACTAATGTTTAAATAATGTAGCTGCCTGCGGTAGTGATAGGATCAGGAAAACACCACCAACCTTCTACAGGTAGCTTTAGCTGAACACTGTGCAGAGGTCGCACTACACTAACGTGTACATAATGTAGCTGCCTGCAGTAGTGATAGGATCAGGAAAACAACACCAACCTTCTACAGGTAGCTTTAGCTGAACACTGTGCAGAGGTCGCACTACAATAACATGTAAATAATGTAGCTGCCTGGGGTAGTGATAGTATCAGGAAAGCAACACCAACCTTCTACAGGTAGCTTTAGCTGAACACTGTGCAGAGGTCGCACTACACTAACCTGTAAATAATATAGCTGCCTGCGGTAGTGATAGGATCAGGAAAACAACACCAACCTTCTACAGGTAGCTTTAGCTGAACACTATCCAGAGGTCGCACTACACTAACGTGTAAATAATGTAGCTGCCTTCGATAGTGATAGGATAAGGAAAACACCACCAACCTTCTACAGGTAGCTTTAGCTGAACACTGTGCAGAGGTCGCACTACACTAACTTGTAGCTTTAGCTGAACACTGTGCGGAGCTCGCACTACACTAACTTGTAGCTTTAGTTGAACACTGTGCAGAGGATGCACTACACTAACGTTTAAATAATGTAGCTGCCTGTGGTAGTGATAGGATCAAGAAAACACCACCAACCTCCTACAGGTAGCTTTAGCTGAACACTGTGCAGAAGTCGCACTACACTAACGTGTAAATAATGTAGCTGCCTGCGGTAGTGATAGGATCAGGAAAACAACACCAACCTTCTACAGGTAGCTTTAGCTGAACACTATCCAGAGGTCGCACTACACTAATGTGTAAATAATATAGCTGCCTGCGATAGTGATAGGATAAGGAAAACACCACCAACCTTCTACAGGTAGCTTTAGCTGAACACTGTGCAGAGGTCGCACTACACTAACGTGTAAATAATGTAGCTGCCTGCGGTAGTGATAGAATCAGGAAAACAACACCAACCTTCTACAGGTAGCTTTAGCTGAACACTGTGCAGAGGTCGCACTAAACTAATGTGTAAATAATGTAGCTGCCTGCGGTAGTGATAGGATCAGGAAAACAACATCAACCTTCTACAGGTAGCTTTAGCTGAACACTGTGCAGAGATCAAACTACAATAACATGTAAATAATGTAGCTGCCTGCAGTAGTGATAGGATCAGGAAAACAACACCAACCTTCTACAGGTATCTTTAGCTGAACACTGTGCAGAGGTCGCACTACAATAACATGTAAATAATGTAGCTGCCTGGGGTAGTGATAGGATCAGGAAAAAACCACCAACCTTCTACAGGTAGCTTTAGCTGAATACTGTGCAGAGGTCGCACTAAACTAACATGTACATAATGTAGCTGCCTGCAGTAGTGATAGGATCAGGAAAACAACACCAACCTTCTACAGGTATCTTTAGCTGAACACTGTGCAGAGGTCGCACTACAATAACATGTAAATAATGTAGCTGCCTGGGGTAGTGATAGGATCAGGAAAGCAACACCAACCTTCTACAGGTAGCTTTAGCTGAATACTGTGCAGAGGTCGCACTACAATAACATGTAAATAATATAGCTGCCTGCGGTAGTGATAGGATCAGGAAAACAACACCAACCTTCTACAGGTAGCTTTAGCTGAACACTGTGCAGAGGTCGCACTACACTAACTTGTAGCTTTAGCTGAACACTGTGCGGAGGTCGCACTACACTAACTTGTAGCTTTAGCTGAACACTGTTCAGAGGATGCACTACACTAACGTTTAAATAATGTAGCTGCCTGCGGTAGTGATAGGATCAGGAAAACACCACCAACCTTCTACAGGTAGCTTTATCTGAACACTGTGCAGAGGTCGCACTACACTAACGTGTAAATAATGTAGCTGCCTGCAGTAGTGATTAGATCAGGAAAACACCACCAACCTTCTACAAGTAGCTTTAGCTGAACACTGTGCAGAGGTCGCACTACACTAACGTGTAAATAATATAGCTGCCTGCGGTAGTTATAGGATCAGGAAAACAATACCAACCTTCTACAGGTAGCTTTAGCTGAAGACTGTGCAGAGGTCGCACTACACTAACGTGTAAATAATGTAGCTGCCTGCGGTAGTGATAGGATCAGGAAAACAACACCAACCTTCTACAGGTAGCTTTTGAACCCTATCCATAGGTCGCACTACACTAACGTGTAAATAATATAGCTGCCTGCGATAGTGATAGGATAAGGAAAACACCACCAACCTTCTACAGGTAGCTTTAGCTGAACACTGTGCAGAGGTCGCACTACAATGTAGCTGCCTGCGGTAGTGATAGGATCAGGAAAGCGGCACCAACCTTCTACAGGTAGCTTTAGCTGAACACTGTGCAGAGGTCGCACTACACTAACGTGTAAATAATGTAGCTGCCTGCAGTAGTGATATTATCAGGAAAACAACACCAACCTTCTACAGGTAGCTTTAGCTGAACACTGTGCAGAGGTCGCCCTACACTAACTTGTAGCTTTAGCTGAACACTGTGCGGAGGTCGCACTACACTAACTTGTAGCTTTAGCTAAACACTGTGCAGAGGATGCACTACACTAACGTTTAATTAATGTAGCTGCCAGCAGTAGTGATAGGATCAGGAAAACACCACCAACCTTCTACAGGTAGCTTTAGCTGAACACTGTGCAGAGGTCGCACTACACTAACGTGTAAATAATGTAGCTGCGTGCGGTAGTGATAGGATCAGGAAAACAACACCAACCTTCTATAGGTAGCTTTAGCTGAACACTATCCAGAGGGCGCACTACACTAACGTGTAAATAATATAGCTGCTTGCGATAGTGATAGGATAAGGAAAACACCACCAACCTTCTACAGGTAGCTTTAGCTGAACAGTGTGCAGAGGTCGCACTACACTAACTTGTAGCTTTAGCTGAACACTGTGCGGAGGTCGCACTACACCAGCTTGTAGTTTTAGCTGAACACTGTGCACAGGATGCACTACACTTACGTTTAAATAATGTAGCTGCATGCGGTAGTGATAGGATCAGGAAAACACCACCAACCTTCTACAGGTAGCTTTAGCTGAACACTGTGCAGAAGTCGCACTACACTAACGTGTAAATAATGTAGCTGCCTGCGGTAGTGATAGGATCAGGAAAACAACACCAACCTTCTACAGGTAGATTTAGCTGAACACTATCCAGAGGTCGCACTACACCAATGTGTAAATAATATAGCTGCCTGCGATAGTGATAGGATAAGGAAAACACCACCAACCTTCTACAGGTAGCTTTAGCTGAACACTGTACAGAGGTCGCACTACACTAACGTGTAAATAATATAGCTTCCTGCGGTAGTTATAGGATCAGGAAAACAACACCAACCTTCTACAGGTAGCTTTAGCTGAACACTGTGCAGAGGTCGCACTACACTAACGTGTAAATAATATAGCTGCCTGCGGTAGTGATAGGATCAGGAAAACAACACCAACCTTCTACAGGTAGCTTTAGCTGAACACTATCCAGAGGTCGCACTACACTAACGTGTAAATAATATAGCTGCCTGCGATAGTGATAGGATAAGGAAAACACCACCAACCTTCTACAGGTAGCTTTAGCTGAACACTGTGCAGAGGTCGCACTACACTAACTTGTAGCTTTAGCTGAACACTGTGCGGAGTTCGCACTACACTAACTTGTAGCTTTAGTTGAACACTGTGCAGAGGATGCACTACACTAACGTTTAAGTAATGTAGCTGCCTGCGGTAGTGATAGGATCAGGAAAACACCACCAACCTTCTACAGGTAGCTTTAGCTTAACACTGTGCAGAAGTCGCACTACACTAACGTGTAAATAATGTAGCTGCCTGCGGTAGTGATAGGATCAGGAAAACAACACCAACCTTCTACAGGTAGCTTTAGCTGAACACTGTGCAGAGATCGAACTACAATAACATGTAAATAATGTAGCTGCCTGCGGTAGTGATAGGATCAGGAAAGCAACACCAACCTTCTACAGGTAGCTTTAGCTGAACACTGTGCAGAAGTCGCGCTACACTAACTTGTAGCTTTAGCTGAACACTGGGCAGAGGTCGCACTACACTAACTTGTAGCTTTAGCTAAACACTGTGCAGAGGATGCACTACACTAACGTTTAAATAATGTAGCTGCCTGCGGTAGTGATAGGATCAGGAAAACACCACCAACCTTCTACAGGTAGCTTTAGCTGAACACTGTGTAGAGGTCGCACTTTACTAACATGTACATAATGTAGCTGCCTGCAGTAGTGATAGGATCAGGAAAACAACACCAACCTTCTACAGGTAGCTTTAGCTGAACACTATCCAGAGGTCGCACTACACCAATGTGTAAATAATGTAGCTGCCTGGGGTAGTGATAGGATCAGGAAAGCAACACCAACCTTCTACAGGTAGCTTTAGCTGAACACTGTGCAGAGGTCGCACTACACTAACGTGTAAATAATGTAGCTGCCTGCGGTAGTGATAGGATCAGGAAAACAACACCAACCTTCTATAGGTAGCTTTAGCTGAACACTGTGCAGAGGTCGCACTACACTAACGTTTAAATAATGTAGCTGCCTGCGGTAGTGATAGGATTAGGAAAACAACACCAAACTTCTACAGGTAGCTTTAGCTGAACACTATCCAGAGGTTGCACTACACTAACGTGTAAATAATATAGCTGCCTGCGGTAGTGATAGGATCAGGAAAACACCACCAACCTTCTACAGGTAGCTTTAGCTGAACACTGTGCAGAGGTCGCACTACACTAACGTGTAAATAATGTAGCTTCCTGCGGTAGTTATAGGATCAGGAAAACAACACCAACCTTCTACAGGTAGCTTTAGCTGAACACTGTTCAGAGGACGCACGACACTAACGTTTAAATAATGTAGCTGCCTGCGGTAGTGATAGGATCAGGAAAACTGCACCAACCTTCTACAGGTAGCTTTAGCTGAACACTGTGCAGAGGTCGCACTACACTAATGTGTAAATAATGTAGCTGCCTGCGGTAGTTATAGGATCAGGAAAACAACACCAACCTTCTACAGGTAGCTTTAGCTGAACACTGTTCAGAGGACGCACGACACTAACGTTTAAATAATGTTGCTGCCTGCGGTAGTGATAGGATTAGGAAAACGGCACCAACCTTCTACAGGTAGCTTTAGCTGAACACTGTGCAGAGGTCGCACTACACTAACTTGTAGCTTTAGCTGAACACTGTGCGGAGGTCGCACTACACTAACTTGTAGCTTTAGCTGAACACTGTGCAGTGGATGCACTACACTATTGTTTAAATAATGTAGCTGCCTGCGGTAGTGATAGGATCAGGAAAACACAACCAACCTTCTACAGGTAGCTTTAGCTGAACACTGTGCAGAGGTCGCACTACACTAACATGTAAATAATGTAGCTGCCTGCGGTAGTGATAGGATCAGGAAAACAACACCAACCTTCTACAGGTAGCTTTAGCTGAACACTGTGCAGAGGTCGCACTACACTAATGTGTAAATAATGTAGCTGCCAGCGGTAGTGATAGGATCAGGAAAATGGCACCAACCTTCTACAGGTAGCTTTAGCTGAACACTGTTCAGAGGACGCACGACACTAACGTTTAAATAATGTAGCTGCCTGCGGTAGTGATAGGATCAGGAAAACGGCACCAACCTTCTACAGGTAGCTTTAGCTGAACACTGTGCAGAGGTTGCACTACACTAACTTGTAGCTTTAGCTGAACACTGTGCGGAGGTCGCACTACACTAACTTGTAGCTTTAGCTGAACACTGTGCAGAGGATGCACTACACTAACGTTTAAATAATGTAGCTGCCTGCGGTAGTGATAGGATCAGGAAAACACAACCAACCTTCTACAGGTAGCTTTAGCTGAACACTGTGCAGAGGTCGCACTACACTAACATGTAAATAATGTAGCTGCCTGCGGTAGTGATAGGATCAGGAAAACAACACCAACCTTCTACAGGTAGCTTTAGCTGAACACTGTGCAGAGGTCGCACTACACTAATGTGTAAATAATGTAGCTGCCTGCGGTAGTGATAGGATCAGGAAAATGGCACCAACCTTCTACAGGTAGCTTTAGCTGAACACTGTGCAGAGGTCGCACTACACTAGCGTGTAAATAATGTAGCTACCTGCGTTAGTGATAGGATCAGGAAAATAACACTAACCTTCTACAGGTAGCTTTAGCTGAACACTGTGCAGAGGTCGCACTACACTAACATGTAAATAATGTAGCTGCCTGCGGTAGTGATAGGATGAGGAAAACAACACCAACCTTCTACAGGTAGCTTTAGCTGAACACTGTGCAGAGGTCGCACTACACTAATGTGTAAATAATGTAGCTGCCTGCGGTAGTGATAGGATCAGGAAAATGGCACCAACCTTCTACAGGTAGCTTTAGCTGAACACTGTGCAGAGGTCGCACTACACTAGCGTGTAAATAATGTAGCTACCTGCGTTAGTGATAGGATCAGGAAAATAACACTAACCTTCTACAGGTAGCTTTAGCTGAACACTGTGCAGAGGTCACACTACACTAACTTGTAGCTTTAGCTGAACACTGTGCAGAGGTCGCACTACACTAACTTGTAGCTTTAGCTGAACACTGTGCAGAGGATGCACTACACTGACATTTAAATAATGTAGCTGCCTGTGGTAGTGATAGGATCATGAAAACACCACCAACCTACTACTGGTAAATTTAGCTGAACACTGTGCAGAGGTCACACTACACTAACGTGTAAATGATGTAGCTGCCTGCGGTAGTGATAGGATCAGGAAAACAACACCAACCTTCTACAGGTAGCTTTAGCTCAACACTGTGCAAAGGTCGCACTACACTAACTTGTAGCTTTAGCTGAACACTGTGCAGAGGTCGCACTACACTAACTTGTAGCTTTAGCTGAACACTGTGCAGAGGTCGCACTACACTAAAAAATAATGTAGCTGCCTGCGGTAGTGATAGGATCAGAAAAACACCACCAATCTTCTACAGGTAGCTTTAGCTGAACACTGTGCAGGGGACGCACTACACTAACTGTAAATACTGTAGCTAATAGGACTAATAGGATCAGAAGAACACCAGCAATTTTCCTCAGGTAGCTGTAAATACTGTAACAACACCTGCCTGACTGCCTGTCAGTAGGAAGATAATAACAGGAACGGATCTAGCTAAACTGAATACAGTGTAAATATATATATATATATATATACCTAGGTTGTATATATATTCACAATACACTGTAAGTGCAGCTAACTGACTGATTGTCCTGCCTAATCTATCTAACTTAAATCAAATGACACTGTCTCTCTGTCTCTCAATGCCAGAACACACTACACAGGGCCGACCCCCTATATAGTGTGGGGTGTGTACTAAACCCCCTGAGCCATAATTGGCCAAAGCCACCCTGGCTTTGGCCAATTACAGCTCTCTGTACAGACTACGCTGTGATTGGCCAAGCATGTGGGTCATAGTGCATGCTTGGCCTATCATCAGCCAGCAATGTACTGCGATGCCGCAGTGAATTATGGGCCGTGACGCGCCACTCGAATTTAGCGCGAATGGCCCATATCGTTCACAATTCGTCAAACGATCGAACAGACGATGTTCGTGTCGAACATGGGTTTGACTCGAACACTAAGCTCATCCCTACTCTCAATGAATTAAAGAGGGTTACCTGTCCAAAACATCTAAACCCCCCCACCATAAATATTTTCCAATGGGCCACACTAGAGGGGGTGAGGAATCTGATAAGTTGACCTTATACTTTTGTCTTTAAATACTCATTTCAATAAATGTTATACTTATGTTGGTCAAGAATGTTTGTTTAATCTGCTTGCAATGCTATGTGCAAAAGTACTAATTCTTTTTTTCTTGTTTGACTCCACAGTTTCCTTCCAACCCAGCGGAATGGCAAACTGTGGCTTCCCAGTTTCTCCACCAGTGGGACTTTCCCAATTGTGGTGGTGCTATCTATGGGAAGCACGTAAGGATCGTCCCACCACCCAACTCGGGGTCATACTACTATAATTATAAGGGGTTTAGTAGTATAGTGATGTTGGCGGTGGTGAGGGACAATTATGAATTCATCTACCTGGACGCTGGGAAGAACGGCCATAACTCTGACAGAGAAGTGATCACCCAGATGGAGTTTTACCGGCGTCTACAAAATGGCACCTTGGGGTTGCCACCTCCGGAGGAGAATGTTGAGGGCCTAATTTCGTGTTTGTCAGGGATGAGGCCTTTGCTGGAGGAACATGACCCCAGAGCAGAGGGTTGTTAATTACCAGCTGGCACGTGCCAGAAGAGTGGTGGAGAATGCCTTTGGCATTATGGCCAGCCGCTTTATCAGATGGGGTGAACTCACCCTCTAAAAGCCAAATTTTGAAGATGCACACAAATTGGCACTCAAAAATTGGATTTCCCTCATGATCCCAAGCCTAAAATGTGCGTCTTTTGCATACATCTATTTTACTAAAGCCACAAAACACACAGTGGGGGTTATTTACTAGAGGAAATCCACTTTGCACTAAAAGTGCACTGGAAGTGTACTTGAAAGTGCACTTGGAAGTGCAGACACTGTAGATTCAAGGGGGACATGCAAGGAGAATAAAAAACAGCATTTTAGCTTGCACATGATTGGATGATAAAATCAGCAGAGCTTCCCCTCATTTCTTATCTACCTCTCAGATTTACAGTGACTGCACTTCCAAGTGCACTTTCGGTGCACTTTCAAGTGCACTTGCAGTGCATTTGTAGTGCAAAGTAGATTTGCCTTTCGTAAATAACCCCCAGTGTGTCAACATGTGCTATCCCATCATGGGATATCAATGTATGTGTTTTGTGGGTGCAACCCCTTCCTTCAAACTAAAGTAGGTGAGAGGGAGGGGTTGCACCTCCAAAACACATCCATTGATCCCCCATGATGGGAGCTAGCACATGTTGACACACTGGGGCTTACTTCAGAAAGGACAATCCACTTTTCCCTACAAGTGCACTTGCATTGCACTTGTAGGACAAAGTGGTTTTGTCTTTTTGAACTAAGTCCCAGTGTGTCAACATGTGCTAGCTCCCATCATGGGGGATCAATAGACATGTTTCGGGGGTGCACCCCCTTCCTTTCACCTACTTTAGTTTGGAGGAAGGGGTTGCACCCACAAAAAGCGTACATTGATATCCCATGATGGGAGATAGCACATGTTGACACACTGTATGCATCTTCAAAATTTGGCTTTACAATTCACTTAAAACTGTTAAAACACGTACAACATAATGACAACTTTAAAATGTATTTTTTGTTTAGATTTTGCCTAAAATATCTATGATGTTGCTCAGTCTTTTTGAACATCATGGATGTTTTGTGTCATCTTTTCCAAATCACGATTACAAACCATGATCTCACTGATCAGGATTTGTGCACTTGCACTGCTGAAGTGAGTTTCTTCTTCCACAACATACACATCACCTAAAAAATAAAAAAAAACACAGCATTATTATAAATGTGCAGGCATCCATCTATTACCTGAGGCTGTGGACTCAGACACTGACCTGTTGTCGACACCATTTCTACCACTTCACCCAGCACTTCCTGAACATCTGCATCCGCATCTTCAGGGTGTGTGGTGAGTTGCCTTTCTTCATTCGATGTGGGGTTAATGGTGTCCTCAGAAGTCCCTATTCTTTTCTCCCCTTTGTGAATACAAAAAAGGTATACTTAGACAGATATGTTAGGCTAGAAATAGTAATATGAAACATTGCTTGGAAGTGTCTTCCAATTGTCTGTTTTGGCAGAGTTCCAAGCTGAATACATGATTTTTTCCCTTTCAAAAGCTGGAATACTTACATGTTTTGTGCAAGTTTTACACATGGAGAGACCCCTAGTATCCACAAGGGTGTTATGGTGTCCCACACTAGTGCTCCTGCGTCCAGATGTGTAAACAGCTGCTGAGTGTCCTCTCCTGACACTGAATAAAGTTGTCATTTCATTATAGTTTCAAACACATCTAGACAACAATGTAATAAACTTATTTCAATCTAAATAGGCATGAACAAAGGTAGTTAACCTGCATCTGCCAAAAACGACGTATTAGTGGTCGAATGAACGATGTTTAATACGAATAATTCCTGTGTCCTTGAACCTCAAACTTGGCATTTTGAACTGTACAACAGTAAAGAAAAGCACATGGACCAGCACAAAAGTATTAATAATAATAGGAACACATGACAAATACTTACTTTTTTGCAGCACTTTCCTTATCTTTCTATACTGATCTTGCTCCCTCTATTTCAGGTCTGACCAGCGTTTCTTCAATTGATCCTTAGATCGTCGTACCCCAAAATTCCTGTGCAGACTTCTGACAACTTTAGCCATGATCTTGGCCTTTCTCACATTAGTGTTTTTGTATGGCCCATGATTCCCATCATAGTCTGTCCTCTTTAAGATGTCCACCATCTCTTCAAAGGACATATTTGAGGTCTAATATCTCCTCCTGGATCTGGAATAGCCTTGCTCTGGGCTTTCCTCCTTGCTGATAAAAGCACACACCTGCTGTATCTCTGCCATATGCTCTCCCACTGTCCGGAAAAAGAAGAGGCGGGGAATACACTAGAAAGAAGGACAGGGGCAGAGTTTCACGCATGCACAGTGTATATAAAGCATAATACTCAGATGATGTAACGGACGCACGTAGGATCTGTGAGTGGAGGACAGAGGAACATTATCGTTGATCGGTCAAACGAAGGTACAATTGTAAATTGGGGCATCAGTGGTTTGTGGTATATACTGCTTATAGATTGAGGCCTATATTGGGACAAGATTATGAGAGTTTAGCTTGACATTAGGGTTTGTCTTGTAAGAAAAATATATAGGAAATGTGTATCGTCACACGGAGTAGTGCCGTGGATACACTGAAAGTAGTACTGTGCCACGTCCTATCAATTACATATACCAAAAAGGGGGGGAGAAGGGACTTATGGACTTTTTAGGCACCACAAAATTGTAGATAAAAATTCCTTATTTTATTTAATATCAAAAAACACACATAACAAAAAAAACCAAAAAATATTGTTTAAAACACAACATATGTCTATACTTGAATCGTTGCTATACAACACCATCTGCAATATGAAATTCTTCGGACATATGAGAAATAGCTTCCAATGTAGATCAATCCGAAGAGGTGGCTAGATAGCAGTTCCATAGTCAGTTCATATGTTGAGATTGTTCGATGCTCGACATGTTTCGCGTATGGACTACGCTTCCTCAAGAGCAATAGCAATGTATGTTGTAACTATCAAAGTATATAACATTACAGTTAATTGTTAGTATATATATACATAGATAGAAAACAGGCGTCTACAAAGGCGCCACATATCTTATACAAAAAGGACAGTTATGTGCTTGCTCATGACAGGGCGGTAGTGGGCGTCAGTGCCCGAGCGATGCTAAAGGACTGCTATGGGGGCGTGCACAACATAGTTCTAGATGGTGTTTAAGATGTGTTTAAAATAGATTTGTAACCCCGGTTAGGTTTTTTAAGGAAGGAAAAGGGGGGGGGGAAGGGGGGGGGAAGAAAGAAGGGAAAAGGGGGTAGGGAAAAGGGGGGAAAAAGGGGGGAAGGAAAGGGGAGGGGAGGGGGGGGGAAGGGAAAGGGAGGGGAGAGGAGAGCGGGGGAGGGAAAGAGAAGGGAGGAAGAAGGAAAAAATGGAGGGTTCAAAAATAGCCCCCCAATGGAGCAAACAAGTGGTGATAGTAAATTATAAAGAAAAATACTCACATTTAAAACCAATATGGAATATTAAAGAAAGGTATTAGTCCGCTAGCAAGGAAGAATCATATAACTTGACCATATGATAAAACGCTACGTATCCGGGTCAGTGTGTTCTTGGTATTAACTATTTTCTTATATATATGGACCTATTCCTAAAATAGGGAAGGTAATAAATTTTAAGGAAAAAGGAAAATTTGCATCAGACATGTAAGTTTTTATATATATATATATATATATATATATTAAAAATGACCTATTTCCTTACTATGGTCTGGGACACTCACCACCATTGATCTTACAGATCGAGAATCATAGTCTATATGCCTCTGAGTTCCACCATGGAATACAAACAGACATGGATCGCAGTATCAATGTTGTATTATCCAGTATAAACTTCAGATATAGGCCCTGAAGTATGAATAAAGCCGAGAGCAAAAGGGAAGGAAAAGACAAAAGGGGGGAGAAAGGGGGAGAGTGGAACCTAGGTTAAAGATATAAAACCAACATCCAGCAATATGTGCCATAGTATGATTAATACTGTGGTCAAAAAAGGTACCTGAATATAATGGAAGGGAAGCCTGTAGCATATATAGTCCTCCTGAACCTGGGGCGGAACGCACACTGTATCAGGACGCTGTCCTATTTGTATGCCCGTCCCGTCCGTCGACGTCCAATCGGCAGCCGCCGACGTGACGTCATCCGGACCGGCCAAGTGCTCGCCGTGCGCATGCGCCCCGACCAGCCGGAAGGGCCGTCAATCCAAACAGCGCCTCCAGTAAGCCCACCGCAAGCTGCATCCGCCGGCTAGAATAGCCAGCCGATGCACGCGCCACATAAGAAGAAACCAATGCAGCGCTGGGCGGCCGCATAGCAGTCAAGAATGCACCACCAGGTGGCGCCGGCACAAACCCACACCTGTAGAGCTGGGCACATAAAGAAAACTTATACACATGTACCTTAAAAAGGGGGTTGTTCAAAACACATATTAAATTACAGTAAAGCAATACAGAAATTTCTATTATTGCATGTAAATACCTCCATATTTATATTTGATGTATCTGCTATGTACAGAAATGTATATGGGCCTTAACTCTGATCTCTATGTCTCTAAAATGGGCTTAGACCCACGTAGATCTACCCAGATTAACCAAGAGCCTATGTGGCCCAATGGTAGTTACAAAAAAGGTTCATAGGACTGTGATTCATTAATGCCAGGGGCCCGAGTCGCATTCAACCGCTCTATCCACAAAGTTTCCTGCCTTAAAATTTGTTTGTCCCAGTCACCACCCCGAGGGCTTCTGGGAATAACCGCAAGGGCAAAGAAGGAGACCACGAGGTGTCAAATTTATGGTAGAGGTCCAAGTGTCTACTAACAGATGTAATCATTTTTCCTCCTCCAGAGTAATACACATGATCTTTGATACGTGAACGGAAGTGTCGGATAGTTTTTCCGACGTAAAAGGCTTGACACTCACATGTCATGAGATAAACTAAGCCCTGAGTTTCGCAATTGGCATGAAAATGAGGAGTGAATGTCTCTCGATTGGGAAGTTTGAAGCTGGTCCCTGTACGGATCAAGGGGCAGAATGAACATCTACCACATCTGGTCATTCCTATCGGGTGGGACTGTGTTCTAGAATCATTACAGAAATGGCTGGATGTGAGTTTGTCCCTAAGGGATCCCTTTCCTTCCCCCCTTTTTCCCTACCCCCTTTTCCCTTCTTTCTTCCCCCCCCCCTCCCCCCCCCCTTTTCCTTCCTTAAAAAACCTAACCGGGGTTACAAATCTATTTTAAACACATCTTAAACACCATCTAGAACTATGTTGTGCACGCCCCCATAGCAGTCCTTTAGCATCGCTCGGGCACTGACGCCCACTACCACCCTGTCATGAGCAAGCACATAACTGTCCTTTTTGTATAAGATATGTGGCGCCTTTGTAGACGCCTGTTTTCTATCTATGTATATATATACTAACAATTAACTGTAATGTTATATACTTTGATAGTTACAACATACATTGCTATTGCTCTTGAGGAAGCGTAGTCCATACGCGAAACATGTCGAGCATCGAACAATCTCAACATATGAACTGACTATGGAACTGCTATCTAGCCACCTCTTCGGATTGATCTACATTGGAAGCTATTTCTCATACGTCCGAAGAATTTCATATTGCAGATGGTGTTGTATAGCAACGATTCAAGTATAGACATATGTTGTGTTTTAAACAATATTTTTTGGTTTTTTTTGTTTTTTGTTATGTGTGTTTTTTGATATTAAATAAAATAAGGAATTTTTATCTACAATTTTGTGGTGCCTAAAAAGTCCATAAGTCCCTTCTCCCCCCCCCTTTAGGGTTTGTCTTGTGTTGTGTCTTGCAGATAAAATGGTTGATACATTTACGGCCCCAGATTTCCTGCTTGACATTATCAAAAAATACCGGAAGCTGCCATGTCTATGGCAAGTACAATGCAAGGACTATTCTAACAAGATAAAGAGGAAGGCAGCAATGGAGAAACTGTTGGAATTAGTGAAGCCTGTGTATCCGACGGGAGACATCAACTATTTGAAGCTCAAACTTAGTAGCCTGAGGAACACATATAATAGGGAACGCAAGAAAATCCAGGATTCCCAGAGATCCGGAGCAGCACCAGATGACGTATATATGTCCCCAGGCTGTGGTACTGCAACAGTTTGCGTTTTCTGTCCGACCAGACAGAACCCAGGCCATCACTCTCAACACTTCCTTTTACATCAGCTGAGGCTCCTGAGGTCTAACCTGGGCTTTCCACCCAGGAAGAAGATGTGGAGGAGCCCAGCTTGACCCAAGTATAGCATTGTTGATCATATTTCTTGTCAAAAATTGAATGGTGTTAACTAGATGTTATTGATCACAAACTTCTGATTTAACGAAGTGGTTTACAGCCTGACCAAATCGCAGGTTACTCCCCTCTGCCCTCCAACCAAAAGGACCAGGAAGTCAAGGAACCTGGAGGAGGCCCTGGCTGCTTTTCTAAGACATGCTACAGCGGCAATTAGCATGGCCCCTGATGGCCAGGAGGCATTTGGATGCGTCACAGTCAATAAATTAAAACATAAAAGAAAATCAATCAGCGCAACAAAAAAAACCTAATTACAGCAGCTGAAATACTAAGGGTCAAAATATCAAATCCCACATAAGAATTAAAAAAAGGCAGTACAGCGCAAAGAAAATAAAACTGACAAAAAAAAATAAACAATAAATATGCACAAAACAGCAAATAAAATAGTCCTATGAAGATCCTCATAAAGCATGTGGCTTGCAAGGTCAAATCAGCAGTTCCCTTATGGGTAATTAGGTCAGCAAACTCTCACAGCATAGACAAGTGCGGTGCCGGTTGGGGGTAATAAGACATGGATATCCTCATCAACTCCAAAGAACGGTACATGGAATAGAAGTAATAATATCTAGTGCTCTCTGATTGATCAAAGTAGTATTTATTATAAAAAGTTAAAATACACTCACAAGTCTCGCACTGTGCCCCAGTGCTAAGGATAAAGGCATCAGATATCAAAATATGTCCACGAGGATCAGCGTTGTGAGACGCAGGTGACATCACGAACAAGGTCACGTGGTATCCATACGTGTTACGTCCCTAAGAGGCGGGACTTCATCAGCAGCGACGGTATGACATCACCCGCTTTATAAGCTTAGTCAGCTGTTCGGTCTGGCCAATGCGAGTAAATGTGTACCGATCACCATGACAACCACCGGACAGCGAAACACTGACAATCAGGAAGTAAGTAAAAAAGAACTAAATCCCCATAAAGCACTGCGTTCAACAGTAACCAGAAAACAGTACGCAAAGACTGCCAATATGGCTAGAGCATTGCTTATAGGTAAAAACGCAAAATTAAAACTAAAATATGCACCTGCGTCCCTACTGATACTCTTGGATGCAATTAACATGTAATATATTTCAATAAACATATTAAAAATTGATATAGAAATATCCATTAAAAATAAAATTAAAAACAAAAATATACAAACAAATAAAAACCAAAATTATCAGTCGGAATAAAACAATTAACATTGAATTCGATGTTCAAGCCTCCAGGTGCAAGAACCTTAGTGTCATGCATCCAATAGGATTCCCTGCGGCTCAATTGGCGCAGGAAGTTACCACCTCTCCAGTGCTTGGCAACCCTCTCAATGCCCCAAAATTGAAGGCATTTAGGATTTTTGTCATGAACCAATCTGTAATGCTTTGAAACATTGTGTGACTTGATCCCATTTTTGATATTGTTTACATGCTCTCCTAATCTAACATGGAGAGGCCTGGATGTCCTCCCGATATATTGGAGGCCACACCCACATTGGAGCATGTAAACAACACCAACTGTCACACAAGTGATCAGTTGACCAATCTTGTACTCCTTATTTGTGGTGGCAGCCACAAAGTTTTTCCGTTTTTTTTTTCCACTTCAGTGATCACTTTTGAGAGACTTATTTCAACTTGACGTTCAAACTATCGTATTTATCGGCGTATAACACGCACCGGTGTATAACACGCACCGGCGTATAACACGCACCCCAAGTTTAGGAGGGAATTTTAAGGAAAAAAAACTTTTAGGAGGGAAGTTGAAGGGAAAAAAACTTACATTTAAATGCCCATCATTGCAGCCTTCTCAGTGCAGCCTTCTCAGTGCAGCCTTGCCCCAGTGCAGCCATGTCAGTGCAGCCTTGTCAGTGCAGCCTTGTTAGTGCAGCCTTGTCAGTGCAGCCCTTTCCCAGTGCAGCCTTGCCCCAGTGCAGCCTTGTTAGTGCAGCCTTGTCAGTGCAGCCTTCCCCAGTGCAGCCTTCCCCAGTGCAGCCTTGTCAGTGCAGCCTTCCCCAGTGCAGCCTTGTCAGTGCAGCCTTCCCCAGTGCAGCATTGTCAGTGCAGCCTTCCCCAGTGCAGCATTGTCAGTGCAGCCTTCCCCAGTGCAGCCTTGCCCCAGTGCAGCCTTGTTAGTGCAGCCTTGTCAGTGCAGCCTTCCCCAGTGCAGCCTTGTCAGTGCAGCCTTCCCCAGTGCAGCCTTATCAGTGCAGCCTTGCACCAGTGCAGCCTTCGATCCTGTGATCCCCTGCCATCCTGGGCTTCAACCGCGATCGCGATTTGAAAATGGCGCCGCCGGCGCCGAAATACACAGAGCCATTCCTCGGCTCTTCTCGGCGGCTCTCGTTCACTTTCGGCTCCACTCGTAGTCCCGCCCGGGATGGGCATGACTGTGAGCGGAGCTATCCGAATCTAGCCGAGTACACTCGGCTAGGTTCGGGCGGCGTCGAGTGAAGCCGAAAGTGGCCGAGAAGAGCCGAGCACCGGCTCTGTGTATTTTGGCACCGGCGGCACCATTTTCAAATAACGGTCAGCGATTTTTTTGATCTGTCAGCTCAGGATCGCAGGGGATCGGCGTATAACGTGCACCCACCGATAAATACGGTATGTCCCTTCTCAAATTCATCTTTAAAAAGCAAAGAAGAAAAAACATTTTTTATTTATACAAAAAACTATAAAATTTTTCCCGTTCTGCACCACCCACCCACTACCCCCCCTCTCTAACTTTCACCCACCCCTGACTCACCGTTAAATTATTCCTTCCTTTCCCAAATGTTATCTCACCTTAAGGCCCTATGCCTTCCAACATTTTCTGCCAATAGCTGTCTGAGTTTTTGTATTTTTCCCACCCACTCCAGATAGTGTTGAATTTGTCTAATTGCCCTTTATCCTTACAGCCTAATAATTACATTTTGCAATAGTAATCCACTTGTCTGAACCATTCTCTTAAGTCTCGTCTTTCACTCTTTAACCATTTTTTTGGGATAAATCCCTTTGCAGCATTTAATAGTTTTGTTACTTTTTTCATGTATTGCTTTTTAGGAGTGTTGGCGTCGTGAAACAAACAAGTCAATCTGTTGTTTTCTATCTTCTCGCCCGTTATTTCCTTTACATAATTGATTACTTCTTGCCAGAATACACTAATTTTCGGGAAATCCCACCATATCTGTAACATTGTGGCTTTTTGTCTACAATTTCTCCAACATAGTGGTGATGCGTCTTGGTTAATTTTATGGAGTCTCTCCGGGGTCATATACCACCTGACCGTTTTTTTAACGTTACATTTAGAATGCCTGCAGGCTGTGCATCGCCCACAGGCATAGAAAACCAAAAGCAAAGAGAACAATCGGCTTTCAGCTTGCATCGGAGAATCAACCACCCCAGGTGCAAGTCGATCTCGTAAGTACGGAGCTTTTTTATAAATAAAGGCAGGGCGGTGAGGTAACAAAGTGTACCAACTCTATGTCACTTTCTAAAGAAGCCTTGTCATATCCCTTTTCCTGAAATCTGGAGGATAAAACTTGCGACTGAGTGATAAAGTCATCCTCCCATGTGCAATTTCGCCTCAACCTGACGAACTGACCCCTGGGGATGTTGCACAACCAAGATTTATGGTGACAACTCCCCAGTGGTATGTAGGAGTTTCTGCCAGTAGGCTTGAAATAATTGCACAACCGGAAGTTGTCACCATCCTTCCAGATTTCTAAGTCAAGAAACACTACTAGCTGGATGTTCTTGGTATTGGAGTTTAAGGTCTGCATAAAAAGGTCCAGACTACTCTGATCACCCTCCCAAATTATAAACAGGTCGTCTATATACCTCTTATAACAAACCAACTCAGGGGGGTGGCGCCTGAAGACAACTTCCTCCTCCCAGTGGGCCATAAAAAGGTTGACCACCCTGGGAGCAAAACGTGCCCCCATTGCAACCCCCCTAATTTGTAAGTAGAATTGTTGATTGTACCAAAAATAGTTTCTTGCCAGGCAGAAACTCAGGCTACTCAGAATTAATTTTTGATGTTTATCCAAAAGGTCAGAAAATGATGACATCGCCCACTGTACAGAAGACAAAGCATCCTCATGTCCGATAATAGTGTACAGTGATCCGACGTCAGATGTGACAAGGATGCTGGAAGAAGAACATTTGATTGATTCAATGATTTGAATAATGTGCTTGGTATCTTTAAGAAATGCCTGCGTCTTAGAGACCAATGGTTGGGTGAAGCCATCAATATACTGCCCTACCCTTGAGAAGATGGAATCAATTCCATTAACAATAGGCCTTTCTGGAGGGTTGGCACTATTCTTGTGGATTTTGGGAAGGCAGTATATGATAGGGGTCCTACAAAAAAGAGGGTCAAGGTATGCCGCCTCCTTTTAGTTAAGGATATTGGTGTTCTTACCTTCCTCAAACAGCCAGTGGAGTTAATCCTTATAAGTCATCATTGTTTAGTATCCTATATGTGGTCCTTGTCACTTAACAATTTATTCATTTCTGCCAGATATTTGGTCTTATCTAAAATCACCAAACCGCCCCCTTATCAGTAGGGCGGATGATGATTTCTTTTCTTTTCTCCAAAGATTCCATGCCCTGTCTAATAAAATGGGGATCAACTACCTTCCGTATCTTCATTTTATCCAAATCATTGAATATCACATTTTTGAACACCTCCAAATACTTATTATCAGCATTGAGGGGGTTAAAAGTGGATTTATTTTGAAGATTGGAGTGAGTGCCCTCTGGAACAGTAGTATATTTCATGGGATTAGATTAAAAATATTTTTTTCATATTTTTTTCGACCGATAATTTTGGTTTTTATTTGTTTGTATATTTTTGTTTTTAATTTTATTTTTAATGGATATTTCTATATTAATTGTTAATATGTTTATTGAAATATGTTACATGTTATTGGCATCCAAGAGGATCAGTAGGGATGCAGGTGCATATTTTAGTTTTAATTTTGCGTTTTTACCTATAAGCAATGCTCTAGCCATATTGACAGTCTTTGCGTACTGTTTTCTGGTTCCTGTTGAACGCAGTGCTTTATGGGGATTTAGTTCTATCTTATTTACTTCCTGATTGTCAGTGTTCCGCTGTCCAGTGGTTGTCATGGTGATAGGTACACATTTACTCCCATTGGCCAGACCAAACCGCTGACTAGGCGCTTTATAGCGTCATGCCGTCGCGGCTGATGAAGTCCTGCCCCTTAGGGACGTAACGCGTACGGATACCATGTGACCTTGTTCGTGACATCACCTGCGTCTCACAACGCTGATCCTCGTGGACATATTTTGATATCTGATGCCTTTATCCTTAGCACTGGGGCACAGTGCGAGACTTGTGAGTGTATTTTAACTTTTAATAAATACTACTTTGATCAATCAGAGAGCACTAGATATTATTAATTCTATTCCATGTACTGTTCTTTGGAGTTGATGAGGATATCCATGTCTTATTACCCCCAACCGGCACCGCACTTGTCTATGCTGTGAGAGTTTGCTGACCTAATTCCCCATAAGGGAACTGCTGATTTGACCTGACTGATTCACTCAGGGGTCTACCGCATGAGGTGAGCGGCCAATTTGCTTGTTGGTGGAGGGTGTCACAACAGTCACCATACATGTCTGACTCATCACTCATCTCACTGGATACTTGCTAGTGCTCTTGCAAGCCACTTGCTTTATGAGGATCTTCATAGGACTATTTTTTTGCTGTTTTGTGCATATTTATTGTTTATTTTTTTGTCAGTTTTATTTTCTTTGTGCTGTACTGCCTTTTTTATATAAATAAATGAAAACAGATGGAGGAGGCCCAGCGCACTATATGCAAGGAAATAATTGTTCAGGCCCTAATCAAGGGGATGAGGGGTGAACTCACCCATCAAACACACCTCTGTGAATTGGACCATGCTCCTCCACCACCTCCACCAACAACACCCACCCACCACAGCAGCATGGAAGGAAGTCTGGAAGGAAGTGTTGAGAGTGATGGCCTGGGTTTGGTGTGGTCTGGCAAAAAACGCAGGCTGTTGGAAGAACACAGCCTCGAGACATATGTGCTGCTCCTGACCTCTCGGAGTCCTGGACCGTATTGTGCTCCCTATTAAATGGACTCCTCAGGTTACCAATTTGAACAGTCAAATAATTGATGTCTGCCCTGGGGTACAAAGGCTTCACCAATACCAACTGTTTCTCCATCGTTGCCTTCCTCTTTATTTTGATATGACCTTGTGCTCTCTATTAAATTAAAAAAAATTGTTTTGACAAATACTATGTGTTTATGGCTATGTGTTTTACTTTAAAAGAACAGTTTGTTTGGGAGTAGGCAGGTACATTTCAAAAATACAATGTCAAATTAACAAGAGACACCAACATAGTTGTATCTTTGAGGTTAAAAAATACAAGATAATAAAGGGGTTGTGGTAACTTGACACACAAATCTAAAAAAAAAAAATATTCTGGAGATCACTAGAAAAAAAATATATTATTCTGGAGATCACTAGAAAAAAAAACACAAAAAACATATTATTCTGGATATCACTAGAAAAAAAAAGAAATTGGTTTGTCAGAACACTGTGAATATTAGCAGCAAAGCAGCTTCATTATTATACCTTTATAAAGAAGAGAATGCGCTGCATTGACAGATTTCATTGTTTGCTGCGTCACGAATGCGATATCTCCATTATATCTCCATTTTACAAGATGGAACGCTTCAGGCTTGTCCTGGATTCCGAGCATGCGTGTTTGTACTTTGGACTTTTGTCCGACGGACTTGTGTACACACGATCAGAAAGTCCGACAACACACATTTGTTGGTGGAAAATTTGAGAGCATGCTAGCCAACGTTTGTTGGTGGAAAGTCTGACAACAAATGTCCGATGGAGCATACACACGGTCTGACTTACCGCCAACAAGCTCACATCCAACATTTCCCGTCGGAAAATCCGATCGTGTGTATGCGGCATAAGGTAGTGAAACTGATCAAATCACCTGTTCAAAATAATGGAAAGCCTAAAAAAATGACCTGTTGGGGGTACTTGAGGACTGGAATTGAGAAACATTGCTGTAGGTAACGCACTGCTGAGCCCTGCATTCTTTATGTAAAGCCCTACTGAGCCCTGCATTCTTAATGTAGCGTGCTCCTGAGCTCTGCATTCTTTATGTAGTGCTCCTGAACTCTGCACTCTGTATGTAGTGCACTCCTGAACGCTGCACTCTGTTTTTTCTCCATCTTATCTTCTTATAATTTGGTAGTCATATCCCAAAAAATTCTAAGAAATATCTTTTTTTGTGGGAAATAATGTATATATCTTACAATCATTCCATAAACACATACCACATACACTGCATATATAATTTAAGGAAAATATGCTTAAAAAAAGTTTACAATTTGCCAATAAAAAAAAAAATATAATACAATTTAAAGGATTTTAAAAATCTGGTCACCTTATGCTAAGCAGGAACACAGATCTTTATATTCCCCCAGTCAAAGCTACCCCCCCCCCCCCCACAGTTAGAAAGCACTCCCAGGGAACACATTTAACCCTTTGATCGCCCCTGAAGTTAACTCCTTCCCAGCCAGTGTCATTGGTACAGTAACAGTCTATATTTCTTAGCACTGATCACTGTATTAGTGTCACTGGTCCCCAAAAAGAGTCAGTTAGGTGTCTGATTTGTCCTCCGCAATATCGCAGTCCCGCTATAAGTGCCCCTGCCCTTACTGGTAAAGATGAAAAAAATATATAAATATACCATAGTATGTAGACTTTTTTTTTACTAAAAATATGTAGCAGAATACTTATTGGCATAAACTGATGAAGAAATTTGATTTTTTTACATTTTTTTTATTGGGAATGTTTTATAGCAGAAAGTAAAAAATATTGTTTTTTTAAAAAAAGTTGTCAGTATTTTTTTTTTTTTTTTTTTGTTTACAAACGTTTTTTATTAAAGATTGACATAAATACAGAGTGTGCAGGCACTGAGAAGACATAAGTTACAATCACAAAGTAGGATAAATCCTCCAACAAGTACATCTCTCAGGTGGTCTATGAACAGAGTAATAAAGCAATCATTTATCCCATGAGTTGGGGAGGGAGAAAAAAATTTAAAAAAAGAAGAAAATTATTGAGAAAGAAAACTAGAAACCTTGATACCATACCATACCATCATAAGGATTATAATATCATGCAAGCACATTGCGAACTATAGCATAATGCACCCTCCAATGTGGGAATCATACTCGCTCCTGATATTGGTCTCGTCCAGTCACTCAATCTGACTTGGCAGCAACCACAGGGACCGAGAGATCCCCAAAGCTTGTACTGAGTAGGTGGGCCGTCCATAAGCTCCATTTACGGTCAAAAATGTGCATGGAGTCCAGGAGAGTATGGTAAATCCTTTCCATCAACCTAATGGACTCCATGCGGAGAAGTATCTGTGACCATGACATAGAGGGGCACTTCCAGTTCATGCAACCACCCACTGGATGGCGCTAAAGAGTGTGTGGACTAATCTCTGTTGTGGAGGGAGAACTTCCGGAATTTCTGCGTATAATATGCACATCTGGTGAGTCAGAGTGACTGACACTCCAGTCAACTGAGTGATTAGAGTGGCGGTGCTATGCCATAAGGGTTCTAATACCTTACAACTCCAAAATGTGTGTAAGAGTGTGCCCCTGTCCCGACATCCTCTAAAACATGTGTCAGGAACCAGTGGGTACATCCTATGTAAGCGATCAGGAATGTAATACCAACGGGTATGTAGTTTGAGGACCGTTTCCTTAATGGAAACGCAAATGCGTGTGCATTTGTACATATTTTCAATCATATCTTGCCAGTCTTCCTCTGGGAATTCTTGAGTGGTCTCAGTCTCCCAACCAACCATTGCAGTAGATTTTGAAGAGGTATTATAATCATTGAGATATTTGTATAAAGTTGAAATAGCCCCTCTATCCCTGGAGGTCTCACCACATAAATACTCAAATGGCGTTTTAAACAGATGCACTCTTCCACTCATTGCAGTTGATTATCTGTAGGTATTGGTAAAAGTCTAATCTTCCAAGGGCATAAGTTTGCTGCAAATGTGCGAATGAACAGAAGGATGTACCCTGTAGCAGAGATTCTTAGAATACCAACCCATGCTCATTCCAATTGCGAAATGATTCCCCGGTTCTAAAAGCTGGGGGGAATGAGGGTTCTCCCATAAAGGATGATAGGAGTGGAATGTCGGTTTTCAACTTGAATTTTTTCCAGTAGAGAGACCAGAGGTAGAGAGATTGGCCCACAATGGCATTCAATGGGGCAACATCTGCGGGAGATATTGAGCCTGACCAAAGAAGACCTGGGAGGTAATATGGAGCCACTGGGATCTGCTCAAATTGCAGCCAAGGTATGGATGTGGGAGAAGCGTGCCATTGCGCCAGCTGAACAAAGCAGGACGCCAGGAAGTACTTCCATAGGTCCGGGCATCCCAAGCCACCTCTCACCCAAGCCCTATACATCATTGAGCCGCTCAATCGGGGCTTCTTATTTTGCCATATAAATTTGAGGAGATCTGATTGAATTAATTGTAATGTGGAACGGGATACATATAGTAGGGGAAGAGATCTAAAAAGGATCAAGAGCTTTGGGAGAATAAACATTTTAACTGCTTGGATGCGGCCTAGGAATGAAATACGGTATGAGGACCATTGGTTAAGAAGGTGTTTAACATTAGCGAAGGCTTGAGGATAGTTTAATGAGTACATTTGTTTGTTTGAGGGAGCCAATTATATTTCTAAATATTGTAGTGAGCTATGGTTCCAAGAGAATTTAAATTTGTCCTTAAGGGTGGCCAGTAAAGGATGGGGGAGGTGAATGGGCAACGCTGTGCATTTGGATGGGTTCACTCCAAGTCCTGTAAGATGATTAAAGGAAGTTAGGGAGGTCATAAGGTTAGGGAGGGAGATGAGTGGGTCAGAGATAAATAAGAGGACATCATCTGCATATAAGCTCATTTTGAATTCCTGATCACCTTTTTTGTATCCTTTTATGTTGGGGTTATTAGAGATGGACCGGGCCAGGGGTTCCATAGCGAGGGCAAATAAAAGCGGGGAGAGGGGGCATTCCTGTCTAGTACCGCGCTTTAAGGGAAAGTAGTCAGAGTTACACCCTGGGAGTTTGATGCGTGTACAGGGGTGGTGGTACAGGGCTTTAAATCCGTGTATAAATTGGCCATTAAATCCAAATTTGGAAAGAACTAAGTCTAAATAGGGCCAGAGGACACTATCAAAGGCCTTGTTTATGTCCAGGCTCAGGAGTAGTACCTTCTTGGAGTGAGTATCAGTATCTTGTAGAATGTTTGTTGCTAAGCGGATGTTATCTGTGATTTGTCTTGAAGGTATAAAACCCGTTTGGTCAGGTGATATCAGTGAGGTAATGACCGAGGCTAGGTGATCTGCTAGTAGTCGTCCAAAGATCTTTAGGTCATTATTAATGACCGAAATGGGGCGAGAAATTTTGGGGTAAAGTGTGGTCTTTTCCTGGTTTGCGTATAAGGAGATGTTGGCCAGTAGCATTTCTTCAGGGAAGTGTTTTCCTTTCAGGATAAAACTATAAAGTTTGGTCAATTTGGGGATTACGGCATCAGCAAATTTTTTGTAATAAGTGGCAGAGAATGCATCTGGTTCTGGGGTTTTAGGGGGTTTGAGGGAGGAGATTATGGAGGCTAATTCTTCCAATGTACACGGGGCGTTGAGGATTTGTGACTGTTCCTCTGTGAGCTGAGGAAGTGTAAGGGCATCCAGCCAAGTTGGAGAGGATGGAGGAAGCGGGGAACCAGGGTCAGAGAATAGTGTTTGATAGAAAGAGGAGAAGATGCTTATGACGTCTTTGGGATGAGTGGTGAGGTTGCCATTGTGGTCTTTCAATTTGTAGAGGTGAGTCGGCTGTGTAGTCTGTTTCAGTTTCCGCGCGAACATAGTGGATGCCGAATTACTGTGGAGAAGGAAATGGACCTTAGCCCATCTAATTGACTTTTCTGTGTGTTCTGAAAGTAAGGTATCTAGGGTTCTTCTTTTTTCGTTGATTTGGAGTAGTAAGTCATGCAACGGGGTCTGACTGTGTTTGTGGTAAAGTTTTTCAAGGTCAGCAGTGAGTCTTTGGGTTTCTAGTTGTTTTATGCGTTTTCTTGTGGTTGAGATTTTAATCAAGTGACCCCTCATTACAGCCTTATGAGCTGCCCAAAGGGACGTGGGGGATATTTTGTCAATGTCGTTGTGTCTAAAATAGTCTGCCAGGCGTTCAGATAGTTGGGTCAATACTATGGGGTCTGTAAGTAGCATGTCATTGAGTCGCCAGGCTCTGGTTGTGTATGGGAGTCTTATGCAAGAAAGATGGCTGGAGACCATGTGGTGGGCAAACATGTATGGTCTCTGAGGTAGAGTTTGCGAGTAGGGAGAGAGAGCAGAAAATATAGTCCAGGCGAGAGTAGCTGTCATGAGGGTAAGAGTAAAAAGTGTATTTCCGAGAACATACATTGTGTGCCCTCCAGGCATCTATCAATTGTTGGAACTTAAGGGAGTGTTGAGGGGATTTGGGGAAGGCATTAGAGGAGGAGCCTGAGCTAGTTCTATCCATTACGGAGTGGGCAACTAAGTTGAAATCCCCCCCGATAAGCATATGGGGAGAGTGAAACTTATCTAGGACCTGGAAAAAGTTCTTTAAAAAAGTGGTTTGAGATGCATTAGGGGCGTATACTGAGGCTAAAGTGATCAGTTTGTCTTGCATGGAGCCTTTGACTATGACAAAACGACTCTGTGGGTCTTTGTAGACCCGCTGAACCTGAAACATCACCAAATTTTTAATGAGGATCGCCACCCCTCTGGACCTGGACTCAAAGGTGGAAAAGTAACATTGTTTGAACGACTTGTCTATATAGGATGGGTGGTTACTGGTGGAGAAATGCGTCTCCTGTAGAAGGACCAAAGAACAACATCAGTGTGGACCAAGGGGCCTAGTACTCTGAACCCGTGGGTCATTTAAATCAGCAAAAGGACCTGTGGGGGGTCCACTAACCTGGACATCACCGAGCAGATGCAGGGCCAACGAGCCCCTATGGGAGTAGAGTAGGGGGACAAACAAGCTGTCTCAACCGGATGATTTATACGCCCTAAAGGCCTTTCTCCGTTTATGTATGAAAATAACAATTCGGAAAGGAACCAATGCTTGGGCTAGCCCGGAGATCACTGCCACATCCCAAATACGGAAAGGAGACCAGGAAAACAGATGTGCCCCAAGGGGGATACTATGGGCAGTGTATCAACGGGCAATAAATGAATGGTGCACGTGTGAAATACACAGTTAAGGTTTAAAAGTTGTATAACAAAAGTTTATTAAGTAACAAGATACACACAAATCTAGGATATAAAATCGCATGAGCGGAAGAGGCAAAAAACAATGGTGATCACACTGCTAACATGCTAGGTATAGTATCCCAGTAAATACAAGTATGACCCGCTGGGCTAGAAATACGATAGCATATAATACTCTACATGTTTCGGAAAGTAAAGAGGTTGTATCCTCTCTATATGGTGTATTTCCTTCTTCAGGAGTTTCGGGGAAGCAGTTATGATATTTTTCTATAAAAGAGAAAAAAGGATATATTTGTATATATAGGTATAAGTGGGTCACTGTAATAAGCACCAACAATAGGTATGAAACCATTATGTCTAAAAGTATGAGAGACTGTTTGGATTACAGACAAGACATGAGGACAGAGCAAAATCTCAGACTGAACAAGCATTTTTGTACAGAGATACTCACAGGGCATGTGACTCTTCAGCATATATACTGTACACAGATGTATCACGAGAAGGACTCCCACTTCCTACAGCTCGAAAGGTTATATCGCTCGGTTAGAGATCCAGATACTGGATATAATTTTCAGGGGATAAAACCCAAAAGGGAAGATATGGAGGGATTTACAGACACTGTAAATCCCTCCATATCTTCCCTTTTCGGTTTTATCCCCTGAAAATTATATCCAGTATCTGGATCTCTAACCGAGCGATATAACCTTTCGAGCTGTAGGAAGTGGGAGTCCTTCTCGTGATACATCTGTGTACAGTATATATGCTGAAGAGTCACATGCCCTGTGAGTATCTCTGTACAAAAATGCTTGTTCAGTCTGAGATTTTGCTCTGTCCTCATGTCTTGTCTGTAATCCAAACAGTCTCTCATACTTTTAGACATAATGGTTTCATACCTATTGTTGGTGCTTATTACAGTGACCCACTTATACCTATATATACAAATATATCCTTTTTTCTCTTTTATAGAAAAATATCATAACTGCTTCCCCGAAACTCCTGAAGAAGGAAATACACCATATAGAGAGGATACAACCTCTTTACTTTCTGAAACATGTAGAGTATTATATGCTATCGTATTTCTAGCCCAGCGGGTCATACTTGTATTTACTGGGATACTATACCTAGCATGTTAGCAGTGTGATCACCATTGTTTTTTGCCTCTTCCGCTCATGCGATTTTATACCCTAGATTTGTGTGTATCTTGTTACTTAATAAACTTTTGTTATACAACTTTTAAACCTTAACTGTGTATTTCACACGTGCACCATTCATTTATTGCCCGTTGATACACTGCCCATAGTATCCCCCTTGGGGCACATCTCTTTTCCTGGTCTCCTTTCTCCGTTTTTGTGGGCGTTAAACTCCTTAATGTTGTGGGAGATTACCTTAAGACCCATGGTAGAATTTTAAATGGAGTTTGAAGAAGCGTGTAGAGTCCAGGCCGAGAGGGGCACCCACATCACAGCACACAAAACCCTTAAGGCTACATATCATAGGTATAATGAATATATGCGAGGTATCTCTCTTTTTAACAGACATATCTGGTACAACATCGCTATGTAAATCACAATCGTAGAAAAACATCAAGGTTAGTGGTTTAGGAAGGAGAAAAAAAAGGCAAAAAATAGAAGAAAAGTCAGCAACTTCAAAACTGGGCCAAAAAATGGCAATGCATAGTCTTGGGGAGCCAGGGGGGAAAACCTCCCTCTGACCCAAAGAACAACATCAGTGTGGACCAAGGGGCCCAGTACTCTAAACCCGTGGGTCATTTAAATCAGCACATACCTTAAGTCCTTATGCAAAAGGACCTGTGGGGGGCCCACTAACCTGGACATCACCGAGCAGATGCAGGGCCAACGAGCCCCTACGGGAGTAGAGTAGGGGGACAAACAAGCTGTCTCAACCGGAAATCAGCTTGGAGCCTGGAAAGATAAATAGCTGTGAAGCATAGTGGGAGTTCTCCTTTAAACTGAACCTTGAGCAAAAATAAATAAAAAAATCAAATAAAGGGAGAGAAAAAAGCAAAATTAAAGTTAGTTATAAATTTAGTTCCGGCGATCTCTCCTGGGAGGTGGGGTGGCCCAAATGGCCGAATGGCGAGGAGTGGACGGCATCTTAGGTAAGGCCGCTGCATCCAGGAGTTTCCCCAGCAGTTCTTTGCCCTCAGAGAGTGTGGTGACAGTGTAGGTTGTGCCATTATGGGGGACTTGAAGTTTAAATGGGAGTCCCCAACAATAACGGATGCTAGCAGACTGGAGGATAGACGTGGCTTCTTTAATCTTCCTGCACTTGTCCAGGGTGGTGGGGGAGATATCCGGATATATTTGGACTGGAGTACCCTCCAGACGCAGGTTAGGGGTGTTTCTCGAGGCCCAAAGGATATCCTCTTTGATTAGGAAGTCCTTGAGACACAGCACTATGTTCCTGGGGGGCTTCTCGGGGGGGGGGGGGGACGCAGGGATCTGTGGATCCTGTGTCAGTATTTTTTTGTATATAGCACAAAAAATAAAAACTGCAGAAGTGATCAAATACCACCAAAAGAAAGTTGTATTTGTGGGGAAAAAAAGGATATACATTTTTTTGGGTACAGTGTCTCATGCCCGCGTAATTGTCAGTTAAAGGCAATGCCGTATCACAAAAAATGGCCTTGTCATAAAGGGGGGTAAACATGAAGTGGTTAAAGTATATTTCTTTATCATACATCATGGGACACAGAGCCTTAAGTAATTACTTTATGGGTTATAGGCCACCTTCAGGTGTTGACATTGGTAAATCCAATCAAAGGAAGTTTACTCCCTATATAACCCCTCTTCCTTCCAGGAGCATATCAGTTTTTTCGCCAGTGTCTTAGGTGTTGGTCACGAGTAAAGATGTGCTGTGCTGAGCTCTGCTGGAATATTCCTTTCTGGGGCAAGCCATGCATCCGGATCCATTCAAAGTGCCTTTTCCAGGCCGAATTGAATAGTACCCGGGCCTCGTGTCCGAAGAAACAAGGTTTTTCCTGTAACGTTTCTCTTTTTAGGGAACTAGACCCGGGATCCAGTATTTGTTTTTTTCAACCATATTCCTGGTGGGGTGCTTTACAGGCCCAGGGCTGTGATCCCCCATTTAAAAAAAAAGAAGGCCCCAGTCCCTGAAAGTTTTCTAAACGGAGCCCACCATGAGAGGTGAAGATTGGGTCTGTTACCACAGAACCCTCCAGCTGGATAAGGTAAGGGAGATTCCTAAGGAATTTTTCTAGTTCTTGTGGTTTTCTCCTTTAAGGAAATGTTTGCTATGCCTAAAGTCGCCACCGGGGGCTGTCAAGAGCACATACCTTGTCAGTCTCGTCTCTGTGTACAAGCTGCACGCTCCTCCGAGCCTATGCTCCAGGTAGGATGTGGGAAGGGGGGGTTATCTTTTCAGGAATGTCTCCCCACAGCTTCCTTCAGGCTAGAGGCTATAGGGCAGTCGGCGGTATGCCGCACCGCCTTCCACCGCCGCCGCCATTACGGTGGCTCTTCATCCACCGGCCCTCCTCTTTCCTCCGCCCCAGCTTCCCCTCCATGTGCAACCTAATCAGGTTCGAAGCCCTCTGCTCATGCAGGAAATGCTGTCTTTTTTCTAAAAAAGACGGGAGGGGGCTGAAGGGGTGGTTGGAAGAGGGAGGGCAGAGCATTAGCCCAAGGTCGGCGTGGTTTAACGCCCACAACACGGGCTATACAAGGCTATGAAGTGCACTCTTTTGCAGATGCACACAGCTCAAGGAGGAACACAGAGCAGATGAATGGCATGTGAGTGTGGGTGACACAGGCATTCCCAGGCAACATTTACTTAGCATCAGACTGAGCCTTGATAGCAGTGGGTGCCTTTCTGGTAGTACCTCTGCATTTGTGCTTGGCACTATGGGCAGAAGGGGAGGTACAAATACCCAGAGAAATAGGGGCTCAAAGGCATCTCCCACAGGCTCTGAGGACCCCCCCTGCAGCACCATCTCCCCCTGAAAGACCTAGGGAGGCTGGTCAGAGTGAGCCGTCAGGGGCTGCAACTGCTTCTGGCATTTCAGCCCCTGTATATATTACTCAGGACGTTTTTTCCTCAACCATAAGTGGATTAGAGAAGAAATTAATGGCCTTAATCGCATCTTCACAAAGTGGAGGAAAACGCATTAGGTCCCCTTCTACCTCCCAGGACCCTCAAACAGAGGAACTCTGGAAAAGGGGAGATGAATCCCCCTCAGAGGACCGGGATGAGACTGATGACTCCTCGTCTGAGGAATCAATTGGGGAAGGACCCTCTTCAGCTTCACAAGCTGAGAAATTGCTGATGCAATCTCTTACTGAAATGGTCCGCTCCACATTTAGTCGGTTGAAAAACCCACATCTTGTTCACTGAAGCCTCCTCAAGCTGCGCATGCACACATTTCTTGCTGGAAAAGCTTATTTATTCTGAGTGGGATCACCCAGAAAAACATTTTTTCACTCCTAAAAAGTTTTCAACACTTTATCCTATGGAGGAAAAATTCACAAAGATGTGGGGTATACCGACAATTGATGCCGCTATATCCTCTGTGAATAAAAGTCTGACTTGTCCTGTTGACAACGCTCAAATGCTTAGGGATCCAACCGATAGAAAATTGGAATCCCTGTTAAAAAACATTTTTTCCTTGGCAGGTTCAGTAGCTCAACCTGCTGTGACGGCAATTGGGGTATGTCAATCCTTGAGAAGGTACCTTTTTGCCAGTTAACAAAAGGAGTAAACGTCCCTCATTTAAACGGGCTCTTTCTCCAGTGCCAGTGGCATCAGCCTCCAGGCAGTCATGACGGCCTCCACTGTCAGGTTCAAGAGGTTAAACTCAGAGTCAACCCCAGGGACAAAAGAAGTCCTGGGGGAGAAAGTCTAAAAGACAGAACGCTAAAGCCTCTTTATGAAGGGGCGCCCCCGCTCGTTCGAGTGGGGGGAAGACTGCTAGAGCTCTCAAGGGTCTGGCAGGAGGATTTTCAGGACAGATGGGTGGTTTCCACAATAACTCTAGGTTACAAACTAGATTTATGAGAATTTCCGTCTCCTCGTTTCCTCAGATCAAATGTCCCCAAAGACACAGAAAAAAAGAAATCTCTCTATCAAGCGTTGGAGCGACTTTTGTCGCAGAAAGTAATCATGGTGGTTCCCATGCAAGAGCAGGGTTTGGGGTTTTTATTCAAACCTTTTTCACGGTGCCAAAGCCAAATGGGGATTTCAGACCCATCCTAGATCTGTCAGGGCTGGGCTCAGCCCTTCCTTCTCTGAGCTGGCCACTCAGCTGTCTGCTAATTGCCAGCTCCCATCTCTCTCCACAGTTACCTAGCTGTTGTTGATTCTGCTCGTCAGTCCTGCCTACTAAATGCCATCCAGCTCACTTGATCTCTGCCTTCGCATTTGTCAACATCATAGAGACTTTCTCCTGCGTTCCTGTTTGAAGACTTGCTTGGCTGATGTCCCTTCTGGCTCCTGATCCTGCTTGCTGTACTACTACATTTATCGCTGTCTCTCTGACATTGGCTTGGCTGACTACCAGATCCAGTTACTAAACTCTGGCTTGTTTTGACTACGCTTACTCTGTTTACCTTTTTATTATTATTATTATTAAACAAGTGTGATATTTTCCAAGTCCCTGGAGAGCTACCACACAGATGTCTGTTGTGTGCTTCAGAAAACAATCTCTATTGTAAACTGGAGAAGTGCGAGTTCCATCGTGAACAGGTTAAATTCCTGGGCTATGTCATTTCCACTGCTGGTACTTCTGTCTCAGTCTGATTCATGGTTCCTGATAAGACCTCAAGGATCTAAACCGGTTCCTAAAAATTTGATCTTTTTTCATGGAATCAATCCGATCAGTAGTCTACATCCTACAAGGAGGAGAACTTCTGGCATCAATAGACATCAAAGATGCATACCTGCATGTACCTATTTTCCCCGCTCATCAGAAATATCTGCGCTTTGAAGTGGAAAGACGTAATATTTCAGGTTGTAGCTCTGCCTTTCGGTCTAGCTACTGCACCTCGGGTGTTCACAAAGGTCCTGGCTCCTCCTCTGGCCAGATTAAGGGCCCAGGGTATAACGGTTATAGCGTACCTAGATGACCTGCTCTTAATAGACCGGTTGGTAGCTGCTTAGACCAAAGCTTGGTCATCATAGTCAACTACCTAGAATACCTAGGTTGGGTCCTCAACCTAGAGAAGTCTTCTTTAAAACCAAAAAGAAGACTTGAGTACTTGGGTCTGGTCATAGATACAACCCAGACTAGGGTGTTTTTACCCCAGGCAAAAATTAGTGCCATAAAGGAGCTGGTTCAGGTAGTCAGGGCAAAGCAGGGTCCTTCAATTCGTCTTTGTATGAGATTGTTGGGAAAGATGGTGGCTTCATTCGAAGCAGTTCCCTATGCCCAGAATCTGCTGAAAGGAAAATCCTTCAGACCAGTCATCTGGAAAGTGGTAACGTCGGATGCAAGCCTTTCAGGCTGGGGAGCAGTACTAGAAAAGACAACTGGACAAGGACAGTGGTCAAGAACTGAAAGAATCTTTTCCGGGTCAGTTATCTCTGCCCTGATTAATGCTAGGAAGCCAGCTTCCAGAACTATATATTATAGAGTCTGGAAGGCTTATGTTTCCTGGTGTGAATCCAAGGGTTGGCACCCTTGGAGATATATATTAGGCAGAATTCTTGCCTTTCTGCAATTAGGGGTAGAAATGAAATTGGCCTTAAGTACTATTAAAGGCCAAATCTCAGCTTTAACGGTCTTATTTCAAAGACCACTTGCTACTCATTCTTTAGTCCGGGGCTTTATACAAGGGGTGACGCAGTCTAATCCGCCCCTCAAACCTCCCTTGAACCCTTGGGACTTAAACTTAGTTTTGTCTGTGTTACAAAAACAGCCATTTGAAACGATGCAACATATTCCCCTAGTCCTTCTGACATGGAAGTTGGTATTTTTGGTTGCTATATCCTTAGTAAGGAGGGTTTCAGAATTGGCTGCTTTTTCTTGTAAAGAGCCATATTTGATATTTCATGAGGACAGAGTGGCGTCACGCCTTCGTCCAGGCTTTTTGCTAAAAGTAATTTCAGATTTTCACCTGAACCAAGATGTTGTCCTGCCATCGTTTTTTCCAAAACCATGTTCCAGGGAAGAAAAGTCACTACATGGTCTTGATGTGGTGAGAGCAGTGAAAATCTATTTAAAGAAAACTGTTCAGATTCATAAGACTGATGTCTTATTTATTCTGCCAGAGGGTCCTAAGAAAGAGCAGGCAGCGTCGAAATCCACTGTCGCTAAGTGGATTCGGCAAGTGATAGTTCAAACTTATGATTTAAGTGATAAGATTCCCCTGTTTCAAGTTAAGGCGCATTCTACCAAGTCGGTTAGTGCTTCTTGGGCAGTGCGTCATCAGGCCTCCATAGCTCAGATCTGTAAGGCTGCAACTTGGTCTTCAGTGCATACATTCACAAAATTTTATCAGGTGGATGTAAGTAGGTATAAGGATATCGCCTTCGGGCGCAGTGTGCTGCAAGCAGCAGTATAGATCCTCAAGTCTGGGTGTATCCTGCGGATTGTTCCTCCGACCCCTCAAGTGGCATTGCTATGGCACATCCCATTAAGTAATTACTTAAGGCCTGTGTCCCATGATGTACGATAAAGAAAATAGGATTTTTTCTACAGCTTACCTGTAAAATCCTTTTCTTGGAGTACATCATGGGACACAGAGGTCCCTCCTCTCTTTTTTGGGATTGCTTTGCTACAAAAACTGATGTGCTCCTGGAAGGAGGAGGGGTTATATAGTGAGTAAACTTCCTTTGATTGGGTTTACCAGTGTCAACACCTGAAGGTGGCCTATAACCTATTAAGTAATTACTTAAGGCTCTGTGTTCCATGATGTACTCCAAGAAAAGGATTTTACAGGTAAGCTGTAATAAAAATCCTATTTTCCAGCCAAATTCGGATAACACCAACTTTATATTTGTTACATGCTCTCGTTTACATAGCATCACTTAAAAAAATATGTAAACAAGTGGTTTGTAAACTCTTGCATATGCCCAGTGACGTGACTAGCCTTAGATAGTAAGGCTAAAACAAATCCTCCTACATAAGTTGTACCTGTTTATCTTCAGTCATATGTCCTCTATAGCCATTCAAAGTGCTCAGTTTACACAGAATCTCTCAGCTCTGAAAGGCTGGGGGTGGGAATCTGAAGTCTCACAGTGCCAATCTCAGTGAGAAGAGCTCTAAAATCTGAACAGACCCCCCCCCCTCCCAGTACACAGAGAACAAGCATAGCTGTGGCTGTCTATTGCAGGCTATGTGCTGGAGCATTCCTTCCCATCACCTTTTTTCTCTTGGTCCTGACCTTGTTTCTGACCTGTCAGAAGTGGCTCATGCCAGGGGCGGATCCAGGGGGGGGGCAACAATTGCCCCCTCCAAAAATACCACACTGACATGTCTCTGCCTCTGCCTGAGTCTCTCTCTCACATCAGCCGATCAGCGGCGCAGAGAGAGAGACTCGTCTAGTGTTATTACGGCTATGCCGCACTGACCATAAGCTGGAGAAGGTGGGTGGAGCCTCTTCCCTGCACTCGTTGTTAGCGCCTGGGCCGCCTGGCATCTAGCAACGAGTGAAGTCAGAGTCACGTCGGACTCAAGTCTCAGACAAGTGATATCAATGAGTCACGTCGGACTCGGGTCTCAGAGTCGAGGTGACAGGAGCTGGAGCCATAAATAGGGGAACAGTTGTTGCTGCAGTTTAGAGTTTAGACAGATAAATAGAGTTAGATATAGTTTAGATAGACTAGTTAAAATGTCCAACGTCCACTGTCAGTGGCAGAGCGCCAGCATTATTCCTTCTCCGCCCCCAACTTGTGGCAAGTGACAATCCGCAACGTGTGGCAGGTGACGTGGCAAGTGACAATCCATCACATGTGGCAGGTGATGTGGCGAGTGCACAATCCGCAACATGTGGCAGGTGACGTGGCAAGTAATAATCCGCAACATGTGGCAGGTGACGTGGCAAGTGCACAATCCGCAACGTGTGGCAGGTGACGTGGCAAGTGGACAATCCGCAACTTGTGGCAGGTGACGTGGCAAGTGACAATCCGCAACGTGTGGCAAGTGACAATCCACAACGTGTGGCAGGTGATGTGGCAAGTGGACAATCCGCAATGTGTGGCAGGTGACGTGGTAAGTGACACACTCAGGGCTCCCACTGATTCTGCATTATGGTGAGTTAAACCATTTCATTTTATATTACAATGTAATAATGCTCTTCAATCATCCTGACACCATAACAACCATGGTGCCGTGATGATTGAAGCGCCAACACCAGCCATTTCCCAGATAAATTGCCCGCAAAAAAAAAATATTTTCTGGCAGTGCCCCTCCCAAGACTGGACTCTGGATCCGACCCTGGCTCATGCAGATAAGTCACTCATTCAGAGGAATGAGGCAGCAGAGAGGAATCACACTCCATGCTTTTAAGGCAAATACACATATTGAAGAATGTGCTTTGTTCATTCTTCATGTCTAAGGTTTACAATCACTAATCACTTGAAGCTTGGCTGCATTATATTTTAAGTATGCTGTGTGGATGGAAACATATAACAAACATAGTTTTTTCTCAAATTTGACAGCAAAAGTGAAAACACTTTAGGATCACAGGGCCATCATCTACAGTATGGTACACCTAGTAGTGAGCAGTACAAGAAAACTTTTATAAGGGGTTTAAACAATATAAATGTTACTTTATTTAGTAAGGTTGACCATAAGGAAAGATTATAGAATGTGAATAAACATTACAATACTGATTTACACCACACAAAAAAACAAAAAACAATCAATCACAGGCCATTTCAAACTTTTTTATCCTGCTCAAAATGATACCAAATTTCTATGCATAAGAAAATGTTTACCTGCAATGGCTCATTTAGGGTTCATACAGACTTGTTTTGTTCTTTAAAGAGCAATCTGCATTTGGATTGCTGTTCAGACAGCATTTGACAGGCGGTGAGGTGGCATTGGATCATCTTCTCACTGTCTAACCTTAAAACTGTTCCCTCCCCCTCCTATCACCTATGCAAATTCACCTGCGTAAGAAAGATGCATATACTATACTTATCTATTTTTCAGGCTCGGGTCACGTGATCTGGCTCCCTTGGGTCAGCCAGCATGGCTGCAGGGGAGGCGAGAACACTGACAATGGGATAGGTTATTTAAGTCTATGGGTGATGTCACCGCTCTGGACTTAACCACCTGTTGTTAAAGTGCTCTCTCCTTTCCCCTGCATTCATCGCTGACTAACACATTGGGAACCAGACCAGAGTGGTCTGAAAATAGGTAAGTATATACATCTTTTTTTTACACAGGTTAATTAGCATTGATGTTAAGAAAGGGAGGGGACAGTTTTAAGGCTAGTTAAGTGTAAGCTAGAATTCTACTTTAACCCCCTGAACCCTGCACTAGCACACTGCAACCATGTGTTTTGCACAAGGTTGGGGGAACTTGCAGAGCAGCCTCATTCACTTAAAAGCAACAGGCTCAAAGTGACAAGGAGTATAATTTCTGCTGCAGTCACGAAGCAAAGCATTGTGGCTGTGGCATGTGTACACCCCCAGCTGCTGTCTCTGCACATAAAAGGGAAGTGGTTGTGGGTAGGGTTGCCACTTGTCAGGGATTCTCCGGGACAGTCCGGTTTTTACATCCTCTGCCTGGGTTTCTCACTGCTTGACACCCGGACAGCAGTCACCAGGGCACCCCCAAAAACTCTTCCAACACCCCCATAGCAACCCCATAAAAGCTTAATTAGAATCTTGCTTCCATAACATGTATCAGATTTTCACTTATCTTCACATATTTGTAATTATCAGGATGGAAACAGCCCTAATTACAAGGGACTTGTTTCTCTCTGTGCAGGGATACAGAACCTCCTGGCTGCATTTTCCGATGCTTTACTTCTGTTCCGGCTACTGGAGCCCTCTCAGGACTGTTCACTCTGACAGACCAATGTATTGGAGAGAAGCTGTGAGTGTGTGTGGGTGGGCAGAGGAAGGAGCTGCACGGAGTGTGAGGGGCAGGGCCGCTGATAAGGCAGTACAGCCAGCCCTCCTGTACTGGGTCCGAGCACCATCAGTTCAAAAGGGGGCTGGGGCTATACTTATTGTAGCCACTGATCTTCATCTGCCTCCCCCTGCAGCGCTGCCAGCCTCTCTTCCTCTTTCTCCCTCCGGCTGCACTGCAGGGGGATTGGTCCTAGCACATGAGCCCCTTCCATTTACTGTCCAGGCCACCCCCCCCCCCCCCGTTTGCCCCTTTCCCCCGCAGCACTTCTGGCTTCCCTTCTCTCCTGAATGAACACAGTAAGTGATCGGTACCAATCACTGCAGTGTCCATTCACCATTGAAGCATAGCAAACCGTGTTTACTATGCTTCAGTTTGTGAATGAGCAGTAAGCCTCAGAGTGTTTCCTATTCATCAATCCGTGCTGCTGAGGCTGCAAAAAAGGGAATGATATATCTATGTCCTCAGTCAGGTAGGCTGTATGGGGCCCCGTGATTTCTAGCAGTAGCCCTGGAGAGGGGACAGCAGGACAGAGAGAGGAGGAGAGAAGCTGGCTGCCCATTACCAGGCTACATATGTAAGTATTCATCTCACTGTATATTGTGGTTGTCTAGTGTATTTATACCTGTGTGTGTGTATCTGAGTGCATGTATCTGAGTGTGTATGCAGGTATCTATATATATCTGAGTGTGTATGCAGGTATCTGTATATATATATATGAGTGTGTATGCATGTATCTGATTGTATATATCTGAGTGTGTATGCATGTATCTCTATATACAGTGCTTTGCAAAAGTATTCACCCCCTTGGCTTTTTACCTATTTTGTTACATTACAGCCTTTAGTTCAATGTTTTTTTAATCTGAATCATATGTGATGGGTCAGAACACAATAGTCTAAGTTGGTGAAGTAAAGTTAGAAAAATATATACATAAAACTATTTTTTCAGAAATAAAAAACTCATAATTGGCATGTGCATATGTATTCACCCCCTTTGGTATGAAGCCCATAAAAAGCTCTGGTGCAACCAATTACCTTCAGAAGTAACATAATTAGTGAAATGATGTCCACCTGTGTGCAATCTAAGTGTCACATGATCTGTCATTACATATACACACCTTTTTGAAAGGCCCCAGAGGCTGCAACACCTAAGTAAGAGGCACCACTAACCAAACACTGCCATGAAGACCAAGAAACTCTCCAAAACAAGTAAGGGGCAATGTCGTTGAGAAATACAAGTCAGGGTTAGGTTATAAAAAAATATCCAAATCTTTGATGATCCCTAGGAGCATCATCAAATCTATCATAACCAAATGGAAAGAACATGGCACAACAGCAAACCTGCCAATAGACGGCTGCACACCAAGACTCATGGATCGGACAAAGAGGGCATTAATCAGAGAGGCAGCACAGAGACCTAAGGTAACCCTGGAGGAGCTGCAGAGTTCCACTGCAGAGACTGGGGTATCTGTACATAGGACGACAATAAGCCGTACGCTCCATAGAGTTGGGCTTTATGGCAGAGTGGTCAGAAGAAAGCCATTACTTTCAGCAAAAAACAAAATGGTACGTTTTGAGTTTGCGAAAAGGCAAGTGGGAGACTCACAAAATGTATGGAGGAAGGTGCTCTGGTCTGATGAGACTAAAATTTAACTTTTTGGCCATCAAAAAAAAACGCTATGTCGGGCGCAAACCCAACACATCACATCACCCAAAGAACACCATCCCCACAGTGAAACATGGTGGTGGCAGCATCATGCTATGGGGATGTTTTTCAGCAGTCGGGACTGGGAAACTGGTCAAAGTTGAGGGAAAGATGGATGGTGCTAAATACAGGGATTATCTTGAGCAAAACCTGTACCACTCTGTGTGTGATTTGAGGCTAGGACAGAGGTTCACCTTCCAGCAGGACAATGACCCCAAACACACTGCTAAAGCAACACTTGAGTGGTTTAAGGTGAAACATGTAAATGTGTTGGAAAGGCCTAGTAAAGCCCAGACCTCAATCCAATAGAAAATCTGTGGTCAGACTTAAAGATTGCTGTTCACAAGCGCAAACCATGCAACTTGAGGGAGATGGAGCAGTTTTGCAAGGAGGAATGGGCAAACATTCCAGTGGTAAGATGTGGCAAGCTTATAGAGACTTATCCAAAGAGACTTGGAGCTGTGATAGCTGCAAAAGGTGGCTCTACAAAGTATTGACTTTAGGGGGGTGAATAGTTATGCACATTGACTTTTTCTGTTATTTTGTCCTATTTGTTGTTTGCTTCACAATAAAAAAATAAAAAATAAAAAAAACATTGTCAAAGTTGTGGGCATGTTCTGTAAATTAAATGATGCAAATCCTCAAACAATCCAGGTTGTGAGGCAACAAAACACGAAAAATGCCAAGGAAGGGGGGGGGGAGGAATACTTTTGCAAAGCAGCATATCTGAGTGTGTATGCATGTATCTGATTGTATATATCTGAGTGTGGATGCATGTATCTGATTGTATATATCTGAGTGTGTGTATTCATGTATCTGTATATATCAGAGTGTGTTTTTGCATGTATCTGTATATATCTGAGTGTGTGTATGCATGTATCTGATTGTATATATATATCTGAGTGTGTATATGCATGTATCTGTAAATATCTGAGTGTGTATGCATGTATCTGTATATATCTGAGTTTGTATGCATGTATAGTATTGTGTATATATCTGAGTGTGTGTATGCATGTATCTGATTGTATATACATCTGAGTGTGTATACGCATGTATCTGTATATATCTGAGTGTGTATGCATGTATCTGTATATATATGAGTTTGTATGCATGTATATTATTGTGTATATATCTGAGTGTGTGTATGCATGTATCTGTATATATCTGAGTGTGTATATGATGTATCTGTATATATCTGAGTGTGTATGCATGTATTTGATTGTATATATCTGAGTGTGTGTATGCATGTATCTGTATATACCTGTGTCTGTATGCATGTATCTATATATATATATATATCTGTGTGTGTATGCATGTATCTGTATATATCTGAGTGTATGCATGCATGTAGCTGATTTTGTAAATATCTGAGTGTGTGTATGCATGTATCTGAATGTGTATATATCTGAGTGTGTGTATGCATGTATCTGTATATATCTGAGTGTGTATATGCATGTATCTGTATATATCTGAGAGTGTATGCATGTATCTGTATATATCTGAGTGTGTATGCATGTATTTGATTCTGTATATATCTGAGTGTGTGTATGCATTAAGGATGAGCTCTGGTGTGTTCACACAGCCCACGTGCAGAGCCCGCCAGGAAGTCGGAACTGCGCTGCGCTAATCAGAGGCAGTGAGACATTTACCCGGTGCGTGGCTGCAGAGATCGGGAAACGTCTTACTGCCTGTGATTAGCGAAGCACAGTACCGACTTCCTGGCAGGCTCTGCACGTGGGCTGTGCGAACAAGCCGGAGCTCATCCTTAGTATGCATGTATCTGCATGTATCTGAGTGTGTGTATATATGCGTGTGTGCATGTACTGTATATAATTGAGCATATGTATATACCCTGTTTCCCCGAAAATAAGACCTAGCGTGATTGTCGGTGATGGCTGCAATATAAGCTCTACCCCCCAAATAAGCCCCAGTTAAAGTCCTTGTAGGTCTTATTTTCAGGGTAGGTCTTATTTTCGGGGAAACAGGGTATCTCAGTATCTGTATGCATTTAAGTGTGTGTGTTTATGCATGTGATTAACTCAACATTTGTATATCTGAGTACATAATTTTTTATCCTCCATTGATGTGAACATCTGATAATTCATACATATAATTAGCATATTTATTGGCGTATAACACGCACAGGCGTATAACACGCACCCTAATTTTATGAGGGACATTTCAGGAAAGAAAACATATTTTTTAAATAAATAACTTTGAAGCAAATTAAGGGTCAATGCCCATCAATGTCCATCTGCAGCCTGAATAATACCCATCTGCAGCCTGATTAATGTCCTCAATGCAGCCTGATTAATGTCCTCAATGCAGCCTGAATAAAATTCTCATTTCAGCCTGATTAATGTCCTCAATGCAGCCTGATTAATATCCTCAAAGCAACCAGATTAATGTCCTCAATGCAGCCTGATCAATGTAAATGTAAAGGAAATAACTGAGCCGTCATCTCCTCTCCACTCAGCTCTCACGTCACACACACACAGTCCCGCCTCCACCATCGGCATTGGACCAGCTCCTGTGATAAGAAGAACACTGGTCCAATGCTGGTGGTGGACGCGGGACTGTGTGTGTGTGACGTGAGAGCCGAGTGAAAGCCGAGTGAGAGCCAAGTGGAGAGGAGAGGACAGCGCTCTTCCCCCTCCGAGGTACGCTCTCGGCCCCCTATTTTCAGGGGAAAAAAGTGCGTGTTATACGGTGATAGATACGGTACTAAAAAAATTTCCCTATATACAGGCCCCAAACTGCACCAGGAGACCTCCGCCACCCCCCGAAATTACACTGGGAGGCTCCCCACCAAACATTACACACTACATATACACTATATTGTACATTACACACACCTGCTGTATATACACTACAGTATATTGTACATCACACACGCCTGCACTATATACACTATATTGTACATTACACAGGCCTTCACTATATACACTATATTGTACATTACACGTGCCTGCACTATATACACTATATTGTACATTACACACACCTGCACTGTATACACTATATTGCACATTACACACACCTGCACTATATGCAATTGGCTACACCCACTGGTCGGTGATGGCTGCAATATAAGCTCTACCCCCCAAATAAGCCCCAGTTAATGTCCTTGTAGGTCTTATTTTCAGGGTAGGTCTTATTTTCGGGGAAACAGGGTATCTCAGTATCTGTATGCATTTAAGTGTGTGTGTTTATGCATGTGATTAACTCAACATTTATATATCTGAGTACATAATTTATTATCCTCCATTGATGTGAACATCTGATAATTCATACAATTAATTAGCGTATTTATTGGCGTATAACACGCACAGGCATATAACATGCACCCTAATTTTTTCGAGGGACATTTCAGGAAAAAATTTTTTAAATAAATAACTTTGAAGCAAATTAAGGGTCAATGCCCATCAATGTGCATCTGCAGCCTGAATAATGCCCATCTGCAGCCTGATTAATGTCCTCAAGGCAGCCTGATTAATGTCCTCAATGCAGCCTGATTAACCACTTCAATACCAGGCACTTAGACACCTTCCCGCCCAGCCCAATTTTCACCTTTCAGCGCTGTTGCAATTTGAATGACAATTGCGCAATCATGCTACACTGTACAAAAACACATTTTTTATCATTTTGTTCCCACAAATAGAGCTTTCTTTTGGTGGTATTTGATCACCTCTGCGGTTTTTATTTTTTATTTCGAAAAAAAACAAGTTTTTCTTTGTTTCTGTTAAATTTTTTTGTAAATTAGTACGCATTCTCCTTCAATAATGGGCACTGATATGGCTGCACTGATGGGCACTGATACGGCGGCACTGATGGGCACCGATGAGGTGGCACCAATGAGGTGGCACTGATGAGGTGGCACTAACGGGCACTGATGATGGGCACTGATAGGCGGCACTGATGGGCACTGATAGGTGGCACTGATGGGCACTGATAGGTGGCACTGGTATGCGGCACTGATGGGCACTCATAGGTGGCACCGATGGGCACACATAGGCGGCACTGATGGGCACTCGTAGGTGGCATTGATTGGTATATAAACAATCAGCGCAGACCCCCCCTGCCAGGAGAGCCGCCGATCGGCTCTCCTCTACTTGCGTCTGTCAGACGCGAGTGAGGAAGAGCCGATCAACGGCTCTTCCTATTGACAGCGTGATCAGCCGTGATTGGACACGGCTGATCACGTGGTAAAGAGCCTCCGCCGGAGGCTTTTTACCAAGATCAGTGTAGCGGTGTGTCAGACTGACACACCGCTCCACCGATCGCCGCGATGCGCGCCCCCGGGGGCGCGCTGCGGCTTGTTATCCTGCTGGACGTCATATGACGTCCAGTCAGGATAACAGAATCACTTCCCAGATGTCAATCCGCTATAGGGCGGGCGGGAAGTGGTTAATGTCCTCAATGCAGCCTGAATAAAATTCTCATTTCAGCCTGATTAATGTCCTCAATGCAGCCTGATTAATGTCCTCAAAGCATTGAGCGTGCCGCATTACTACTCCCCTGAGCGTGCCTTACACCACTGAGCGTGCCGCATTACTACTCCCCTAGGGCACACAGAGGTGTCCCAGATATTTTACAATCCCATCCCCACTGAAGTGTCAATGCCAATGCCAATGCCAATCCCCACTGAAGTGTCCGGGTTTGGCTAGAAGAAAAGGTGGCAACCCTAGTTGGGGGGCAGGAAAAACTCAGTTCAACCACAGAGTTTTACCATCCATCAATTGCTAGTGTGAATGAGCCATTATAGTTCACAGCTTTATGGTCTGCATCCAAATATTTTAAGAAAATGTAGTTATTACTTATTGATGGATGGCATGGTATTAACAAATTGAAAACTTAAATAATCTAAAAGCTTCAATTTGACATTTGCTTGACTGCTAACTAACTACTGTAAAAAACTAGGAAAACACATATACGAGAGTACACGGGGCTGCACAACCCAAAAGTAGGATATGGAAGAATTGAAAATTTCCCCAAGGGGTTTTTTAAACCCGCAAAACATTAATTAATAATGTAGAAATAGAGTAGATCAGATATTCAAGATAAATTCAAATATGCGATAAATTTATTGTAAAATACAAACTCTGGTTCATGTTTAACAATCAACAGCATAAAACATCACTCATAGCCGAGAGGCCCCCAGGTGAACATATTGTAGCGTAGAACAGTAGCGTATACAAAATTGATATCCACATGAATACCCCAATGCATTTCGACCCATTCTGGTCTTCTTCAGGGAGATTTAGATTCTAGGGAGATATATCAAAGTTAAATTTGGACTTAGGACTTTGATCAATATACAAAACATTTATAGAACATTTAAAATATGCAGAAAAATGTCTCATCGTATTTATGAAGGTATATTTACCATTAGGTGGATGATAAGGTGAAGGTGTATCGCACAAACCAGGTTGTTTAAAAACATGAAAGTTCAGAGATCCCAAGGACCACACATACCCCATCCGCGCCCTCCATAATCCATCGGACTTACAAGGAGCCACATGCTTGGACCTGGAGGAGAGGACGGGGGCAAGGCACCTGCCATTAGGTATAAAAAAACCTTATTAGTAAGTATTATGAAAGTATCTAGTGCAGTTGGGCGATTGCAAAGTGGCCCTCACTGCAGCAAGTGTTTATTTGTAATAATTGGACCTATTAATTTGGTGTGTAATTTAATAATTTAGTTAATCTAGGAATAGTGTGATAATAGAAGTGAATTTATATTAAATGGGGTATAATACCCAATTGGGTCAAAATGAAAAAATAAAAAAAAAATGTGCTGGATGTGCCACATGTGATAATGATGGGTGTAGAAATAATAGTGTTACAAAACACTATAAGATATATGGTGTGGGGAAAAAAAATTAGTGTAAATGATAAACCAAAAGTGATAAAAACTTGAAAATGCATATTAAGTGCCTATAACAGTGAAAAATCCATAAATCAATTTAAAAAAATCCATATATCAATTAAATTAAACAAAATGAAAAGTGTATTGGGAAGAAGTAGCAAGTGTTGAAGTATTCACACAAACATAAGTGTTGTAGTGATGGGGAAGTGGAGTGGGTTGCTGAATTAGGAATACAATGAGCCCAAGGGGGGGAAGGGGTGGATTATTGATAAATTCATTGAAAGGAATACCAATGTCAGCCAATCTTATATATTCATTATTCAAAACGCTGCACTTCCCTAGTGCTGCCTGTATGTAATGGCGGTATGCCCAAGATCAACTGGAGATCATCTGGGAACTGCCAATTTATGTTGCCTCAAAAGGCTAACCTACAAATTCCAGGTGCCAAACTCCTCCCCGTCACACCCTCCCCCACATGTCCACACCGCTATCTAGTGGCGTCTGAGTGGCCCCCCGGCATTCTGGAAGGCACAAGCCCCGGCAATCGCCATCACCTCCGACGTAATTGCGTGACGCCACAACGTCACACGCATGTGAAGATAAACCCGCACGCATGTGACGTCGCCGACAGTCCGGCGGTGATCACGGGACGCCGCCGGCATGAGGGAAGCTCCCCACAGTGCCCCTGGTGAAAGGGTCCATCTGTGGGAAACACCAGGAGGAGAACCACAAAATAAAAAGCTTCTCACCTCATGTGCAGGGAAGCCAGGTGGAAATGGGAATGCTAGCACAGTGACTCGGAGTGGAACGCGATGGCCCAAGGGGAATGAACGCTGCATGCCCAAACATGATGTTACAAAAACATAAAAATTAAATATGTTCATTGATCTAGTCATATGTATTAAATAATTTATTTAGTAGAGAAGCCAGGGGCATATTCCTTGTACCAATTGGATGAAAAATGGGGAGGGAAAAATGATTGTTTTCCTTCATCCCAGGAGTATTGTTCTCCTATGCCTAAATGGTAGATGCAATCTATACCGGGCAACATTTTCAAAAAAGTTGGCTTATGTTGGGTCTCTCATGTGTTGGAAGGGGAAGCTGGTGTTTAACCACGCAAATAGACAGAAAAAACTAGGAAAACACATGTGCGAGAGTACCCGGGGCTGCACAACCCAAAAGTAGGATACAAAAAAATCGAAAAAATTTCCCCAAGGGGTTTTTAAAGCAGCAAAACATTAATTAATAATGTAAAAAATAGAGTAGATCAGATATTCAAGATAAATTCAAATATGCGATAAATTTATTGTAAAATGATTCATGTTTAACAATCAACAGCATAAAACATCACTCATGGCCGAGAGGCCCCCAGGTGAACACATTGTAGCGTAGAACAGTAGCGTATACAAAATTGATATCCACATGAATACCCCAATGCATTTCGACCCATTCTGGTCTTTTTCAGGGGGATTTAGATTTTAGGGAGATATATCAAATTTAAATTTGGACTTAGGACTTTGATCAATATACAAAACATTCATACAACATTTAAATTATGCAGAAAAATGTCTCATCGTATTTATGAAGGTATATTTACCATTAGGCGGATGATAAGGTTGAAGGTGTATCGCACAAACCAGGTTGCAGGACCGCCATACTGAAAAAAAAAAAGGTGCAGCGCTAACTTACTGATCAATAACTTAACAATAATGGTGGAACCCTCCAATGTATGGAAATCTCAATAATCTTCAATGTCACCACAGTACCGATCTCTGTGATATGTAAACAGAAAAGTTTGCCCGTGGGACTTTAAATGAAGTGTCCATGGTGATCCCATATAAATAGAGAGAATATAGAAATAACAAAATTTATTGAAATAAATCTCATCCAGTACAGGTCATAAGCATAGGTGACAATTACATAGGAACAGTAACATGATAAAATGGTCCTAAAAACATAACCATCATGACATAATATCAAAGTATAAAAAGTACAGATATACATGTTACATCTCTAACCCGACGCATTTCGCGAGCTCTCCTCGCTTCATCAGGGGCTGATATGTATATCTGATATCTGTAATAACAAGTAAAACTGTATTGAAGTATAGCTTGTAATTGGACAACAACATGAAGCCTGAAGCTAGTAATCCGATACCTACTTGACGAGGCACTAGACCCCAAAGAGGGTGGCCCCAGGCAGGGGGCGGCGGAAATACATCTCCCCCGGGAGCTGAGGGGGAGGAGACCACGGAGTGGAGGTCCAGAATCAGGCGTAGGGCAGGCATGGCGAAATGAAATGAAAAAGAGTGGACCCAATTGTCACCCACAATGGTTACAGGGCTTGCTCACTGTAATAAAATATGACAAAAATATATGTATCTAAGATAATGATAGTAACCATATCCAAAAGGGTTTGTAGTAATAAGATTGAGTATGGTGAGTGCAGGGTGTCCAGCAGAGCATGAAAATGAGAGTGAAAGCAGAGCAGAATACAGAAAAAAGTAAAAAAGATGTGAGCCCAGGTGTTATCCATGAATCTAGCAGGGCTTGGTCTCTGTAATGAAATATATAGATGTATATGTATATATAAAAGTGATGGATAGTATGATCTTTTAAGTAACCCAAAAGTCCTACATGGCATGTATGCCATGATAAGGTATATGAATATATGTATTACGTAACTTGAATGATTAGTATCACAATGTAATGGAAATATAAGGTATTGGGCTAAAGTACAAGAAATATAAGAGCATCCTGCAGAGCATGGAGGGAGGGGGGGGGGGGGTTGTGTGTGAAAAAAAGGGGAAGTGTAGAAGAAAGAGTGGGAGGGAATGGAGGAAGAGAAGGAAAAAAGGAAAAAAGAAAAGAGAAGAAAAGAAAAAAGAGGAATAAGAAAAGGTAGCGAAGAAAAAAGGCAAGAAAGACTGCAGAAAGTGAAGAAGAGGAGAAGATGCAGACAAACAAGAAGGTATGATGGTGAATAGACAGAAGTAGTTGTGAATAAAATGCAAGTGATAATACAGGGTGTGCCTATACAAATGGTAAGTACATTGGTGAGGTGACATGTAAAAAATATATAGATATGATGGTAATGCCTACCGATATAATCTCTCGCCAGTGTGTAGAGGGAGCCAAATGAAAGGAAAACTGACCATGCCAAATCCCCCGCCTAAATATCCGGACGTCCGCCGTAGCCTCCGCCCCCAACGTCATACAAAACGTCGGTGGGGGGACCGCACACACCGCGCCCGCCCGTGTGCGGCGGGACGCAGCAGCGGTACCCGCCCATCGTCCGGATGTAAACTGTGCTCAGGCGGTGGGGACACCGCTGAATGCGGAAGTCTCTCACTGTAGCACACGGCATGACGCCGATGCACTGGTGGCTCCGCCCCCTCTATAGTGAAGAGGCGGAGACAGCAGGGGAAAATAGACCCCATTTGTGCATTGCAGTTTGGCATGGTCAGTTTTCCTTTCATTTGGCTCCCTCTACACACTGGCGAGAGATTATATCGGTAGGCATTACCATCATATCTATATATTTTTTACATGTCACCTCACCAATGTACTTACCATTTGTATAGGCACACCCTGTATTATCACTTGCATTTTATTCACAACTACTTCTGTCTATTCACCATCATACCTTCTTGTTTGTCTGCATCTTCTCCTCTTCTTCACTTTCTGCAGTCTTTCTTGCCTTTTTTCTTCGCTACCTTTTCTTATTACTCTTTTTTCTTTTCTTCTCTTTTCTTTTTTCCTTTTTTCCTTCTCTTCCTCCATTCCCTCCCACTCTTTCTTCTACACTTCCCCTTTTTTTCACACACAACCCCCCCCCCCTCCCTCCATGCTCTGCAGGATGCTCTTATATTTCTTGTACTTTAGCCCAATACCTTATATTTCCATTACATTGTGATACTAATCATTCAAGTTACGTAATACATATATTCATATACCTTATCATGGCATACATGCCATGTAGGACTTTTGGGTTACTTAAAAGATCATACTATCCATCACTTTTATATATACATATACATCTATATATTTCATTACAGAGACCAAGCCCTGCTAGATTCATGGATAACACCTGGGCTCACATCTTTTTTACTTTTTTCTGTATTCTGCTCTGCTTTCACTCTCATTTTCATGCTCTGCTGGACACCCTGCACCCACCATACTCAATCTTATTACTACAAACCCTTTTGGATATGGTTACTATCATTATCTTAGATACATATATTTTTGTCATATTTTATTACAGTGAGCAAGCCCTGTAACCATTGTGGGTGACAATTGGGTCCACTCTTTTTCATTTCATTTCGCCATGCCTGCCCTACGCCTGATTCTGGACCTCCACTCCGTGGTCTCCTCCCCCTCAGCTCCCGGGGGAGATGTATTTCCGCCGCCCCCTGCCTGGGGCCGCCCTCTTTGGGGTCTAGTGCCTCGTCAAGTAGGTATCGGATTACTAGCTTCAGGCTTCATGTTGTTGTCCAATTACAAGCTATACTTCAATACAGTTTTACTTGTTATTACAGATATCAGACATACACATCAGCCCCTGATGAAGCGAGGAGAGCTCGCGAAACGCGTCGGGTTAGAGATGTAACATGTATATCTGTACTTTTTATACTTTGATATTATGTCATGATGGTTATGTTTTTAGGACCATTTTATCATGTTACTGTTCCTATGTAATTGTCACCTATGCTTATGACCTGTACTGGATGAGATTTATTTAAATAAATTTTGTTATTTCTATATTCTCTCTATTTATATGGGATCACCATGGACACTTCATTTAAAGTCAAACGGGCAAACTTTTCTGTTTCTGTATGCAATTTAGGGATGGAGGTGTCTCATGTTAGGGAGCAGCTCTCAGACTTTCCCTTTTTTTCGATCTCTGTGATATGTAACATCACATATAATACACACCAAACTGAAAATAAGACATACTGTATAAAATGAAACTTAGCTAAAGGCAATATTTCGTCGGGCGGATTCTCCCCAGCATTGTACATCACAATTTTATAAAGCTTTGCTGTCTTTCCAAGAGTCTGGATATCCAGCGTATCTAACCCGTTGCGAAACAGACCTACAGTCCAGTCTTGATAATACACAAAGAGATAAGATTCTGATACTTTCTCACATTACCTCCCTTTCTTACAGAATAGAGGAAATTAACTATAAATTGCTTGTTAGGTGGTACTGTACGCCTGTTAAGTTGCATTTGATGTTCTCTTCTAATTCTCAATGCTGGAGAGAATGTGGAGGTCGTGCTACTTACGATCATATCTGGTGGTCCTGCCCTTTCATTCAAAAATATTGGCAGACAGTTATTAATATGGCGTCTATAATACAAAAAGATATAATCCAGTTTGATCCTTGGGTTATTCTATTTCACTTTACTTCACAATCAATATCTAGATATAAAAACTTAATAACCCAGCATTTGTTAAACACGGCAAAATCCTTAATACCTATGTACTGGAAGCAAAAGTCTACACCATACTTAGCTCAATGGTTACCAAAAATAGATAATATATGCTATAAAGAAGAATTTAGGTTCAATACCAAGGGCATGGTTGACAAACATTTAAAGATATGGGCATGTTGGTTTGATTTTAAAACAACTTTGTTATATTATAATACGATATTAGATCCCTTAAGAGTTCCCTTCACTGGAACTAAGAGGCCAAGCCCAACCCCTAAAAAACAACCCCACACCATAATCTCCCACCAACAATTGATTTGGGACCAGTGCACAAAACAAGGTCCATAAAGACATGGATGAGCGAGTTTGGGGTGGAGGAACTTGACTGGCCTTCACAGAGTCCTGACCTTAACCCGATAGAACACCTTTGGGTTAGAGTGGAGACTGTGAGCCAGGCCTTCTCATCCAACATCAGTGCCTAACCTCACAATTGCTCTTCTGGAAGAATGGTCAAACATTTCCATAGACACACTCTTAAACCTTGTGGACAGCCTTCTCAGAAGAGTTGAATCTGTTCTACGGTGGGCCAACGTAATATTGAACCCTACGATTAAGACTAAGTGCCACTGAAGTTCATGTGCGTGTAAAGGCAGGCATCCCAATACTTTTGACAATGGAGTATACAGTATCTCACAAAAGTGAGTACACCCCTCACATTTTTGTAAATATTTTATTATATCTTTTTATGTGACAACACTGAAGAAATGACACTTTGCTACAATGTAAAGTAATGAGTGTACAGCTTGTATAACAGTGTAAATTTGCTGTCCCCTCAAAATAACTCAACACACAGCCATTAATGTCTAAACCACTGGCAACAAAAGTGAGTACACCCTAAGTGAAAATGTCCAAATTGGGACCAATTCACCATTTTCCCTCCCCAATGTCATGTGACTCATTAGTGTTTACAAGGTCTCAGGTGTCAATTCGGAGCAGGTGTGTTAAATTTGGTGTTATCGCTCTCACTCTCTCATACTGGTCACTGGAAGTTCAACATGGCACCTCATGGCAAAGAACTCTCTGAGGATCTGAAAAAAAATTGTTGCTCTACATAAAGATGGCCTAGGCTATAAGAAGTTTTTCAAGACCCTGAAACTGAGCTGCAGCATGGTGGCCAAGACCATACAGCGGTTTAACAGGACAGATTCCACTCAGAACAGGCCTCACCATGGTTGACCAAAGAAGTTGAGTGCACATGCTCAGTGTCATATCCGTAGTTGCCAACAGCCCGATTTTCCCAGGACAATCCTGATTTTGGGACCCTCGTCCCGATCGGAGGCTGTCCCGAATTGGGATTTTGCCCAGGGAAATCGGGAATGTTTGCATTTTAATTTTTTGGGCAGCTGGCTTCAGCAAAATGGCCGCCGCCGCTACATCATTCCCCCTTGTGTTCAGTGGAGGGAGGAAGGGGGCTCGATCCCTGCAGCCAATGAATTGGCTTCTCTCTTCACACTGAAGCCAGGGTTAGCTGCACGGATCGGCCCCTCCCCTCTCCACTGAACACACGGCGCCGGCGCCCGCTCATGCCATGTATGATGTTCCTTCTACTGTAATGGATGTAATGGGGAGCGTTATGAAAGGGGAGGGTCTGCACTGAGGGGGGTCTGCACTGAGGAGGTCTGCACTGAGGGGGGTCTGCACTGAGAGGGGTCTGCACTGAGGGGGGTCTGCACTGACGGGGGTCTGCACTGAGGGGGGTGTGCACTGATGGAGGGGGGTCTGCACTGAGGGGGGTCTGCACTGATGGAGGGGGTCTGCACTGAGGGGGGTCTGCACTGATGGGGTCTATACTGATAGATGGGGACCACACTGAGGGGGGTCTGTATTGAGGGAGAGGGGTCTGTACTGAGGGGGTCTATACTGATGAGGGGGGTCTACACTGAGGGGGTCTAAACTGATGGAGTGGGTCTGTACTTAGTGGGGGGGTCTTTACTGAGGGAGGGGGGTCTGTACTGAAGGGGGACCATAGTTGGTGGAGGGGGGTGACACCAATTTTTTTCCGCACCAGGTGACACCAGCTGTAGTGACGCCACTGGCTCTTGTCTCTGCAGCAATTTAACTTTAATGTACAGGAGGGGGGTTAACTATATACAGGAGGAGGGGGGGAAACTATATACAGGACGAGGGGGGTTACGTATATACAGGAGGGGGGTTAGCTATATACAGGAGGAGGGGGTTAACTATATACAGGAGGGGGAGGGTTAACTATATACAGGACAAAAAATAAAAAATTACAGCGCTTCCCTACAACCCCAAGCTGCAGTTCTAATTCGTAAGTACAAAAATCAAATAATTAGAACAATTAACAGAACCGCGCTAAAAATCTATAGTAGGTAAAATTCCCATCAACCAAATAGCTCAAATATTGTGTTAAAATTAAAACAACATATTATATTCTGAACCCAAATATCAACACAACATCATTGTGATTAAATAAATAGTTAATGAATATTGTGACTGTATTAAAAAAACTATGAAGCAAATGAATTATAGGAAGTGATAAAAAAGAATGAGTCCGTGACTGATAGTGACTTCAAATGAAAACAGTCCTTAATATAGATGATTCCACCAGTAGTGATTGAAGGCTTAATGAACAAAAACACCTCGTGAGAAGGATCCACCACCTATAATGATGTACGCTTACCAGAGGTAAGCTTTATTAAAGCTTATGTTTGAAATCCACTCTGCGGGGACACCACCATCGGTCTCAGCATAGAGGGAGGATCACCCGGAACTTTCCGTCCATAGAGGCCAAAACTCAGCAAGAGGAACCCAGGGAAATGAAAGACACATCCTCCATAGTGTGAATCCGCATAAACAATTTAATAAATAAAAGTAAAAGTAGCACACTTACATAGAAGTATCGAATAAAACAGCATGTATTGTATAACAGCCGGCCGGCCTGCATGCACCCGTTCACAGTGGGATAGAAACGATGACGTCAGCGCGTCTGCCTTCCTTTTGGGTAATCCAATGAAGAGTGAGTTGCAGTAGTCGAGGCGAGAGATAACCAGAGAGTGAATTAAAAGCTTGGTGGTGTCATTGGTTAAAAAGGGGCATATTCTAGAGATGTTGGGGAGGCTAAGGCGGCATGATTTGGACAGGGTTAGGATGTGGGCCTGAAAGGATAGATCAGAGTCTAGGGTTACCCATAGTACTCTGGCATGTGGGGGATGGACTGATAGTTGTGCCATTGATCTTGACAGAGAAGTCAGAGGAAGGGGCACATGGGGGAGGAAATATTATGAGCTCGGTTTTAGATAGATTCAGTTTGTGGTGTGACATCCAGGCTGATATGTCTGTTAATAAATCATGATAGTTAAAACATGATGATATTGATAATAATAATAATTATAATAATAATAATAATAATAATAACATTTTATGTTTATCTGTAGATCTTCCCTTTTAAGACATGATGATACTTCCTACTCTCTCTGTGGTTGTCCTGATAGTGGGAGTCAATTTTAGAGAGATGGCCGATGGGTCTGTCTATACCTCCAAGGTTACAGGTAAACTTGCACATAAATACATTGTATCCATTTTATAGGAAAACTATTAAGGCACTTAATACAATATTGCAATGTTTATCATTTAAAGTGTATGCTTGGGCAATATAAAAAAAACTATTCAGTTCATTGAGGGAACCATGAATGCCAACATGTACTGTGGCATACTGAAGCAGAGCATGATCCCCTTTCTTCTAATGCCCCGTACACACGGTCGGACATTGATCGGACATTCCGACAACAAAATCCTAGGATTTTTTCCGATGGATGTTGGCTCAAACTTGTCTTGCATACACACGGTCACACAAAGTTGTCGGAAAATCCGATCGTTCTGAACGTGGTGACGTAAAACACGTATGTCGGGACTCTAAACCGGGCAGTAGCCAATAGCTTTCATCTCTTTATTTATTCTGAGCATGCGTGGCACTTTGTGAGTCAGATTTGTGTACACACGATCGGAAATTCCGACAACGGATTTTGTTGTCGGAAAATTTTATAGCCTGCTCTCAAACTTTGTGTGTCGGAAAATCTGATGGAAAATGTGTGATGGAGCCTACACACGGTCAGAATTTCCGACAACAAGGTCCTATCACACATTTTCCGTCGGAAAATCCGACCGTGTGTATGGGGCATAAGACTGGGCCACAGGGCAGTATTCCAACATGATAACAACCCCAAACACACCTCCAAGACGACCACTGCCTTGCTAAAGAAGCTGAGGGTAAAGGTGATGGACTGGCCAAGTATGTCTCCAGTCCAGACCTAAACCCTATTCCGCAAGATCTCTAACATCCACTGGCTTCGTGATGTCGTCATGGAGGAGTGGAAGAGGACTCCAGTGGCAACCTGTGATGCTCTGGTGAACTCCATGTCCAAGAGGGTTAAGGCAGTGCTGGAAAATATAAAAAAAACTATTCAGTACATCTCTTCAGTACTTGCAAATGTCCCCATATGTTGTCTCTTAAAAAATGTTGCAAGAGAAAAATACCTGTTCATTCTGCCAGAAATATACCAAGCTTCTAACTTAGTGTTTGAACTGATGACTCTGCCTCTACTTCACTTAAATTATTAGCCCCCCATGAGTTGCATTACAAAACAACTTTATTTTAAAACGCAAGGCCACTACGAGGTGGTATCAAAAAGTTTTAAGACTTATTTTGTAACAGATGGTTGCACACGCAGTCAAAGGGAGCACTGACCTTCATAAGTCAGTGTACCAAAAGACATTGTTCTGTGTACATCAGGAGCTGTGCAACTGGTGCTTATCTGAGCATGTGCGTTAGCACTTATGCTATTTCATCATGGACAGCAAGTTAGAATAGAGAGCAAGTGTGAAATTCTGCATGAAACTAGGCAAATTTGCCACAGAGACGTTTGACATGATTAGGCAAGTTTACGGCGATGCTGCAATGAGTTGAAGATCCAGCTCAAAGGTCATCCTTTTAACACTAATGCAGAGATCTAACGGGAATAGCAGGTTGTGCCTGACACGCTTTGAAAAGAAGACTACCAGGGCACATTCCAGAGGGGGCAGGTGCACTGGGAGCTGTGCACTGTATTTATGTGAAAGGGGACTATTTTGACGGTGATAGTTTGTAACCGTAGATAAATAAAGTACTTTCCTGCAAACCTAGCTAGTCTTGAAACTTTTTGAGACTACCTTGTATATGACAGTCTAAACACGTAGGAAATCACATTACTACATGTTACAGAGACCTCATCATATCTGGCAGGCTGATAGGGAAAGGCTGTGCAGCTACAAGGGGGTGAGCAGCCTCTGTGGCCATGGGACCAAGTGGTGGTCAAAGATGTGGTGCATCATCTGCATTCAGGGCCTTTTTTTCATTTCTTTCTGCCGTTGGGCATACTATACAGCCAGGGAATGTGGAGGAGGTGGTGGAGTGGCTTACTAAGCCTCCACTTTCACCCAGGTACAGACTAGCTCACAGTCCATCGCAGTTACCCCATTCTGCCCCCTCATCTACAGCTATTCCTGTCATTACCCCACCAACTGTGAAGGAAGAATCTGCTGAAATAATTGAGCATAGAGTGAGCCACTTGCTGCAAGAGGATGCACAGCAATTAATGGTCTTCGAGGGTGAGGAGGAGAGTAATGGGAGTCTAAAGGGAGGGGACACCAGGCAGGGTGAACCAAATCGCAATAATGTTCGTGCAGCTGCAGCATACTACCAGTGATGAGGAAGGAGGGGATGATGATGAGGTCTCTGACCATATAGAACAGAGGAGGAAAGAAAGGCAGAAGCACATCCCTAGTGAAGCAGGATGTCATCTAGGGGTAGCTCTGGGAGAATTGGAGGGAGAGGCTGCTGCGTTCCTCCAGATTGCAGAGCTTCGCAGATGCAGGGTACTGTTGTCTCCTGGTCTGCTCCTCAAGCTCACCTGTGTGGGCCTTTTTTAACAAGTGTGTAGCATGCTGCACCATTGTTTTTCATTGTTTCTGCCTCCAGTGTATCAAGCATGGCCATTTGGTTACCATGTGTGTGAAGAGCTCAGTGGGAACAGCACCAGAATGCTCTTTGACAGGAAATGGGCCACACTACTTCTTTTTCCAGCTCCTCCCTTTCCACCTTTGCCCCCAGTATACATGATCCCGTTTCAGCAACCTCCAGCAGATGATATATCCTCCAGATGATGGTATATCAAGAGTCGTCAAAGGTCTACCCCATGGCTACTCCAGTGGGGAAGAGCGTCTACATGCAGAGTGGCCATGTAGGCTGCAACCATCCTCTGATTCTGACAACCCCAAATGACAAAAACAAATAAAAAATGCTACAACCACCCCCATTCCCTGTGCCTAAATGCCATCTTGGCCTGATTACTGGTTTAGAACTTCTGTTTTTCCAGTTGGTGGATTCCTACTAGGGATGAGCTTCGAGCCATGTTCGAATCGAACATCGCATGTTTGACCATTCGTCGAATTTGAACGTTATGGGCACCAAATTTGAGTGGCGCGTCACGGCCCATAATTCACTGCGGCATCGCAGTGCATTGCTGGCTGATGATTGGCCAAGCATGCACTATGACCCGCATGCTTGGCCAATCACAGCGCCGTCTGTAAAGAGAGCCGTAATTGGCCAAAGCCAGGGTGGCTTTGGCCAATTATGGCTCAGGGGGTTTAGTACACGCCCCACACTATATAAGGCATGGCGGCCTTGTGTAGTGTGTTGTTGCGGTGGCGGAGAGATAGACAGAGAAACAGTGTCATTTGATTTAAGCTGGATAGAGTAGGCAGGCATGTCAGTTAACTGCACTTACAATGTATTGTGTATATATATTTGCATCCTAGGTGTTGTATATATATATATATATATATATATATATATATATATATATATATATATATATATATATATATATATATATATATATATTTATATACACTGTATTCAGTTTAGCCAGATCCATTCCTGTTATTCTCTTCCTACTGACAGGCAGACAGGTGTTTTTACAGTATTTACAGCTACCTGAAGAAAATTGCTGGTGTTCTTCTGATCCTATTAGTCCTATTAGCTACAGTTAGTGTAGTACGTCCTCTGCACAATGTGCACCTAAAACTGCCTGAAGAAAATTGGTGGTTCTTCTGATCCTATTAGTACCGCAGGCAGCTGCAGTATTTACAGTTACTGTAGTGCGTCCTCTGCACAGTGTGCACCTAAAGCTACCTGAAGGAAATTGGTGGTGTTCTTCTGATCCTATTAGTACCGCAGGCAGCTGCAGTATTTACAGTTATGCCCTGTACACACGGTCGGACATTGATCGGACACTCTGACAACAAAATCCATGGATTTTTTCCGACAGATGTTGGCTCAAACTTGTCTTGCATACACATGGTCACACAAAGTTGTCGGAATTTCCGAATGTCAAGAACGCGGTGACTTACACCACGGTCGATGAGACTATAAAAGGGCTATTCAATACCAAACGCGGCACCCTTTGGGCTCCTTTTGCTAATCTCGTGTTAGTAAAAGTTTGGTGAGAGACGATTTGCGCTTTTTTAGACTCGTGGTTTTCAGATCGTATTTCTGCTGTTCAGTTTGTGCTTATGGGTTTGTATCTGGTCTTCAGTGCGTGCAGCGAGTTCCCATTGATTTGTCATTGTGTTCTTGTCCGTTCGTTACTGATTTTCAGGTCGCTCTTCGCAGGCCTTGCTGTTCTTCAGTGCGTTTTGTTACTTCGTTCTGACCAGCCAACCGTTTTCTAGCCATGTTGCGTGTACGTACTCATCGTAGAGTTCGTGCTGTGCGGGGGCTTGGTGTTGGGGTTCTTACTTTGACACAAGCCCAGTCCATGAACAGGGCGAGGAGGAGTTCATGGACCAAGAATTGGTTGCTTCAGCGTGACCAATTCTGTCACATGCCTTTGTTCCGTGAGATCCGTGAGAATAATCCTGACGATTTCAGGAACTTTCTCCGGATGACAGACCCAGTATTTCATCGTTTGTTTGCATGAGGCAAGCGATCACTCCGGAGCAGAGGCTAGTCGCCACCCTGCGGTACTTGGTGATGGGGAAAAGCCTGCAGGACCTCAAGTTCTCGACAGGCTCTGGGGATCATTATCCCGGAGACCTGTTCTGCCATCATCCAGGTCCTGCAGAAGGACTATATTAAGGTAAGATTTTTATCCTTTAACATCACATTTTATTGTATTTATTGTTTGCTAATGTAATGTATTTCTTTCCTTATTCCCTAATTACCATGATTGTAATATGCTGTGAATGTCCCTTTTGCCCTCATGCATGCTGGTTTTATTTGACTTTTTTTGTCCTTCATACATATTTGCCTTCACTTACCTCCCCAGCATGCTCTCCCGGGCCTATATCCACCTCGCCTAGTCACTTAACAATGTATTTTGTCAGCTCCATAGTAGTACTTTACCCTAAGCACCCCCTAAAATGTTTTTTGTGCTTTAAATTCTGGCAGAGTGCCAGAGGCTTTTTTTTGGGGTCCCAAAATCATTTGGAACCCTCCCCCCCCCCAACTGCTAAGTCAGATGATACCAATTCTCTATCTGCTGATTTTGCCAAACCCATACACACTATATACCTACCTGTTTTGTGGTCAGATTTATGGATGAATTCACCAAAGCATGTAGTGCAAGGGCCTGCCTAAATACTTTCAAATGGTACTGTTTCAAGTTTTTTTTATCCTATTATTATCTTGATAGGTAATAGCAAGATAATATATCTTTGTATTATGACACTTCTTACCTGTCCAGTGGGCTGCCAATAGTGTAAGTGAGGAGGGGCTGGCCAAAGTAATACACATTATTTAGGCATTCATCTCTCAATGAAGTGAAGAGGGTTACCTGTCCAAAACATCCCCCCCTAAAATTTTTAAATCACCCATGAGAGGGGGGGGTATCTGATAGGTGGAACTTATACCTTTGTCTTTAAATACTCCCTAAAATAAATGTTATACTGATGTTGGCCAAGAATGTTTGTGTCTAATTTGCTTTTAATGTTTATGTGCAAAATGATTAATTTTTGGTTCTTGTTTGACTCCACAGATTCCTTCCAACCCACAGGAATGACATAGTGTGGCCTCCCACTTTGCCCAGCGGTGGGACTTTCCTAACTGCGTAGGGGCAATTGATGAGAAACACGTCCACATCGTCCCACCCCTCAATTCGGGGTCATACTATTATGATTACAAGGGGTTCAATAGTATTGTGATGTTGGCGGTGGTGTCGGCTACTTACGAGTTCCTGTATGTGGACATGGGAAAGAATGGCCGGATGTCAGATGGTGAGTCATCGCCCACACGAAGTTCTACAGGCGTCTCCAGAATGGCAGCTTGGGCTTGCCACCTCCAGAAGACAATGCGGAAGGACTCCCATTCGTCTTTGTTGGGGATGAAGCGTTTGCGCTGGGGGACCATTCCCTATTAAGGACCCTCACCCCGGATCATAGGGTTTTTAATTACCAGCTGGCCAGAGCCAGAAGAGTGGTGGAGAACACGTTTGGAATAATGGCCAGCCGGTTCCGCCTATTTCTTACACCCATACACATGGCGGAATATAAACTGAATCACATCATCCTGTGTTGCTGTGTTCTTGATAATTTTTAAGGAGAAATTCTTGGAATTATGCTGCCTCAGTTGGGCCTGAGGCCAGAATTAATATTAATGAACCAACCCTGACGGCGCTTGAAGCTGGCCATCCTGGCTTGCCCCCCCAAAGTGCCCACGAGGTCTGCATAAGATACATGGGATACTTTGCGGGTAGGGGGGCCATCGATATGCCAGACAATGTCTGAGACATTTTTAAAATAAAAATTTATTTTAAACTGAACAAATATTTGCTTTGATTTCCTGCTGGGCTTTCTTTTAGCTGTCTCCTCGGTTATCTTTTATTAATGGTCTAATTTTTTGGGCTTTTTCTTCAACAGCGCAAATGAAATTTCATTGACACATGAGGTTACAACCTCTTCTTCGGCTAACTATTAATTATCATGTTGTGGGTCTGCTACACACACACACCTTGTTTTTATTGTGAATGTATGTAATGCATTACTGACAAAAATAATAATCATTTTCAACACTATGCCCTAAATTTGTGGGGTCCTGAAAATGGTGTGATTGTGTAAAATTAGAAAGCACTGTTGGGTGCTATTTACTAAAGGAAAATACACTTTGCACTAAAGTGCACTTGAGACTGCACTGAAACTGCACTTGTAGTGCAAAGTGGATTTGCCTTTAGTAAATAACCCCCATTGCCACTGAAAACAACAACTTTACTCCAAAAAATGCTTTTAAGCATTGAAAGAAGAAGCCACACATTGTTGATTATCAATCTTGTTAATCAAAGCACAATCACATGTGCATTTCTAAAAGGTTTTTTGAACAAACCAACATGTTTGTTGTATAACAATTTTTTGGGTCACATTAAAATAAGTAGAAATTGCATTTTATTAAGGTAAAACAGGCAGGTTTAAAACCATAAAAAATAAACAACTCTGGAACTTACAAAGTTCAACTTTTTAAGAAAGTGAAGGCAATATCAGACATGAGTATTTATAAACTGTGTTTGATATTGCGTTCAGCAGATGGGGTGAAGTCACCCCTGGAAAAGCCAAATTTTGAAGATGCACACAAATTGCCTAATGTCAACATGTGCTAGCTGCCATGCCATCATGGGGGATCAAGGGACATGTTTTGTGGGTGCAACCCCTTCCTCTCAGCTACATTATTATTGAGGAAGGGGTTGCACCCACAAAACGTGTACATTGATCTCCCGTGATGGCAGATAGCACATGTTGAGAGATGTGTGCATCTTCAAAATTTGGCTTTTCTATAATATGTAAAAAATTTGTCATAAAAATAACAATAATAAAGCTGCAATAAGTTAGGGATTTCTGGGTGTTTTAAATTCTCCCTAAAACATCAATGATGTTCTTCTTTTTGTTTTGAACATCATTGATGTTTTGCTTGATGTTTTTTCTAAATGCCTATTACACCCCATTATCTCCCTGGTGAGGATCTGGGCACTTTCACTGGTGAAATGACATTCCTCTTCCACAACATCACAATCACCTAAAAGAAAAAAAAATAACACACCATGTATTATAAATATGCCGGCATCCATCTCTTACCTGAAGCTATGGTCACAGACACTCACCTGTTGTGGTGCCAATTTCCACAACGTCTCCCTCCTCCTCCTCTGGTTGAGTTTGGGGAATTTCCCCTTCTTCCTGAGGTGGGGGGTCCATGGTCTCCTCTGATGAGTGGTGTCCTCCGAGTCTTTTCTCCCCTATGTGATAGAGCTGCACAATTAATCGTTAAAAAATTGTGATCTCGATCCCCCCCCCGCCCCCCCCGCATGAGCTCTCCTGCAGAGTTTGCTGATTCTTTCATATAAACAAGTGGAGAGACTTTATCTGCTCACTCAGCTGTCAAAAGAAAGCATCTGGGCATTCTGCCAAGTGTTTAACTTTGTAAATAAGCTTCCTTCGTAGGTCAAAGGGATAGAACTTCTGTGTAAATAAATAATCTGGGCAGTCTGCCAAGTTTTCAACAACATGTAAATGCAGGAAGTTTAACCACTTAAAGTCTAAATCTTAAGTTAAAATCAATATTTTTTGCTAGAAAATTACTTGGAACCCCCAAACATTGTATATATTTTAGCAGAGACCCTAGGGAATAAAATGGCAAATGGCAATTTTTTTTTATGTCACACTGTATTTGCCCAGCGGTCTTTTAAATGCAATTTTTTGGGAAAAAATACACTTCAATGAATAAAAAAAAACGAAACAGTAAATTAGCCCAATTTTTTTTGTTTTAATGTGAAAGATGATGTTACGCCGCGAGAATCGTGAGAGAATCGTGATCTATCTTCTAAGCAAAAAAATTGTGATTCTCATTTTAGCCAGAATCGTGCAGCTCTACTATGTGAACAAAAATAGGTATACTTAGCACACAGATATTTGATGGCAGAAATAGGAATATGAAACATTGCTTGGAAGTGGGGTACAACTGTCTGTTCTGGCAGAGTAACAAGATGAAGAAATATAGTTGTCCTTTGTCAAGCTTGAATACTTACCTGTTTTGTACAAACTTCACAGATGGAGACACCCCTATAGTATACACTGGAGCATCTGTGTGGGCCCCCTGATAAAAAGGGTGTTCTTTTGTCCCACACTAGTGCTCCAGCGTCCAGATGTGTAAACAATTGCTGAGTGTCCTCTCCTTACACAGAATCTAGTTTGCATTTCATTCTAGTTACAAACCCATCTAGACAAAAACATATTTTAAGAAAAGTAGGGCATAAAAAATGTATTGATTTATGCATCTGGACAAAACATAGTGTTTTATTGGCCGAACGAACAATGTTTCCCATGAACGAATAATGTGTCCATGAACTTGAAAGTTGCCATTTTAAAATGTACAGCAGTAATGAAATGCACATGGAGCAGCACGAACGTTAGAAAAATAAAGAATAGGAACACAGGACAACTACTTACTTTTTTGCAGCACTCTCCTGATCCTTCTATACTGATCGTGCTCCCTGATTTTGAGGTCCGACCACCGCTTCCTCAGTTGATCCTTGGATCGTCTTACCCCAAAATTTCTGTGCAGACTCTTCACAACTTTCGCCAAGATAAAGTCTGACGTTTGGGTTGGGGTAAGGTCCATACTTCCCATCATAGTTGGCCCTCTTCAATATGTCCACCATCTCCACCATCTCTACAAAGGACATATTTGAGGCCTTAAATCGTCTCCTCCGGGATTGTGACGTTTCTGGCTCCGGGCTTTCCTCCTCCTCCTTGTTGCTGTAATTATCACACACCTGCTCTGTCTCCGCCATGTGCTCTTCCCCACTGCGCCGAAAGAGAAGGGGCGGGGAATAGACTAGAAAGAACGTCAGGGGCGGAGTTTCATGCATGCGCAGTGTATATAAAGTGTAACACGCGTGCGTCGTACACACGATCTGTGAGTGGAGGAAGGAGTATAGGAAGCGCTGATCATTATAACGAAGGTACCATTTAAAATTGGGCCTTATAGATTGAGGCCTATATTGGGACAAGATTAGGAGACTTTAGCCTGACATTAGTGTTTGTTTTGTGTTGTGTCTTGCAGAGAAAATGGATCTAGTCAATGATCATGGCTTTATGCCAATATTCATTGATATGTTCAGGGAGCTGCCCTGTCTGTGGCAGGTAAACCAGCCACATTATAACAATAAACCAAAGAGGAAGGCAGCGCTGGATCAATTGCTGGAATTTGTGAAGCCGGTGATCCCAACGGCAGACATCCCCTATTTGAAGGCCCTAATTGGTGTCATGAGGAGCACTTATCTAAGGGAACACAAGAAGGTCCAGGATTTCCAGAGATCAGGAGTTGCAGATGACATTTATGTCCCCAGACTGTGGTACTAGGACAGACTGCATTTTCTGGCAGGCCAGACTGAACCCAGGCCAGCACTCTCCACTCTTCCTTCCCCCTCAGCTGAGGCTTCTGACACCCAACCTGGGCCTTCCAGGCAGCAACATGTGGAGGAGCCCAGCTTGAGTCAGGTAGAGCATTCTTCTAAATATTTCTGTTGGTCAAATTAATGATATTAAATATATATTAGTTTGGATTCCTAATTTCTGATTTCACAAAGTGTTTTAAATATCAATAGACAGTAGTGGCCACAAATGATTGTGACAAGAATTAAAAATGCTGGGGTCAGAATGATAGTCTTTTCTATTTATTAACATTCAATTTGTAACAGGCATGAGCTGAAAATTGTGTGTGATTGATGAACCAAAAACGAAAACTATGTCCCTTTTTCATACACAGGAAAGTCTCAGCCAGGAGGTGGTGGGGGTAAGTGGCAGCCAGGAGGTGGCCGGACCCAGTAGCCTGTCCGATACCCAGGTCCCTCCCCTCCGCCTTCAACCAAAGAGTGGCAGGAAGAGGAGTAACATGAAGGAGGCACCAATTGGCCTATTTTGGAAGGCTACTGTGGCCCTCAGAACCCCCCACAGTGTTCAAGAGGACTTTGCATACATAACAACCTGCAAAATGCTGAAAATGGAGGAGGGCCAACGCCTAATATGTGAGTATATCATCTTACAAGCCCTAAATAAGGGGCCAACTCACAAGCCAAAGCCACGTTTGTGAGTTCAACCATGGTCCTCCTACTCCTCCTGCCACACCTCCAACACCAGAACCACAGCCTGGAAGGAAGCATCTAAGGAAGACAAGAGAGTGATGACCTGGGTTCAGTCTGGTCTGACAAAAGATGCAGGCTCTTGTATAACCACAGCCTGGGGACAGATATGTCATCTGCTGCTGTTCATGATCTCTTGGACTTCTGGACCAGATTGTACTCCCTTATATATGGACTCCTCAGGCCACCAATTTTGCATTAAAATAGTTGATGTGTGCCCTGGGGGCCAAAAGCTTCGCCCATTTCTGCAGTTTCTCCAGCGTTGCCTCCCTCTTTCTTTGGTTATGACCCCTTAATAAAGGTATTTTTTTTCTATTATACTTGCCTATATGTTTTCCTTCAAAAAGAACAGTTTGTTTGTGAGGAGGCAGGTACATTTCAAAAATACAATCTCAAATTAACAAGAGACACCAACAACAAGCAATCTCCTTGAGATTAAATAATACAAGATAATAATGGTGTTGTGGTAACTTGACACACAAAACACACCCAAAACTATTCTGGAGTAAAAAAAAAATAATTAAATAAATAACAGGATAACTAAAACAAAATGATACAAAATCTAAAAAACATTTTAAAAAAAAATCTTTTTGGGAGATGTGACTAATCAAAATATTACATTCATGAAATCACAATGAATAATAAAGAAAGAAGTTTGTGAGAACTCTATGTGAATATAAGCAGCAAAACAACTTCATTCTTCTAGCATTATAAAGAGAATGCACTGCATTAAACAATTTAAAACATTGTAGAGTGACGAAAGTGCTATATCCATTACGAATGCTAATTTTACCAGACCGAGCAGTTCCGTCTCGGAATTTATTCTGAGCATGTGTGGCACTTTGTGCATTGGAATTGTCTACACACGGTCTGAATTTACGCAAACGGATTTTGTTGTCGAAAACTTTTATAGCCTGCTCCCAAACTTTGTGTGTCGGAAATTCTGATGGAAAAAGTCAGATGGAGCCCACACACGGACGGAATTTCCAACAACAAGTTCCGATCGCACATTTCCGGTGGAAAGTCCGACCGTGTGTACAGGGCATTAGTGTAGTGAGTCCTCTGCACAGTGTGCACCTAAAGCTAACTGAAGAAAATTGGTGGTGTTCCTCTGATCCTATTAGTACTGCAGGCAAGTGCAGAGTTTACAGTTAAGGTAGTGTGTCCTCTGCACAGTGTGCACCTAAAGCTACCTGAAGAAAATTAGTGGTGTTCTTCTGATCCTATTAGTACCGCAGGCAGCTGCAGTATTTACAGTTAGTGTACTGCATCCTCTGCACAGTGTGCTCCTAATGCTACCTGAAGAAAATTGGTGGTGTTCTTCTGATCCTATTAGTACCACAGGCAGCTGCAGTATTTATATTTAATGTAGTGTGTCCTCTGCACAGTGTGCACCTAAAGCTACCTGAAGAAAATTGGTGGTGTTCTTCTGATCCTATTAGTACCGCAGGCAGCTGCAGTATTTACAGTTAGTGTACTGTGTCCTCTGCACAGTGTGCACCTAAAGCTACCTGAAGAAAATTGGTGGTGTTCTTCTGATCCTATTAGTACCGCAGGCAGCTGCAGTATTTACAGTTAGTGTACTGCGTCCTCTGCACAGTGTGCACCTAAAGCTACCTGAAGAAAATTGGTGGTGTTCTTCTGATCCTATTAGTACCGCAGGCAGCTGCAGTATTTACAGTTAGTGTACTGCGTCCTCTGCACAGTGTACACCTAAAGCTACCTTAAGAAAATTGGTGGTGTTCTTCTGATCCTTTTAGTACCGCAGGCAGCTGCAGAATTTACAGTTACTGTAGTGCGCCCTCTGCACAGTGTGCACCTAAAGCTACCTGAAGACAATTGCTGTTGTTCTGATCTTATTAATACCACAGGCAGGCAGCTACAGTATTTACAGTTAATGTACTGTGTCCTCTGCACAGTGTGCACCTAAAGCTACCTGAAGAAAATTGGTGGTGTTCTTCTGTTCCTATTAGTACCACAGGCAGGCAGCTGCAGTATTTACAGTTAGTGTAGTGCGTCCTCTGCACAGTGTACACCTAAAGCTACCTGAAGAAAATTGGTGGTGTTCTTCTGATCCTATTAGTATCGCAGGCAGCTGCAGTATTTACAGTTAGTGTACTGCGTCCTCTGCACAGTGTGCACCTAAAGCTACCTGAAGAAAATGGTGGTGTTATTCTGATCCTATTAGTACCGCAGGCAGCTGCAGTATTTACAGTTAGTGTAGTGCGTCCTCTGCACAATGTGCACCTAAAGCTACCTGAAGAAAATTGGTGGTGTTCTTCTGATCCTATTAGTACCGCAGGCAGCTGCAGTATTTACAGTTAGTGTACTGCGTCCTCTGCACAGTGTGCACCTAAAGCTACCTGAAGAAAATTGGTGGTGTTTTTCTGATCCTATTAGTACCGCAGGCAGCTGCAGTATTTACAGTTAGTGTAGTGCGCCCTCTGCACAATGTGCACCTAAAGCTACCTTAAGATAATTGGTGGTGTTCTTCTGATCCTATTAGTACCGCAGGCAGCTGCAGTATTTACAGTTGGTGTACTGCGTCCTCTGCACAGTGTACACCTAAAGCTACCTGAAGAAAATTGGTGGTGTTCTTCTGATCCTTTTAGTACCGCAGGCAGCTGCAGTATTTACAGTTACTGTAGTGCGTCCTCTGCACAGTGTACACCTAAAGCTACCTGAAGACAATTGCTGTTGTTCTGATCTTATTAATACCACAGGCAGGCAGCTACAGTATTTACAGTTAATGTACTGTGTCCTCTGCACAGTGTGCACCTAAAGCTACCTGAAGAAAATTGGGGGTGTTCTTCTGTTCCTACTAGTACCACAGGAAGGCAGCTGCAATATTTACAGTTAGTGTAGTGCATCCTCTGCACAGTGTGCACCTAAAGCTACCTGAAGAAAATTGGTGGTGTTCTTCTGATCCTATTAGTACCGCAGGCAGCTGCAGTATTTACAGTTAGTGTACTGCGTCCTCTGCAGTGTGCACTTAAAGCTACCTGAAGAAAATTGGTGGTGTTCTTCTGAACATATTAGTACTGTAGGCAGCTGCAGTATTTACAGTTAGTGTAGTGTGTCCTCTGCACAACGTGCACCTAAAGCTACCTTAAGATAATTGGTGGTGTTCTTCTGATCCTATTAGTACCGCAAGCAGCTGCAGTATTTACAGTTAGTTTAGTGCGTCCTCTGCACAGTGTGCACCTAAAGTTACCTGAAGAAAATTGGTGGTGTTCTTCTGATCCTATTAGTACCGCAGGCTGCTGCAGTATTTACAGTTAGTGAAGTGCGTACTCTGCACAGTGCGCACCTAAAGCTACCTGAAGAAAATTGGTGGTGTTCTTCTGATCCTATTAGTACCGCAGGCAGCTGCCGTATTTACAGTTAATGTAGTGTGTCCTTTGCACAGTGTGCACCTAAAGCTACCTGAAGAAAATTGATGGTGTTCTTCTGATCCTATTAGTACCGCAGGCAGCTGCAGTATTTACAGTTAGTTTACTGCGTCCTCTGCAGTGTGCACCTAAAGCTACCTGAAGAAAATTGGTGGTGTTCTTCTGAACCTATTAGTACCGTAGGCAGCTGCAATATTTACAGTTAGTGTACTGCGTCTTCTGCACAGTGTGCACCTAAAGCTACCTGAAGACAATTGCTGTTCTTCTGATCCTATTAGTACCACAGGCAAGCAGCTCAAGTATTTACAGTTAGTGTACAACATTATCTGCACAGTGTGCACTTAGGTACCTGAATAAAATTGGTGGTGTTCTTCTGATCCTATTAGTACCGCAGGCAGCTGCAGTATTTACAGTTAGTGTACTGCGTCTTCTGCACAGTGTGCACCTAAAGCTACCTGAAGACAATTGCTGTTGTTCTGATCCTATTAGTACCACAGGAAGGCAGCTACAGTATTTACAGTTAGTGTACTGTGTCCTCTGCACAGTGTGCACCTAAAGCTACCTGAAGAAAATTGGTGGTATTCTTCTGATTCTATTAGTACCACAGGCAGGCAGCTGCAGTATTTACAGTTAGTGTACTGCGTCCTTTGCACAGTGTGCACCTAAAGCTACCTTAAGATAATTGGTGGTGTTCTTCTGATCCTGTTAGTACTGCAGGCAGTTGCAGTATTTACAGTTAGTGTACTGCGTCCTCTGCACAGTGTGCACCTAAAGCTACCTGAAGACAATTGCTGTTGTTCTGATCCTATTAATACCACAGGCAGGCAGCTACAGTATTTACAGTTAGTGTACTGTGTCCTCTGCACAGTGTGCACCTAAAGCTACCTGAAGAAAATTGGTGGTGTTCTTCTGATCCTACTAGTACCACAGGCAGGTAGCTGCAGTATTTACAGTTAGTGTACTGTGTCCTCTGCACAGTGTGCACCTAAAGCTACCTAAAAACAATTGCTGTTGTTCTGATCCTATTAATACCACAGGCAGGCAGCTACAGTATTTACAGTTAGTGTACTGTGTCCTCTGCACAGTGTGCACCTAAAGCTACCTGAAGAAAATTGGTGGTGTTCTTCTGGTCCTATTAGTACCACAGGCAGGCAGCTGCAGTATTTACAGTCAGTGTACTGTGTCCTCCGCACAATGTGCACCTAAAGCTACCTGAAGACAATTGCTGTTGTTCTGATCCTATTAATACCACAGGCAGGCAGCTACAGTATTTACAGTTAGTGTACAGTGTCCTCTGCACGGTGTGCACCCAAAGCTACCTGAAGGTAATTGCTGGTGTTCTCATACTAATAATACTACAGGCAGGCAATTGATTCTGCTAGCTGCAGTATCAGTATATATATACATCCCAGCTTTGAGCAGCTACAGCTCACTGAAAGCCATTAGTATGTCTGGAAAGCCAACAAGGAGAGGCAGATAGTTACAAGCCAATAAAAGAGGGCAAGCAGGCTCTGTGTCTAGAGGCAACAGTGTTGGTCATGGAGACGGTGCATCCTCATCAGCACGTGGCCGTGGGACACTCTTTTCCTTTTTTTCAGCAGCTGGCTGTGTTGAGCCGCAACATGCGGAAGACTTGGTCGAGTGGATGACCAAGCCGTCCTCATCCTCCTCATCCTCTCTCACCCAGACTCAGGGTACTTTGTCTGGCAAAGCAGCTGCCAATGCTGCCTCTTCCCTCGGCTCAATGGCATCAGTCACTCCTTCCCTAGCCCCACTATGTCCTCCTGAGGCCACAGTGTTGGGTACATTCTCCAGGAGGATGCCCAGCATTTTGAAGGCTCCGATGATGGTACCCAGCTAGAGGAAGGCAGTAACGTGAGCCCAGAGAGAGAGGGTGCCCAAGAAGGACAGCAATATGGCAGTCATTTTCCCCCAGCTGCAGCATACTGCCAGCTTTGCTCCAGTGATGAGGAGGGAGGGGATGATGAGGTCACTGACTCCATGTGGTTGCCTGATAGGAGAGAGGAGGAGAAGGAGGAGGCACATCTCCAATGAGGCAGGATGCCCTCCAGGGGTCAGCTTAAGGGCAGCACACTGACTGCATCACACCGCAGAGCTCCGCATGTGCAGGGCGCTGCTGTCTCTGCGTGTTATTCCAAAAGTTCTTGGTGTGGGCCTTTTTTAAGATGAGTGCATCAGATCCCACCGCTGCTATTTGCAACATATGTCTCAAGCATATCTCGTGTGGCCAAAACATCACCCGCTTGGGAAATACATGCTTGACCAGACATATGTTGACCTGCCATGCAGTTCGTTGGCAAGCGTACCTAAAAGACCCACACCAAAGAACAAAGAGGACCTTTCCTTGCTCCTCATCAGCTGGGATCTCCAACCCCACTATACCTTCAGTCCTCTCTGAAACCTGCACTGAGAGGAACGAATGTGTAAAATTAGGTGTGTCACAGCCAAGTACTTGCTGGCAATCTGTTATGGGTACAGTGACGTCAGATTGTACCAGGCAAATTTCCCTGCCCCAGCTGCTGCACCGCCGAAAGAAGTTCGCTCCCAGCCATCCACATGCCCAGCGGTTGAATGCTAGCTTGGCTAAATTGCTAGCACTTCAATTGCTGCCTTTGGTAGACTCTGCCCCCTTTCCGTGAGTTTTTGGAATGTGTGGTTCCTCAGTGGCAGGTTCCCAAACGCCACTTTTTCTCACGGAAGGCGATTCTGGCTCTCTACGGACATGTGGAAGGCAATGTCTTGGCCTCGCTGGACAGGGTGGTCAGCGGTAAGGTGCATATTATCGCTGACTCATGGTCCAGCAGGCATTAACAGGGATGTTACCTATCTTTCACCGTGCACTGGGTGACTCTTCTGGCAGCTGGGAAGGATGCAGGACAGGGTGCAGTAATGTTGGAGGTTGTTCTGCCACCACTCCTCCAAAATTCTACTAGTGGTGATTCTGCCTCTCTTCTTCTTTCTCCTCCTCTTCTTCTTCCTCCATGGCCTCTTCCTGTGCTGATTTGTCCTCGGAACCAGCGGTGCTCCGTAGGCGTTCAAGGGGCTACGCAAGCACGCAGGCAAAAAGATGCCATGCGGTGCTTGAGCTGGTGTGCTTGGGGGACAGGAGCCACACTGGGGCAGAGATTCTGTCAGCTCTGCAGGGGCAGGTTCAGAGGTGTTTGACGCCATGCCAGCTTATGGCAGGTATGGTGGTTTGCGACAATGGCACCAACCTCCTCTCCGCCCTCCAACAGGGACAACTGACCCATGTGCCCTGTATGGCTCATGTCCTGAACTTGGTGGTGCAGCCGTACTTGGGCAGGTACCCAGGCTTACAGGATGTACTGAGGCAGGCCAGGAAACTCTGTGTGCATTTCCGCAGGTCATATAATGCCAGTGCTCGGCTGGCTGACCTCCAAAAGGAATTTAACCTGCCCAAGAACCGTAAAACAAAAACGTGTGTAGAATGTGGGACTTTAGAGGTACACCCAATATATGAAAAAACGCTATCAATTAAAAATTATGTAAATATTTATTGAGACAATTTTAAGAAAAAAGCAATAAAATGTGATAACAGTTTTACATTCATAGTCAAAGGTGAACATCCTTAACCTAGTACTGACAAATGAAGAAAAGAACTGTAATCACAAAAGTCTAATCGTAACCACGGCCACAAATTTCAACATTTATATTTATACATATTAATAGCTCTTTAGCTTGCATAACCATGACTCCACCGAAACCCCCCATGTACACCAACCCCAACACAAACCTACCCCAACCTTACACCCACCTCTTCCATAATCCCCAAACTGACACAAACACCACCCCTACGTCAACTCCATACCTCGATGAGAGTTCCAGGGAAGTCGCAGGACCCGGGGCGTCAAGTGAGAGGAGAGGAGAGGAGGAGGAACCCTCAGAGTTCACTCCCCCTATAGTACAGAAGAGTTGCCAGATCACCCGTAGGGAGGGATGTGTGTTTTTATAAGTAAAAACCATCCAAAACAGAAGAAATGATTATGATATCTGTAACATATATCATAGATAGTAAAAAACACATATTGCGGATGAGGGGGGCATAAGTCCACAGCAATACCTAGTCAGTGGACCGTACTCACCAACATCCAGTGAAACAAATGGGTATTTATATTGGGAGCTTATGCGGACTAATGGCACAATACCAAATACGGAAATGCATCTATGCGAGAATCTAAAGAGGGGACACAGCTACTTCATAGTTTCTGAAATGATATGTGTATATATGCGCCTGCATCAATATCTTGTATAAAGGAACATGTATAAGTATGTGGTGCGTCTCTAAATCCTCAAGAGCACATGCTCACCTTAAAGAAATCATAACGCTATTTAAAAGACTGCATCACCTTCCTACTGGTACAGCTGGAAAGAGGCCCAAAGATAATAAACCTCAAGGGGTAGTCACTTCCTATGTTCCAGATAGAGCAAGGAGGTGACTGATGGTAATCTAAGAAAAAAGACAAAAAAATAGGCACCCAAAGCAGTGCTTAGTTCCCGGTTGAATATACCGCAAGATGCTAGACCAGCTATCAGTCATTGTAGTTTTACCTGGTGCCGGCGTCCGTATTCAACATGAGCTCCCGAGCTGCTAACATAAGCATCAGAATGTGTGGGGTTTAAATATCCCTCCCCATGGCTCCAAAATGCAGCGCATGACATCACGCCGCACCGGCGTCAAGCGGACGCAAGAGGGAGGTCCAAGGTCCATGGACTGAATACCCGGAATAGATACAAAAACCCGGAAGTAAATAATGCTTCCGATGGCCAGAAACAACACTATAACCCACATTGGGGACAGTGCTGAGCCAAGGGGATGGAAAGCTTGGGTGGATGGTATATAATGGCTTTGGTCACGGTTACCCGGGATACCATGGATCAAAAGGATACCTCAAGGCGGGCGTGGACCGGGGTGGCACCCCCTCACAAAGGGGGATGTAGGCCCACACTAGTCCACACCCTTGAGCGTCCATACGGGGATCTAACGACACTGAACTGGGGAGGTAAAAATGAGGGAACAGAAAGGTTTGGGGAAAAAAATTAAAAACCCCCACAAAGTTTAGATGTGGTCATGATTATACATCACAATATTTAGTTTGCAATATTACACACATTATTTGTGTCTGCATATAGAGGGTTATATAAATATATACAACATCACAACCAACTCAATATATATTACTTTCCCTATTCCAAAACAATATTTTAGATAACAAAAGGCAACCTTGGGCTTGACAACCCACCGGGAATTGGTCATGATATGGTATACGCCCAAGAACCGCCTAATCTGTGACATGCTCACCAGGTGGAACTCAACGTTGGCCATGCTGCAGCAGCTGCACACGCAGCAGAGAGCCATCAATGAGTACCTATGCTACTATGGCACCAGGACAGGGTCAGGGGAGCTTGTTTTTTTTCCCCTATGCCAGTGGGCTATGATCACGGATGCATGCACTGTCCTGTCACCATTTGAGGAGGCCATGAGGATGGTGAGCAGTGACAGTGCATGCATCAGTGACACTGTCCCTCTTGTCCACCTGTTGGAGCACAAGCTGTGTGGAATAATGGACAGGGCACTTGAGGCAGAACAGAGGGAGGAAGAGGAGGACTTCCTTACCTCTCAAGGCCCCCTTTATCCAGACAGTGTTCCTGCGTGACCGCCGATCACTCAGGAAGAGGACGAGCAGGAGGAGGATTGTGTCAGCATGGAGGTGGAGCCTGGCACTCAGCATCAGCAGCAGTCTTCAAGGAATCATTTACAGTCCGAAGAAACCCATGGACTTGTACGTGGCTGGGAGGAGGTGGCTGCGGATCATGTCGTCCTTAGTGACCCAGAGGACCCTGGACCGAATGCCTCAGCAAACCTATGCTGCATGGCCTCCCTGATCCTGCAAAGCCTGCGGAAGTATCCTCGTATTCGTGGTATCAAGGTGAGGGATGACTATTGGCTGGCAACCCTCCTTGATCCATGTTGCGGACCTTATCTTGCCGTTGCAGAGGGAGCAGAGGTTGAAACATCTTCGGGAGGCCTTGCAGAAATGTTTGTGCAACGCGTTTCCAGAGCCTGGGAGGTTACAATTTCTGGTCCTCCTTGACAACATGTTGCTGAGGCTTCGGTCAGTCACAGAAGGAGTGGTGGAGAAGGTGGCCGTCTGACCGATGCGTTCAGACAATTTTTTGGTCCGCAACCCCAAGGTCTGATCAGTTCCAGCAACCATCGCCAGCATCTGATTCACATGGTGCAGGATTACCTAGGGGCAAGATCAGACTTGGACACCTTTCCCACCGAAAATCCTCAGGGTTACTGGGTCTTGAGGAGGGATCACTGGCCAGAGCTTGCACAGTATGCAATTGAGCTACTAGCCTGTCCTGCATACAGCGTTTTTTCTGAAGCACATCCAGTGCTGCTGGAGGCTTTGTAACTGATCACAGGGTGTGCCTGTCCACCGAATCGGTCGATCGGCTGACCTTCATAAAAACGAATCAGTCATGGATCACCAGCTACCAAGCACCTGATGCTGATGTAACCGATTGATTTTTTTTAAATGTGAGATCCCTTCAAGACGGCCTATGCTGATGCTGAGTGACTATCCTGTTATGCTGAGTCACAATCCTCTTCCTCCTCAATTTTCATGCTAATAGCTTGTAAGAACATTTTTGGTTCTGGGAACCGCCACCAGTGCCCAAGGCCCAATTTTCAGCCCCTGTTTAACAGGGGTGTATAATTACAATTTTTGATGCAATGCTTTCCAGCAGGGCTCATTCCTGTGCTCCAACTATAGCATCTGTGAGGGGTTGCAGTGTTGTGGCAATTTTTCTGCCCCTGTTTAACAGGGGTGTGTAATTACAATTTTTGATGCAATACTTTGCAGCAGGGCTCAATCCTGAGCTCCAACTAGAGTATCTGTGAGGGGTTGCAGTGTTGTGGCACCAGCACCAGTGCCCAAGGCCCAATTTTTCAGCCCCTGTTTAACAGGGGCGTATAATTACAATTTTTGATGCAATACTTTGCAACAGAGCTCCTTCCTGCGCTCCAACTATAGCATCTGTGAGGGGTTGCAGTGTTGTGGCACCAGTGCCTAAGGCCCAATTTTTTCTGCCCCTGTTCAACAGGGACATGTAATTACAATTCTTGATCTAATATTTCACAGCAGGCCCATTCCTGCGCCCACCAAGAGTCACTGTGAGGGCTTACAGTGTTGTGGCAACACCACCACCACCACCAAAGGCCCAATCTTTCTGCCCCTGTTCATGCATGTAATTACAATTCTTGATATAATATTTCACAGCAGGGCCCGTTCCAGCATCCAGGAAGAGTAACTGTGAGGACTTACAGTGTTGTGGCACCAGCAGCAGCACCACCACCACCACCATAGGCCCAATTTTTCTACCACTGTTCAACAATGGCATGTAATTACAATTCTTGATCTAATATTTCACAGCAGGGCCCGTTCCTTCGCCCACCAAGAGTAACTGTGAGGGCTTACAGTGTTGTGGCAACACCAACACCTAAGGCCCGAATTTCTGCAGAGTATATAGGGCAGGCCCCTACTTTCAAGCATCCAACTTACAAACGACTCCTACTTGCAAACGGAAGGAGACAACTGGAAGTGAGATGAAATCTACCCCTAGGAAGGGAAATTCTCTCCTGTAAGAGTTAATATGGTAAAAACGTGTCTCCTTTTCACTGATGCTTTATCACCAATCCTTGTTTCACTAAAAACCCCAAATTTTCAAAAAACATTTGTCATTGGGACAGCAAGTGAGGAAAAATCTTCTGAAGAGGTGCACAGACAGCAAAACAAATGTTACAGGTGTGATAACCCTTCCCTATGTTTTCCAAAAAGCTTAAAAATAGATTTTTTGGCTGGAGCTACACTTTTAAAAATGTACCAGTTCAAAATTACAAACATATTCTACTTAACAACAAACCTGCAGTCCCTGTCTTGTTTGCACCGCCTGTATACTGCTGTTCAAAGTATATAGGGCCTGGGGGCCCCACGCCTTTCCTTGTTTAAATTTGGGTGCGGGGTTCCCCTTAAGATCCATACAAAACCCAAAGGGCCTGGTAATGGACTGGGGGGGGGGGGGTACCCATGCCGTTTGTCTCACTGATTTTCATCCATATTTCCGGGACCCGACATTACATTAAAGCCGCAAGCAGTTTTAGATGACTTTTATTCCTTTACAAATGTCATTTTGTGCAGGGACTGTTCTAAGCAAGGAAAACACATGCCACTTTACAGGCATACTATGGTATGCCTGGTATGCCAGGTACAATATTTAAAGGAATATTTTACAGTACTTTTTTTTTCACTTTAAGCATAATTTAAATCACTGCTCCTGAAAAAACAGCCATTTTTAAAACGTCCCCTGGGGCAGGACCTGTGTCCCCAAACGCTTTTTAGGACAAAAACTTGCATATTAGCCTTTAAAATTAGCACTTTTGATTTTGAATGTTCGAGTCCCATAGACTAGCTCCCTATGACCACAACTCACTCTTTTTAGTTGTGCCCATGAGGGGGAATAGGCCCAGGGAGGTTTTAAATTCAGAGACCATTATAGGTCTCCAATCTCTGGCAAGGGTCAACTGGGGATTGACTACATACAAATTGCTTTGGTCCACAATAGTTCTATAGAGATCTTCCATGAAAAACAACGAATAAAAATCAAGTGACGTAAAATCAACTGTTTCCACCTGAATTCCGGGTTGGCCAGTGAATGGGGGAAGTACGCCTCCCCCCCCCCCCCCCCCCCCCAAGCTGTTAAAAAAAAAAAAATTGTCACTTTAATGCCTCGTACACATGGTCGGATTTTCCGATGGAAAATGTGTGATAGGACCTTGTTGTCGGAAATTCCGATCATGCGTGGGCTCCATCACACATTTTCCATCGGATTTTCCGACACACAAAGTTTGAGAGCAGGCTATAAAATTTTCCGACAACAAAATCCATTGTCGGAATTTCCGATCGTGTGTACACAGATCCGACGCACAAAGTGCCATGCATGCTCAGAATAAATAAAGAGATGAAAGCTATTGGCTACTGCCCCGTTTATAGTCCCGACGTACGTGTTTTACGTCACCGCGTTCAGAACGATCGGATTTTCCGACAACTTTGTGTGACCGTGTGCATGCAAGACAAGTTTGAGCCAACATCCGTCGGAAAAAATCCTAGGATTTTGTTGTCGGAATGTCTGATCAATATCCGACCGTGTGTACGGGGCATAAGACTTACCATACCTGCAAAGCAAATACAATAAAACATAGTAAAAATAAAAAAAATTCAACGCAATCTGTGCCTAAAAAATATATGCCGAATCTTGGGGGCAATCCACCCCTAATATTAGGAGCAAGTCGCTCCTCCACTCCTGCCCCCATGCTTCGGCATATATGTTCTTTTTTTAACTGTGGTGGTAAAATCACCTCCGAAAGTGCTGGAGTCACGGCTTTACACAACGTGGGCGCAAACGCTGTTGCTGCTAGAATAAATAAACACGTGCTGCAGCTGAATGGCGTACCTGCTAAGCAAATGATGGTTAGGACAAAAATGGTGGTTTGTGTGTGTGTGTGGGGGGGGGGGCGGCGGCATTGAAGGACCCGGCCTTGGGGCGGCAAAGGGAGTACATCCGGGCCTGCTTCCAACATCTGCTTTTTACCACATACAACTTCTGGAGGACCCACTACATTTACCCCTACATACCATTTTCAGGATCCACATCTGCACCCCCATACCACTCCATCCTGCCATCTGTCCCCATGTACCAGGATCCCACATCTGCACCCCCATACCACTTCATCCTGCTACACCGCACAGCACACCTCCACTACACCGCACAGCACACCTCCACTGCACCGCACAGCACACCTCCACTGCACCACACAGCACACCTCCACTGCACTGCACAGCACACCTCCACTACACTACACAGCACACCTCCACTACACTGCATAGCACACCTCCTTTACACAGCACACCTCCATTACACTGCACTGCCCAGCACACCTCCACTACAAGGCGGGGGGGTGTCATTGGAAGGCGCCACAAAAATCTTCACCCCCCCCCCACCACCTCCACCATATAGTCAAGAGCGGAGACAATGGGGGGCGGCAAAATTAGGTTTCACCTATGGTGTCAAAACTCCTTGCACCAGCCCTGCCTGCCATCTACCAGGATCCCCCATGTACCAGGATCCCACATCTGAACTCCTATGCCATCTGTCTTGACAGGATCCACATCTGCACCCATATACCATGCCTTTCTGCCATCTGTCCCTCATGTAACAGGATTCTACATCTGTACTCATATGCTATACTGCCATCTATCCCCATGTACTAGGATCTGGCATCGGCACTCATAATGCCATATGTCTATGACAGGATCCCACATCTGCACCCATATATCCTGCCAGCTGTTTGTGTACAAGGACCACACTTTTTCACCTATATACCATGATCTTCCTCCCCGCCAATACCTGGCTCTTACATCAACACCTATATGCCATTCTGCCCTGACATTTGTCTCTATGCACCAAGATCCATCAACATCTGTACCCATATACCATAACATCCTGCCATCTAACCCCTTGTACTAGGATCCCACATCTTTGCTTATATGCCATACCATCCTACCATCTGTCGGGATTTAGGGGTACAAATGTGATGCCTTGTAAGATGGCATATGGGTACAAATGTGGTATTCTAGTACATGGTGATAGATGGCAGCATGGTATGTGGGTGCAGATGTTGGAACTCGGCTGTGGCAGCCCGTCCATAGGGGGTGCTCGGGCGCCGCCCCCCCCCCCCACCAAGCTGTTTAAAAAAATGTAACTTTAAGAGTGACCAGGCGCCGGACATACGGCGATCTATGGGAAGCTTCCCAGCCTGCAAATCAGCTGATTTCAGGCTGGGAAGCTGATTTGCCCGTGTTTAGGGTGTGGTTGGGGCGCACGCATTGTGCCCGAAAACACCCGCACTCTACTCTGATTTGTTAATATGCCATATTAACTGGCTAGGATTGGCGCAGCAGGGAACGGAGGAGAGGACAGTTTGCAGCGTTTTTCGTCACTGACACAAGTGGCATGTGGGGGTGGAGACTCGTTGAGTCTCAGTTCTGCTGCTACTTGTAGTTCTCTTCCCAAAACTCCAATTCTTGTGTATTCATTGGATCTAAGTTCTGCTGGTGCTTGTAGTTCAGTGGCTCACAACTAAGATTCTTCTGCAATAGTTAGTCTCAGTTCTGCTTCTTGCAGTTATCCAAGGCTGAAATATGTGTGTAATAGTTGAGCCTCGGTTCTGCTGCTACTTGTAGTCCTTTTCTCTAAACTGTAATGCTTGTGTATAAATTATGTCTCATTTTTGCTGGTAGTTGAGTTGCCCACAACTAAGATTCTTCTGCAGTAGTTGCATCTCAGTTCTGTCATTTGTAGTTAAGGTATCCAAGGCTGTAATAGTTGAGTCTCAGTTCTGCTGCTACGTGTAGTCCTCTTGCCCAAACCTGCAGTGCCTATGTATTAGTTGGGTCCCAGTTCTGCTGTACTTGTAGCTTAGTTATCCAAGGTTCTAATATATGTGTAATAGTTGGGTCTCAGTTGTGCTGCTCTTATTGGATCAGCTTCCCAAGACTTCAAAACTTTTGTTCTGCTTCTACTTGCAGTTTAGTTCCCCGGGGCTGCAATGCCTGTGTAATAGTGAGTCCCAGTTCTGCTGCTACTTGTAGTTCAGCTTCCCAGGAATCCAGTACCTAATACCTAATACCATTCTGCTGCTACTTGTTCCTCTGTTACCCGAGACTAAAACATGTATTATTCAGGATTGTGAGACATGCTTTACACCAGGATTTGTGAGACATGCTATACACCAGGATTTGTGAGACATGCTATATACCAGGATTTGTGAGACATGTTATATACCAGGATTTGTGAGACATGCTATATACCAGGATTGTGAGAAATGCTATATACCAGGCTAGTGAGACATGCTATATACCAGGATTTCTGAGAAATGCTATATACCAGGATTGTGAGACATGCTTTATACCAGGATTTGTGAGAAATGCTATATACCAGGATTTGAGGTCTGATGGGGCAGTATTTGGGACTGATCTGAGGGGTGAAGGGACAGGAATTGGATTGATGTGCACAGTGAGGCTGCATATGATGGGCACAGTAAGACTGAATTTAATGGGCACAGTGAGGCCACATTTGATTGGCATATCTTGATGAAACAACACTTGCATTTGGCAGTGCCTTACCTATCTCTCTTTTAAAAACTTACCCAGATTGTCATTTGACTCATAGGTACTGAATTGATCATTGTGGAAGGAAACACAATTTCTCAACATCATGAATTAAAATTTGGTTTTATCATTGAAACAATTACCCTTCACAAGGCATCCTGATGAAGAGAAAAAGAGACTAAAGGAGCTTGGACCAGATCGACCCAACTTGAAGATTAATCAGCAGTCGAGTGATTGTGGTCGAATTTACACTCTGAACTTTTCCCCCGCAAATTACTCAATGCTCTGAAGCTCCATTTTTTTGGGAAGCGTAGCATTGTTGAACAGCTAGATGCAAGCTACAGAATTGGAATTAGAAGGCACAATGAAGAGGTCACAAAAAAATCGACACATCCTGTCTAGAATAATAGACTGTGTAAAATTCTGTAGTTGCCCATAGACTACCAACATCAAGCAGTGTAAGATGGAACTTTCACAGCCGTGCCATCAATACAGTGTTTGAGCACAGAGAGGACCTCATCCACTGTTTTGAATCTATGTGAGACTCAGGTGACTTTGACCCTATTACCGTCATGCCGCATGTGGACCTCCTCTATGCCAAACTACAGAAGAAGGACATAGATTCAGTCCACATTAAGGGGAGCATTGAGCAGTTCCAGCAGGACATACAAAAGATCAGGTAGCAGCTGTATTCCTCCTTTTCCATGTGTTGTTGCTTTTATTATTATTATTTTTTATTATTATTACTCATACATTTTGCAGAGATTCTTTCCCATCCCTGGATGACAAAAGCAGTGACGATGGTTCTCAACCGAAGAGGCGGTGTTCGCTCGATTCGGAAAGTAATAAACGCATTGCAGCCGAGGTGAGTTTTTATTTGTTGCAATATTTGTCTTTTTTGATGGCTTCCTCTTATAGATATGAATATTGAAAAGAAAAATATTTTTCTTGCAATATTAATCTAAAAATGATAATGATTTGTTATTACCTCTAGTGGATAACATTAGTATTACGACCTTCATCTCTGTTAGCTCCCTGAGCATCAAAAATGTATGAAACTTGATGTATTTACTAATGGGGCGTACACACGGTCAGACTTTTCAGCTACAAAAGTCCGATGGACGCCGACGGACCAAATCCGGCGGACAATCCGATCGTGTGTGGGCTTCCCCGGACTTTCAGCGGACTTTTCCAGTCGCAAATCTGACGGACTTTAGATTTAGAACTTGCTTCAAATCTTTACGTCGTAACTCCGCCGGACCCAGAAATCCACTCGTCTGTATGCTAGTCCGACGGACAAAAACCGACGCTAGGGCAGCTATTGGCTACTGGCTATCAACTTCCTTATTTTAGTCCGGTGTACATCATCACGTACGAATCCGTCGGACTTTGGTGTGATCGTGTGTAGGCAAGTCCGGTCGTTAGAAAGTCTGTCGAAAGTCTGTCGGACACGCTGTCAGACTTTTGTAGCTGAAAAGTCCGACCGTGTATACGCCCCATAAGAATGTCTTGTCCATGTGTATGAAGTTCTGAGAAATTATGCATTCAAAAAGACTGAATCTGATCTCCCTTTATAACTTAAAATTGAACATTTTAAAGGTTGCAGTCTGCAACCTTTAAAATGACCAGTTTTAAGTTATGAAGGGAGAACAGTTTCAGTGTTTTTGAAATCATAATTTCTCAGAACTCTATACACATGGACAAGATATTATGAGTAAATATGTCAAGTTTCATGCATTTCTGATGCTCAGGGAGCTAACAGATGAAAATTGACATTTTGTCATCATTACCACATTTTTGTTTTTCATTCTATAGGTCTGTGACACCATATTGGTACACACCAAGGAACGCTTTTCCTTCACAAACCACCTTGTTAGTGCCACCTTGCTTCAAGCAGACAGGTTTCAACACTACACAGTGGCGTTTCCTGAGGATGCACTGAGCAAGACTTTGCAGGCCTATCCAGTGCTCAGTGGGAGTAAGTTGTAGACAGAGCTTAGTTTCATCTACAGTGAAGAAGATTTCAGAAAGTGTGGTGGTTCTGTGGACCTATTCCAGCTATTTATGGAAAACAATCTTAAAGAAATCTTTGGAGAGACTGTCACTCTGCCAGAAATACTCATCACCACACCCATGACCACAGCAGAAGCTGAGAGGTGCTTCTCAACATTGAATAGAATAAAGACTTTTCTGAGAAATAGCATAACCCAGGAGAGGGAAAATGCATTGCCCATGCTGTCAACGGAAAAGAGAGCGGTGACTGAGATGACTGACTTTAATCAGAAGGTCATTGAAAAATTTGCAAGCCAGAAAGAAAGGAGAGCAAAATTTATTTTCAAATAGTACTACTGCTGGCATGAATGGGAATGTGTTGTGCATTTGTATTCGGTTACCTTTACGTTAATTCAGAGTTTTTTTGTTGTTGTTTGTTGTACAAAAAAGTTTACTGCTTTAAAAAAATTACTGATTCATGGTACATTTATTGCATTACAGTTGACTTAAACATTAACGTTTTCAATAGTTTATCTAGCAGTAATGATACATAATCACCTGATAAATGGCTATTTACAGTTCTGCATTACTAACAGTTTAATTTTTCAGTTTGTTTGCGCCCCCATAAAATTTTGAGCACCAGTCGCCACTGCTTCCCACAATGGTAGTTGTGGTAGTTGGGGAACCAAACCCACCTGATAACACAGGTTACCGAGGGAGGTTTCAAAGGACATTGTGGTTACCGGATACTCTCAAGTGTCTCCATGTACACAAATGACCACCATTTTCCTAGGGTGCAAGGTTTTTCCCACCACCAGTTCAGTTTTTACCAAGGTAACCAGGCTACCTCAGTCCAACAATACAACCATATTTTTACCATCTTGCATAAAGGGTTCTCATTTCCCTTTACTGCAGTGCATGTAGTTGCAAATAGGGACTGCCGTCTCTCTGTAAGAAAGTCACAGTGCATTGGTTCATCAATAGCTGGGCAAACTGCTGCTACATGTCCCTCTTTCCATCAGCGGTAACAAATTAACTTTCTAGTCACCTCCTGTGGGATTGGCCTACCAGGTCGCTCTTGCCAGACATTAGAAGCAGTCCCAAAAATACCTTTAGTTCCCCTTTTTTCACTCTCTTCACCCCCATCCCTTGGTGCAGTCTTACTCATAGCTTGGGATGATCTTATCTTGGGGTGGAAAGTCTTTGAGGGAAGATGTAAGATTCTCAGTTGTTAGGTATCTTTCCACAAGGTCCACAAGTTTGTCTGCGGTTTCCAGATCTCCATGGCTCACCCATTTCTGCAAGGTGGTAAAGAAAGACTTCAGAAATTTGTCCATGACCATCTGCTCCACAATGTTTGATCCAGACAGAGTTTCTGGCTAATGGACAAGGTCATACATTTGTTACTAGGGTGGCTCTCCCAGCTAATAACTCTAATTGTGGACACACGAAACACGGACAGCCAGGGTTACAACCAGTCGGGGCAAAATTTCCATTTTCAAACGATCATAGTTCTCTGCATCCTCAGGCTCCAAGTCAAAATAATCCTTTTGGGATTCTCCAGATAAGAGAGGGGCCACTAGTCCAGCCTATTGTTCTTTAGGCCAACTTATTTAAACGTCTGTGGTTACAAAGTGCAGGTATCAAAAAAGGTACAATAAAACAAAACATAAAATTAACCCTTGCCACTTTGGGCGTTTAACTAAAAAAATACGGCAACCTGACTACTTGTTCTGCCACAGCCTACCACTGCCCTGACACTTGACAGTCACACAGAAATAAAGAGAGGCTTTTAGTCACACAGACTTCATCTCACCACCCAGCGGTATTTCTGCTCCCCAGTCTGCCATGCACAGAGATCTAGTTCCAGGGTGGAGCGCCTTCCCCAAGCATTCTGGGAGTTTTATAGAGCCCTGAATACTTTATCTGTTACACCTGAGCTCATTAACCCTCATTAAGCCCAAACAGACTCACTACAAAGCACAAACACAAAAGCAATCAGTGTACATCATGAACCTGGGACAAATATATACCACAAATTGTCATATTGGGTTGCTGATGCTGTATGTAAGCCAAACAATTATATCAAAGCAAAGTAAATTAATAAAAATGAAATTAATCTGGTGCCAGAATGTGGTGTCACTGAACACCCTTTCCCACTACTCATTCTCATAACTTATGGTCTCCCATTAAAAATAATGTGCTGAAGCACTTCATTATAAGTGCATTATAATTATAATGAAAAGTTGACATTCAATGGGGAGAAGCTACTTTGGAGTAGCTCAAAGGGCAACAAAAAAATATGTAATCCATAGGGGCTGCCTTAACTTCTTCCCACCCAGCCACTGTACATAAATGGCCAGGTGAACGTTTTGTCCTTCTGAGTGGATGTTCCTGAACGTCCCCAAGGAGGAGCGTGATTGCGCAGCCACGCAATCCAGGTGTGCCGTGTCCCCTGGACACGGCGCATCTCTGCTCGGCAGGAGGGCTCCGTGATTGGCCCTCCTGATCACAAGATGGCTGTGTTCAATCACAGCCATCGTGTGATGTAAACAGAGCTGGCTGTTGGTTGATCGGCTCTGCTTCTCTTCACACGAAGCCTGTTAGTGAGGAGGAGAGCCGGCTGTGTTGCCGGCGGGGATTAGTGAGTGTAAAGCACTTTACACTCACTGATCACACAAAGTGTCCTGTCAGGGAAGAAACCAGAATCAGTCCTGTCAGTTTCGCCGTTTCCCTGCGTACATGCGCGGCGGAACGGCGCACGCACGTTCACGGCTCAGTTAAATGGCACGCACGCATGTGAACTAGCACACGCATAACATGAATCCTCTGCCGGCCTATAAAAGCTGCCTGGCTGTTCAAGCAAATTGCTGGTTCGTCTCTCAGCTTCCCTGTGATCTTGTCCCTGTTTCCTGCTGATCGATTGCCTGTTGTGACCCGGATTGCCTTGACCTACTCTGATTCTCTCCTGGACCTGACCCCTGGCTTGTTTTACCTCTGTACCCGGATTTGTCTCCAGTCTCCTGTGCCTTGACCTTCAGCCTGTGACCCAGATTTGTCTTCAGTCTCCAGTGCCTTGACCCTCTGCCTGTTGTTGGATCATTCTGCTGTCTCCTGTGTTTGACCCTCGGCCTGGTCTTGGATTTCCTCTAGCCTTGTATCCTGGCTCCCAGCCTGTCTACGGACTTCTCTCTGTTGCTGGATCCCCAGCCTGTCCTGGACTTTGTTCTCTTACCTACCCGCTGGGTCCAACACCTACCAGCCCCTGCACGGCTATCCAGCTCCTCGCTGACCTTCACACAAGATCTATCCTGCTGGTAGCTTGTGCCTCTTTGTGCAATTCACCCTCTGTACCATCTCCAGGGGGTGGAGTGGGCTTAGTCGCAAGACTGAACCACTCTCTGTATCTTGGCCTCGGTGAGTACCCTTATCTGACATGTCCCCACGGTGTCTCCACACAGTAAAACACATATGTCCCAGTGATCAACATCTGCACACATCTGTACCGGTGATCAACATCTGCACACATCTTTACACGTTATCAACATCTACAAAAGAAAGGGAGGAGGGGAGAACCTCCAAAAGATAGTCCGCTCGAGAACAAGCGAGTGTAAACCTAAATAACGTAATAATAATAGCGTCTAACCAGTGGCGGCCCGTCCATAGGGGGCGCCCGGGCGCCGCCCCCCCCCCCCCCTCCTGCAGTCACAAAAAAAAAAAAAAAATTTGGAAAAAAAAAAATTTTTTTTTAAAACCGGCCCTTTAAGAAAAAAAAAAAAAAAAAAAATCCCTTAACCTTAACATAGTGCACTGTGGCGCCGGACACAGTGCACTATGGGAAGCGCCACGTCAATGCAATCACGAGATTGCAGACATGGCGCTTCATTTGCGGGGATTTAACCCGCCTTGGGGCGCAATGAAGAACGCTGAGTAGCTTCCGGCCTTCCGCCCGTAAAATCACTGTGATTCTACGGGCGGGAGCATCGTTGTTGAAGCTCTCGAGGTCACTTCCGGGTTTTCTAAAAGCCGGAAGTGATGTCGTCATGTGGGCAGCTCCGTTCTTCAGCCTGAGCGGAGCTGCATAAGGTGAGAGAGAGCGCGCCGCTGCCTGTGCCTGCATGACTTTTATAATTTTATAGAAATGTGACAAATCATTCATCTCCCTGTGCCCCCCTGACAGTGGAAATGGATTAGTGACTGGCTGCCTGTAGCAAGGTGTTTAGTTGACAGAAAATGTGTGTTAAACTGTGAATGTGAAAGGAAAGCACCTGACCCAAGCATGTGCAGTAACACTAACATGGGGTTTATTATTTTATTCCATATTGTGTCAGTCACAGTCAGTTCCATTTTAAGACATGTGAAATGTCTTAAAATGGAACAGACTGACACAATATGGATAAAGTATTAAACCCCATGTTAGTGTTACTGCACATTAATGAGAGGCTTTGGTGCATCCACTTTTGTTCACACACATTTCTGTCAATTAAATCCAATGTAAAAAATATCTGATTGAAGAATAGTGATTCTGTGGGATATAATAATCTACGTCATCACATTTAAATATCTTATATTACAGTTATTTTTTAAAACTTCAACTTTTCACTGTTTTTTTTTTTTTGACCGCCACACGCTGATGTATCCCTGGTTTGGGGACGGATATCGTTATGGCAGCAGCTAGCTGCCATAACCCCGGTATCCCCGTGTTCAGCCGGTGGTCAGCTACAAGATAAAAGTAATCTCTGCGGCAGATTTGCCGCAAGATCACTTTTATCGGTGGCGGGAGAGGGCCACCCTCCCGCCGCGATCCGGTGCCCTCCGCCACTTACCGGAGCTGTCGGCAGCGGCGGAGGCGATCGCACGTGTCTCCTTCCTAGGTATGGAGAGGAGTGAGGGAGAAGATGGCCCCCTCCCGTCTTTATACCATAGCTGGACAGAAGCGACGTCAAAACGTCACTTCTGCCCATACTTCTTAAAGGCACATTTTTTTTATGTCATTTTTTCAAAATGACAAAAATGTATTTATTTATTTTTTTTTTTGCATTTAAGTCCAAATATGAGATGTGAGGACTTTTTGACCCCAGATCTCATATTTAAGAGGGCCTGTCATGCTTTTTTCTATTACAAGGGATGTTTACAATCCTTGTAATAGGAATAAAAGTGACACTTTTTTTTTTTTTTTTTTTAAACAGTGTAAAAATAAAAAATAAAAGGTAAAATAAATAAGAAATTTTTTTTTTTTAAATGCGCCCCGTTCCGCCAAGCTCGCGTGCAGAAGCGAACGCATATGTGAGTAGCGCCTGCATAGGAAAACGGTATTCAAACCACACATGAGTTATTGCAGCGATCGGTAGAGCGAGAGCAATAATTCTAGCCCCAGACCTCCTCTGTAATGCAAAACATGCAACCAGTTGAATTTTTAAATGTCGCCTATGGAGATTTTTAGTGATAAAAGTTTGTCGCCATTCCACGAGCGGGCGCAATTTTGAAGCGTGACATGTTGGGTATCAATTTACTCAGCGTAACATTATCTTTCACAATATAAAAAAAAATTGGGCTAACTTAAATGTTGTCTTATTTTTTAATTCAAAAATGTATTTTTTTTTAAAAAAGTGCGCTTGTAAGACCGCTGCGCAAGAAAAGCATTGTAACGACCGCCATTTTATTCTCTAGGGTGTTAGAAAAAAAAATGTATAATGTTTGGGGGTTCTAAGTAATTTTATAGCAAAAAAAAACTGGTTTTAAATACTCATGAAAAGAGACCAAAAAAAAAAAAAATGTTATCAAGTGTTAGGGCCGGTTCCCACTGCTGAGATGTCCGAGATCGGATGTGATTCGCACCGCACTGCAATGCAAATCACATGCAATCCGATTTCAGCCATAGAGATAGTATGACTGAATTCGCATCGCATTTGAGCCAAACTCGCACAGGACCCTTTTTCCGATTCCTGTTCGACTTTGCAGATCGCACTGCAATATGCGATCTGATTTGGGGGCGTCATTAACTTTTAACTGACACTCCCAGCAGTTCGCATAGGGCAGTGTGAACTGCCGCCAGGAGACATGCGATGCGGGAACCCGCATTAGATTCGCAGGGTTCCCACATCGCAGCAGTGTCCTTAACCACTTCCCGACCGGCGCACGCTGTTGTACGTCGGCAGAATGGCACGGCTGGGCAAATGGACTTACAGGTACGTCCATTTGAATTCCCCGCCGTGCCATTGCATGCGCGCCACCACAGGCGCTCCGTGAGTCGGGTCGCGGACTCGATCGCCGCCGGGATCCCCGCGATCGCCTCACGGAGAGGCCTAGTGACAAGAGTCACTGATCTCTGCTCCCTGTCATTGGGAGCTTTGATCAGCATAGTGACACACACAGCCCCTCCCCCTTACAGTTAGAATCACTCCCTAGGACATACTTAACCCCTCCCCGCCCCCTTCACTGCTAGTGTCATTTACACAGTAATCAGTGCATTTTTAATCGCACTGATCGCTGTGTAAATGACAATGGTCTCAAAAATGTCCGACATGTCCGCCATAACATCGCAGTCACAATAAAAATCGCTGATTGCCGCCATTTCTAGTAAAAAAAAAAAAAATTAATAAAAATGCCATAAAACTATCCCCTATTTTGTAAACGCTATAACTTTTGTGCAAACCAATCAATAAACGCTTATTGCGATTTTTTTCTTACCAAAAATCTGTAGAAGAATACGATCGGCCTAAACTGAGGAAAAAAAAAGTTTTTTTATATATTTTTGGGGGATATTTATTAGCAAAATGTAAAAAATAATGCGTTTTTTTCAAAATTGTCGCTCTTATTTTGTTTATAGCGCAAAAAATAAAAATCGCAGAGGCGATCAAATACCACCAAAAGAAATCTCTATTTGTGGGAAAAAAAGGACGTCAATTTTGTTTGAGAGCTACGTCGCACGACCGCGCAATTGTCATTTAAAGCGACGCAGTGCCGAATCGCAAAAAGTGCTCTGGTCAGAAAGGGGGTAAAATCTTCCGGGGCTGAAGTGGTTAAAGAAAATCTGTACCTGATAATATACAGAGCTTTTCATGCTGACAAGTACTAGTTGCCACTTGCCAGGCTGTCTCTAGCCGTAGAACTGACCTAGAGCAAGCAGGGGTGTAATCTGGTGTACTTAACACTTGGGGCAGATTATGTTTATTTTAATTATTACTACTGAAAATAATTTTGACTACCCTGTTTCCCTGAAAATGAGACCTAGAAGGACTTTAACTAGGGCTTTCTTTGGGAGGTAGGGCTTATATTGCAGCCATCACTGACAATCATGCTAGGTCTTATTTTAGGGGGAAACAGGGTAACAGAGGAAGGTGGTGGCTCTTATATAGTCAAAACTATTTCAGTAGTAATAATTAAATAAATGAATGCTAATAATGTCCAAAAAAGAAATGGAGAAAGAGGCTATATTTTTCTCTGAACATCAAAAGGGCGAATTTCAGATGCAAAAGGCTGGACTGATATTTGCAACCCACAAATCTATATATGATGTACAGAGCCCTGTGTATAATGTAGAGCCTGGTATATGATGTGCAGAGTCCGGTGTATAATGTAGAGCCTGGTATATGATGTACAGAGCCCTGTGTATAATGTAGAGCCTGGTATATGATGTGCAGAGTCCTGTGTATAATATAGAGCCTGGTATATGATGTGCAGAGTCCTGTGTATAATTTACAGCCTGGTGTATGATGTACAGAGCCCTGTGTATAATGTAGAGCCTGGTATATGATGTACAGAGCCCTGTGTATAATGTAGAGCCTGGTATATGATGTGCAGAGTCCTGTGTATAATGTAGAGCCTGGTATATGATGTGCAGAGTCCTGTGTATAATGTACAGCCTGGTGTATGATGTACAGAGTCCTGTGTATAATGTAGAGCCTGGTATATGATGTGCAGAGTCCGGTGTATAATATAGAGCCTGGTATACGATGTACAGAGCCCTGTGTATAATGTAGAGCCTGGTATATGATGTGCAGAGTCCGGTGTATAATGTAGAGCCTGGTATATGATGTGCAGAACCCTGTGTATAATGTAGAGCCTGGTATATGATGTGCAGAGCCCTGTGTATAATGTAGAGCCTCAGCCTGGTATATAAAAAGTAAATGGTAGTTGCGCTGTGATAAAAGGGGAAGGGGAGTGGTATGTGGAAGGGGCTAAGTATATAATAAATGTGATAGAGAGCTGAAAACAGCCCAAATGGGGCCACAGATACACTAAAAAAGAGGTATCGATATAAAAAAATGATGAAATCAAATGTAAAGTGTGTAACAAATGTGGCAACTATGTGGCCTAGAACAAATATCTCAAAAAATGAATATAGAATGGGTGAAATTGATCAAACTTAAATGAAACACTCAACAAAAAGTACAAATGGTCTAGTCATAAAACTAGCACAAATTGGCTGACATAAATAAGGATCTGAGTACAGTGAGTCCATATAGGTGAATATATAGCAGTCCCACCACCAAGCAGCATACAGATCTTCAGTGTGATCAACTCTGTGTCTATAAGCAGCTCACCTTACTGCTGTAAGGTATACAGCGTGTGCTTAAATGCAGACCACGTGCGGACATGGATATCCCATCCAGTGTTTGAAATGGTTCCAATGGTGGATATATAGAACGATAATGAAAAATGACATAAGCAATATATCAAGTATAACACTGTGACGACCAGAGGGGGGACGGACCAGGTGGAAGGGATGCACTCACTTTTTAAAAATGAGTGTGGGCATCAATCCACGAACGCCGAGTTCATATGCCTTAGTAGATATCTTCGAACTCGGCGTTCATGGATTGATGCCCACACTCATTTTTAAAAAGTGAGTGCATCCCTTCCCCCTTATAGCTGCTTATAGACACAGAGTTGATCACACTGAAGATCTGTATGCTGCTTGGTGGTGGGACTGCTATATATTCACCTATATGGACTCACTGTACTCAGATCATTATTTATGTCAGCCAATTTGTGCTAGTTTTATGACTAGACCATTTGTACTTTTTGTTGAGTGTTTCATTTAAGTTTGATCAATTTCACCCATTCTATATTCATTTTTTGAGATATTTGTTCTAGGCCACATAGTTGCCACATTTGATACACACTTTACATTTGATTTCATCATTTTTTTATATCGATACCTCTTTTTTAGTGTATCTGTGGCCCCATTTGGGCTGTTTTCAGCTCTCTATCACATTTATTATATACTTAGCCCCTTCCACATACCACTCCCCTTCCCCTTTTATCACAGCGCAACTACCATTTACTTTTTGTTTACACTCTGTTTGGATCAGTCACACAGGTGTTGCAGCAGTATCCCTTGGGCTCGGTTCACACTAGGGGCGGCACGACATGCAGGTCGCCTCACCGAGGCGACCTGCACACGACTGCCACGGCGACTTGCAAAACGACTTCTGTATGGAAGTCTATGCAAGTCGCCTCAAGTAGCCCCCAAAGTAGTACAGAAATCTTTCTCTAAGTCGGAGCGACTTGCGTCGCTCCGATTAGAACGGTTCCATTGTACAGAATGGGAGGCGACTTGTCAGGCGACTAGGTCGCCTGACAAGTCGTCCCAGTGTGAACCGGGGGTAAGTATAGGTTCTACGTGACAGTGCGGGAGTCACTCACATTCAGAGCCTGGTATATGATGTACAGAGCCCTGTGTATAATGTACAGCCTGGTATATGATGTGCAGAGTCCTGTGTATAATGTACAGCCTGGTATATGATGTGCAGAGTCCTGTGTATAATGTACAGCCTGGTATATGATGTGCAGAGTCCTGTGTATAATGTACAGCCTGGTATATGATGTACAGAAAACCTCTTTCACATCAGAAGCTCCCCATGACAGAAGAGTCCCTCCTTTCACACCAGACACCCCCTATCACATCAGGATCCCCCTTTCAAATCAGAAGCCCCCTCATCACATCCAAGAGCCACCCCTCCCCCCTTTATGTCAGAAGCCCCCATCATATCAGAGTTGCTGCAGACCGGGTAAAATCTTGTAGTGGGTCGGATGTCGTTCTCATGCCATAGTTTGGAGACCCCTAGTCTATACTGCCTTTCAAGTGTGCAATCTAAAGGGAAATACCCCAAAATAACAACTGATAGCTATTGTTTTTCCAAGATAAACTTAAAGTTTCTGGCTGTGTTTTTCACATGGCAATATTGAATAAACATGCATCCAGAACAGCTGGAAAAATTTAGTGATCAGATTGAACCTACATAATGTACCCTGTACACTTGTCCTCTGAAGTCTATTGCCACAGTATAAAAGCCAGCCAGGAGCTCAGCACAGGAATGGGGGGAACCCCTTATAATGGGCACAGCAGCCAGCAGCTGTACAGACCCGGAACTTTGCACAGGGATGGTGGGAACCCCTCATTATGGGCACAGTAAGGCTGCAATGGATGGGCACAGTGAGGCTGCATTTGATGAAATAGACATTTGCATTTGGCAGTGCCATCTCTCTTTTAAACTTACCCATATTTTCATTTGACTCGTAGGTATTGATCATTGTAGAATTTGTTTTGAAAATGAGTGAAAATTCGGTTCCATCTTTGAAACTATTTCCCTTCACAAGGCGTTCAGATGAGGAAAAAAAGAGGATAAAGGAGCTTGGACCACATCAACCCAACTTGCAAATTCAGCAGAGGTCAAGTGATCGTGGTCGAGTTTACACTCGAAGCTTTTCCACTGCTTCTTATAAAAAATGGAGTTGGCTAGCTGGATGTGATGTGACTCATGCCTATTATTGTTTTCCCTGTTTGCTATTCCAAAGTCATGGCACCGACACGCTGTGGATATCAACAGGGGTTAACGACCTTAAACATCTCACTGAAAAGTGCAAGCGGCATGAAGTTACCAAAAGCCATCTTGACAATGTTATGAGGCTCGAGTTTTTTGGGAAGCGTAGCATTAGTGAACAGCTAGATGCAGGCTACAGAATTGCCATTAGAAAACATAATGAAGAGGTCACAAAAAATAGACACATCCTATCTCGAATAATAGACTGTGTGAAATTTTGTGGTGCATTTGAGCTGGCTTTGCGTGGCCATGATGAGAGTGAGAGCTCCGATAATCCTGGGATATTCCGTGGCTTGATCGATTTTGTTGCTTCTCTTGATGGAGTTTTGAAAGAGCACCTTGAGAATGCCACTGTTTTTAAGGGAACTTCAAAAACTGTGCAGAACGAGCTGTTGGACTGTATGTTGTCTGTAGTGAAGGAGCACATTATTCAAGAAGCACGGAGCAGCGATTTCATTTCAATCCAGGCTGACGAGACCACTGATATTGCCACACAGTGCCAACTTGTGCTTGTGCTGCGCTACATTGATGCCAAAAACAACGTGCAGGAGAGGTTTTTTGAGTTTATTCCTCTACATTCCGCTAATGCAGATTCCATTGCTACAGCACTAAAAGAGCGTCTTGCTGTCATCCTTCCAGGGGATCAGAAACATAAACTTATCTCCCAAGCATATGATGGAGCCAGCGTGATGAGGGGTGCCACTTCAGAGGTTCAAAAGCAGATTCAGGATTTGTACCCAAATGCCTATTATATCCACTGCTATGCACATCAGCTCAATCTGATAATGCAACAGGCCACTTCTCAAATACCCAAAGTGAAGCTTTTTTTTGCTAACCTTGGAGGATTTGCCAGCTTTTTTGCAAGATCACCCAAGCGCACAGATGTACTTGATAAAGTAGTTGCCCATAGACTACCAACATCAAGCAGTGTCAGATGGAACTTCCACAGCCGTGCCGTCAATACAGTGTTTGAGCACAGAGAGGACCTCATCCGCTGTTTTGAAACCATGCGAGACTCAGATGACTTTGACTCTGTTACCATGAGAGAGGCAGCAGGCTTTGCCGCGCTCCTGGAGGATCAAGATTTTAAATACTTTCTTACGCTTTTCCACAACATCATGCCACATGTGGACCTCCTCTATGCCAAACTCCAGAAGAAGGACATAGATTCAGTCCACATTAAGGGGAGCATCCAGCAGTTCCAGCGGGACATACGGCAGATCAGGTAGCAGCTGCATTCCTCCTTTTCCATGTGTTGTTGTTATTAATATTATTTTATTATTATTATTATTGCTCATACATTTTGCAGAGATTCTATGCCATCCCTGGTTGAGCAAAGCAGTCAAGGTGATTCTCAACCGAAGAGGCGGGGCTCGCTGAATCCAGGAGAACAGAAACTCATTGCAACCGAGGTGAGTTTTAATTTGTTGCAATATTTGTATTTTTTCTTAGCTCACTTAGCCCCGGTTCACACAAGAGCGGCGCGACTTGCAGGTCGCCTCACCGAGGCGATCTGCACACGACTTCCACGGCGACTTGCAAAACGACTTCTGTATAGAAGTCTATGCAAGTCGCCCCCAAAGTAGTACAGGGACCTTTTTCTAAGTCGGAGCGACTTGCGTCGCTCCTATTAGAACGGTTCCATAGTACAGAACGGGAGGCGACTTTTCAGGCAGCTAGGTCGCCTGACAAGTCGCCACTGTGTGAACCTGCACTTATAGATATGAAGATTGGAAAGAAAAATATTTTTCTTACAATATTCATATAAAAATGATGTGATCTAAAAGGATTTGTTATTCCCTCTAGTGGATAACATTAGTATTACAGCCTTCATCTGTGTTAGCTGCCTGAACATCAGAAATGCATGAGACTTGACATATTTACTAAGAATGTCTTGTCCAATTGTATGGAGTTCTGAGAAATTATGGATTCAAAACCACTGAAACTGATCTCCCTTTATAACTTAAAACTGAATATTTTAAAATGGCCAGTTTTAATGTTATAAAGGGAGATCAGTTTCAGTGTTTTTGAATCCATAATTTCTCAGAACTCCATACAATTGGACAAGACATTCTTAGTAAATATGTATAAGTTTCATGCATTTCTGATGCTCAGGGAGCTAACACAGATGACATTGACATTTTGTGATCACTACCTAATTTTTGTTTTTATGCTTCACTCTATAGGTCTGTGATACCATACTATTACACGCCATGCAACGTTTCTCCTTCACAAAACACCTTGTTAGTGCCACCTTGCTTCAAGCAGACAAGTTTGAACAGTACGCAAAGGAGTTTCCGGAGAATGCACTGAGTGAGACTTTGAAGGCCTATCCAATGCTCAATAAGAGTAAGTTAAAGACAGAGCTTGATCTCATCTACTGCACAGAAGAGTTCAAAAAGTGCAATGGTGCTGTGGACCTATTCCAGCTGTTTGTGGAGAACAATCTTGTCCATGTATTTAGAGAGACTGTCACTCTGCTAAAGATCCTCATCACCACACCCATGACCACAGCAGAAGCTGAGAGGTGCTTCTCAACCTTAAAAAGAATTAAGACTTTTCTGAGAAATAGCATGACCCAGGAGAGGCTGAATGCATTGGCCATGCTGTCAATGGAAAAGAGAGTGGTGACAGAGATGATTGACTTCAACCAGAAGGTCATAGAGAAATTTGCAAGCCAGAAAGAAAGGAGAGCAAAATTTATTTTCAAATAGTTCTACTGGCACTAATGTGAATGTGGCGTGCATTTGTATTCAATCACCTTTTCAGAGTTTTTTTGTTGTTGTTTGTTGTACAATAAAGTTTGTTTGCTGTTGTAAAAAAATTCACTGATTCGTGGTACATTTATTGCATTCTTTAACAGTTGACCTAAACATTTTCAATATTTTATCTAGATATATAATCTGTCCTGTGATGCTGGAACTGTATACTCTGCCCTGTGATCTGAGCTGTATACTCCTGACACTATGGGTGGAAGCAAGTGGAATACAGGGGACGGAGTGGATGGATTATATAAGGGGTGTGGTTTATGAGAAGTGGGAGGGGTCAAAATTTATGGGCGGGGTCTGGCGCCCCCCCATCCAAAAATCTCACCAGCCGCCACTGCGTCTAACCCATGCACAGGTGGGACATGGACCTCCACACATTGATGAAGAAACTACTTTGATTATATGGGAATATCCCGATTGATTCTCAGACACTGGGTTGAGCCTTGCGGCGGATACTGAGGCTGAGCGCTCCTTCCAATTATCTGACAGATCAAGCGTGGAACGTTTGAACTCTGTGACACACCGTACATCCCCTCGGGGAAGATCCGGAAACGACAGCTCATACCTGCAACAGACGAATACACCGCATGAACGCTCCCCCATACCATACCAGCGCAGCTACCACCATCCTTCTTGGGCTTCTTTATTCATCTACTGAAGACGTCAAACGGTGAGCTATGTAGTACTCCAATATACAGGAGGTACACTGTCTACGGCTATTCACCGTTTGTTTCCCTGCATAAGATGTAAACTTGCTTTGCCGCTACCTAGCTGGTAATACTGGGACATCCCATCTCCTTACTTTGCTTTGGCATTTGAATCTATAGTTGGTTTCTTTAATATTTATATCCAGATGGATTTTCATCAATCACCAGCACTTGCACTTTATTTAGTGAAGACCGAAGGCTTAATATCCAAGTATTTATAACCCTATTCAGGAACTTTATGAAATTTTGATCAGACCCGGGTCTCCTCCACAATGTTATACATGTGTGCGAGTGCATGAGTGATAGGTGTATGTGGAATGTTTTGGTGGCCACCTGTGCAATATAGGACCCTTGTCCTATTTTTAACGTATGGTTTTTGGATAGTTGTACTGTATTAAATGTGACATTAATAAAGTTATTTAGGTTTACACTCGCTTGTTCTCGAGCGGACTATCTTTTGGAGGTTCTCCCCTCCTCCCTTTCTTTTGTATATGCAATATGGTCCCTTGAACAAACATTTTTTGATTGCTGACTAAGCATTGTCGATCCAATCAACAAATGGTATCTGTGGTATTAAGGGTATAACAATCAAGGTAGGCAACTTTAGGCCGTTAATTCAACCTTGGCTATACCTCTAACCTAATCTGGATGAATTTAAGGTGTCCCCCTCCCCTTGTGTCTCTTCACGTTATCAACATCTGTACACGTGATCAACATCTTCACACATCTGTACACGTGATCAACATCTGCACAAATCTGTACACGTGATCAACATCTACACACATCTGTACATGTAATCAACATCTGCAAACATCTGTACACGTGATCAAAATCTGCACACATCTGTCCCAGTGATCAACATCTGCACACATCTGTCCCAGTGATCAACATCTGCACACAGTAAAGAGGGGGGGGGTAATGGGACTTTACATGAGGCAAATGACAGTATCAGTAATATCACATGTTTATTGTAGTAAAAATTTAAACCTAGCACATTGCAATAGTTGAATGTGACATGTGACATAGCAATTTCATATGTATACATGACATGAATATATTTACATTTAATGTATAAATGGTACATTGGTAGATATATATATATACATGGTAGATATATACAAGGCAAAAACAATTCATGTATTGTACAGAGATGGTATAACAGCAATGCTCTAATTGCCCATGTGTAAGAAGATTTGATACTCCATGTTCTAAGATGGTTGAGAACCACAAGGGGTATATGGTAAAAATTGTATTATTGATAAAAATATGTAAAGAAGAAATATGTTAAAACATGGCTACATCCTGTAAAGCTTGATGAGTTACATGGTAAAAAAACACTTCCTCAGGAGCAGATGTGTCAGCATGTCTGAAAAAAGATATAAATACCAATATAGTCTAACATTAGACTCAAATAACAAGAAAAAAAAGAGAAAAATGGTATAAAAAGAGAAAGGGGATTTCCAATCATATTAACTTACATGGGACTAAGGTCTAGAGCAAGTGGTACTTCAGGACGATGGCCACTGGAAATTTTCTGTCCCATTAGCAGAGGTGATGTGAACCCACATGCGGAATGGATTCCAACAAAATTGTCCCCAGAGTACTCCATGTGAACAAGAGTACAGATACCAAGAGTATCTGTTGAAATAATACATTGTATGACTTACATACAAGAGTGTACTGGTATAAAAGGGTATAGACATAGTGCACACATCTGTCCCAGTGATCAACATCTGCACACATCTGACTCAGTGATCAACATTTGCACACATTTGTCCCGGTGTTTAACATTTGCTGAATGTGGTCATTTTGTGGGTAATTTAATTGTCCTGGTGCTCTAGGGTCTTCAAAATGTAAGTCAGGAAATTAGATGTGTATGTCACCATACTCAGGAGGAGTAGCAGAATGTATTTTGGGGTGTAATTCTTGCTATGTACATGCTATGTGTTAGAAAAATCTTATAAAGTGACAACTTTGTGTAAAAAAAAAAAAATGTGCTTTAATTTTCTTTCCACATTTTCCAAAAACTTGTGGTAAGAAATTGCATGTTCAAAAGACTCATTATGCCCAGGGCCGTCTTTACCGCAGGGCAAACGGGGCAGCTGCCCAGGGCCCTTTCACTGTTTGGGGCCCAAAGCTGCCCCTGAAGGCCATGCGCTGCTCGCAAATCGGCGCTGAAAATCCCACACTGTCTGTCTGTCACAGACAGACATCAGCCGGCATCACCTCAACAGCATGCACACACAGTGCAACAGTTCCAATGTCAAGGAGTGGGCCGCGGGTGGGTGGGGCCTTGAGCTCCACTGATGCTCTGCTATGCTGCCTGCAAGCAAGTGTGTGTACGTGATCAGACTCGGAGGAACGCGGAGGCCTCGGTAGGAGGAGTCAGACCGCGGCGCTGATTCGGAGCTGAGCTGGCCAGGAGGACAAGGTAAGTCTTTTTTCTCCTCACCTGGCTCCCACGCCGCACCCCATGTGTAGAACAGGAACAGACTAGAAAGTTTTAAAATTTAATGGGCACACTGGCAGCATATGATGGGCACACTGGCAGCATAGGATGGGCACACTAGCAGCGTTTGACGGCACAGTGGCAGCATTTGATGGGCACAGTGGCTGCATTTGATGGACACAGTGGCTGCGTTTGATGGGCACAGTGGCTGCGTTTGATGGACACAGTGGCAGCATTTAATGGCACAGTGGCAGTGGCAGCATTTAATGGGCACAGTGGCAGCATTTGATGGCACAGTGGCAGCGTTTCATGGCACAGTGGCAGTGTTTAATGGGCACAATGGCAGCGTTTGGCATAGTGGATGCAACTGATGGCACAGTGGCAGTTTTTAATGGGCACAGTGGCAGCGTTTGGCACAGTGGCAGCATTTGAGGGCACAGTGGCAGCATTTGATGGAACAGTGGCAGCATTTGAGGGAACAGTGGCAGCATTTGATTGGCACAGTGGCAACATTTGATGGGCACAGTAGCAGTGTTTGATGGGCACAGTGGCAGCATTTGATGGGCACAGTGGCAGCTTTTGATGGGCACAGTGGCTGCAGTTGATGTTTTTTTTCAAAACAATTTTGCGCCCCCCCCCCCAAAAAAAAAATTTGAGCACCAGCCGCCACTGAGTCTGAGTGAGGCTGTGGCTGAATTTTGTATTACACAGCATTACAGCACATGGATAGCATTAATGTATTTAACTGCTTGATGGGCTTATTTTGGGCCTGGCTGGTTCACATGTATGTGTTTTGGTGGCCCACATTTGCGCAGGCACAGCAGCCTATTCATTTGAATGGGCTGCCATGCCTGCGTTTCCTGCTAAAAAAAAAGGTGCATGCATCACATAATAGGCTGCGCACACCTATGCCCATCAAACAGTGAAATACAGCCCTGTCTTTCCATTCTGCTTTTGCACCATGTGACCTGCCTGCAGTTCCTGCACCGGCAAGCTTGCTGTGTTTTTAGGTGTTTATACCACACTTTTAAAAACACAGAGCGTTTGTGTGTGCAGAAACTGCAGGTAAGTCGCATGGTGTAAAAGCAGAATGGATTTTAAGGCCACTGCATTTTTAATCTTTTTTTCTGCAGGAAATGAAGGCATGGCAGCCCATTCAAATGAGTGGGCTGCTGTGCCTGCGCAAATGTGGGCCACCAAAACACCTAAATGTGAATGTGTGATGTGACAATGGCTGCAATGTAATTGGGGTGCTGTGATGTGTAAAGGGGCACTATGACATGAAGGGGACTCTAATGTAATGGGGGCGCTGTCATGTGTAAAGGGGCACCATAATGTGAAAATGTCTGCAATGTAATGGGGCACTCTGATGTGAAGAGGCTGCAATGTAATGGAGTGCTGTGACATGAAAGGGAACTGAGAACACCGTGGGACTGCTGTGAAGGGGGTATGCAAAGTTTTTTTTTTTAGATAATTCTATGTGTGTGTCTGGTTTTGAGATAAGTTGGGGTGAAGAGCAAAATTGCATTGGAGGGGGCAAAAAAAATGTTTGCCCAGGGCCCAAACAATATTTAAAGTTGGCCCTGATTATGACTCATAGAATATATGGTGGGGTGTTTGCTTTCAAAACAGGGTAATTTTGTGGGCGCTTCTATTAGGAAAATTACTAGGACGGTCCACCAGGGCCTTCAAAAGTTTGATAGGTAGTCATGACATTAGATGGGTAATTTATGTTCCTAGAAGGCCTAGAAGGTGCTACTTGGATGTTGGGCCTCTGTATGCGGCTAGGCTGTGAAAAAACTCACACATGTGATATCGCCATACTCAGGAGGAGTAGCAGAATGTGTTTTGGGGTGTAATTGCAAGTATGCCTATGCAGTGTGTGGGAAATAACTTGTAAATTGCCAATTGACAATTTTGTGAAAAAAATATATATACAGTATATACATTTCTTCATTCTCCAAAGCATTGTGGGGAAAAAAATTGCGACTTCAAAAAGTTCACTATGGGGGTCATTTACTATAACTCCAGGAAGTACTGGGCACTATGGCAAATAATAGAGCCAATTTTAGCCAAATGGAAACAAAACGGCGAATTTACGCATGAAAATCAGCGATATAAGTGGAGAACAAACGTTTGAAAATTCTAAATTGCCGCTAATTAGCGCTTCCGCGTATATACAAATGCCAATTCTTATCAAGTTGTTATATAGCAGTGTACTGTAGCCATGATCCATGTATGTGAAAGAAACATTTTTATGTGAGATGTGCTCTACCTCGTGTGCATCTATTGATGTATGTTGCAATTAGTATTCCTAATTCTTTCCTTCTTTTGCTAACTAATGCAGTTATGAATGATTATTACATAGTAATGTCTGCTATTCTGTAAAGTTACATGTATTAAACATTTAGGTTACCTATTTGTTGTATGTTGTTTTTTTATTTTTTAATTTAGGTGACTATAAAGCGGTAATTATTTATATTCATTCTTCAATCATACTACACTATTATGTAGGTCTCATACTTAGCACAATGGCTTAGTAGTCTGCTCAGATGTCTCCACAGCACTCACGGTACAAGTTCAAATACCAGCCAACCTACCATCCCCCAGCTGTGTTTATTTTTTCAGTGCACAAGCCAATTAAAATGAACAAACAAAAAAATGTAATCTGCCCATTAGTTAGTGTGTGGTGTTTGGAATTTCACACCATAATAGTATTGAATACTTACATATCATTGCATGCATTTGAAGAGTTAATATAATCAGCCAAATTTAAAGTGCATTGGCTAATTGGCATTCACCTATTTTCAGCATATGCTGCTTTGGCTAATTGGCTAATAGTCATTTGCTTTTTTTTCACCAATTCAATCTTTTAGTATTTCTCTGTGGGATTTGAACCCATGAGTTCTTCAAGGTAGAAGTGCTGACTGCTAGCCTATTGGGTGTAGCACAGTCATACATAGAAAATACATTCACTAGTGTTTGATGTTTCTTCTCCCCGAGCTGTCTCTCCTGCTGCCACCATCTTCCCCCGCTGATGTGTTCTTCAGCGCAGCCGATTACCCACTAATAAAAAAAAAGCCGCTCTTCTTGTGGCGGTCTTCTGTGGCCATCCGATAATGTCACCCGGAGAGTCCGCTCCATGGCTATGTAAGAGACGCCACACAGCGGGTGACAACACAGCAGAGGAAGACCACCATGGAAAAAGAGCAGCTTTTTTTTTATTAGCGGGTAACCAGTAGGGATGAGCTTCGAGTTCGAGTCGAACTCATGTTCTACTCGAACATTGGCTGTTCGCAAGTTCGCCGAACAGCGAACAATTTGGGGTGTTCGCGGCAAATTCGAATGCCGCGGAACACCCTTTAAAAGTCTATGGGAGAAATCAAAAGTGCTAATTTTAAAGGCTTATATGCAAGTTATTGTCATAAAAAGTGTTTGGGGACCCGGGTCCTGCCCCAGGGGACATGGATCAATGCAAAAAAAAGTTTTAAAAACGGATGTTTTTTCAGGAGCAGTGATTTTATTAATGCTTAAAGTCAAACAATAAAAGTGTAATATCCCTTTAAATTTCGTACCTGGGGGTGTCTATAGTATGCCTGTAAAGGGGCGCATGTTTCCTGTGTTTAGAACAGTCTGACAGCAAAATGACATTTGGAAGGAAAAAACTCATTTAAAACTACCCGCGGCTATTGCATTGCCGACAATACACATAGAAGTTCATTGATAAAAACGGCATGGGAATTCCCCACAGGGGAACCCTGAACCAAAATAAAAAAAAAAAAAATGATGTGGGGGTCCCCCTAAATTCCATACAAGGCCCTTCAGGTCTGGTATGGATATTAAGGGGAACCCCGCGCCAAAAAAAAAAAAAAAAAAAACGGCGTGGGGTCCCCCTAAAAATCCATACCAGACCCTTATCCGAGCACGCAACCTGGCAGGCCGCAGGAAAAGAGGGGGGGACGAGAGTGCGCCCCCCCCCTCCTGAACCGTACCAGGCCACATGCCCTCAACATTGGGAGGGTGCTTTGGGGTAGCCCCCCAAAACACCTTGTCCCCATGTTGATGAGGACAAGGGCCTCATCCTCACAACCGTGGCCGGTGGTTGTGGGGGTCTGCGGGCGGGGGGCTTATCGGAATCTGGAAGCCCCCTTTAACAAGGGGACCCCCAGATCCCGGCCCCCCCCTGTGTGAAATGGTAAGGGGGTACTTACCCCTACCATTTCACTAAAAAACTGTCAAAAATGTTAAAAATGACAAGAGACAGTTTTTGACAATTCCTTTATTTAAATGCTTCTTCTTTCTTCCTTCATCTTCTTCTTCTTCTGGTTCTTCTGGCTCTTCTGGTTCTTCCTCCGGCGTTCTCGTCCAGCATCTTCTCCGCGGCGTCTTCTATCTTCTTCTCCTCGGGCCGCTCCGCACCCATGGCATGAGGGGAGGCTCCCGCTCTTCTCTTCATCTTCTTCTCTTCTTCATCTTCTTCTTCATCTTCTTCTTCTTCTTCTTCTCTTCTTCATGTCTTCTCCGGGCCGCTCCGCAGCCATGCTGTGGCATGGAGGGAGGCTCCCGCTGTGTGACGGCGTCTCTTCGTCTGACGGTTCTTAAATAACGGGGGGCGGGGCCACCCGGTGACCCCGCCCCCCTCTGACGCACGGTGACATGACGGGACTTCCCTGTGGCATTCCCCGTGACGTCACAGGGAAGTCCCGTCAAGTCACCGCGCGTCAGAGGGGGGCGGGGTCACCGGATGGCCCCGCCCCCCGTTATTTAAGAACCGTCAGACGAAGAGACGCCGTCACACAGCGGGAGCCTCCCTCCATGCCACAGCATGGCTGCGGAGCGGCCCGGAGAAGACATGAAGAAGAGAAGAAGAAGAAGAAGATGAAGAAGAAGATGAAGAAGAAGATGAAGAAGAGAAGAAGATGAAGAGAAGAGCGGGAGCCTCCCCTCATGCCATGGGTGCGGAGCGGCCCGAGGAGAAGAAGATAGAAGACGCCGCGGAGAAGATGCTGGACGAGAACGCCGGAGGAAGAACCAGAAGAGCCAGAAGAACCAGAAGAAGAAGAAGATGAAGGAAGAAAGAAGAAGCATTTAAAAAAAGGAATTGTCAAAAACTGTCTCTTGTCATTTTTAACATTTTTGACAGTTTTTTAGTGAAATGGTAGGGGTAAGTACCCCCTTACCATTTCACACAGGGGGGGGGCCGGGATCTGGGGGTCCCCTTGTTAAAGGGGGCTTCCAGATTCCGATAAGCCCCCCGCCCGCAGACCCCCACAACCACCGGCCACGGTTGTGAGGATGAGGCCCTTGTCCTCATCAACATGGGGACAAGGTGTTTTGGGGGGCTACCCCAAAGCACCCTCCCAATGTTGAGGGCATGTGGCCTGGTACAGTTCAGGAGGGGGGGGGCCGCACTCTCGTCCCCCCCTCTTTTCCTGAGGCCTGCCAGGTTGCGTGCTCGGATAAGGGTCTGGTATGGATTTTTAGGGGGACCCCACGCCGTTTTTTTTTTTTTTTTTGGCGCGGGGTTCCCCTTAAAATCCATACCAGACCTGAAGGGTCTGGTATGGAATTTAGGGGGAACCCCACGTCAATTTTTTTTTAAATTTTGGCTGGGGTTCCCCTTAATATCCATACCAGACCTGAAGGGCCTTGTATGGAATTTAGGGGGACTCCCACATCATTTTTTTTTTTTAATTTTGGTTCGGGGTTGCCCTGTGGGGAATTCCCATGCCGTTTTTATCAATGAACTTATCAATTTTTCCTTCAAAATGTCATTTTGCTGTCAGACTGTTCTAAACACGGGAAACATGCGCCCCTTTACAGGCATACTATAGACACCCCCCAGGTATGAAATTTAAAGGGATATTACACTTTTATTGTTTGACTTTAAGCATTATTAAAATCACTGCTCCTGAAAAAACGGCCGTTTTTAAAACTTTTTTTTGCATTGATTCATGTCCCCTGGGGCAGGACCCAGGTCCCCAAACACTTTTATTGACAATAACTTGCATATTAGCCTTTAAAATTAGCACTTTTGATTATTCATGTTCGTGTCCCATAGACTTTAACGGTGTTCGCGTGTTCGAACGAATTTTTTTCCTGTTCGCATGTTCTGGTGCGAACCGAACAGGGGGGTGTTCGGCTCATCCCTAGTAACCAGCGGTGCGGAAGAAAACAGCAGATGGAGAACATGGCAGCGGCAGGAGAGACGGCTCTGGGAGAATACAGCTCGGGGAGAAGATGGAGGAGGGAGAGACAGCGTCTGGAGAAGATGGCCAAGGGAAGAAGACAGCTCGGAGCTATTTTACAATAAAGGACTTGTCAAAAACCGGCTATTGATTTTTTTTACATTTCACTGCTTTTTTTGGTGAATGGGTAGGGGTAAAATGTACTCTATACCTATTCACATAGGGGGCAGGATCTGGGAGCCGACTTTTTAAAGGGGGCTTCCAGATTCTGATAAACCCCCTGCCTGCAGACCGACAACCACCGACCAGGGTTGTCGGGAAGAGGCCCTTGTCCCCATCAACATGGGGAAAAGGTGCTTTGGGGCATGTGGCCTGGTAAGGTTCAGAAGGGGAGGGTGCTCACTCGTCCCCCCCTATCCTGACCTCCAGGCTGCATGCTCGGATAAGGGTCTGGTATGGATTTTGGGGGGCCCCACATCAAATTTATTTTACAATTTGGTGTGGGGTTCCCCTTAAAGTCCATACCGAAGGGCCTGGTATGTACTGGGGGGACCCTACGACATTTTTTTCCTTGAATTTTGGAATTCCATACCATAATATTATTGAATAAGTACATACCATTGCATGCATTTGAAGAGTTAAAATATGGAATAAAGCAAGCTGATGTGCTTTGGCTAATTATGCTTCTGAGTACAATGCACACTTCTAGGAGGTAATGCTGTCAGTGGGATTTGAATTCATGGCTTGAACTTTTGGGGGCAGCAGGGTATACCGCTATGCTACAGAGCTGAGCACTTACCTACAGAGAAAATACATTTACTAATGTTTGATTCAATACAATAATGTTTTGCATTTCAGGCATTAATATTATAGTAACAACCATGCTCATGCCGATGTGCCGATGTGGCATTGGCTAATAGGCGTTCGCCTCTTTTCAGCATACGCTGCTGAGTACAATGCAAGCTTTCAGTAGGTGATACCATCTGTGTGATTTTCAGCCATTTGAGCACAATTATATTGAGAACATATGTTTACTAGTGTTTGATGGTGGGACTACTTTATATTCTAGGTATAAAATGGTACTCAGCACAGTGACTTAGGCACCTTTCACACTTGTGCGACCTGAAAGTTGCGAGATTTTAATGCGACTTTAAGCAATGCCTGTGTAATCTTGAGGTCTATGGACGCAGGAGTCCCAGGGAAAGACACGCAACTTTCCCACGATTTTGCATCAGCAATTTTGCCGCAATTCCAGGGAATGCCTGTGTAAACTTGAGGTCTATGGACCTCAACTCGCATCAAAGTCAGACCAAAGTAGTACAGGGACTACGTTGAAGTCAGTGTTACTTGAAGTCGCACAGATATGAATGGTACACATTGAAAATCATGGGGTATGACTTGTCATACGACTCTCATGTCCAAAGTTGCACAAGTGTGACTCAGCCCGACTTTGTCAGCGATTTCAGAGACATCAGTGCACTTTCCTGCACAAATGTCTAGTGAAATCACATAGGTCCCAACTGTTCTCCTTTAAGAAGGTGTCCTATGCCTACCTACTTTTGCTAATAGGTGTCCCTTATACCCATCTCAAAAAGTTGGGAGGTAAGAAATCGCCCCCTGAAGTCGCCCAAAGTAGTGCAGGAACTACTTTTGGGAATTGTTGTGGCGTCGCACCAATTTGGACAGTTCCATTGCCATCAATAGGCGCCGATTTGGCCTACAATTTGACATGTCAATTCAGACCTATGTGAACATGGGTGAAGTTGCATAGATATTAGAGCTACACGGTTCTGGCCAAAATGAGAATCACAATTTTTTTGCTTAGAATAAAAAGATCACGATTCTCGTGACATAAAATCTTTCACATTATCCCACAAGAAATTGGGCTAACTTTTCTTTTTTTTTTTTAAATCATTAAAGTAATTTTTTCCAAAAAAAATTGCATTTGAAAGGCGCAAATACAGTGTGACATAAAATATTGTAACAACCACCATTTTATTCTCTAGGGTCTCTTCTAAAAATATATATATAATGTTGGGGGGTTTTAAGTAATTTTCTAGCAAAAAAAAAAATGATTTTAACCTGAAACCAACAAATGTCAGAAAAATGTTTAGTGTTTAAGTGGTTAAACTTTCCTCACTTACACAGAATTCTATTTAATTGACAAATTGTTACAAGGTTTCTAGTCAAGTTCACTGATAAAGAATGTTCTAATTCTTGGCAGACTTCCTGGTTTTTCGGCTGTGGCTTCAGAAGAGCAGAGAGAGTTCTTTGCAATAGCAAGAATCGTGAAACGGTTTTTTCCTGACAGACTCCATGGCAGCAACGTGTGGGTTAAGTCCCGCCTCTACTACCCTATAGGACACTACTCCCATAAATCTTTGCTCCCTGCCCCCGGCCGTGTTCTTTTTTTGTCCTCCTCGCAAGACCTAGTGTTGGTCTTCCTACCTGAAGATGTTTATCCCCACGATCAAGGTTGGCCGAGCTGCGACTTGGATCGGGAAAAGTCGCATTACTCCGCTAAGCCCTAGCTATTAGCAGGGTATGGAGTGGGGCGTTGGAAGAGGCGCAGGAAGAAGCCGTTTTCCCTGGCCACTGGCAGGCGAGGCCGCGCATGGGTCGGATAGCCAGCTATTAGCAGGTGACCCCTTGTTGCCCCTGGAAAGTCCGGTGTTTACCTTCGGCCTGACGATCGTGGTGGGATTGGTGAGATGTTTCCTTGCTATCATGGCAGCAGTTTCTGTTGGAAATTCTTTGTTGTCCCTCTCCCTTGTGTGTCTTTTCCCCCTGTCTTACCGTTCATGTGGTTGCAGGCATGGCGGCTGGTTCTTCCTGCGTTCCAGCCGCCGTTTTTACTTTCACTTTGTGTCCGGCCGTACTGCGCATGCGCGGACGGCACGAGATCGAGGCTTGGTTTTCGCGCATGCGCGATAGCGGCAAATCGCCGCTAATCGCGCATGCGCACTGGCGTTCGCTCGTCACGGGCGGTGACGTCACTGGGGCGCCCTATTTAAACTGGGAAAATAGCCTGCAGACCCTGGGAATGTCTGCAGACTGTTTTTGGCTCTTCCCCACGCTCCAGTGAATCAGCTACTGGTAAGTAGCTTTTCATACAGGAGGGCTGTCGCTCCCTGGCTCACAGCCGAGTTAATTTATTTGCCTTACGTTAACTTTGCAGTCAGATGGATATTTCTCAAGACATGAGCTCTCCACCGCCTGCCTCTGGCCAGCCTCCTCTCACAAGGTACAAGGGCAGGTCCCATTGCCGAGGGTCCTTAGGCGGGTGGGGGGGGGTGTATTTCCGCAGATGATCGTTCTTTCTAACTGTTTTGTTTTGTTTCTGTGGTTCTCTGTCTTCTGCTTTAGCCCTTCCAGGTCAGAACAGCGTCGCAGCTCGCACAAAGGAAGTGATTCATCAAAGTCGCATCACCGGCAAACCTCTTCCAAATCTAAACATTACGGCTCCTCCTCAAAATCAGGACACCGTAGTGAGGAGCGCTCGCACTCCTCAGTGGCCCACTCCAGCCACTCTTCAAGTGTCTGCTGGGGATGCAGATCACAAGTACCTGTCGGTAAATCGCTGTGCGATTCCTGCTTCGCCAAAGCTTCCAGGGAAAGAGGTGATTCGGACCAGCAACTTAAAGCCCTAGTTGAGAGGGTTGTGAAGGAATCACTTAAGGGTATTGAGGCAGTCCGGCCTGTTACCCCTCAGGCAGAGCCACCAGGTTCCCCAGTGAGGGAAACTCAGTTGCAGGACACCTGGGAGTCCTCTGTTCCTAGTCACCTTTCAGTGGTCAACTCTGACAGTGACTCGGATGAAGATAATACCTGTGTGGGTTTTGACTTCTCTCTGCTACCTCCCTTGGTCAAGGCGATTAGAGAAACTTTAAATTGGGAGGATCCGACGGCTGTCCCTCCCAAACAGAGAAAATTCTTTAAGCAGCTAAAGAAGGAGCGAGTTAACTTTCCTTTCTTTTCTGAGTTGGGCGAGATCATCACAGACGAATGGAGCAAGGTGGAGAAGAAAAACTCCATGCTTACCAAAATCTCAAAGCTTTATCCCTTTAGGGAGGAAGAGGTGAAGCATCTGGAATCAGCCCCTTTGGTGGACGCAGCGGTGATGAGGCTAGTGAAACACGTGACACTCCCCTTGGAGGACACAGTGTCCTTTAAAGACGTTCTGAACAGAAGGATTGATGCTGATTTGAGGAGAGTGTACCTTACAGCAGGCATGGCTTGCAAACCAGCCTTAGCCCTGGCAGCCCTGTCCAAAGCTATGGAGGTGTGGACGGATAGTGTTCAAGATACGCTAAGGAATATTTCAGATGACACAGCGAAGAACTCGCCTATTCAAGAATTAAGGCTAGCATCGACTTTTCTGGGTGAGGCCTCGATTGACATCATTCGCCTGGCAGCCCGAGTAATGCTCTCGTCGGTCACCGCCAAGCGGGCTCTTTGGCTCCGCCCTTGGCTGGCTGACCCAGCCTCTAAGCAGGTATGGTGCCGAATTCCCTACGGGGGCTCTTCTCTTTTTGGCAACAAGCTGGATGAGGCCATTACACGGGCTACTGGAGGGAAGTCGGGGTTCCTACCTCAGGATAGACGCCTGCAAGGCCAAAGAAGATCCTTCCCGAAGAGGCAATATCAAGATCGATCCAGAGAGGCTCGTACTTACAAGCCAGGCCGGGAATTCTCCAGATCCTGGAAATCAAGGCAATCGTCCTTTAAGAGGGCTGCAGGTAGTGAGTCGAAAGGGGAGAGGCAACCCTCCAAATCCTTTTGAAAGTGGGCCCGCTCAGGCAGACCGTGTGGGGGCCCGTCTCTTCCACTTTCGGCATGTCTGGGCGGCCTCGATTCACGACTTCTGGACAATCAAGACAGTCTCCTCTGGTCATGCCGGGACCTTTACCGACCCTCCCAGACTCAGGTGGGTACCCACTACTCTTCCGGTATCAGAAGAAAAAAGGACAATACTTTTAGCCTACATAGAGTCTTTGTTGGCCCAAAGCGCTGTCGTCCCAGTCCCAGTCAGCCAGCAAGGCATGGGAATGTATTCTCCCCTCTTTCTGTGGGGCCTGGAGACCGGTCATAGACCTAACCCATCTAAATCGCTTCATCAAAAAGGAGAGGTTCAAGATGGAAACACTCTCCACAATTCAACAGTCAGTTCAACCAGGGGACTGGATGGTGTCCATAGACCTCAAGGACGCCTACTTTCACGTTCCCATCGCAGAAAACTTTCAACAATTTCTCCGCTTCTCCGTGGGCAACCTTCACTTACAATTTTCATGCCTTCCCTTCGGGTTGTCAACTTCTCCTCGGGTTTTCTCAAAGGTGCTGTTGGCAATAGTAGCTCTCCTGAGAACCAGGGGGATTCGCCTACACCACTACCTGGACGACCTGCTTCTCTTGGCACAAGACAGGGTGCAACTCATAGCACACAGAGGGCAAGTGATTTCCACACTACAGGAATTCGGATGGATTCTGAACCAGGAGAAGAGCCAGTTAGACCCATCGCAGTCTCTGGTGTTTTTGGGTGCCCTCTTCGACACGGTCAGAGGCACCATTTCGTTACCGGAAGAGAAGATCTCGACATTCAGAGACAGGATCCACCCAGCTCTTTCTACTCCTCATCTCCACGCTCTCCAATGCCTGAGGATCATTGGCACTATGGTGGCAGCGATTCCGATGGTGAGGTGGGCCCAATGGAGAATGAGGCCTTTTCAGAAGGGCTTCCTTCACCAGTGGAAAGGCAGCAAGACCCAGCTGATTCGGATTACTGCATCCATGAGGCACTCTCTCCTATGGTGGCTCCAACGGGAGAACCTCTCCAACTGCCATTCTATCCTTCCCATTGCTTGGGTGACTATAACAACAGACGCCAGCAACAGGGGTTGGGGTGCCCACTGTCTGGCGGAAGTGGCTCAGGGCACTTGGGAATTCCCCTCCAGAAGGATAGTGTCAAACATCCTGGAATTGAGAGCAGCCTTCCAGGCACTTCTGGCATTTCGGCATCTCATTCAAGGCTCCTCGGTCCTACTCAGACTGGACAATACCACAGCAGTGGCATACATAAGAAGGCAAGGAGGGACTCGAAGTCTCTCCTTACTACAAGAGGTAGAGCCAATTATGTCCTGGGCCCAGAAAAACCTGAAGGATCTGACAGCGACATATGTTCCGGGGGTTCAGAATGTTCAGGCAGACTTTCTTTCTCGGAGGCTCCTAGACAACAACGAGTGGTCTCTCCACGAAGAAGTATTCAAGTGGATTCTTTCGTTGGGGTTCCTTCCGGAAGTCGACCTGTTCGCCTCCCCCTGCAACAAAAAGATGGCAAGATACTATTCGAGGTACAGGGACCCTCAAGCGTATGGGGTGGACGCCCTGACGGAGAAATGGTGGTTCAACAGAGCCTATGCCTTTCCGCCAACTCCGATCATCCTCCAGTTCCTGAAGAGGCTCAGGGCAGAGACGGCAGAGGTGTTAGCAATAATTCCTTATTGGCCCAACAGGCCCTGGTTCCCTCTCCTGACACTCCTCAGTGTCCGAGATTCGATCCCTCTTCCATCCAGACCAGACCTCCTGTCTCAGGGGTCGAGGCTACACCCTTGCCCGGATCACCTACGCCTAAGGGCTTGGCTTTTGAAAGGGGGAGGTTGGAGGCGCTAGGCTGCCCGGAGGAAGTAATTCCCACTCTCCTTAGTTCAAGAAGGAATAGTACTAACCGAGTGTATGAGAGGATCTGGACGAAATTTAGCAGCCATATGTCTTCCAGGTCCAACTCCTGTGATAATCTGGCGATTCAGGACATTCTAAGTTTTCTGCAGACGGGTCTGGACATCTCACTATCCGTCAGTTCTCTGCGTGTCCAGGTTTCCGCAATATCAGCTTTCTCCGGAGTCGCATGGGCCAAGCACCCTCTGGTCCAGCAATTTTTCAAAGGAGCAGTCAGACTTAAGCCACAGAGGAAACCTAGATTCCCCAAATGGGATCTTCCGTTAGTCCTGGATTTCTTTGCTCAACTTGACAGATCTCTCTCAGTCAGGGAATTAACCCTCAAGACTTCGTTCCTGATAGCTATAACTTCGGCGAAGAGGGTCTCGGAAATTCAATCCCTGGGGTCCAAGGAACCATTCATCACCTTTTTTCCAGACAGAGTGGTCCTAATACCAATGCTTGGGACAAATCCCAAAGTCACCTCGGTCTTTCACGAGAACCAGGATATCACACTCCCTACCTTCAAATCCACTGGAGGTCCAGATCCACACCCTCTCGATGTAGGAGCTACTCTCAATCAATACTTGGAAGTTACGGCACCTTTCCGTCAATCTGAATTCCTTTTTGTTCTATTCCATGGGAAAAACAAGGGCTCTAGAGCTTCTGTCAGATCCATCACGGCTTGGGTGGTTCAAGCCATTCAATGGGCTTACAGAGAGAAAGGCTTGGCTCCTCCTGAGGCGGTTACAGCTCACTCTACAAGAAGTCTGTCGACGTCCTGGGCGGCCTCACGTCACGTTGCTCCTGATGTGATCTGTAGAGCAGCTTCATGGTCTTCGATTCATACCTTCATGACCCATTATTGTGTTGAGCCAGCAACCTTATCTTCTGTTAAATTTGGTTTAAAAGTGCTGTCGGCTGACAGTGTTAAATAAATCTTTTGTTCAGCATTTAGCCCACCCGGGTGTGTATGGCGAGTTATTTCCCACACGTTGCTGCCATGGAGTCTGTCAGGAAAACGGAAAATTCCTATCATAATACTTACCGTAATTTTCCTTTCCTGATGGACTCCATGGCAGCAGGAGTTCCCTCCCCGAATAGCTGAAGTAGGCTAGTTACCGAACACGGCCGGGGGCAGGGAGCAAAGATTTATGGGAGTAGTGTCCTATAGGGTAGTAGAGGCGGGACTTAACCCACACGTTGCTGCCATGGAGTCCATCAGGAAAGGAAAATTACGGTAAGTATTATGATAGGAATTTTCCGTTTTCACGATCGTAAAGGGGAAAAAAATTACGATGACGATTAATCGTGCAGCTCTAATAAATATTAATGGAAATCAAGGGGGACAACTTTTCATGTGACTCTGAGGTCCAAAGCTCCATGAAAAGTCACCCAAGTGTGAAAGTAACCTAATGCGATTAATTGATAACACCTTTGAATAAGGCCCCATTTGCACTTGTGCGACCTTAAAATTGCACAGCTTTGTCATGACTTGAAGCAATGTCTGTGTAATCTTGTGGTGTATGGACCTCAAATTGCATCAGTCAAACCAAGGTAGTGCAGGGACGAATTTGCTACACTTTCAGGATGCACAAGTGACAATAGGGCCAAATTCAAAGGTGTTATCCTTGAATCTCATTCACACTGCTGCGACCTGAAAGTCACACTATTTTGCTGCCACTTTGCCGCTGCAACTTGGCCCCAACTTCTGGGAATGCCTGTGTAATATTGTACCCGATATACCTCAAGTCACACCAAAATAGTACAGGGACTACTTTGAAGTTGGTGCGACTTAGTAGCACAGATATGAATGGTTGTCATTGAGAATCATGGGGTACAACTTGCCATGCAACTCAGCGGTCCAAATTTGCTGGAAAATTCGCCCAACTGTGAAACAAGTCATATATATTTTAATAAAAGGAGCTCTCATTTATACTTGCATAGTCCTTACTGATTTACATCAGCAGAACAAATGCAGGAATTGATGTGTGCACATGGGACGGAAGCAAATGTGTGCTGATGCCAAACAAATCAATGAACCTCACCCACACCAAATCTAACTATGACATCCACCCCTGCATTGATTAAATACAAGTACATATCCTACACTTACCCGGCCAATGAGCAGCGCCTCCTCTCTGCTAAAGAGACCTCGCCATGTCCACCTAGATTGAGATCCTGACCAGCACAAGAACTTCCGGGTGCATACAATGACTAATTTCCAGGTCAGAAGGTGAAACCACACTTTTGATTGCAGCTGCGAATATTTGATCTCAACCATGATTAGTATTTTTTTATTTTCAGATATGCAAATCTGTATTTCTACATATATTTGAAGGTAAACTTAAGGGAGTTTGCTAAGAAATGGTGTCCCTGGGTTAGCAGCAGGTGAATTACAAAGGCAAAAGGCCCAGTTTGAGCCCTGGTTCACACTGACAGCAGGAGGAAAGCGTTCAGCTGAACTCCCACAATTTCATTCCTGCATGTCAGTCCCGACTGTGGGGGCAACATCAGAGACATCGTTGCAGGTTTCTGCACCAATATCAATACAAATCGCACTAATTAGAACAGTGCAATTGCCACAGATTTGACATGTCAAATCACACCAATGTGAACCAGAGCTGACACATTCAAACACTAAATTCAGCTAAATTCATTACCTGCAATTCTCCACAGCTGTTAATGATAAAGGTGGAATCTTTATATATAACTTGCAGTTGTGCAGAAGCCTAGGTTTACATTGGAGCGATTGGTCATGCGATTTGAGAGATCAAATCGCATGACTCTTGGCAATGGCACTGGCACTGTTCCAATTGATGCAACATTTTTTTTGTGGCACCGCATCAATTTGCTAAAGTAGTTCCTGCACTACTTTTGCCGATTTCAGGTGCGACTTCAATAGACATTTGTGTATGAAGCCACCGGAAATCACGCTGACCTTGCTACTTTGAAATCATGCTACTTCAAGTGAAGTAGCACAATTTCAAAGTAGCATGTGAACTAGGGCAAAGAGATTAGTTTTTTGGTGCACAAATACATATTGAAATAAAATATAAAAGAGATATTGCACTTTCCCAAAACCACCACCCACAAAAACTAAAGAAAGAAAAGTAGAAGGAAAAAAAAAAACCCCACACACCACAACAAGAGCTCAATGTACTTTTATTTTACCAGCAGAAAAAAAATAAATTTACATTTACTAGCTTCAAAAAAATTTGGACAGGATATATCGTACTACATTTAGCAACGGAATTTTAAGGGCCCTGCTCATAGGAGCTTACAATCTAAAATTAGACAAAACCTTAGAGTGGACACAGCTTTAATTTCAGTGTATAACGGGCAACACATCACATTATTATCTGAAAGATTATAGAAACATACTTAACAGTCATTCTTACAAAGCATTCCAACATAATATTGCAAAAGACTTATTCAAAACACCCACCACCAGCCCACAATCCACACATACATACATTGGTGACCATGTTCTACTGGAAGCTGCATTTCGGTGTACACAATTAAACGAGATCAAAAATAGTAGGTCAGCAGATGCTTCCAAACGATGTTTGAATGATCAGACAGGAACAATACACACACAACATTGACAGCATGGCCACATAAACCCACTTTTGATTGAAAAAATGCACAAGAATTTCATCAAATCTCCCAATATCATTCCTTCTCCATCACAACAAAAAACCTGACCTTCTCAGGCCAAACGAACTACCCCTACTGCAGGCCTTTATATAAGAGAGGTTGTATTGTTAGCACACTGACACACCCAATAGAAGTACACGCCCACCAGTATCTTTCAATCTGTCTCTTCATGTATGTCTAAAGTGATTGCACCTGATGAGCAGGAACACGTAATAGGATTTGCAACTGTGTTAGCCTTGGCTATGTGCATCAAATCTCCAACTACAGGACAAAGATCAAAGTCCATTTGCATCCACATAAACAAAGCAACAATTTTCTAAGCATATGTACCTGTGCAGTGTAAACCCTAAAATTTGAAATGTCCAAGTCCCTGGGCATGATTAGTGCTAATAAACATTAACACCAGTCCCTGGCTGCAATGAGCTTCCAATATAAAGTCCAAAATTAACAATCTTACATTAGAACCTATTTTGACAGGAGACAAATAAGATGCCAGCATGTCTTTAGATTGTGGTGAGAAACCCACACAGGGAGAACATATAAACTTCAACACAAGCATTAGCATGTTGGTGGAAGTGAACCAACATCCCAGGTGCTGCTAGACAGAACTGCTACCCACTTAGCCACCAGGGCAGACCCACACATGTTCTCTGCATCTCTGTGGTGTGAACCAGCCCTAAGTCCATAGCCATGCTCAGTGTCACAAGCAATATACAGTATATTGGCGTAAGTATTGGGATGCCTGCCTTTAAACACACATGAACTGTAATGGCATCCCAGTATTAGTATTGGGTTCAAAACTCATTTGGCCCACCCTTTGCAGCTATAACAGCTTCAACTCTTCTTGTCCACAAGGTTTAGGAGTGTGTCTATGGGAATGTTTGACCATTCTTCCAAGTGCATTTGTGAGGTCAGGCACGGAAGTTGGACAAGAAGGCCTGACCTACAGTCTCCTCTCTAATTTATCCCCAAGTTGTTCTGTTGTGTTGATGTCAGGACTCTGTGCAGGCCAGTCAAGTTCCTCCACCCCAAAATCACTCATCCATGTCTTTATGGACCTTGCTTTGTGCACTGGTCCAAATGATTTGGTGGAGGGGGATTATGGTGCGGGGTTGTTTTTCAGGGGTTGGGCTTGGCCTCTTAGTTTCAGATAAGGGAACTCTTAAGGCGTCAGCATACCAAGACAATTTGGACAATTTCATGCTCCCAACTTTGTGGGGACAGTTTGGGGAAAGCCCCTTCCTGTTCCAACATGACTGCACACCAGTACACAAAGCAAGGTCCATAAAGACATGGATGAGCAAGTTTGGGGTGGAGAAACTTGACTGGCCTGCACAGAGTCCTGGCCTCAACCCGATAGAACACCCTTTGGCTGAATTAGAGTAGAGACTGCAAGCCAGGCCTTCTCATCCAACATCAGTGCCTGGCCTCACAAATGCACTTCTGGAAGAATGATCAAACATTCCCATAGGCAGACTAAACCTTGTGGACAGCCTTCCCAGAAGCTGTTCTAGCTGCAAAGGGTGGGCCAAATCAAATTTTAACCCTACGGACTAAGACTGGGCTGCCATTAAAGTTCATGTGTGTGTAAAGGCAGGCGTCCCAATACTTTTGGCTATAATGTGTATCTGGAAAAGACTTACAATGGTGGTGGAACCCTCCTACACATAACTACTACAATTAGACATAGTTATAGGACCTGGGAAATGAGACAACTTCTCTACATGAAGTAACATGGTTGGAATTTGAACCCAGACCCTCAGAGATACTAAGCAGAAGTTCTAACCTCTAAGCCACAGAGCTGCCACGTGTGAGACCCTCCTACACATAACTACACATAAATACACATAAAAACACATAAATACTGCATTTCTATGGACATACAGGTGATGGAATTACATTACTCAAGAGTTATTCTTCTTGATTTATTCTGTGATATTTGGTGTTTTTTTGTGGGTGAGAGTAGAATATTACCCTCAAATTTTTGGAAATTACATTTTGATTTCTGATGTTGGTACACATATCACATTTTTGGGCTCAAATTATGAATATTTGCAAATAATACAAAGCACAAAAAATTGTGATTCATTTTAAATTTTCATCAGCAATGGTATTGTTTGTGGATTGTAAAGACGCCTGTGTGAGTTTGGGGTAAAGATGGTTGTGAGATGAAGAAAAACAAGTGAAAGTGACAGAGAAAAATATATTTTACCAAAACATCAAAACATTCCACATTGTAGCATTCTTAAAATCAAAATATTTTAAGTAGAAGCAACAATGTTGCAAAGGAAAATGTATTTCACAGAAAGATACATTTCATCTCAACATTAAAAGGGTTTTTTTGTGAAAGTTAGAATTGTTCCATTAGAATCAGTGACTGAAACTTCATTTGGACTAAATTAGAGCAGATTTTAACTCCCAAAAAATGCTCTCTAATTAGCTCTCATTTTGGTATTTACTATACCTCCAGGTAAAAAAGACACTTGAGTTAAAATGAGAGTTATTTTCAGGTCTGAGCATGCTCAGTTGTGTTGGCACCTAGTTGTCCAAAACAGGGAATTTTTCACTTTTCAGACTTTTAAAGATATTTCAGTGTAGAAATCACTTTTTCACACAGTTTAAAAGCAGATAATCTTTAAATAATATACCGCATATTTCAGTACCATTTAGGCAATTATATCATGCTCTAAAAATTATTTCCATGTGCACTTCTCTAGGTTTTAGCAGAGTAAGGGTTTGGGCTCTATTTAGTTTCAGGGAGCTATAGTATATAGAAGCTATATACTATAGAAGCTATAGAAGCTATAGAAGCTATAGAATTTTCTCACCAGCGCTATAGTGAATACCGTTTTCGCGCCAATTACCGCTATTAGCGCTAATTCGCGCTAAATTGCCGCGAATTAGCGCTAAATTACCGCGAATTAGCGCTAATTCGCGGCAATTTGCGCGAATTAGCGCCATAGCGCTATAGTAAATGACCACCTATGTCTTTTACTAAATACTTTGGACTGTCTTCTTTCCAAAAGGGGGTCATTTGGGGGGTATATTTGTACTGTCCTGACATTTCTGGGCCTCAAGAAATGAGAGGCCGTCAGTACATCGGGATTGATCAATTTTAAATGATACATAGCATAGCTTGTAGTCTCTATAACTTTCACACAAACCAATTATTATACACGTATCAGGATTTTTTTTTACCAAAGACATGTAGTAGAATACATTCTAGCATAATTTTATGATGAAATTTGAATGTATTGGATTTTATTTTAAAACAGAAAGTAGAATTTTTTTTTCAAAATTTTCACTCTTTTTTCGCTTTTATCGCAAAAAATAAAAATCCCAGTGGTGAATAAATACCACCAAAAGAAAGCTTTATTTGTGTGAACAAAATGATAAAAATTTAATTTTGGTACAGTGTAGCAAAGTTATGACTCTTGGGGATAGTGACACCATGTTCTGGTATCACATAAATTGAAAGTCTATTTATTTAATTTATCCAATTGCTTGGATTTGCCCTCCAACAATATTTTTCTGTAGAAGACAAAAATAAGTAAAGCTTTCAATGTCATATAAATTGCCAACAGGTAAAACAAATCACAGAGCAAATCATGTTGTGATCTTCTATTCAGTAACACACTGTATTGTGTACAAATCACAATCCATATTGCACAGCTAAGGCAGTTATTATACCCCAAAAAAATATGACAGTGCCATGTTGAAGAGAGAAAAGCAAACATTTACACAGTAGCTAGAGAGCATGCAAGCAGTTCGACTGGGTCAAACCCCCCTTAAAATTTTTCACTCTTTGTTATAACAAAGAGTGAAAAGTTTAAGGGGGAAAAAATGAACTTAAATGATTTTAGAAAATAGCTGTAATATATTACTAATAATAATAATATATTGTATGAACAACAAGCCAGAAAAACTAAACTGTATGTACTCCTTATTTGCTAATATTCAGTGCCAGAGAGAGGACCAGCGAATCTGATCTGGGATAAACAAGGGGGTTGATTTACTAAAAGTGGAGAGTACAAAATCTGGTGCAGCTGTGCACTGTAGCCAATCATCTTCCAACTTCAGCTTGTTCAATTAAGTTTTGACAATAATCCTGGGTTCACACTGGTACGACATAAACTCCGACTTAGGGAGCACATGTCGCATGATGTGTGTAAATCAATGGTTCCCTATGAGAGCAGTCTTAACTGGTCCGACACAAGTCGGTCCGACTTTGAAAAAGGTTCCTGCACTAATTTGGTCCAATTTTGGTCCTACTTCAGCCCATTGAATATCATTAAAGTCGGATCATCATCTTACCTGATCCGACTTTGGCATGCTACTTGTGCTCTGAGGATCTTGAAGGGGAACCCACGCCAAAATTTAAAAAAAACTGCATCCCCCCCCCCCCCCCAGACCATGCCAGACCATTCGGTCTGGTATGGATTGTAAGGGGAACCCCATGCCAAAATAAAAAAAAACTACATGGGGTCCCTCACGATGGTGGTGATGTCACAAGGGGGCGGGGTCTCTGGATGACATCACTGGATGGCCTCGCCCCATATCTATACAAGAACCGTCAGAGAGCAGAGCTAGCGTCGCGAGAAGATCAGAGGAAGAACCGGCAGAGGAAGAAGACAGGGATAGAGAAGAACCAGAGGAAGAACCAGCAGCAGAAGAAGACATCAGTGCAGTGGGAAGAACCGGAGGAAGAACCAGAGGAAGAAGACATCAGCATGGCGAGAAAACTGAAAAACTGAACGACCACAACATACAGGGATATACAATTTAATACTGACATATAATTACACACATAGCTTGTACTTGATGGACTTGTCATTTTTCGACCTAAGCTACTATGTAACTATATATGTAACCGGAAGATGAAGACATCACCGGAGGGAGAAGAAATCAAAGGGAGAAGAGACGCTGGAGTTGCTTTAATAAAAGGACTTTGTCTAAAACATATAAAATCTGCTGCTGCTCTGCACCAATCAGCTTCAAGTTTATTTTTTGTCAAAGCTTAATTTAACAAGCTGAAGTTAGAAGCTGATTGGCTACCATGCACAGCTGCACCAGATTTTGCACTTTTCAGTTTCATAGCTTCATAGCATAAAATTTTCATAGTTTCATAGTATACAATTTAGCAACAAAACTGACAAACTGGTGTGGACAGTTCTTAATGTTGTCAGGGATATAGGAGCCAGGCACTTTACACCAGGAAATTGTGTATCAGTGATTTTTTTAGTGAAGTGGAGAAACCTGAGTCCACAGGGTCACTGAGGACAACATTGTATTGAACTGTCTCCTTGCAGCCATGCACAATGCCCAGGGTTTTAGAAGCATAAAACCCACCCCGGGAAGACTGCCCCATATTATGTTCCTCCTCCTCCTCCTTTGCTTGCTGTTGCTTGCTTGTCCTACTTTTCCACTGCTTTGCCTTGAGTACTATGCCCATTGTGCAATGGCGGAACTATCAGGGTCATGCAGTGGGGGTGGGTCCAAGATGGTAGGAAGGAGGCCAGCTGCAGAACATAGGCTCAGTTCACACTGCTGTGACCCCAAAGTCGTTCGACTTGCTTGCGATTTCCTTGCAACTTTTGTGATTTAATATTGCCGTCTATGGCACTCAAATTTCACCAAAGTCGCAGAAAAGTAACGATGAGAGTAAAGGGCCCTAGGCTTGGAGGGAAGGGCCCTGGGGCCGATGGAAAGGGTCCGGGTGGTCAGGTGGGCCTTTATAGTTTCTTGCAACGGGACACTAAATGTTCTAGTTACGCCTCTGCCATGATACCATGCAGTATATACTCCAGCAGGAACACAACTAATACAGTATCAATGATGCATGTATTGTATCTTGACACCTCCTTAAATGGTGACAATATATTGCATGCATCCTGTATAACTTTGCATGCATCCTGTATCAGCTTCCTCGAGCCTGTCCTTGTGCTATACTCACACATGTACTCATTAATGGCCACCTGCTACATGTGCAGCTGTTGCAGCATGACCAAACTGAGCTCTACCCAGTGGACATGTCACAGTTCAGGTAGCCTTTGGGCAATTGAAATTCCCACTGAATTTTACCCAGCTAAACACTGGCTGGATAGGACAGCCTCAAATGACTACAATTTCTTTTGGTCTGCTTATCCAGGAACTATTGCATCAATAGATTGAGGACATAGTTACATAGTTAGTCAGGTTGAAAAAAGACACAAGTCCATCCAGTTCAACCAATAAAAAAATGAAATAAAATCATACAATCCCATGTGCACAATCTATTACCCACAGTTGATCCAGAGGAAGGCGAAAAACTGAGCTCTTCCATGCCTCTTATCAGTTTGGTTGCCCTTCTCTGTACTTTCTCCAGTTCCCCAATATCCTTGGGGTACACCACTGATAACCTTAGACCAGAGTAAGAATCATTAACCACTACTCTCTGAATTCGTTTTTTTTACCCAGTTTTCTATGTATTTACAAACTGAACTTTCCCACACTGTAGACTTTACCTACACATTAGACGTATGTGGGGAACTGTGTCAAACGCTATTGCAAAATCCAAGTATACCATGTCCACAGTCACCCCTCTGTCCAAGGTTTTACTTACCTTGGAAAAAAAAAAGAAATCAGGTTTGTTTGACAACTTCTGCCTTTCATGAATCTATGCTATTGCTTAAAATATTTTTTTCCAGCAAGAACCCATCTATGTGGTCTTTTTTTAAACTCTCCAGTATCTTCCCGACTATAGAAGTTAAATTAACAGGTCTTTAGTTATTTGGTAAAGACTTTGATCCCTTTTTAAATATGGGCACCACATTGGCACATTGGACATGCACCAGATATAGCCTGTATGTCAACTTTACATCCAAGAAAGCAAAAAGCAGGTTGGTGCCATTGTTGCACAACATTTCTGGCTAGTTGCTGCGTGTTTAACCACTTCTAAGCCTGCCCCAGTGTGGGCTGTCCCCTAGGAAAACCGGATGCAGCACTGCGTGGCATGTTTTAGCCTGAGTCATTGCATAGTCTCTTAAATACTTAAAGGGGACTGGTGGTTCAGAGGTCAACTCAGTGGAAGAGGTAATTGAGGAGAAGGAGTAGAAGGTGGAGCGCTCAGCTCTGGCACAATTGCCATCAGCTGTAAGATTGCTGGGAGGCATTACAAACCCCAACGGTAAGTCCTGTTCTGCATCCTGCCATAGGGGTGGCTGGGGTGGCCTTTCTTTTTCACTCTAGCTGTAAACATGTGTCTGCTCATTGCTACAGCTGGTGGTGTGGTGTTGGCAGAGCAAGATTTTAGCCTTTGCTTGTCCCTACTCTGTGTTGCACCATGTAAACCCTCCTGGAGGAGCCGTAGGGTAGACTTCTGACACCCCGTGCTATACTATCTTCCCTATCATTGGAGGCTGCTGAGAGGGCATGATATACATAGTGGAGGTAGAGGTGGAATGGGAATAGTGGGGCCTTTTCTCGATGTGTAGCTTTCTAGTGCTGTTCTCAATAAGCTGTGTGGTGAGAGGTCAGATGCATTTTCATGCATGTGGTACCCAAATAGCTAATGCTATGTGGTCTGCTGTACACATGCTGAAAAATGCCCACATACAGTAGCTGAGCTTTGGGGAGCGCATCGGGAGACAACTGTGCCCTGCACCCAGGCAGCACTGCCATTTGGTGGAATAGGGAAGCTTCTCTCTTCACTTCTCTGCTAGCTGCCACTGGATGACATCCTGCCTCATTAGGATTGTGCCTCTTCCTCACTTTCCTCCTCTGCTCTGTCGGGCACTGAGGCACATGATTCTGCTCTCCTCATCAATAAAGCCAACTTGGCATTATACTTCGGCTGCGGGAACATCACTGCCAATTAGTTGTCCTCTCCCTGTAGGCTTGTGTTACTCTACTCCTTAAAGTGGTTTTAAAGGCAGAAGGTTTTTCAGTTTGCTGCAGCCCCCCTCAGCTCCCCTAATACTTACATGAGCCCCATCTCGATCCACGAGTGCCACGTCTGTCCAGGACTCTTCCTCCTGATTGGCTGAGACACAGCAGTGGTGCTATTGGCACTCACTGCTATCAAAGGCAGTTAGTCAATCAGGAGAGAGAGGGGACGGGGCCGAACCACTGCTCCGTGTCTGAATGGACACAAAAAGCTGCGGCTCAGCTCAGGTGCCCTCATAGCAAGCTGCTTGCTGTGGGGGCATTCAACAGGAGGGAGGGGCCAGGAGCACCGAAGAAGGACCCGAGAAGAGGAGGATCTGGACTGCTCTGTGCAAAACCACTACACAGAGCATGTAATTATAACATGTTTGTTATTTTTAAAGAAAAACAACTGAGACTTTAGTATCGCTTTAAAGTGATACAAAAGGAATTGTTTTTTAAATAACAAACATTTTATACTTACCTGCTCTGTGCAATGGTTTTAAAAGAGCAGCCCAGATCTTCCTCTTGTCTGGTTCCCCACCACCATTGCCATAGAATGCATGAAGGTAAACAAAACTTTTAGCCTTTAGAACCACTTTAACTCCAGAGCCAACATCAGAGCAAAGTAAAGTGGAGCTTCACACTCCCAATCAACATTGATTATTATTATTTTCATGCTGCTAGCATTAGTAAATAGAAAGGAAAGTATATCATATTTACTTTTAATGTTTTTTTTTAACATTTCTTCAGTTACTTCCTGGTGTCTTGGCTAGGCAAATGATGTCATACAGTCTGCAGGAGGGGAGGAGAGGAAGAGGGATTTTCTCAGCTAAGTACACTCTCCTGCATGCATGCTTGAGCTAAGGGCAGATGAATTCCAGGAAGTAAATGCTACATGAATGATTTGCCCGTACTCAAGATGGCCATGGATAGAAATGCTAGGGGGTGTTTTTCAAAATGATTTCTCAGCAAAATAAAGTATAGAGACATGGATGGATGGGGGAGAATATCAAAAACTAATCAAATAAGTGTTTATGGTTTGTGGTTAGGGATGGGCTGAACACCCCCCAGTTCGGTTCACACCAGAACATGCGAACAGGCAAAAAGTTTGAGCGAACATGCGAACCCTATTAAAGTCTATGGGACACGAATATGAAAAATCAAAAGTGCTCATTTTAAAGGCTTATATGCAAATTATTGCCATAAAACGTGTATGGGGACCTGGGTACTGCCCCAGGGAACATATATCAATGCAAAAAAAGTTTTTAAAATGACCGTCTTTTCAGGAGCAGTGATTTTTTTTTATTATTATTTATTTTATTTTAATGTAGCTCATTTCAGTATTCAAAAAGTATAAAACAAACTGCACAGCACAGTTTTCATCTTAACAATACATTTACCCCCCCCCCACCTCTCACCTCCATAAATTCTCTTTATTTTCATCTGCGACTTGTTCCCCCTAATCTCTACAGGTTATCACCTCGACAAACTTCCATGTCTTCTTAAACTCCTTCCAACATTCTCACTTGTCCATCAACACCTCTTTTTCTTCCTTCCCACTAAATGTCAGACCTTCCATATTATACGTTCCTTCTATGGCATTAACCCAATCCCGAATTTTTGGGCTTCCTTTGTCCTGCCATTTTTTTGCTATAAGGCTTTTCGCCGCATTCAACAGGTGGGGGATTATTGATTCTCTATATTGTTTCACTGAGCCCTCTATTCCATGGAACAGACATATCCACGGTTCTTCAGGTACGACTTTTCTAGTAACTTCCGTTATTAGTTGTAAAGTCTCTTTCCAATATTTTTTTTAAATTATTTTGGGACAGTTCCACCACAGGTGGGGCATCGTTACAACTGCCTTACAGCCTCGCCAGCACTCCTGAGATTTCTCAGGTTAATATTTACTTAATTTATCTGGAGTTGCAAACCACCTTGTCAGGCACTTATAGTTCATTTCAGCCGTCCTAATGTCTATGGCAGAACTATGTGTTAGTTTCAAAATCTTCCTAATCTTGTGTTTATATTCAATTGACCCCAATTTTTGCATTTGCAACTGTACAAAGCCACTCAAGCGGCAGTAATTCGTCTCCTGTTCATATTGGTTGAGGCAAATTCTCTACAAAGTGCTTCAACTGGAGGTAGCGGCATTCGTTTATCACCACTAAGTCCGTGTTTTGTTGTAACTCTTGAAAAAGTGCTTATTTTCCCTTTATTAATTATATCTATTAATTGTGCATTGTCTCTTTTTATCCAATTCCCACCTATTATCTTTCTCCCTATTGTAAAATAATCATTATCTTTCAAAAAAAATGAAGGGTGAATTATATTTCCATTCACTTTGTTTATGGGCCAAATCCCATATTTTAAGTGCATTTCGTGTCATCTCGTGCGTAATTTCTCCCAATGCTCTGTGTTGTGGGGGGTTCCACATTATATTACTTAATTGTGCTCCACACATATTATTCTCTATTTTAACCCATCGTTTTTGACTTTTCCCCCTTGCCCACTCCACCACTCGTGATAACACCACTGCGTGACAATATTTTTTAACATCGGGGACCGCTAGGCCTCCTTGTTTTTTCCCATGTCTCAATATGGCAAATGAGATTCTAGGTGTTTTATTTTGCCAGATAAATTTCATCTTTATAGTTTTTAATACCTTAAGATAATGATGCGGTAATGCTATGGGCAGCATTTGGAACTTATATGTTATCTTCGGTAGTAATACCATCTTAACCGTGCTGATTCACCCTATCCAGGAGAGGGGTCTTGTTGATATTTTTTAATTTCATTTTTTATTTCATCTAGTAAAGGGATATAATTTAGTCTATATATTTTCTTCAAAGATGTCGCCAACTTTACTCCTAGATATTTTAATCCCCCCTACCTCCATGGAAATTGGAATTCCTTTTGCAAGCTCTGTTTACTTATGTTTATATTTAGAATCTCGGATTTATTGAGGTTTATTTTAAAATTTTGATAATTCTCCATATTGTTTTAGTATTTTTAATAAGTTTGGCATTGTTATCCTAGTATTTGTTTATGTAGAACAACACATCGTCGGCAAATGTTTCCAATTTGTGTTCTTCATCTCCTATCTTAATACCGCCGATATCTGGGTTACACCAGATCGTTGCAAGAAGAGGTTCCAGGGACAATACGAAAAGTAAGGGAGAAAGGGGGCACCCCTGTCTTGTCCCATTTTTGATTTTGAAGGAGGGGGACGGCTCCCCATTAATTTTTATGGCTGTCGGTCGGTTGTTTCTATAATACTTTGATCCACTGGATCATTCTTGGGCCTAGTCCCATAGATTCCAATTTTTTTATAATGAATTCCCAGTCTACCCTGTCAAAAGCTTTTTCAGCATCTATCAACAGGAATAGACCTGGAATAGACCTGGGGACCCACCGTTTTTAATTTTCTGGAGGAGGAGCAACGTTCTCACTCAATTGTCTCTCTCCTCCCTCCCTGGGATAAACCCGACCTGGTCAGGGTGTACTAGATCTTTCATCAGGTCTTTCATCCTTGTTGCTAAAACTTTTGTATATAATTTCGTATCAGCATTTAGCAGGGATATTAGCCTATAGTTTGAACAGAGTGTTTCATCTTTCCCCTCCTTCAAGATGACAGTTATTGAGGCCGACAAGGCCTCTCTACTCATTTCATATTCATAAAACTAAGATCTCTTTGTACTTTTTTAGGTAAAGAGTGGTAAACCATTGGGGTCCAGTGCTTTTACCCAGGGCAGAATCTTGTAGTGCTTTATTGATTTCCTCCTCTGTTATAGGTTTTTCTAGCATGACCCTGTTACTTTCGGGTTTTTGGGATAGCCCGGCTCTTTCTAGGAACTCTTTTGTTTTTTCTGTTTTGTCTTTATCCTGTTGCCCCTTGTGGTTTACTGAATACAGTGCCCCCTAGTAACTCTTGAACACTTTCACTATCTCCTTTGTTTTGTAAACCATTTCCCCATGTTTATTTTAAATTTTTTCTATATAGTTTATTGATTTTTTCTTTTTTAACATCCTGGCTAGATGTTTACTCGCTTTATTTCCCCATTGGTATCTTTCTTTCAAAGTCTATTAAATGTCCTTTTTGTTTCTTGTGCCATGAGGTCCTTTAATTCATCTCTCTTTATTACTAATGAGTGGAATATCTCCTGATGTTGTCCTTTATGTTGTTTATGTACTTGTTCTAATCTATATGTTTCATCTATTCATAGTTTCATATTTTTTCCCACCCCATAGCAATAAGGATACCCCTAATGTAGGCTTTATGGGCCTCCCATAGGGTAGCAAATGATATTTATTTTATATAATTAGTTAGGAAGTAGTGTTCTATCTACTTTTTGACTATTTCTGCATCTTTCTTATACTGTATTAATGTTTCATTTAGTCGCCAAGTATAAGATGGTCTTTGTATTTCTCTCTCATTTTCATAGTCACTGGGGAGTGGTCAGATAGCGTAGATATTCCTATATTTGTTTCAGTTACCAACTCCAAAGCTTTGTGGTCTACCATTATATAATCAATTTAGTGTATGTCCCGTGTACAGGGGAGAAAAATGTGTAGTCTCGTATTTTAGGGTGCATGATCCTCCATACATTTAACATTTGGTATTGGTGCATTTTCTGTTTAATCAATTTTAACGCCAAGTTTTCAGTCCCCTGCACGCGGGATGTACTATCCAATCCAGATTCCATGCAAAATCTCCAGTCATTATCATGTTACCTTTCCTAAAATCCATTAGCTTCCCCATAACCTCTTTCAGATATTTTATTGGGTTCCTATTGGGGGCGTAGATGTCTGCCAGTGTGCATTCCATTTCACCCAAGCTGCCCCTCAAAAAGAGATATCTACCTTCAGGGTCAGTCATCCTTTCCTCCAATTTGAACCGCACCCCAGCGGCGAATCCAATTGCCACCCCTTTGTTGTCGAGTTGGCATAATGTCAGAAATTTAATTATTGTCATCTACTGGGGTTAACCATTCTTACTTGAAAGGTACCTCTTCCCCCCCCTCCCTCCCCCCTCCCAGCACCCACTTCCCTCTTTGGCCCCCTTCTGGCCTTTGAACCATAGATGGATTAGTGAGAGGGTTTTCACTGCACTCGTGTGCATTCAAGCCAGGTGTGAAAAGAATGGTTATCTCCAAGAGTAAAGAGCCCCAGGTGCTGGCTAATGCTGAATCATGCTGAAGGTAGATGAGAAAATCCAGGCAGCCACACACTGGGAAGATATTATCCAAAAATCTTTATTGTAAAATCAGAATCATACAGGATATCGTGGCAAAAAAGTACAGGCAATCAGCTATGCTAAGTGCTTACTCATAGCTAATAATAATGAGAATGAGACCACATATATACTATCTGTTGTGAATCATGTGACTGTGCAATAATGCCCAGGTCCACACCAACTGTGATCCGGCTGAAATGATACTGTGATACTGAAATACAAGGTTCCTCTAAAATTGTGATATATATGTGTAAGCAACGGAATAATAAAGAATAAGGAAAAACAAAAATTTAAAAATGAAGTGAATTAAATGTGATGAGATTAATAAAATTGTTATAAATATTGAAGAATTAACTACGTGAAACAGAAGTGAAATTCCCATATAAACAGAGGATATCATCTTGTGTGTAGGATTGGGTCAATGTGAAGTAAATTTGTAATAAAAAAGAAAAAGAAAAAAAAAAGTGAAATGATTGGTGAGTATATAAACGTGTCGTAATGTTACCAAAGATACACGGGAATTTTCATGCTCCCCTGCTCTGTTGTCTCCGCACGCAAACTCCTGTATCGGAGAAGGTCTGGCGTCTCTCACGGTATTGGATCTCGGACCCCACTATAGACTTTGAAACGGGTAAACATATTTCTGATTTTTGGCAGCTAAAATGATTGCACGGCCTCGTCTGGGGGCGTCTGGGATGCATTCAAGGCGTACATACGGGGATGCTACCAGAGTTCCATCTCGAGAACGCGGCGGGACGCAGCTATAACTATAGAGGAGGCTGAATCTAAAGCTAGCTCCCTAGAGTCCCAATATGTTCTTACCAAAAACCCGATTACCTGTTTGGACATGCAGGCTGCCTACCGGGAAGTGGTTTTGCTGAGGGTTGCTAAGGCCAAAAAACATCAGCTGACGCAGACCCAGCGGATTTTTGAGCAGGGAGAAAAGACCGGCAGGCTCCTAGCTTGACTGGCTAGGGAACAACAACAGGTCACTAGTATAGCCCGCATCAAAGATGAGTGGGGGCGGTGGTAACAGATCCCCAGGCTATTAATGCCCACTTTGCCTCATACTACCAACTTTTATACGCCTCTAGGGCGACATACACTCCAGATGAACTAAGTTCCTACTTGGACCAAATTACCTTCCCAAAACTCTCAGATGCTGACAGAGACAGAATGGACAGTCCAATTACACTTAAGGAGATTCAGCAGGCATTGGGGGCGCTGCAGGCGGGGAAACTCCCGGTACTGATGGGCTACCAACTGAATTTTATCGACAGTACGGCGAACAACTGTTACCCAAGCTGCACAACATGATTTTCTGGGCCCTGAGGGACGGAGATCTTCCGGCCTCTATGGCCGAGGCTATCATTGTGGTAATTCCCAAACCAGATAAGGACCCGGAACTGTGCACATCCTACCGGTCCATATCCTTGCTTAATGTTGACATTAAGATACTTGCTAAGGTCCTAGCCGGTAGGATGAATGAGGTTATTCTTACTCTGGTACACGAGGACCAATCGGGGTTTATGCCTGGTAAGGGGACTGACATTAATCTCAGGAGGCTGTTTGCGGTTATGGCCTTGGTGGGTTCTCTCACTCCATCGGATGCAGTTACCTCCCTTGACGCCGAAAAGGCGTTCGATTCGGTGGAGTGGGATTACCTGTGGGAGGTGCTACGCAGATTTGGCTTTGGGCCCAACTTCGTCTCATGGATTCAGTCCCTGTACAGGTCTCCAAAGGCAAGAGTGAGAACTGGGTCCACCCTATCATCACCATTTCAGCTCCGCAGAGGCATGAGACAGGGTTGCCCCTTTTTCCGGCCCCCTTTGTGCTGGCCATTGAGCCGATGGCGATTCTTCTACGCTCCTCTGGGAGAGTGGAGGGTATCCCAATAGGCCCGATACAAGAAAAAATCTCCCTGTACGCCGACGACAACCTCCTATACTTGAGAAACGACAGCGACTCCCTGGGTAAAGCACTTTCCATAATAGACACATTCAGCAGATTCTCAGGAATTTGTATCAACTGGGGAAAATCTGTTTTGTTTCCTTTATCCCCCACAGACGTGAATATACTGACCAACACACCATTGAAGATAGTCTCCCAGTTTAAATACCTAGGGATCAACATCCAACAAGACTTGTCACAGTATATTCCCCTCAATCTCACACCGGTGATCTCATATCTGTCAAGACGATGCAAAGAATGGAAAACGTTACCTCTTACACTATTTGATCAAAATGACGATCCTCCCAAAATTTCTCTACCTTTTTAGACAAACCCCAGTCCCAATAACATTGGCCTTTTTCAAAAAATTAGATAGCATCGTCATGGCATTTCTCTGGCAGGGTGGTACCCCGAGAATAGCAAAGACGACCTTGCAGCTTCCACTGTCGCTGGGGGGCTTAGCCCTGCCGTGCTTCATTAAATACTATTGGGCCGCGGTCCTGGTTACGGTTTACTGGTGGCTCTCTGAGGAACCGGCTAATCCGGCGGCCATCCTTGAGGCGGCTCTCTTGGGCTCATACACTGAGCTGAAGAACCTGATACACCGGGGTCCGCGGTCCAACCCTCGCATCAAAGTTCCTATGGCTACTACTCTGAGAGTGTGGGATGCTGTATGCTCAAGGGTGAAGAAGCCCGACACATGGTCCCCGCATACCCCGCATGCCCCATTTCAACACTATCCCTGATCCAGTGATTTGGGCATGGTATGAAATCAAACCCTTAGGTGACATTGTGACCGATGGGAAGCTGATCAGCTTCAATGACCTTAAGAGACATAGGAACTTGCCCAACTGCATGTTCTTTAGATACTTTCAATTACGTCATGCTTACCAAGCCCAATTTCCGCGAGTTATTAGCATGGAAATGCACACAGTTGAGGTCTCCCTGAGAGCCCCTGGAGCGGGCAGCGTTCTCTCCACCCTGTACTCTATTCTGGAGGGCCTGGACACATCTAGGGTGTCTCAGCTGTTTTTGGTATGGCAAAGGAACATTCCAGAGATGGCTGACGATGACTGGGAGGAGGCCATTCAACAGTTTATCCCACTGATGGTCTCGGCCAGGAATCGTTTGGTGCAGTGAAATTCCTACACCGGGTTTACTACTCTCCAGAAAGGTTCGTTAGAATATACCCTGGTAGAGAGTTGTCAAGCTATAGATGTAAAACTGAGACTGGATCCTTTTTCCATGTGGTGTGGACGCGCCTGCAGATTAAGTCCTTCTGGGTGGGGGTAGTGGGGGTCATAAACTCAGTGGGTAAATTGAACGTCCCCTGTGAGCCGCTTGGGATATGCGACACGCTAGAAGCCCCTCAATCCAAAAAGCTTTTTGTATTCTACGCGGCCTTCTACGCAAGGAAAGTGATCGCACTATACTGGAATAAGCCTATTCCACCATTGATACAACAATGGCAGACCCTGATAGACTCAGCGCTCCCCTTATAAAAGCTGACTTATATGGGACGTAACTGCCCCAAAAAGTTCGATAAAATTTGGGCAGGGTGGGTGAGTGAGCGGAGACTTCCCCTGGATTAGGACTCGGACAGCAACACGTAGCCGGACGGATATGGGAAGTGATGGGCTCTTGGTATGGGTGGGTTGGGTTGCACCCTTAGTGGACACTAATGGTATCCTTCTGATTACTCTCCCCCTCTTGCCTGACCCCATCCCTCGTTTGATTCTTCCTCTGTCCATTTTGCTTCAACATTAACTACCCTTCTACCACCTGTTTAATATGCTGATGGGTTTATATAGATGTATCCCTGTGTATGGTCTTCAACCATTGTCTTCTGCTTAAAATGTATCTTACTGACTTAAAATGTAATGTAACACTTCCAAATCTTTAATGTTTGAATACTAAGATTGTACCACTGCATACCTTTGTTCATGTTGAAACTTGAATAAACTTTTTCTCTGTTAAAAAAAAAAAAAAAAGATACACGGGAATTATAAACAGTGTATCAATGAATTGTGAAGTGTGTATGTATAAATAAAACACTATATAAAAGTGTATATAAATATGTGTGACACCAACATATATTTTATGATTTGTGAATAAAAACCATAATTATGCAGAAAAGGAAAGAAGGATATAAACCTGTGTGCTCTTCCCGTTTCTTAAAATGAAAAAGGAAAAATAGGGGAAGGAAAGGGGAAGGAACCTTCACTAACTACATGTATAAGCATACCCATACTTAATAAAATCTTGAATGCAATGGATGTGAATAAATATAAGACCACTTTTGTACAAAACAGCTCTACATTCAACTGTATATACGTATAAATTAATCCACAGACAAAAAGATGGAGTATTTAAATACACAAAAAGTATACATGTGCATATATACACATATATATATATATATATATATATATATATATATATATATATATACACACACATGCACATATATATATATATAGACACAGCGATATGTAAAGATTTTAAGAAAATGAAACTGGGCAAAACATTGAATATAAAAAGTGGGTAGAAACAGAAACAGAAACCGAACGGGGTGGCTGCCCATTAATCATAATAATAGGAAACATCCCATTCAGAGTTCAAGCCTAAAGGGATTCTAGTGTTCAAAGAAAAAATCCAAAAAACCTAACGTTTACATAGCAGATGGAATCTGTCCCCCCCTCTAACAATTTTCTCAACACCCTGGATAAGAAGGTTGGATACATCTTTTTGGTGTACGTAAATCCAGTGTTTGGCCACATTTGTTAACTTGTCTTTCTCTATATCGTACAAGTGGTCATGTAGTCGGTCCTTTAGATGTCGTGTTGTGCGGCCAACATACTGGATTTGACATTTGTCACAAGTAATGACGTACACCAAAAATTGAGTGTTACAATTAATGAAGGAGGAGACGTTGAATGTTCTACCATTGGTACATGAATATGTATTTTTACCCATCTTAATGTGACAACAGTAATTACAACCCCTCCTCCCACATTTGAAGTTCCCTGTTAGACTCAGCCAGCTAGATTTGTGTTGTCTGCTCGAAAATAGGCTAGGTGAAAGGGAATTTCCTAAGGTGGGTGCTCTGCGTGAAACCACCTTGATGCCTTTGGAAAGAACTTTGCTGTAGACCGGGTCATTGAAAAGAATAGGGATATACCTATTTATGATATTTTTTATCTTATTGAACTCCGAACTGAACGGTGTGGAAAAAACTGGGATGCTCATTGAAATATTGCTAAGAGGACCCTTGGATATATGTTGATTCTTTTTGTGTGATTTCTCCTTTAAAAGTAGGTGTCTAGGAATGCTATTAACAGTGTTTAATGCTTTTGTGATTAAAGACTCTGGATACCCGCAATCTTTAAAGCGCTGTATCATGTCATTAGCTTCTGTGTGAAAGTTTTCAGGTGTGCTACACAGGTGTTTTAACCTGAGGAATTGTCCATACGGTACCCCTCTGATAGTGTGTCTGGGGTGTGCAGAGTCTGCTCTTAATACAGTATTCCCCACAGTGGGTTTTCTAAATAGGCTGGTGTGGACCACTTCCCCTGTTCCTGTTAGCCTTACATCGAGAAATACTATACTGTTAATGTCTAAAACACCTGTGAATCTTAAATTAAGATCGTTGTCATTAAAATAAGAGAGCCAAACGTTGATGTTGGCATTCTCATCGGATGTAATGAATAGGAGATCGTCAATGAATTGACAAAAGAATACTGTATCTAAGCGGCGGGGGCTATCGCATCCAAAGATGTGAGACCTCTCCCACCAACCCATAAATAGGTTGGCTAGTGAGGGTGAAAATTTGGCCCCCATAGAGGCCCCGCATCTTTGGAGGTAATAGCCCCCGTCAGACATAAAATAGTTATGGGTCAAGAGATATTCAAGAGCTTGTAAAATGAAATCTTGGAGTACTAACGAAAATTTACCAGATTTTTTCAGAAAACAAGCAACTGCTTGGAGACCCAAGTGATGTGGGATGCTAGAATACAAACTGGTAACATCGCAAGTAATCCACCTGTAGTTATTCTTCCACTTAAAGCCTTGGAGTTTACCCAGCAATTGCTTGGTGTCTCTTAGATAGCCCGGTAAATCTACAGTTAGAAGCTGCAATTGAGAATCTACCCATTCACCTAATTTTTCGTTTAATGAGCCTATGCCAGCAACAATCGGTCGGCCCATAAGGGGATTGAGTCCCTTATCGACCTTAGGTAAATGATGAAATATTGGCATGATAGGGTATTCAGGGATGAATAACTCTTTGTCTCTGGAGGAAAAAAGGCCAACTTGTACTTCTCTATCAAGGAGAGCGGACAATTTGGTCTTAAAGGATGAGGTGGGGTTACATGGAAGTATTTGGTACGTGTGTGTGTCAGATAATTGGCGTAAAGCTTCCTGTTTGTATGTTTCCATTTCTAACACCACCACAGTGCTGCCTTTGTCAGCATTCTTAATAACAATACTGTCATCTGTTATCAATGTTTTAAGTGCTGATCATTCATCTGGAGTTAAATTATCCAACATATGTTTTTTGTGACAGTTGTGAGCTAGGCGAGTCAATTCACCCTCCACCATTTTTTGGAACAAATCTAAGTCCTTTCCCCTGAATGCCACTGGGTAAAAGTCAGATCTGGATTTAGGTAACAATTTGTTATGCATATCAGTGGGATCCATAGGGGAAGGGTCTGATTCTGCAGCTAAATCGATCAAATCGTTAAGTACACAAACTTCGGTGAACATTATAGGTGAAGGTGGTGACTCACTTGTGTCGTAAGTGTCTAAGGGCACCTCTTCTTCCTCCATAGATGAAAAGTAATTTTTTCTAAGGGTTAAAATACGAGAAAATTTGTTGACATCTAGAATAGTTCCAAACAAATCAAAGTGTCTATTAGGGCAAAAATTTAAACCCTTTTCCAAGAGTCTGATTTCTTCTTCTTTAAGTGGTCTCTTGGAAATGTTCATAACACTGTAAATCACTTCTTTGTTTTGCCTCGTAGACTGTAATGGGTGTTGTTTGGAGTTTTGATGTTTCCTGCCGCCTCTCCTGGTTTTGTTGTGGGGGGTTTCTTCTTTTAGGAGTGACAGGACCTGTGAGGGTTTCCAGCATGACTTTGTCCACCTGCTCTAACTGGTTCCATGGACTCTACAGAATGATCAAAGGAGGAATCTGATGTGATGTGAGCAGAGGTATCGTTGGCAGGTATGCTCTCTTGATCGGAGAAACTGACTTGCTTGCCTCGGTTTCTCCGTGAACGGTTGGGGGTAAACTGTGGTCTTTTCCATACATAAACTTTGTTGCTTTCATATTCATTTTTGTCTCTGGCCATTTTGCCTTTTTTGCTGTCAATGACAGATTTTTCCATTTTGTCCAATCTCCTGTTTAAACGACCATCTAGATCTGAAAACCCAGGATAGGTTTGTAAAGTGGTGAGATCTTTTTGGATCAGGGACATATCTGTTTGCAACACTTCCACTTCTTTCTTCTTGGAAGAGATGAGAGTGTTCATCAATTTAAATGAACACGTATCCAAAGTATCAGTCCATTCTTTTTTAAGATGATCGTCAAAAAGCTCAGAGGTGGGGAATTTCTTAATTCTTAACCCCCGTGGAATGTGTGCCAAAATTAAATATTCAGATAAGAAGTGGATGTCCCAGTAAGCTCTGAAATCATAAAATATATGTTGGTGTCACACATATTTATATACACTTTTATATAGTTTTTTATTTATACACACACACTTCACAATTCATTGATACACTGTTTATAATTCCTGTGTATCTTTGGTAGCATTATGACACGTTTATATACTCACCAATCATTTCACATCTTTTTTTTTTTTCTTTTTCTTCTTTTTTATTACAAATTTACTTCACATTGACCCAATCCTACACACAAGATGATATCCTCTGTTTATACGGGAATTTCACTTCTGTTTCACGTAGTTAATTCTTCATTATTTATAACAATTTTATTAATCTCATCACATTTAATTCACTTCATTTTTAAATTTTTGTTTTTCCTTATTCTTTATTATTTCATGGCTTACACATATATATCACAATTTTAGAGGAACCTTGCATTTCAGTATCTCTTATTCATGAACAGGTGTATATACCAGAGCCAGATCACAGCTGGTGTGGACCTGGGCATTATTGCACAGTCACATGATTCACAACAGATAGTATATGGGGTCTTATTCTCATTATTATTAGCTATGAGTAAGCACTTAGCATAAGTGCGAAACGCGTTAGCTAATTGTCTGTACTTTTTTGCCATGATATTCTGTATGATTCTGATTTTACAATAAATTTTTTTGGATAATATCTTCCCAGTGTGCGGCTGTCCGGATTTTCTCATCTACCTTCAGCATGATTCAGCATTAGCCAGCACCTGGGGCTCTTTACTCTTGGGGATAACCATTCTCTTCACACCTGGCTTGAATCCACACCAGTGCGGTGAAAACTCTCTCACTACATTCGGATCCCGGACTATTGCTACATTCATCACCAGCACTGAGATTCTCTTTCAAGATAGTTGATTACATACAACTACTTATTTATTTATTCTCCCAATATACTTTAAAGAGCTTATTCCATTTCACATCTATATGGATCATACGGTCACATCGACATCCATGGCAGAAATCATGTACAGCGGAACTCTCACAGCACCGTCCAATAATCCACTGAGACAACCAGCACAGACACATTCATCCCAACTTTCGGATGATGATGGAGTACTATTGATATGTCTCTTCAGGAAACTAGAGCAACTGATGGCCAGGGAGATCAGAGCTTACTGGGACATCCACTTCTTATCTGAATATTTAATTTTGGCACACATTCCACGGGGGTTAAGAATTAAGAAGTTCCCCACCTCTGAGCTTTTTGACGATCATCTTAAAAAAGAATGGACTGATACTTTGGATACGTGTTCATTTAAATTGATGAACATCCTCATCTCTTCCAAGAAGAAAGAAATGGAAGTGTTGCAAACAGATATGTCCCTAATCCAAAAAGATCTCACCACTTTACAAACCTATCCTGGGTTTTCAGATCTAGATGGTCGTTTAAACAGGAGATTGGACAAAATGGAAAAATCTGTCATTGACAGCAAAAAAGGCAAAATGGCCAGAGACAAAAATGAATATGAAAGCAACAAAGTTTATGTATGGAAAAGACCGCAGTTTACCCCCAACCGTTCAGGGAGAAACCGAGGCAAGCAAATCAGTTTCTCAGATTAAGAGAGCATACCTGCCAACGATACCTCTGCTCACATCACATCAGATTCCTCCTTTGATCGTTCCGTAGAGTCCATGGAACCAGTTAGAGCAGGCGGACAAAGTCATGCTGGAAACCCTTACAGGTCCGGTCACTCCAAAAAGAAGAAACCCCCCACAAAAAAACCAGGAGAGGCGGCAGGAAACATCAAAACTCCAAACAACACCCACTACAGTCTACGAGGCAAAACAAAGAAGTGATTTACAGCGTTATGAACATTTCCAAGAGACTACTTAAAGAAGAAGAAATCAGACTCTTGGAAAAGGGTTTAAATTTTTGCCCTAATAGACACTTTGATTTGTTTGAAACTATTCTAGATGTCAACAAATTTTCTCGTATTTTAACCCTTGGAAAACATTACTTTTCATCTATGCAGGAAGAAGAGGTCCCCTTAGACACTTGCGACACAGGTGAGTCACCCCCTTCACCTATAATGTTCACCGGAGTTTGTGCACTTAACAATTTGATCGATTTAGCTGCAGAATCAGACCTTTCCCTTATGGATCCCACTGATATGCATAACAAATTGTTACCTAAATCGAGATCTGACTTTTACCCAGTGGCATTCAGGGGAAAGGACTTAGATTTGTTCCAAAAAATGGTGGAGGGTGAATTGACTAGCTCACAACTGTCACAAAAAAGCCTATGTTGGATAATTTAACTCCAGATGAACGATCAGCACTTAAAACATTGATAACAGATGACAGTATTGTTATTAAGAACGCTGACAAAGGCAGCACTGTGGTGGTGTTAGACACGGAAACATACAAACAGGAAGCTTTAAGCCAATTATCTGACACACACACGTACCAAATACTTCCATGTAACCCCACCTCATCCTTTAAGACCAAATTGTCCGCTCTCCTTGATAGAGCAGTACAAGATGGCTTTTTTTCCTCCAGAGACAAAGAGTTATTCATCCCTGAACACCCTATCATGCCAATATTTCATCATTTACCTAAGGTCCACAAGGGACTCAATCGACCCATTGTTGCTGGCATAGGCTCATTAAACAAAAAATTAGGTGAATGGGATTCTCAATTGCAGCCTCTAACTGTAGATTTACCGGGCTATCTAAGAGACACCAAGCAATTGCTGGGTAAACTCCAAGGCTTTAAGTGGAAGAATAACTACAGGTGGATTACTTGCGATGTTACCAGTTTGTATTCTAGCATCCCACATCACTTGGGTCTCCAAGCACTTGCTTGGTTTCTGAAAAAGTCTGGTAAATTTTGGTTAGTACTTCAAGATTTCATTTTACAAGCTCTTGAATATCTCTTGACCCATAACTATTTTATGTTTGACGGAGCTATTACCTCCAAAGATGCGGGGCCTCTATGGGGGCCAAATTTTCACCCTCTCTAGCCAACCTATTTATGGGTTGGTGGGAGAGGTCTCACATCTTTGGATGCGATAGCCCCCGCCGCTTAGATACAGTATTTTTTTGTCGATTCATTGACGATCTCCTATTCATTACATCCGATGAGAATGCCGACATCAACATTTGGCTCTCTTATTTTAATGACAACGATCTTAATTTAAGATTCACAGGTGTTTTAGACATTAACAGTATAGTATTTCTCGATGTAAGGCTAACAGGAACAGGGGAAGTGGTCCACACCAGCCTGTTTAGAAAACCCACTGCGGGGAATACTGTATTAAGAGCAGACTCTGCACACCCCAGACACACTATTAGAGGGGTACCGTATTGACAATTCCTCAGGTTAAAATGCCTGTGTAGCACACCTGAAAACTTTCACACAGAAGCTAATGACATGATATAGCGCTTTAAAGATCGCGGGTATCCAGAGACTTTAATCACAAAAGCACTGTTAATACCATTCCTAGACACCTACTTTTAAAGGAGAAATTGCACAAAAAGAATAAACATATATCCAAGGGTCCTCTTAGCAATATTTCAATGAGCATCCCAGTTTTTTCCACACCGTTCAGTTCGGAGTTCAATAAGATAAAAAATATCATAAATAGGTATATCCCTATTCTTTTCAATGACCCGGTCTACAGCAAAGTTCTTTCCAAAGGCTTCAAGGTGGTTTCACACAGAGCACCCACCTTAGGAAATTCCCTTTCACCTAGCTTATTTTCGAGCAGACAACACAAATCTAACTGGCTGAGTCTAACAGGGAACTTCAAATGTGGGAGGAGGGGTTGTAAATTACTGTTGTCACATTAAGATGGGTAAAAATACATATTCATGTACCAATGGTAGAACATTCAACGTCTCCTCCTTCATTAATTGTAACACTCAATTTTTGGTGTACGTCATTACTTGTGACAAATGTCAAATCCAGTATGTTGGCCGCACAACACGACGTCTAAAGGACCGACTACATGACCACTTGTACGATATAGAGAAAAACAAGTTAACGAATGTGGCCAAACACAGGATTTTCATACACCAAAAAGATGTATCTAGCCTTCTTATCCAGGGTGTTGAGAAAATTGTTACACCCATTAGAGGGGGGTACAGATTCCATCTTCTATGTAAACGTGAGGTTTTCTGGATTTTTTCTTTGAACACTAGGATCCCTTTAGGCTTGAACTCTGAATGGGATGTTTCCTATTATTATGATTAATGGGCAGCCACCCCGTTCGGTTTCTGTTTCTGTTTCTACCCACTTTTTATATTCATTGTTTTGCCCAGTTTTGTTTTCTTAAAATCTTCACATATCGCTGTGTCTATGGACACAGTGATTTTTTCATTTGGTCTTTGCTGTCATTAGTCTCATACACACCCTGTATTGGATGCTGCTTTACTCCGGTCACATGCTGATATGGCTGCTCTCATATCAATATACTTGTATATAAAGATAGTCCAGATATTTGTTACAACTTAATACAGCCATAAATGGTTCTAAACGTTTTGGGGCTTTATGAAAGGTTTTTTATATTATGATCAATAGATGGTTATTTTATTCCATCTTTTCCCTTTTTTTGCCCCGATCTGACACCCATCCGTTGCCCTGCTTTGTCTTTTCAACATCCTTACAAATCGCTCTGTCTATGGACACAGCGATGCTTAGGCTTAGTTTCAATCACCACTGGTCTCTATATATACGGCTTTGAGTGTTTCAGGGTTTTATAGATATCATTAATTATTCTCCCTTTTTACATAGCATGACGAGTAACCCAAAGAGAGTTCCTCTTTTCACTCCATGAAGTTTGCCTTTAAGTTTGATTAGTAAAATCAATGAATACTTGTTTTATGGCACACCCATGGTTTGTTATTTTGACTTGGGACACATACGTTTCTCTGTATAATTTTTATAAAGCTTTTTGTACAGTCTGAGTCATCATAGAGTTTATTAACACACATCTAGCTCAGCATATACATTTTTTAGTACATCTGTTTTGTATCATTTACAGAAAGTTACTGTCCTAATAAGCACGGTTTATATATATATATATATATATATATATATATATATATATATATATGTGCATGTGTGTATATATATATATATATATGTGAATATATATACATGTATACTGTTTGTGTATTTAAATACTTTTTTAATTTTTGTCTGTGGATTAATTTATACGTATATACAGTTGAATGTAGAGCTGTTTTGCACAAAAGTGGTCTTATATTTATTCACATCCATTGCATTCAAGATTTTATTAAGTATGGTTATGCTTATACATGTAGTTAGTGAAAGTTCCTTCCCCTTTCCTTCCCCTATTCCCCCCCCCCCCCCCCCCCCCCCGCGGTTTCCTTATTCATCCTTTTCCCTCTATATACGCATAGAAAGACATATTATAATATTATAAATCCTTTTCACATTTTACCATGCATATTCAATTAATTCTTTCCATTAATACATGTATCTGCTTATTTTCCTCCCTTTTAGGAGAGAGGCTACACATCTACAGACCATGGGGATTCGAGACCATACACTTGTGTGGTCTATATGTGGATATACACACATACGTTTACACAAACATATAGGTTTTCATTTTAAGAAACGGGAAGAGCACACAGGTTTATATCCTTCTTTCCTTTTCTGCATAATTATGGTTTTTATTCACAAATCATAAAATATATGTTGGTGTCACACATATTTATATACACTTTTATATAGTGTTTTATTTATACACACACACTTCACAATTCATTGATACACTGTTTATAATTCCCGTGTATCTTTGGTAACATTATGACACGTTTATATGCTCACCAATCATTTCACATTTTGTTTTTTCTTTTTCTTTTTTATTACAAATTTACTTCACATTGACCCAATCCTACACACAAGATGATATCCTCTGTTTATACGGGAATTTCACTTCTGTTTCACGTAGTTAATTCTTCATTATTTATAACAATTTTTTTAATCTCATCACATTTAATTCACTTCATTTTTAAATTTTTGTTTTTCCTTATTCTTTATTATTCCGTTGCTTACACATATATATCACAATTTTAGAGGAACCTTGCATTTCAGTATCTGTTATTCATGAACAGGTGTATATACTTCCCAGAGCCGGATCACAGCTGGTGTGGATCTGGGCATTATTGCACAGTCACATGATTCACAACAGATAGTATATATGTGGTCTCATTCTCATTATTATTAGCTATGAGTAAGCACTTAGCATAAGTGCGAAACGCGTTAGCTGATTGCCTGTACTTTTTTGCCATGATATCCTGTATGATCCTGATTTTACAATAAATATTTTTGGATAATATCTTCCCAGTGTGCGGCTGTCCAGATTTTCTCATCTACCTTCAGCATAGATGGATTAGTATTTCATTTCCACCGCTGATTCTCCTATCTTCAGGTGTGACTCTGGCCCTGTCCCCTACTGGGGTGCACTAGTGACCCCAGAGTTGCCGATCTCAAACCCGTATTACTCCACCCCCTCCCCTCCCCCCATCTCCTGCCCCACTCCACCCCCACCTACCATAGGCACTTCCCTCCGACCATCTTGGGATTACTGGGACTTGTAAGTCCAATTTATTACAAAATTCCTGCAGGTCTTCCGGGGTCTCTAGTCTTGAGGATCTAACATCCTTCTGGCCTATCAGGCACGCTGGGAATCCCCAATTATACTTAATGTTCAATGCCCGCATTTGCTTTAGAAGTGGTTTAAGAAGTCGTCGCTTTGCAAGTGTTTCAGGTGCCAGGTCTGTGAAGATTTGAAGCTCGGCCCCTTCATACTTTATGGGAGGTCTTCCCCTCATTTTACCCCAAATTTCTGCTTTTTCTTCATACTTCTGGAATCTCACTATAATATCTCTAGGCCGATCCGCTGCTATATTTTTAGGTTTTCTAACCCGGTGGATTCTATCAATCGTAAGACACTCATCTTACCCCCCCTTTGTCCAGCAGGGGGTTAAATATTAAATTCATCATTTTCCTCAAATCTTCACCATTTTCCTCTGGTAGAGCACGAATTCTCAAGTTTTGTCTTCTAATTTGATTTTCTTGGTTTTCCAATTTATAGAGGATCCTCCTCTGATTTATTTGCGTTATTCTAACTTGGTCTTTTAATTTACTAAGATCCTGGGCTGATCATCTGTTCTCTCCTCCATCTCCTCTACTCGTGTCAACAACTGTCCAAAGTCTGCTCGTAACAAAGTCATTTCTCCTTTAATTGCATTTTCCAGTCTCAATAACATCTCTGCCATTTCCGATTTTGTTGGAATTTGGGCACCAGCACTCTGTTCGTCCATTTTGCTTGTCTCCAGTTCACTCTCTATGCTTATATCTTCTCTAGAGAGATCGGAGATCTCTCCTTTCTTTTTAACAAGGTCTTTTTTCTTATCTTGTTTCACCTGCTGTTGTTGTTTTCCAGGTCCTGGGCTCTTAGGGCTTGTCTCTTTTGTCAGATGTTGTTTGATCGTACTGGTATTAACTTTTTCTTTAGGGGTTTTGGGATCACTTCCCTTCGTAGTTCTGCCTTTCATATTGATTTTTTTATTTGTAATTTTGCGTTTCCCAAGATTTAATATCTTATTTCTTCCTTAGAGGAAACGTTGTGATGAATCAGGCTATAGCGATTCCCAAACCTCAATAGGCAGTTATCTTAACAGTTCAAAACAATATCTTATGAGTGTTCGATGCGCTTGCTTTTATATGCTGTATTCACATTTAGATGTGCATACCATATACCTGTAGTTCATTGGACATTTTACTAACGTTTTTGGGATGGAACACTTATTTTTTAATTAGCTTATTTTCACTCACCCCCCTCTTCCACCCCCGTCCCAATTTTTCAGTTTTGTGGTTATGCACTTTTTCTGGTACACGAATACCCCCAGGGGATTCCGGGCTCTCTTCTTTTTGCTCCAAATCCTGCTGTACAAATTGCGGGTACTTTAAACAAGCAGGTAAGTAGCTGCACCAAAGAAAGTCCAGTTCCAAATGTCCTGCTAAACAATTGTACAATCGACAAACTGCCTCACTCATAAACAAGCGTACTGGCAGATAAATAAATAAACCAACAGGACTGCAGGAAAACTGAGATAGCAAGCAAGTATTAGCAGGTTAGGGTATCGTCAAGCCAGCATGCAGGCTCTAGTCCATGTATATGTCCTAAAGCATGTAAAAGGAGGCAACTGGTCAAACTAGCAGGCAGGCTGGAAATTATACAGGCAAGCAGATATATAGGCAAACTGTTTTATGGGGCGGTAGGTGTCAGTATAGTCCCAGTTACAGACCATCCAATGCACAGATGTACAGACCAGGGGAGTGCTGGGGAGCAGGTATAAGCTGGTATATGCAGGTATATGCAGGTATATGCTGGTATATACAGGTATATGCTGGTATTTGCAAGCATATGCTGGTATATGCTGTAGCAAATTCTAGCACAGTTCAAGGGCTAGTTCAATTTCAATAGTACCTTGCTGCATCCACTGCGTCTGTTCCATCCTGCTATTTCCCCTGCTTCTGGCTCCAGACGAGTACTCAGCTGTCTGCCGCATCCTTCTTAGACCTAGGCGCTCCGGGAAGTCCTCAGTACGGCTGTTACACAGCTTCTTCTCACAGCCTCTTGCACAATCCGGACATCTATTTTTGGCTGACACTTAGCCAAGGTCATGTTCGAGTTGGTGGGAACCAGCGGGAGGTAACAGGAGGGCGGGTAGGAGGAGAAGCCACAGATCTTATTCCTCCAGTGTTCTACCATACCCCAGTGGTCCACCTGTCCCGCAGGTTAGTTAGAATGCTGGGTCTTCATTTATGGAGACACTGCTGCCTCTCACACAGCGGGTATACCTCGGCTTTCCCCGAATCGCCTCATGCATTCCCTTCGGCAACATGGTCAGGCCCCTCCCTCTGTGAGGAGCGTCACATCCTCACGTCCTCCAACCAACTTCTGAAGAGCAGTGATTTTAATAATGCTTAAAGTAAAACAATAAAAATGAAATATTCCTTTAAATATTGTGCCTGGGGATCCCCTTAGTCTGCCTGTAAAGTGGCTCATCTGTGTGATGTGTATAACAGTGCCACAGCAAAATGACATTTCTAAAGGAAAAAATGTCATTTAAATTTGCTTGCAACTGTAATGTATTGCTGGTGTTGTAAAAAAAAACCTTGACTCATGCAGTAGCTCGACCGCATCACTTCTGGTGCGGCTACATCACAAAACAGCTGATCGCGGGGCTCCACTGCGCATGCGCTATATAGCGCGCATGCACAGACGCTAATTTCAGTTGAGGAAAATTATAGACTCGAGCGGGCGGGCAGAGGCAGTGCGAGCTGCTTAATTACATCATCAGTAACACCGCCTCCAGCCCCACCCCTAACACGCCCCTAGCCTGCTCTGCTGAAGGGCCCCCTTGCAACTTAGCACTATGCATATCAATGGGACCGAGGTCGAGAGAAAATATAGAGCTGCACCACCTCCAGCCCCACCCCTAGCCTGCTCTACTGAAGGTGGGCGGGCGCCTTCTGTTCAGGAACGAAAACAGCAGCCTGACACTCGGAGCCCCCGCTTACACAAATCTGTCTGTGCGCAGCCCTGCAAAATACATATACGGGAGGTCAAGGAAATTTATACAGCAGTGTCTGTGACAGTGACGGCTGGTGCACAAAAATTTTGGGGGGCGCAAACAAACTGAAAAATACTGAAACCCCCCATCAATTGCAGCCTCACTGCGCCCATCATTTGTGCCCGTCAAATGCAGCCACTTGTGCCCATCATATGCAGCCACTTGCGCCCAGTATATGCAGCCACTTGTGCCTATCAAATGCAGCCATTTGTGCCCGTCAAATGCAGTCACTGTGCCTGTCATATGCAGCCACTGTGCTGTCATATGCAGCCACTTGTGCCCGTCAAATGCAGCCATTGTGCCCGTCATACGCAGCCATTTGTGCCCATCATATGCAGCCATTGTGCCTGTCAAATGCAGCCACTTGTACCCCATCATATGCAGCCACTTGTGCCCCATCATAAGCAGCCACTGTGCCCATCATATGCAGCCATTTGTGCCCATAAAATGCAGCCATTTGTGCCTGGTATATGCAGCCACTTGTGCCTGTCAAATGCAGCCACTTGTGCTCAGTATATGCAGCCACTTGTTCCCATCAAATTCAGCCATTTGTGTCCGTCAAATGCAGTCATTTGTGTCCGTCAAATGCAGCCACTTGTGCCCATCAAATGCAGCCACTTGTGCCCATCATATGCAGCCATTTGTGCCCATCATATGCAGGCATTTGTGCCCATCATATACAGTCATTTGTGCCCGTCAAATGCAGCCATTTGTGCCTGTCAAATGCAGCCATTTGTGTCCGTCAAATGCAGCCACTTGTGCCCATCAAATGCAGCCACTTGCACCCAGTATATGCAGCCACCTGTGCCTATCAAATGCAGCCAGGTGCATCCCCCGGCTCGGCTGTCACTTCACTAATCCCCCCTGTGTGCAGGTCTGGCAGCACGTATCTCCGTGTCTCCTCTTCCGCCAAAGTGTTAGGCATCCAATAGGATCGCCTAATGCTTTGGCCAATCAGGAGACAAGTCTCATAGACCTGCCTGCTGATTGGCAGGGAGGAACTTTAGTGTGAAAATAGCAAAATTTCATTTGCTATGCTACACAACAGGGTGGGATCAGGACGCAGTGCTCTGCGCCCCGAACCCACCCTATTTTGAACCCTATTAGAGCCTCTGGCTCCAATCACGTGCTTCAAAATACACCCCCGCCATAGTAATTCATGTGTTCAGCTTCCTGAAAGGGGCCAGGCACATGAATAGGGAGGGTGGCAGAGGTGACGAGGGACGGCGCCTGTGTGCCCACAATGCACAGCTGCCACTGGTCTTTGATCTCTGTCAAGTGCTGGAGGCTGGATCGCCTCTGCTGCTTTTCCTCCAATAAGGGGCCAAAGGAGCTGAGTGCGAGTTTACCTGTAGCCCTTACACTGGAGACTTGTACACCATCATCATGGCGTCCCAGGACAGTGGGTACCGTGTCCCCCGAGGGCAGAGCGCCTGTGTGACCCGCTTTGGGGTCACTGGTTGCTTAGGGAGAAGGAGAGGGCCCCTGGGTGGACATGGGAGAAGGAAATTGCTCCTGGGTGGACGTGGGTGAAGGAGAGGGCTCCTGGGTGGACATGGGAGAAGGAGAGGGCTCCTGGGTGGACGTGGGAGAAGGAGAGAGCCCCTGGGTGGCTGGGGGAGAAGGAGAGAGCCCCTTGGTGGCCATTGGAGAAGGAGAGAGCCCCTGGGCAGCTGGAGAAGGAGAGGGCCCCTGGGTGGCTGGTGGAGAAGGAGGGAGCACCTGGGTGTTTGAAGGAGGAGAGGACCCCTGGGTGGTCATTTGGTGAAGAAGAGGGCCCCTGGGTGGCCGGGGGAGAAGGAGAGGGCACCTGAGTGGTTGGCAGAGAAGGATTGGGCCCCTGGCTGTTTGAAGGAGAAGGAGATGGCCCCAGGGTTGGCCAAAATTGGAAGAGCTGGTCCTTGGGTGGTTGAAGGAGGAGGAGGAGAGGGTGCCACCCTTCTCGCCTGAGGACAGGGACACCCTTCCTTCTCTCTCCAGAGGACGGAGACCACCCTTCTCTCCCCGGAGGCCAGGACCACCCTTCTCTCCCCGGAGGCTGGGACACCCCTTCTCTCCCCCGTAGGACAGGGACACCATTCTGTCCACCTGGAGGACGGAGATACCCTTCTCCCCTAGGGACAGGAACACTATCTGCCCTAGGGATGGGGAACCCATCTTGCCTACAGACAGGAACCCCATCTCCCTTGGCAATGGGCACTCCATCTCACCTAGGGACCCCATCCTCCCTGGGGATCAGGACCCCACCACCCCTAAGAACAGGAGTCTGATCACCCTGAGTGTGCCAACCTCACCACCCTGCCTGCCATGTGTATTGTGTGAGGGTCCTCCTGTGACAGCTCTTATCAGAACTGACCCCTTTGTGTGCTCCTCTTACACGACTATCAAAGACTGTACTTACAGGCGCCACTCCTGTAGCCACGACTCGCTCAGTTGTGTCTCCGTAAGTTGTGAAATTCTCCCCCTCTATCCAGATATGAGATCGCCACTATATAGCACGGGGGCAGCCTGAGGTTTACTCCTCTTCATTTCATTTCTTCTCTGACATCAAGTATCATGTAGGTGGAGATGTTCTGATGGACAATAAACACTTATGTTGCTGCTCACACATTATGTAGATTGTTAGACACAAACACCCAGGCAAAGAAATCATCACTTCTAATTCACATTCTTGTCAACTGACCCTGCCATGGCTTTCTTTCATCCAAGTTGAAGAGTCAAGGCTGATCAGATGTTTACAGGCTTAGCCAACACGATCTTTCCTAGTGATGTCACCCAATCAATGACAGCCCACCCTTATGTAAATACTGCTCATAACAGACTGTTGTCTTTACATTGGTTGATAAGGTCAGCTACCAAGTCCTCCAGGGGAGAAGGGTGTCCTCTGTCCTCCGGGGGGAGAAGGGTGTCCTCTGTCCTCCGAGGAAGAGAAGGGTGTCCCCTCTCCTCCGGGAAGAGAAGGGTGTCCCCGTCCTCCGGGGGAGAGAAGGGTGTCCCCTACCTCCAGGAAGAGAAGGGTGTCCCCATCCTCCGGGGAAGAGAAGGGTGTCCCCATCCTCCTGGGGAGAGAAGGGTGTCCCCGTCCTCCAGGGAGAGAAGGGTGTCCCTGTCCTCTAGGGAGAAGATTGGCACCCTCTCCTCCTCCAACCACCCAAGGACCAGCTCTTCCAATTTTGGCCAACCCTGGGGCCATCTCTTTCTCCTTCAAACAACCGGGGGCCCACTCCTTCTCTGCCAACTGCCTTCTCCCCCGGCCACCCAGGGGCCCTTTTCTTCACTAAATGGCCACCCAGGGGCCCTCTCCTCCTCTAAGCACCCAGGTGCCCTCTCGTCCCACTTCCACCCAGGGCCCCTCTTGTTGACTAAATGACTACCCAGGGGCCCACTCCTCCTTCAAACACCTAGGTGCTCTCTCCTTCTCCACCGGCCACCCAGGGGCCCTCTCCTTCTCCTCCAGCCACCCAGGGGCTCTCTCCTTCTCCACCGGACACCCAGGGGCTCTGTCCTTCTCCACCGGACACCCAGGGGCTCTCTCTTTCTCCACCGGCAACCCAGGGGCTCTCTCCTTTTCCACTAGCCACCCAGGGGCTCTCTTCTTCTCCCCCGGCCACCCAGGATACCTCTCCTTCTCCCATGTCCACCCAGGAGCCCTCTCCTTCTCCCACGTCCACCCAGGAGCCCTGTCCTTCTCCCACATCCACCCAGGAGCCCTCTCCTTCTCCCATGTCCACTCAGGAGCCCTCTCCTTCTCCCACATCCACCCAGGAGCAATCTCCTTCTCCCATGTCCACCCAGGGGCCCTCTCCTTCTCCCTAAGCCACCAGTGACCCCAAAGCGGGTCACACATGCGCTCTGCCTTTGGGGAACCAGGTACACACTGTCCTGGGACGCCATGATGATGGCGTACAAGTCTCCAGTATGAGGGCTACAGGTAGCACGGGCACCACCCCCCGTCACCTTTGCCACCTTCCCTATTCATGTGCCCGGCCCCTTTCAAGTGAGACCTGTCTCCCGATTGGCCAAAGCATTAGGCAATCCTATTGGCGATCCTCCTCAGGAAGCATTAGGCGATCCTCCTCAGGAAGCACCTGCACCTGCCTTTGGTCAACCATGGCTCTCACAGCAGATTGCACTGTGATTGGCCAAAGCATGCATGCTTTGACCAATCAGCAGCTGCCAATGCACTGCAATCTCGCAATGCATTATGGGGTGCACCGGGGCGCTCTAATTTGCCACAAACGCCCCATATGTTTGGTTCGTTTGCGAACAAACACCCGATGTTCGAGTCGAACGTACAGTTGATTCGAACCATCCCTATTTGTGGTGCTCAAATGGAGCGAAGATCTGCTTTAATTGTGGCAGACGTGCCCTCCCTGCAGATCATGGATCATGTTCAGCATCATCACTTTGGCCTGTAGACACAGGCTGCTCACTCCCTCAGCTTCACTGGAATCTCTGCCTCTGATAATCAATATTGACTGTATGTGACACAACTAAAGTGAACTAAAATGGGTACAAATATAACCATAAAAATTACACTGTATTATTTAATAATCCATAAAAAAACTAATTGTTAGAATCTTGGCCAAGATGAAATGGCATACTGCTAACACTGATGTATTCTTCAATATATAAATGTACTCAGAGTCCACGATGTATAGAAGAAAATCTGTACAAGTCCATAAGGAAGAATATCTCAGCATATAAAAAAATAATCACAGTATCTGGACCCTTAGAGCATATATCAACTGCCATAGCTCTTCGAGAAGTCCCTGAAAATTAAATGATGTATATGCAAGATATACCCAAAAGTTTCAAAATTATGTGAATCAGGCTGTCTTCATGTACAAGATATTCAGACAATTACCAGGCTGGGAGGTCTTCCATTTATCCAGTGTACTGGCCAGAACACCCCTATAACGTGAAGACTGGCTCTGCACTTGTATCAGTAACTACTTTTATGTTAATTGTTTCTAATAGAAACTCATTCTGAAGAAAAATAATAGAATGCTTGAATCCAGCTAGCATAAAGTACATATCTGTATCTTCAATAGCATAGCAGTATATACAGCAAGCATAAAGCATGCCATCAGGATACAGGAAGAAACGTGTAGAGCAAAGGCAGAGATATAGCAAAATGAAAGGTAATTCAGCAATGGATGGGGCAGTTAGGGTAGGCAGAAGGAAATTCAGCCTGACTGATTTCGCCAGTTCAGGCCAGCTGCATCAGATGCTTACAACTTAGCTGGCAAACTTGACTCCATTAAATGTGGTATCAGCGAGAGTAGAGGGACACCATGCTGCTCAAATTGGGTGGGGAAGCTTGGGAAAGCATCATTCCCATACTGGAAGTGATGCGATTGACGCCAATCATGCATGACTAAAAATTGTGTCATCACATATACCAGAAGTTACATTATATTTCAACCCATAGACCCGAAGTTTGCCCACTCCTGGGTCAATGTACAGAAACACAGCATTTACGACCAAGGGAATACCAGGATAATTGATTGAATAACATTTCTACATATCTCATATTCAACACCTGTAAATAACCTAATACCATTGACAAAGAATATATATACTGGTATAACCCAAAATTATGCCCAAGAGCATAATTCACGAGCACCCAATTTTGGTGTATCGATCAACAGGTGTATGTGTATAAATGTAGCAATAACTCACGGTGGATCTGCTGGTTTAAAGCGGCTGTTACTGTCACCTTCTTTACCTCTATGTCACCAGAACCGGGTCTAGGGTCCTGTTCAGTTTAATACCAGACAATGTAGGGACCGGACACTTGAGTATCTTTTCCAATGCTTTAATAAACGTAACTGTAGGAAGTAGCAGGAAAGAGGTAGAAGAAGAGTTGCAGGGAAGTTCAAATACCTTTTCTTAGTGAATTATTAGGAATTGAAATCTTGTAGGTGACTGTACTTTCCTCTTAGAGTTGAATCTTTGCCCGCATGGATAGGTTTCTCTCACTAACCTAGCAGCCAGTACGCAGCACGAACAAAAGTCTCTGCCACAGACTTGAATAGAACAAAAGTCTCTGCCACAGGATGTAATGGTTTATGATGGATAGCAAACACAGCACTAGAACCTTTAAGCCAACCCGGCAGTACTATGCGGTAGGATAACTTTAGGATACGTCCTCCAACTGAGTCATCAGGCCCCTGTCCAGACCAGCACTCTGCATGATCCTTCCATGACGGGTTCTCCCCTGGGATCTTCTCAGGTGTCCAGCTTCTTCCCGTAGGACAGACAGCCCAGGAACATTCCCCTGCCGCTGTAGTAGGCCCCAGACAGGCTTCTGGGCCCACCCAAACGCTGCAGCAACGTGGGCCTCCCGATCGGAGGACAACGCGGTAGTACTCCTAACACATACCTGTTGGCCAGGAGGGCCAGCAGGTGGAACGAAAAGACGAACCCTAAAACATGGCGTCTGTCCCATAAATAAAAATCAAAAAAAAAAGACTGCGCTAAAACAAAAGACAATAATCATGTGATATGACTAATCAGAACATATACAAATGTTAATAAACGAGTTATTCAAAATAAATATATGTGAATAAAAAACACCAGAGCTTTCTTGAAAAAGTGACTGAAAAATATAAAAAACATAAAAAACAAATGGAGATACAAAAGTCCCAAATGAAGGCAAGAAAAGTGACTGGCGTCACAAAAAACACACAGTCCCTGGAGCCAAGGCAAATGCAAACAGTGATCATGGACATGTAACGCAGTCCTTGGAGCCAAGGTAGATGTATTCAGTGTACATAGACGTAAGACACCCAGTGAAAAATCCTCCACCTAATAAGATGTCCGCTTACCAGAGGTAAGCTGTAAATCAGCTTAGTATTAAACCTCTCCACGGGGAAGATCAGCTCCTCAGGTCTTCAACCAAGGAAGGGGGTGGCCAAGATCTTACGGTGTGTTTGGCTCAATCCACACAGTAGGAGGACCCAAAAGGACAAAACAAATTCTCCATAGTGTAAAACTGTATTGCAATTTATTGAAGTAAAAAAATGGTCACACTTACATTTAAAATCAAGATATAAGGGCACATATGGTAAGAATCAGCCGGCCGGCTTGCATGCACCCGTTCAGGCGAAAAACGATGACGTCAGCGCGTCAACCTTCCGACGTACGTTTCGTCCTACTGGACGTCGTCATGGGAACGGGCGACGCACTGACTCATCGCTATTTATGGAGACAAAACGAAACCAAGCCTCGCTATGAAGCTCGGATGGCGTCATCACAACATCCTGTTAGAAGAGGATGTATGCATCGAGTGGCAATGGGAAAGACTGACGTTGCCCTCGTTGACCAATCACAACCTCTTATTCACGAGGGAAGGGTTAGATTAATAGAATAATAGAATACATTGGAGGGCAAGATCTAAACCTATACACGTCATCTAGTGGACCAAGTGGGATTAACACTCAAAGCCACTATACTATTGTATAGAAGGAGAAACTAGTAAATAAAATAAAATGAAAATATTTTTCTAATATAATTATGATATCTAAATATTAGGAAAAATGATAAAATGACCTACTGACGCCATCAGAGAATCAGAGAGAGTTTACAAGACTTTATAGACAGCATGTCCATATACAAAATTATAATGTACTTAAAATAAAAAATAAAAAATATATATAAAAAAAATTTTTAATACAATAAAAATATCCAGATGCTATAATAGAGATGTCACCCCTCATAACCCGACTCAGTATCTTAGATGGAATGATGGTAGGGTAGTAGGATGATACGGTATATTGATTTAAGAATTATCTAGAAAAGCGTTTAAATCTACATCAACGTTGAGCCCAAAGGGGGTGTAACACTTCAATCTGTGTATCCAGGTCATCTCGAGTCTGGAAATTCCTCGTATGACAGACCGTCCCATAAATACCCTCCACCGAGTTATCTCCGGGACAGAGGAGCACTCATACACTTCAACGTGTTGCCTTTCCAACACCGACCCATGGTGACAACGACACCCACAGGCACAGTGCGAAACTACACGCAACTCAGTCAAGTTGGAACAGAGACAAATCTGACTATGTATTAATGGATAACCCACTAAATTTACCTATAAGCAGTAGATTGAAAATCTACCAGCGCTACAAAGACAAGACGTATTATGTAATAAACTCTAATAAGAAAAAAATCATGTCTCCATAAAATGGCTAAAGACTAAACTATTTGTAAGGGCCTGGTGGATTGGTAGCATTTAATTCGCAAATCTGCCTGGCCTCTCTTTGCAAGACTACCCAGTTTAAATCTCCACCCTGGGGATCTGGGTCTATCTTCTCTACTACCCAGCATTTCAGACAGGACATGTCTTTATTGTGTACTGTATGTGTACAATTTATCAAGCTGTAAGGTACTGTCCCACTGGTATATTCCTAATTAGGGATTGTCCCGATGTTTGAGTCAAGCGTAAGTTTGACTTGAAGATCGGGTGTCCATTTGTTCGCAGAAGAAACAGACAGTTGGGCCGTTCGTGACAAATTCAATTCACCTGACCTGCATGCTTTGACCAATCACAGCGCAATGTGCTGTCAGAGCTATGATTGGCCAAAGGCAGGGTGCATGACACACACTATATAAGGCTGCTTATATAATGCATATAATGCGGGCAGGATACAGTATATATTACAGTGCAGGCAAGGTACAGTATATATTACAGTGCAGGCTGTGTACAGTATTATAATACATTGCAGTCAGTGTACAGTAAATAATACAGTGCAGGTGCTGTACAGTATATAATACAGTGCATGGAGTGTACATAGTATATAATACAGTGTGTACAGTATATAATACATTGCAGTCAGTGTATAGTATATAATACAGTGCAGTAGGTGTACAGTATATAATCCAGTGCAAAATAAAAAAATCTTGTGAGCAACCAAAGATATAATAGGACAAAAACCATACAGAACATCCTGATGAAGAGATGGAATGAAGTAATAACTTTTCAGCATCTGACACCAGTCACACTCCCATATGTTGTGTTAAATCAATAAATAAATAAATATTGTGCCGCGTTATATAAGTAAATCTGCACCAATACTGCATAATCAATATTCAAACATGATTCCAATCCATAAAGTGCAAATGTGAATAATATATATGCACCAATACTGCATAATTCATATAAAATCATGATTCCAATCCATAAGGTGCAAAAATGAATAATATATAGTATATAATAATATTGGTTCAAAATAACAATGTGAACAAATGATAACTAAATAATACACATAATCAAAACATCATCAGTGATAAACATGATATATTCAGTCCTTGAAAATATCAAATAATGCTATATACAGTGCTCCAAAACAAGTTCCTCAGTGACTTGTGATGTTGAGCCAGAGTAAAACCCCCAGTGACTTCACACACGTGCTCCCCCTGGCATGATTGTGCTCACCTCAGGGAATGTGACCGCACAGCTAAGTTTGTTCAGACAAGCAGTAGAACCACCACTGGGCTAAAGCTTAAGGGACTCTGCAAATCCTCAGATGCTTCAATAATGATGTCCTCGATACATGTACTGTATATAAAGAAATAGGCTAGTTAGTGTGATACCGCTTTAACTCTGAATTTATTGTAAAAAAATATTCTAATGTACTCACATGTTAAAGGTGCTACCAGCACACCACTCTATAGTAAGCATAAACATAAACCAGATTCCCAATCCAATAGGCAAAAACCCAGCCTATTTCTTTACATACATGTATCGAGGACATCATTATTGAAGCATCTGAGGATTTGCGGGAAAAAAAAATCACCATCATGTCCGGAAGGCCACCAAGGAGAGGCAGAAGCTCATGGGCCACTAAAAGAGGGCAAGAAGCCTCTGTGTCTCCAGTGAAAAGTGGTGATCGCGGACATGGTGCATCCTCTGCAGGCAGGACAGGCTTGTCCTTTTTTTCTACTGCTGGCCGTGTTATTGAGACACAACATGCAGAAGAGTTTGTGGAGTGGATAACTAAGCTGTTTTCATCCTCTGTCACCCAGGCTCATACTAGTTTGCCTTCCAATGCAGCTGCCAAAGCGGACTATTCCACCAGCTCCTTGTCCACAGTTACTCTTTCCGTAGCCCCACCATCATGCACAGAGAAGACACCAGAATTATTTAACCATAGTGTTGGTTACATGCTGCTGGAGGATGTGCAGCAATTTGAATGCTCCAATGTTGGTTCCCACGTTGAGGAAGGGAGTAACATGAGCCTAGAGAGAGGGGGTGCCACAGAAGGACAAGAAACTATCAGTCATGTTCAGCCAGCTGCAGCATACTAACAAGTTTGCTCCAGTGATGAGGAGGGAAGGGATGATGAGGTCACTGTCTGTACTTGGGTGCCTGAGAGAAGAGAGGAGAAAAATTAGGAGGAGGAGGCACAACTCCAATGAGGTAGGATGTCCTCCAGGTGCTAGCTTAAGGGCAGCCACCCTATTGCATCACACCACAGAGCTCCACAGGTGCAGGGCGTTGCTGACTCCCCGCTAACTTCCAAAAGCTCATAGGTGTGGGCTTTTTTCAACACAGTAGATCACACCATTGCTTTTTGCAAGCTCTGTCTGAAGAGGATCAAGCATGGCCAGAACACCACCTACTTGGGCACAACATGCTTGACAAGACATATGACAACCTGTCATGCAGTCCATTGGCAACAGCACCTGAAAGACCCACATCATAAAAAAAAAAGCGGACTTCTTCTTGCTCCTCATCTGGGATCTCAAGCCCTACGATACCTCAAGACCTCTCAAAAACCTGCACTGAGAGGAATGAAGGTATAGTAATAGGTGCCACAAGTACTTACAGCCAATCTGCTAGCACTACACCACCTGTTTTCAGCAGTTGCTGAACCATAAAAAAAAAGTATTGTCCCAGCCATCCACATGCTCAGCGTCTAAATGCTAGCCTGGCCAAATTGCTAGCACTACAACTGCTGCCTTTTAATCTGGTAGACTCTACCCCCTTTCGTGAATTTGTGGAATGTGCTGTACCACAGTGGAGGGTTCCAAAAAGAAATTTATTTTCATGTAAGGCCATTCCAGCTCTTTACCATCATGTGGAAGGTAATGTTTTGGCCTCGTTGGACACAGCGGTCAGCAGCAAGGTTCATATTACCGCTGACTCATGGTCCAGCAGGCCTGGTCAGGGACGTTAAATTTCCTTCACGGCGCGCTGGAAGCCTAAGCATTCAAGGAGCTATGCAAGCAGTCAGGCTAAAACATGCCATGCAGTGCTTCCGTTGGTCTGTCTAGGGGACAGGAGCCACACTGGGGCAGAGATTCTGTCAGTTCTGCAGGGGCAGGCTCAGAGAAACGTCATGTGTTCGGGCATTGTTTACTATCAGAGACATCAGTGATCAGCTCAGAACGTCACTGTCCACTGACAGGCACACATGAGTGGAGGAAGCTGTATGTTTGCAGAGGCACCCAGCAGGGATGGCAGGCGGTCCGTCACACAGTCATTGAGCTTTCCTAATGTTCCTGGGAGCCTGAAATCAGAACATTTTATTTTAGGATGGAGAGAAGAGAAGAAGCAGAGAAGTGGTCGTTCTTGACAGCATGAGAGCCGGCGACTGGCTATTTTATAATAGCAGTAGCTATATTACCAGTGAGAGACCTCCAGATTGATGGAAGTAATCCCAGATGCAAAGACACAGTTTATTACAGGCGCAAGTTCTGGATTTATCTGGTGAGTTTGTGACCATAGGGGTGACTTAACCCTAGTTTGGAAAATATACCCTTCATTAACATTTTCAATTGATTTCAATTTGATCGTTCTTGGACAATCGAACATTCACATAATATGCTCATTATGGAATACTTTAAGCACTGCTAATGTTATAGTTTTACTGTAGCATATGTTTGAGTGTTAGTTTTAATTTCTAGCGGCTGCTATTAATGTTTTTACTAAATTACTATCCTTATTGGTAGACTATAAGCGCTGGGAGGGAGAGATTATTTAACTCAGGCTCAGAGGTAGTTGACGCCACGGCAGTTTGAGCCAGGAATGGTTGTATGCGGCAATGACACTAACCTTCTCTCCGCCCTCCGTCGGGGACACTTGACACATGTTCCATGCTTGGCACACGCCCTGAATTTTGTGGTGCAGCAGTTTTTGACCAGGTACCCAGACTTACAAGATCTGCTGAGGCAGGCCAGAAAAGCCTGTGGGCATTTCCAGCGGTCATACAATGCCAGTGCTCAGCTGGATGACATTCAACGGGAATTCAACCTGCCCACCAACTGCCTCATTTGTGACATGCCCACCAGGTGGAACTCAACATTGGCAATGCTGCAGCGGCTGCACACACAGCAGAGGTTCATTAATGAGTACCTGTGTGAGTATGGCACCAGGACAGGCTCACGGGAGCTTGGCATTTTTTCACCACGCCAGTGGCTACTGATAAAGGATGCATGCACTGTCCTGTCACCATTTGAGGAGGCCACAAGGATGGTGAGCAGCGACAATGCATGCATCAGTCCCTCTAGTCTTCCTGCTTGAGCACATGCTTCGTGGAAGAATGGCCGGGGCACTTGAGGCAGAAGCAGGATTAAGAGGAGGACTTCCTTCCTTTATGCAGATTCCATTCCTGCGGGGCTGCTAAACACACAGAAGGAAGAGGAGGAGAATTGTGTCAGCATGGATGTAGAGGATGACATGCAGCAGTCTTCGAGGGATGGTTTTCAGTCCCCAGAAACCCAAGGAGTTGTACATGGCTGGAAGGAGGTAGTTCCCGACAATGTCATCCTTAGTGACCCAAAGGACTCAAAATCTCATGCTTCTTCAAACGTACGCTGCATGGACTCCCTGATTTCGCAAAGCCTGAGAAAGGACCCAAGGATTCGTGGTATCAAGGAGAGGGATCATTACTGGCTGGCAACCCTTCATGATCCATGTTACAAGGGTAAAGTTGCAGAACTCATCCTGCATTCGCAGAGGGAGCAGAGGATGAAACATCTTCAGGATGCCTTGAAGAAAAATTTGTGTAATACCTTTCTTGACCCTGGGAGGTTACCATTTCCTGGTCCTGGACAACGTGTTTCTGAGGCTTAGTTTGGTCAAAGGAAGAGCGGTGGAGAAGGTGGCTGGCAGACCAATGCCTTTCAACAATTTTTTAGTCCTTAGGGCCCAGGGCTGCTAGGTTTAAGCAACCATTGACAGCATCTGCATTTTATGGTGCAGAAATACCTAGGGGCAAAAGAGCAGACTTGGACACCTTTCCAACAGAGCATCCATTGGATTACTGGGTCTTGAGGATGGACCACTGGCCATAACTTGCTCAATATGCAATGTCTTGCATCCTGTCTTGCATCCAGCGTGCTTTCTGAATGGACATTCAGTGCTGCTGGAGGGTTTGTAACAGATCAAAGAGTGCCCCTGTCCACAGACTCCGTTGATAGGCTTACATTTATCAAAATGAATCAGTCCTGGATCAGCAGCTATTAAGCCCATGATGCTGATGTAACTGATTGAATTTTCTGGTGATCTGGGATCTGCCTATGCTGCCTATCCTATTCCTGATTCTTGATTATGCTACCTTTCAACAATATTTTTTGTTTGGGGCACTATCAACACCTAAGGCCCAAGTTTTTTGCACCTGTTTAACAGGTGCATGTAATTTCAATTTTTTAAATATTTTTTAACAGCAGGGCCGTTCCTGTGCCCAACAAGAGTAATTGTGAGGGGTTACAGTGTTGAGGCACCGCCAAAACCCAAGGCCCAATTTTTCTGCACCTGTTTGACAGGAGCATGTAATTTCAATTTTTTAACAGCAGGGCCCGTTCCTGCACCCAACAAGAGTTACTGTGAGAGGTTACAGTGTTCAGGCACCACCAACACCCACGACCCAATTTTTTTGCACCTGTTTGACAGGGGCATGTAACTACAATATTTTAACAGCAGGGCCCATTCCTGTGTCCAACAAGAGTACAGTGTTCTTTGTGACCTTGGGCCTGGGCTCAGATGTGAACTGGACCCTGGAGAGAGCACTGCCATGCAAGTCTCCAGGGAGAGGAACAATTGGTCGAAGCCAGGAGGGCTGCTGAGTGACATGCACAGACCCGAGAGAACTGGGGAGGCGCGCCTGAGAGGACTGGGAGGATGCAGTCTGGGATGGGTGCAGAGCCAGAGGACTGGACTGTGATGTCATGGGCAGTGGAGAAGGGCAGCTGCAGCCAGGAAGGCTGGCAGGGCCTAAAGATGGCTGACTGGTCTCAGTAGCTGCATGTAGGACAGCTAGCACCAGAGACTTTCTATCTTGCTACATTATAGGGGCCCGTGATCCTTGCCTGTAAAGGGCAATTGCTAAGGCCTAGCTGAGCCAGTGTCGGGCCTAACCACGCGGTGCTAGCTGTGCCTGGAAGCTCATGCAAGTAGAGTGCTGGAGGAGCTGAGGAGTAATATTCTGCAGTAAGAGTTGTACTGGAGGAACAGAGGCCTGTATATACCTGAGAGTATATAAGTTGCCCAATTGATTGTTCTACAATTTACCAATTGATTGTTCTAAAAATTCACTGTGTGTCCCATACTTCCTATACCCTATCCAAGTTCAATCCCCTCAATAAAAATAAAAACAAAGCTAATGGACTGTTCATTGCCTCAGAGTGATTGAGGATTGAATGCCGGGCTGGGCAGGGTAACAGGTGGAGAGTATATAGTGCCATCAGTGTAGTATATATAATACATTGCAGAGTATATAGTTTAGTATATATAATACAGCGGAGAATATATAGTGCAGTCAGTGTAGTATATATAGTTAGTCAGGTTGAAAAAAGACACAAGTCCATCCAGTTCAACCTTAAAAACAATAAATAAATAAAATAAAAAATATGGTACAATCCAATATACCCAATTTTATACCCTCAGTTGATCCAGAGGAAGGCAGAAAACCCCAGCAAAGCATGATCCAATTTGCTACAGCAGGGGAAAAAATTCCTTCCTGATCCCCCAAGAGTCAATTGGATTTTCCCTGGATCAACTTTACCTATAAATGTTAGTACCCAGTTATATTATGTACATTTAGGAAAGTATCCAGGCCTTTCTAAAAGCAATCTACTGAGCTGGCCAGAACCACCTCTGGCGGGAGTCTATTCCACATTTTCATAGCTCTTACTGTGAAGAAACCTCTGCGTATTTGGAGATGAAATCTCTTTTCCTGTAGACGAAAAGAGTGCCCCCGTTTCCTCTGGGTTGACCGTAAAGAGAATAACTCAACACCAAGTTCACTATATGGACCCCTTATATATTTGAACATGTTGATCATATCCCCCCTTAAATTCAGTTCCTCTAATCTTTCCTCATAGCTGAGCTCCTCTATGCCTCTTATCAGTTTGGTTGCCCTTCTCTGCACTTTCTCCAGTTCCCGATATCCTTTTTGAGAACTGGTGCCCAAAACTGAACTGCATATTCCAGATGAGGTCTTACTAATGATTTGAACAGGGGCAAAATTATATCTCTCTCTCTAGAGTCCATACCTCTCCTAATACAAAAAAGGACTTTGCTCGCTTTGGAAACCGCAGCTTGGCATTGCATGCTATTCTCCACCTTCTCTATTCTCTCGATCCTTCTCCACCACAGATTCCCCCAGTTATACTCCCCCTAGCACGTATGATGCATGCATATTCTTAGCCCCCGAGTGCATAACTTTACATTTCTCAACGTTAAACCTCATCTGTCACATAGTCGCCCAATTAGACAGTGCATTGAGGTTGGTTTGTAAATTGGAGACATCCTGTAAGGACGTTATTCCACTGCATAGCTTGGTGTCATCTGCAAAGACAGAAATGCTACTTTTGATCCCAGACCCAATATCATTTATAAAGATATTAAAAAGTAAGGGTCCCAGCACTGAACCTTGGGGTACACCACTGATAACCTTAGACCATTCAGAGTAAGAATCATTAACCACTACTCTCTGAATTCTGTCTTTTAGCCAGTTTTCTATCCATTTACAAACTGATATTTCTAAGCCTGTAGACTTTACCTTACACATGAGCCGCGTGTGGGGAACTGTGTTGAACGCTTTTGCAAAATCCAAGTATATCACGTCCACAGCCACCCCTCTGTCCAAGATTTTACTTACCTCTTAATAAAAAGAAATCAGGTTTGTCTGACAACTTCTGTCTTTCATGAATCCATGCTGTCTGTTGCTTAAAATGTTTTTTTTCCAGCAAGAACTCATCTATGTGGTCTTTTATTAAACGCTCCAGTATCTTCCCGACTATAGACGTTAAACTAACAGGTCTATAGTTACTTAGTAAAGACTTTGATCCCTTTTTAAATATAGGAACCAGGTTCGCCCTGCGCCAATCCAGTGGTACTATTCCTGTCATTAATGAGTCCCTAAAAATTAGATACAATGGCTTTGAAACTACAGAGCTCAATTCTTTTAGGATCCGTGGGTGGATGCCATCTGGTCCAGGTGCTTTAGCCACCTTTATTCTGTCTAAATAATTCTGGACCATATCACTTTTGAGCCATTGTGGATCATTCGGGGCTGTGTCACTACCAGCCCCATTATGGACATAAGCTCCCCCATGCTCCTTTGTATACACAGAGCTGAAGAAAGTATTTAATAAATTTGCCTTCTCTTTGTCCCCAGTCACCCACGCTAGATTATTTTGGAAAGGGCCTACATGCTCAGACCTGGCCTTTTTACTATTAATATATTTGAAGAATTTTTGGGGATTTGTCCTACTATCTTTTGCAATCTGTCGTTCGTTTTGAAATTTTGCATCCTTGATTTCCTTTTTACATGTTCTGTTAAATTCTTTGTAACATTTAAACGACACTAGTGTTCATTCATTTTTATATTTTTTCAAAGCTCTTTTCTTATTGTTTATAGCTTCTTTAACTTTGGGTGTGAGCCACATAGGTTTTGATTTTAGCCTTTTAAACGTATTGCCCATGGGAATATACTTTGCAGTGAGGTCCCAAACAATCTTTTTGAAGAATTCCCATTTCTGTTCTGTGTTTATCAATGCAAATATTCCCTCCCAGTCTAAATCCTGGAGAGCAACCCTCATCCTAGGAAAATTTGCTCTCTTGAAGTTAAGTGTTTTTATCTTTCCTGTATGTATTTCTTGTTTACAGCTAACATCAAATGAAATCATGCTATGATCACTGCTACCCAGGTGTTCCTTTATCTGGAAATTAGTAATAAGTTCTACATGGTTTTGAGATTACCAGGTCCAACAGAGCTTCATTCCTAGTTGGGGCCTCAATAAACTGGACCATAAAATTGTCCTGTATATAATACTGTGCAGAGTATATAGTGCAGAGTATATAATACCACAGTGTATTGAAGTAGTTAAGGGGAACCCTATGTCAGAATTAAGAAAAAAACGTTGTGGGGTCCCCCCCAAAATCCATACCAGGCCCTTCGGGTCTGGTATAGCTTTTAAGGGGAACTCCACGCCAAAATTTTAAAAATAAACAGTGTCCCCCCCAAAAATCCATACCAGGCCCTTAGGGTCTGGCATAGATTTTAAGGGGAACTCCACGCCAAAATGTAAAAAAAAATTGGTGTGGGGTCCCCCCTAAAATCCATACTAGACCATTATCCGAGCAACCAGTGTCAAAAAGTAAAAACCACAATAGACAGTTTTTGACAATTCCTTTATTTAAAAAAAAGTGTCCTGCGATGTTCTTCCATCTTCAATCACGCCGCCCGATGGATCCGAAAAATAGAAAAAAAATTAAAAAGCTCCGCCTCGATGGGAGGCGACTGCTGTCTCTTGGCTTTGACAGCTGTTATACAGGCAAGGGCGGGGTCATGACCGGTGATGTAATCTTTTAAACCTTTTCCTATTCCGGCCACTCAGATCAAGGACCTAGGTGTCATCTTTGACTCTAGGTTGACTCTGTGCCCTCAGCTAAATCAGGTGGTGAGTTCATGCCACTTCCACCTGAGACTCCTGAGGTCGACCTTTCGATATATCACAGACTCTGACAAGATCGCCATGGTCAATGCCATTATTAGCAGTCGACTGGACTACTGGAATGCCCTGTATCTGGATTTGCCTGCTTGTACCATCTAAAAGCTCCAGTTGATTCAGAATAAAGCAGCAAGGTTACTGACAGGTGTTGGTCATCACGAGCACATCACTCCATCTCTTAGAGCCCTGCATTGGCTGCCCGTTAAAGAACGGGTTCTGTTCAAAGCCGGATGTCTTGTCCATAAGGCATTGCATGGACGTGGGCCAGAGTACCTGAAGGAAAAATTCGTATGTGCCTACCCGATCCCTGTGATCGGCGAACTTGGCCTTACTGAAGATTCCAAAATTTAAAAAGAAAACATGCGGAGGGAGAATGAGTGAAGTACAAGGAGCTGAATTTTGGAACTCCTTGCCTCTGAAACTGAGACTTGAGAATGACTTTTTGAAATTCCAAAAGAAATTGAAAACTGTACTTTTTGTACAAGCTTTTGAAGCCACCTAATTTTAATTGGGGTATGATGGACAGACTCCCTGGCTTTCATTTTGTATGTTGCCATGCTGGTTTGCTGGTTCTCTTAAGGTCTTTTTAATGTTAATGTCCTTTTGTTTTGCGCATCGAGGCTTTCAGGTAAGACTGCGTAGGTTAAGCATTTTAATAAATAAAAAATAAATAAAACCCCGCCCCTTCTGACATCATGTGATGTCAGAGGGGGTGGGGTAATCTAACCAGATTACGTCAGCGGGTGGCCCCGCCCTTGCCTATATAACAGCTGTCAAAGCCAACAGACTGCAGTCATCGGGAGGCCTGCCATCGAGGCGGAGCTTTTTCTGTTTTTTTTTTTTCTATTTTTTGGGTCCATCGTGCGGCGTGATTGAAAATGAATGGACATCGCTGGACACTTTTTTTTTAAATAAAGGGATTGTCAAAAACTGTCTGTTGTGGTTTTTACTTTTTGACATTTTTTTTGGTGAATGGGTAGAGGTACAATGTACCTGATACCCATTCACATAGGGGGGTGGGATCAGATTCCAATAAGCCCCCATTCTCCTTTGTAAAATAGTTCAAGCTCTGTCAGGTTGGATGAAGAGTATCTGTGAACAGCAATTTTCAAGTCTTGCAACACATACTGTCAGGATACACCCATCAGCAGACAGCCTCGAAGATGTCTAAGGCACAGAAAAAGACATATTCCTGTTGCACACAGAAACCGGGCTTTGGCATTTAGACGTGCGCATGCGCGAACAAGAGCGCAAACAGTAGCCGTCACGCATTCCTGAGCAACGATCGGCACCTGCACACATCCGTACGTATCTAACGCGCGCACTAGCGCGCGTTCACGTTGGTGCCAAACAGTCTATTTAAGTCCAGCTGGTGCTTGGCCTGGTGCTGCCTTGTCTTCAGCCTCTGAGTATCCAGCACCCTGTGAACCTGTATCCTGATTCCTGGCTTGTCTTGTTACCTTCCCTTGAACTCTGCCTGTACCAACCCCGGCTTGTCCTGTGACTAATCTTCTGCTTTCTCCCTGGCACCTGCACTGCTGATCTGGTTTGACCCAGCTTGTTCCTGACTACGATCCTGCCTGCACCTAGTACCCGATTTGATCTGCCGTGTATGACCCTGCCTGTCTGACCCTGCTGCTTGTCGTTGTCATCTGCACCTGCTGCCATCTGCTAGTCTCCTGCGGAAGCTTCCCTGTGTCTTTTCAGTATGACCGGAACCCGCTACCCTGCTACCACCAAAGACTTTCTGGCACTCGTGCGACTCTGTACTTTGGTGCCTTCTGTTTGCTCTATCAGGGGCCCTAAGTCAGAGTGGTAAGGGAGGCCTTGCTCGTCCATTCAGGCTCTTCTACCAGGTACGTGATAGTACAAGGAAGCCATGACTGAGCCTGAACGAGCAACCTCCCCCGTAGAGCAGCTGTGTCATCACCTAACTGCATTTACCCAAACAGTCAAGAGTCTGCAAGCAAGTTACAGCCAGCTGGAAGAACGGATTCATGAACTTTCTCCAACACCTGCTTTAATAATGCAGCCACCGGAACCCCGGGTTCCTATTCCAGAGAAGTTTTCTGGCAAGTTCAGGACTTTTCAGAATGCCTGTATCCTGTATTTTTCATTACAGCCCCAGACCTTCTCTCATGAGCCCACCAAAGTGGGGTTTGTAATCTCCCTCCTGCAGGGTGAACCTCAGTCCTGGGCTCCCCATTTACTGGAACAGGACAATCCCTGTCTGTCAAGCCTGACCACTTTCTTTGCATCCATGGCTCGAATCTACGAGGACCCTCTGCGAACTGCCATGGCCGAGTCTGCTCTGCATGCGCTCCAGCAAGGCCATCGAGCCGCTGAGGACTATGTAACGGACTTTAGATGCTGGAGCGCAGACGTCGAATGGAACAGTGCTGCTCTCTGTTACCAATTTCGACTAGGACTATCCGAACCCCTTAAAGATGAGCTGGCTCGTGTTGGAGTACTTGAATCCTTAGAAGCACTCATCGACCTGACAATTCAAATCGACAGACGTCTGAGAGAACGCAGGGCCGAGAGATCAGCTGAACGATTCCAGCCTCTAGGGTTGTTACCACAAGGAACGCCTGTACCGTCGTCAGAACCACTTGTGTCTGTACTGTGGGAAAGATGGCCATTATGTGAGATCCTGTCCTGCCAAGACTCGGAAATGCCTGACCTTTTTCTCTGTCAGCCAGAGAGTGATCCAAGCACCTGCTATTGTAGATTCAGGGGCTTGCAGTTGCTTCATTGATTTGACTTTTGCTCTTCAACATAAGATTCCCCTGCAACCCAAAGCTCATGGACTCTCTATCCACGTGGCAGATGGGTCACATATTAAATCCGGTCCGGTTACCCAGGAGACTGTCCCGTTATTAGCTACTATTTCTGGTGACCACAGAGAACTGTTACGTCTGGATACCTATCATTTTGGGTATGCCATGGCTCCAGGCACATAATCCCTGTATCCATTGGGATTTCGGAAAAGTCGAGTTTCCCTCTCTCTACTGCCAGCAACATTACTTCTCCAGACCGTTCTGTCATCCATCCCCCTTGCTGTGCATGGACTCAGATGATGAACCCCGTTCTTCCATTCCGGCACCCTACCAAGACTTTGCCGATGTGTTCAGTAAGAAGGGAGCTGAGACTCTACCTCCACATAGACCATACGACTGCCCCATCGAGCTCCTCCCTGGGGCCGAGATACCTTTTGGGCGAATCTTTTCCCTTGACTGAGCCTGAACTTGGCGCCTTGAAAATCTATATTGATGACAGCCTGAGAAAGGGATTTATCCGTCCCTCTACATCCCCAGCCGGAGCTGGGATTTTCTTTGTTGAGAAAAAAGATCTTTCCCTTCGCCCGTGTGTGGATTACCGGGACTTAAATAAAATCACAATTAAAAACCAATACCCCTTGCCTCTAGTACCAGAGCTGTTTCAGAGACTCCGTTCTGCTGTCATCTTCACAAAGTTAGACTTGCGAGGGGCATATAACCTGGTACGTATTCGTGAAGGTGACGAATGGAAGACGGCCTTTCGTACCAGGTTTGGACATTTTGAATACTTGGTGATGCCCTTTGGGCTATGTAATGCCCCAGTAACGTTCCAGCACTTTATTAATGATGTTTTCCGGGACTATTTAGACTTATTTGTTATTGTATATCTTGACGATATCTTGATTTTTTCCCCTTCTTTAGAAGCTCATCGAGAACATGTCAGAAAGGTTTTGGTTTGACTCAGACAGCACGGCTTGTTTGCAAAAGTAGAAAAGTGCGAATTTGAATGCCAAAGCATCCAGTTCCTGGGCCTTGTTCTTTCCACAGGTGGCATTAAGATGGATCTCCAGAAGGTCTCGGCCATCCTGGATTGGCCGGCTCCTACGGACAAGAAAGGGGTGCAACGGTTCGTAGGATTTGCAAACTTCTATAGAAAGTTTATCAAGGAGTTTTCCGCAATAATTTCTCCCATAACTCAACTGACAAGACAATCTCAACGGTTCCAGTGGTCTTCCGGGCGCAAACCGCATTTGAAACTCTGAAAGGTCTTTTCACAGCTGCACCTATACTACGTCATCCAGATCCTGCTCTGCCGTTCGTCCTAGAGGTAGACGCATCAGAGACGGCAGTAGGGGCAGTTCTGTCTCAACGCCAAGGGGTCAAGTCCCTACTGCATCCTGTGGCATTCTTTTCTCGCAAGTTGTCCCCGGCAGAGAAAAACTACGATGTAGGAGACCGTGAGCTTCTGGCAATTAAAGCTGCTCTCGAAGAGTGGAGATACCTACTGGATGGTGCAGCTCATCCGATCCTGATCTACACCGACCATCGAAACTTAGAGTATCTGCGAGTCGCAAAGCGCTTAAAACCCCGGCAGGCCAGGTGGGCACTCTTTTTTACAAGATTCGTTTTCCATATTACCTACAGGCCAGGATCTAAGAACATTAAGTCGGATGCTCTGTCTCGAATGTTTGGCACGACAGAAGAACCAGTTTCTCCGGATACCATTCTTCCTCCCGGAAGTTTCCTTTTATTACAGGAAGATTTGTTGTCACAGATTAGACAAGCCACTATTGATGTCTCACCATCCCCTGGGATGACGCTACAAGCTAAAGATGGTCTTTTATGGCACAACAACAAAATCTTTGTGCCTGAAGGTCTACGAGTCTCCACCTTGGGTCTCTGCCATGACCATGCCCTTGCAGGACATTTTGGAGTCCACAAGACAACTGAACTTTTACAGCGTACCTTTTGGTGGCCTTGTTTAAAAGAAGACTGCAAGAAGTACATTGGAACCTGCCCTACCTGCGCCAGAAATAAATATAGCCGAACAAGATCCTGGGGATTGTTGAGACCCTTACCAGTTCCAGATAGACCCTGGCAAATGATTTCTATGGATTTTATCGTTGAGCTCCCTCCTTCCGAAGGTTACTCTACCATCTTTGTAGTCATAGATCGGTTGTCGAAGATGGCACATTTCCTACCCATGAAGGGTACCCCGTCTGCTTCTGAGACAGCGCAGGTTTTTATTAAAGAGATTGTGAGACTGCATGGACTTCCTGCCAATATCGTGTCGGACCGCGGGGTACAATTCACGTCCAGATTTTGGAGAGCCTTGTGTAAATCCTTGAAAATCAAACTATCCTTTTCCTCAGCTTACCACCCACAGACCAATGGTCAAACAGAAAGGACCAACCAGACGTTAGAGCAATACTTACGCTGTTTTTCTTCCTTCTCGCAGGATGACTGGGTGGCACTATTACCTCTGGCGGAGTTTGCGTATAATAATTCAGAGCATTCTGCCATCAAACAAGCCCCATTCTTCGCCAACTATGGGTTCCACCCTTCATTTTTGACTGCCTCCGCTCCAGAATGCCCTGTTCCGGCAGTTCAGGACACAAAAACTTTTTCAGGTCCAACAATCAGTTGTTACAGAAGACCATGACCAAGGCCCAGGAAGACTATAAAAAATCCTTTGACAACAAGAAGCGGGGAGAGTTGATTTTGGAACCTGGTGATCCGGTCTGGTTAGCTACGACTAATCTGAAATTAGCCTGCCCATCTAGAAAACTGGGCCCTAGGTTTGTGGGACCCTTCAGGGTGAAGAAAAGGATCAATAATGTGGCTTATGAGTTGGCACTCCCGGATTCCTTCAGAATTCACCCAGTTTTCCATATATCTCTACTGAAGCCTGCTAGTCCAGATCCATTTCCCGAACGAAGTAGTAATCCTCCTGCACCTGTAATGGTAGATGGGGAAGAGGAGTACGAGGTCGAGGCGATCATGGATTGCAGGAAGAGACAGAATCAGGTCCAGTACTTGGTCAAATGGAAAGGGTACGGACCTGAGGAAAATTCTTGGGAACCAGAGGGCAATATTCATACCAACAGACTTGTCCAAGCATTCTGTCAAAACCACCCGGAGAGACTAGCTCAGTTGGGCATCCGGAGGCTGCCCATTGGAGGGGGGCAATGTCAGGATACACCCATCAGCAGACAGCCTTGAAGATGTCTAAGGCACAGAAAAAGACATATTCCTGTTGCACACAGAAACCGGGCTTTGGCATTTAGACGTGCGCATGCGCGAACAAGAGCGCAAACAGTAGCCGTCACGCATTCCTGAGCAACGATCGGCACCTGCACACATCCGTACGTATCACGTTGGCGCCAAATGGTCTATTTAAGTCCAGCTGGTGCTTGGCCTGGTGCTGTCTTGTCTTCAGCTTCTGAGTATCCAGCACCCTGTGAACCTGTATCCTGATTCCTGGCTTGTCTTGTTACCTTCCCTTGAACTCTGCCTGTACCGACCCCGGCTTGTCCTGTGACTAATCTTCTGCTTTCTCCCTGGCACCTGCACTGCTGATCTGGTTTGACCCGGCTTGTTCCTGACTACGATCCTGCCTGCACCTAGTACCCGATTTGATCTGCCATGTATGACCCTGCCTGTCTGACCCTGCTGCTTGTCGTTGTCATCTGCACCTGCTGCCATCTGCTAGTCTCCTGCGGAAGCTTCCCTGTGTCTTTTCAGTACGACCGGAACCCGCTACCCTGCTACCACCAAAGACTTTCTGACACTCGTGCGACTCTGTACTTTGGTGCCTTCTGTTTGCTCTATCAGGGGCCCTAAGTCAGAGTGGTAAGGGAGGCCTTGCTCGTCCATTCAGGCTCTTCTACCAGGTACGTGATACATACCCAATTGGATTTAGGTCTGGACTTTGACTGGGCCATTTTTGGTCTCATCTGAGCAGAGCACCTTCTTCTTCATGTTTGCTGTGTTCCCCACATGGCTTCTCGCAAACTGCAAACAGGACTTCTTATGGTTTTCTTTCAACAATGGCTTTCCTCTGTCCTCTTCTCCATAAAGGCCAGATTTGTGGAGTGGACGACTAAAGCCGCGTACACACGAGCGGAATGTCCAACAGAAAAAGTCAGTCAGAAGCTTTTCATCGTATATTCAGATCGTGTGTCTCATCTGACTTTCTTTTTCGAAAATTCTGACGGACCTAGAAATAGAACATGTTCTAAATATTTCCAATGGAACCAATTTCTATCGGGAAAACCGTTCGTCTGTATGCTGTTCCGATGGACCAAAAACAACGCATGCTCTGAAGCAAGTACGAGACAGAAGCTATTGGCTACTGGCTATTGAACTTCCTTTTTTCTAGTCCCATCGTACGTACTGTACGTCACCATGCTTTGGACGGTCAGACGTTTGGCGGACTTTGGTTTGACCGTGTGTAAGCAAGACCGCTTGAATGGAATTCCGTCGGAGTCCTGTCGGAGAAACCTTCTGAGTTTATTCCGAGGGCAAAACCGGTCGTGTGTACGCGGCATTATAGTTGTCCTGTGGTCAGATGCTCCCACCCGAGCTGTGGATCTCTGCAGCTCCTCCAGAGTTACCATTTGCCTCTTGGCTGCTTCTCTGATTATTGCGATGTTAAAAGCTTGGGATATTTTTTTATAGCCTAGCCCTGCTTTAAACTTCTCCACAACCTTATCCCTGACCTGTCTGGTGTGTTCCTTGGCCTTCATGATATTGTTTGTTCACTAAAGCTCCGAGAAGTCTCTGAGGGTTTCACAGAACAGCTGTATTTATACTGAGATTACATTATACACATGTGGACTTACTTATTTGCTAATTAGGTAACTTCTGAAGGCAATTGGTTCCACTAGATTTTAATTAGGGGTAGAGTTAAAGGGTGTTCAATACAAATGGACACCACACTGTATTTATTTGTAAAAAAAAATTGAAAACCATTTATCATTTCACAATTATGTGCCACTTTGTGTTGGTCTATCACATAAAATCCCACTAAAATGCATTTACATTTTTGATTGTAACAAAAAACATGGAACATTTCAAGGAGTATGAATACTTTTTCAAGGCACTGTATACATAAGGAAGGATATCCTTCCTTATGGACTTTCTATGGATTTTCTTCTATACATTGTGGAAGCTTTAAATTTGTCAATATTGCTGCAGGGAATAGGCACACATGCAAGCAAATACAGATGAAACTGAAATGGAAAAAGTAGCAGGCAAATGAAACAGAAGAAAAGATAAAGGGATAATACCTTCTGTATTGAGACCTAACATGTGCTAAAATAATATGAAATAAGTCATATTACACTTTCATATACCCAGTAAAGTGACTATCCTTGGATGATGCACAGAGATTAAAAAAAAATCCTCCTACATAAGTTGTACCTGTTTATCTGCAGTATTCTCGTCTCTACATCTTTTCAAAGCTACATTTATAAAGCTTGTCTGAGGTTAAAAAGGAGGTAAGGAGTTGAAATTACACTATGCAGAGCTACGTGAGCTGATTGGAGGGAAGAGACACACTCTCCTTTACACAGCACACAAAACAGAGCTGAGGCTGTCATTTAGCTGGAGCTCCCTCCCCATCACCTTTTTTCTCTTGGTGTCAGGAAAATTAAGTGATTCATGCTGATAGCAGAGGAACAAAGCAGCAGCAGAAATTACATTTAGTGCTCTTAATTGAGACAAGCAAACACTATAGAGGGATATGATTTGTTGATATTTCATGTCTATGGTTTACAACCACTTTAAGGGCTGACAGGTAGCTCAAATGAATGACCACTCCAATCTGCACACATATACTCTGAGGCAGGGACAAAACAAAGTGCAAGGCACTAATGTAATTACAAGTACAGACACCCTTCATAAAAAAAAAAATATCCAGTTCCATTATAGTTTGAAAAGTAGCACAAAGGGTTAACCTGGGTGATAGAAATTATGTCTTTCACTATACCATGACCGGTGGTGTGTGATGCAGAAGACAGGACTAATGTAAGAGTACCTGCACATATTTGGAGAGAGCCAGCATCCTTGTTGTTGTAACCAAGCTATACTTCCGTGTGTGATTCCTTAAGCAACGCATTTCAAATTATCACTCCTCCTTGTCAAACCCATTTCCAAGAAGACCACTGCTGGTATTATATTTAACAAAGAGGAGAAAGAGGGAGGACAGTCAGATCACACTAAAGAATTGTCACTGTCATGTAGGAGAACCTAATGCTGACTTGGCTGCTATTATATATATCAATACTTAATAACTGAATCAATAAATACAGTTGTGCTCGAAAGTCTGCATACCCTGGCAGGGGGATTGCTAGGTGGCAAAAAGACCAGGGGCTTCAGCCCGAAGTCCAAGGCCGGCACGGGGGGGGGGCCTCTAGTGGCGTTGGGTTTTTTTTGGTTGGGCGGAGGGGTTGTGTGGTTGTGTGGCGGGGGGTACGCTGACTTGCTGGTTGCTGCCTGGCTTACCAGTGCCCATCAATGCTGACCACTAAACTGACCTACCTACCTGACATACACTGACCTACCTGACATGCACACACTGACCTACCTACCTGACATACACTGACCTACATACACTGACCTACCTGACATACACTGAACTACCTGGCCCACACTGACCTACCTGACCCACACTGACCTACCTGACCCACATACACTGACCTAGCTGACATGCACTGACCTACATACACTGACCTACCTGACTCACACTGACCTACACTGACCTACATACACTGACCCACCCACACTGACCTACCTGACCCACACTGACCTACATACACTGACCCACACACACTGACCTACCTAAACCACACTGGAAGTGGTGGTGAGGGGGGGTTAGACACAGGCAGGGGTGGTGAGGGGGGGTTAGACACAGGCAGGGGTGGTGAGGGGGGGTTAGACACAGGCAGGGGTGGTGAGGGGGGTTAGACACAGGAAGGGGTGGTGAGGGGGGGTTAGACACATGCAGGGGTGGTGAGGCGGGTTAGACACAGGCAGGGGTGGTGAGGGGGGTTTAGACACAGGCAGGGGTGGTGAGGGGGGGTTAGACACAGGCAGGGGTGGTGAGGGGGGTTAGACACAGGCAGGGGTGGTGAGGGGGGGTTAGACACAGGAAATAGTGGTGAGGGGGGTTAGACACAGGCAGGGGTGGTGAGGGGGGGTTAGACACAGGCAGGGGTGGTGAGGGGGGGTTAGACACAGGCAGGGGTGGTGAGGGGGGGTTAGACACAGGCAGGGCTGGTGAGGGGGGGTAGACACAGGCAGGGCTGGTGAGGGGGGGGTAGACACAGGCAGGGGTGATGAGGGGGGGTTAGACACAGGCAGGGGTGGTGAGGGGGGTTAGACACAGGCAGGGGTGGGGAGGGGGGGTTAGACACAGGCAGGTGTGGTGAGGGGGGTTAGACACTGGAAGGGGTGGTGAGGGGGGGTTAGACACAGGCAGGGGTGGTGAGGGGGGGTTAGACACAGGCAGGGGTGGTGAGGGGGGGTTAGACACAGGCAGGGGTGGTGAGGGGGGTTAGACACAGGCAGGGGTGGTGAGGGGGGGTTAGACACAGGCAGGGGTGGTGAGGGGGGGTTAGACACAGGCAGGGGTGGTGAGGGGGGTTTAGACACAGGAAGTGGTGGTGAGGGGGGGTTAGACACAGGAAATGGTGGTGAGGGGGGTTAGACACAGGCAGGGGTGGTGAGGGGGGGTTAGACACAGGCAGGGGTGGTAAGGGGGGGTTAGACACAGGCAGGGGTGGTGGAGGGGGTTAGACACAGGCAGGGGTGGTGAGGGGGGTTAGACACAGGCAGGGGTGGTGAGGGGGGGTAGACACAGGCAGGGGTGGTGAGTGGGGGTTAGACACAGGCAGGGGTGGTGAGGGGGGGTTAGACACAGGCAGGGGTGGTGAGGGGGGGTTAGACACAGGCAGTTTAGACACAGGCAGGGGTGGTGAGGGAGGGTTAGACACAGGCAGGGGTGGTGAGGGGGGTTTAGACACAGGAAGTGGTGGTGAGGGGGGGTTAGACACAGGCAGGGCTGGTGAGGGGGGATTAGGCACAGGCAGGGGTGGTGAGGGGGGGTTAGACACAGGCAGGGGTGGTGAGGGGGATTTAGACACAGGAAATGGTGGTGAGGGGGGTTAGACACAGGCAGGGGTGGTGAGGGGGGGTTAGACACAGGCAGGGGTGGTGAGGGGGGTTAGACACAGGCAGGGGTGGTGAGGGGGGGTTAGACACAGGCAGGGGTGGTGAGGGAGGGTTAGACACAGGCAGGGGTGGTGAGGGGGGGTTAGACACAGGCAGGGCTGGTGAGGGGGGGTAGACACAGGCAGGGGAGGTGAGGGGGGGGTTAGAAACAGGCAGGGCTGGTGAGGGGGGGTTAGACACAAGCAGGGCTGGTGGGGGGGGTAGACACAGGCAGGGGTGGTGAGGGGGGGTTAGACACAGGCAGGGGTGGTAAGGGGGGGTTAAACACAGGCAGGGGTGGTGAGGGGGGGTTAGACACAGGCAGGGGTGGTGAGGGGGGGTTAGACACAGGCAGGGGTGGTGAGGGGGGGTTAGACACAGGCAGGGGTGGTGAGGGGGGGTTAGACACAGGCAGGGCTGGTGAGGGGGGGGTAGACACAGGCAGGGCTGGTGAGGGGGGGTTAGACACAGGCAGGGGTGGTGAGGGGGGGTTAGACACAGGCAGGGGTGGTGAGGGGGGGGTTAGACACAGGCAGGGCTGGTGAGGGGGGGGTAGACACAGGCAGGGCTGGTGAGGGGGGGGTAGACATAGGCAGGGGTGGTGAGGGGGGGTTAGACACAGGCAGGGGTGGTGAGGGGGGGTTAGACACAGGCAGGGGTGGTGAGGGGGGGGTTAGACACAGGCAGGGGTGGTGAGGGGGGATTAGACACAGGCAGGGGTGGTGAGGGGGATTTAGACACAGGAAATGGTGGTGAGGGGGGTTAGACACAGGCAGGGGTGGTGAGGGGGGGTTAGACACAGGCAGGGGTGGTGAGGGGGGGTTAGACACAGGCAGGGGTGGTGAGGGGGGGTTAGACACAGGCAGGGGTGGTGAAGGGGGCTTAGACACAGGCAGGGGTGGTGAAGGGGGGGTTAGACACAGGCAGGGGTGGTGAGGGGGGGTTAGACACAGGCAGGGGTGGTGAAGGGGGGTTAGACACAGGCAGGGGTGGTGAGGGGGGGTTAGACACAGGCAGGGGTGGTGAAGGGGGCTTAGACACAGGCAGGGCTGGTGAGGGGGGTAGACACAGGTAGGGGTGGTGAGGGGGTTTTAGACACAGGCAGGGGTGGTGAGGGGGGGTTAGACACAGGCAGGGGTGGTGAGGGGGGGTTAGACACAGGCAGGGCTGGTGAGGGGGGTAGACACAGGCAGGGGTGGTGAGGGGGGGTTAGACACAGGCAGGGCTGGTGAGGGGGGTTAGACACAGGCAGGGCTGGTGGGGGGGTAGACACAGGCAGGGGTGGTGAGGGGGGGTTAGACACAGGCAGGGGTGGTGAGGGGGGGTTAGACACAGGCAGGGGTGGTGAGGGGGGGTTAGACACAGGCAGGGGTGGTGAGGGGGGGTTATACACGGGCAGGGGTGGTGAGGGGGGGTTAGACACGGGCAGGGGTGGTGAGGGGGGTTAGACACAGGCAGGGGTGGTGAGGGGGGGTTAGACACAGGCAGGGGTGGTGAGGGGGGGTTAGACACAGGCAGGGCTGGTGAGGGGGGGGTAGACACAGGCAGGGCTGGTGAGGGGGGGGGTAGACACAGGCAGGGGTGGTGAGGGGGGGTTAGACACAGGCAGGGGTGGTGAGGGGGGGTTAGACACAGGCAGGGGTGGTGAGGGGGGGTTAGACACAGGCAGGGGTGGTGAGGGGGGGTTAGACACAGGCAGGGGTGGTGAGGGGGGGTTAGACACAGGCAGGGGTGGTGAGGGGGGTTTAGACACAGGAAGTGGTGGTGAGGGGGGGTTAGACACAGGAAATGGTGGTGAGGGGGGTTAGACACAGGCAGGGGTGGTGAGGGGGGGTTAGACACAGGCAGGGGTGGTAAGGGGGGGTTAGACACAGGCAGGGGGTGGTGAGGGGGGTTAGAAACAGGCAGGGGTGGTGAGGGGGGTTAGACACAGGCAGGGGTGGTGAGGGGGGGTAGACACAGGCAGGGGTGGTGAGGGGGGGTTAGACACAGGCAGGGGTGGTGAGGGGGGGTTAGACACAGGCAGGGGTGGTGAGGGGGGGTTAGACACAGGCAGGGGTGGTGAGGGAGGGTTAGACACAGGCAGGGGTGGTGAGGGGGGGTTAGACACAGGCAGGGGTGGTGAGGGGGGTTTAGACACAGGAAGTGGTGGTGAGGGGGGGCTAGACACAGGCAGGGCTGGTGAGGGGGGATTAGACACAGGCAGGGGTGGTGAGGGGGGGTTAGACACAGGCAGGGGTGGTGAGGGGGGTTTAGACACAGGAAATGGTGGTGAGGGGGGTTAGACACAGGCAGGGGTGGTGAGGGGGGGTTAGACACAGGCAGGGGTGGTGAGGGGGGGTTAGACACAGGCAGGGGTGGTGAGGGGGGGTTAGACACAGGCAGGTGTGGTGAAGGGGGCTTAGACACAGTCAGGGGTGGTGAGGGGGGGTTAGACACAGGCAGGGGTGGTGAGGGGGGGTTAGACACAGGCAGGGGTGGTGAAGGGGGCTTATACACAGGCAGGGCTGGTGAGGGGGGGTAGACACAGGTAGGGGTGGTGAGGGGGGGTTAGACACAGGCAGGGGTGGTGAGGGGGGGTAAGACACAGGCAGGGGTGGTGAGGGGGGGTTAGACACAGGCAGGGCTGGTGAGGGGGGGTAGACACAGGCAGGGGTGGTGAGGGGGGGGGTTAGACACAGGCAGGGCTGGTGAGGGGGGGTTAGACACAGGCAGGGCTGGTGGGGGGGGTAGACACAGGCAGGGGTGGTGAGGGGGGGTTAGACACAGGCAGGGGTGGTGAGGGGGGGTTAGACACAGGCAGGGGTGGTGAGGGGGGGTTAGACACAGGCAGGGGTGGTGAGGGGGGGTTAGACACAGGCAGGGGTGGTGAGGGGGGGTTAGACGCAGGCAGGGGTGGTGAGGGGGGGTTAGACGCAGGCAGGGGTGGTGAGGGGGGGTTAGACGCAGGCAGGGGTGGTGAGGGGGGGTTAGACGCAGGCAGGGCTGGTGAGGGGGGGTAGACACAGGCAGGGCTGGTGAGGGGGGGGTAGACACAGGCAGGGGTGGTGAGGGGGGGTTAGACACAGGCAGGGGTGGTGAGGGGGGGTTAGACACAGGCAGGGGTGGTGAGGGGGGGGTTAGACACAGGCAGGGCTGGTGAGGGGGGGTAGACACAGGCAGGGCTGGTGAGGGGGGTAGACACAGGTAGGGGTGGTGAGGGGGGTTAGACACAGGCAGGGGTGGTGAGGGGGGGTTAGACACAGGCAGGGTGGTGAGGGGGGGTTAGACACAGGCAGGGTGGTGAGGGGGGGTTAGACACAGGCAGGGCTGGTGAGGGGGGTAGACACAGGCAGGGGTGGTGGGGGGGGGGTTAGACACAGGCAGGGGTGGTGGGGGGGGGGTTAGACACAGGCAGGGCTGGTGAGGGGGGTTAGACACAGGCAGGGCTGGTGGGGGGGTAGACACAGGCAGGGGTGGTGAGGGGGGGTTAGACACAGGCAGGGGTGGTGAGGGGGGGTTAGACACAGGCAGGGGTGGTGAGGGGGGGTTATACACAGGCAGGGGTGGTGAGGGGGGGTTAGACACGGGCAGGGGTGGTGAGGGGGGGTTAGACACAGGCAGGGGTGGTGAGGGGGGGTTAGACACAGGCAGGGGTGGTGAGGGGGATTTAGACACAGGAAATGGTGGTGAGGGGGGTTAGACACAGGCAGGGGTGGTGAGGGGGGGTTAGACACAGGCAGGGGTGGTGAGGGGGGGTTAGACACAGGCAGGGGTGGTGAGGGGGGGTTAGACACAGGCAGGGGTGGTGAAGGGGGCTTAGACACAGGCAGGGGTGGTGAAGGGGGGGTTAGACACAGGCAGGGGTGGTGAGGGGGGGTTAGACACAGGCAGGGGTGGTGAAGGGGGGTTAGACACAGGCAGGGGTGGTGAGGGGGGGTTAGACACAGGCAGGGGTGGTGAAGGGGGCTTAGACACAGGCAGGGCTGGTGAGGGGGGTAGACACAGGTAGGGGTGGTGAGGGGGGGGTTAGACACAGGCAGGGGTGTTGAGGGGGGGTTAGACACAGGCAGGGGTGGTGAGGGGGGGTTAGACACAGGCAGGGGTGGTGAGGGGGGGTTAGACACAGGCAGGGCTGGTGAGGGGGGGTAGACACAGGCAGGGGTGGTGAGGGGGGGTTAGACACAGGCAGGGCTGGTGAGGGGGGTTAGACACAGGCAGGGCTGGTGGGGGGGTAGACACAGGCAGGGGTGGTGAGGGGGGGGTAGACACAGGCAGGGGTGGTGAGGGGGGGTTAGACACAGGCAGGGGTGGTGAGGGGGGGTTAGACACAGGCAGGGGTGGTGAGGGGGGGTTATACACAGGCAGGGGTGGTGAGGGGGGGTTAGACACGGGCAGGGGTGGTGAGGGGGGGTTAGACACAGGCAGGGGTGGTGAGGGGGGGTTAGACACAGGCAGGGCTGGTGAGGGGGGGGTAGACACAGGCAGGGCTGGTGAGGGGGGGGTAGACACAGGCAGGGGTGGTGAGGGGGGGTTAGACACAGGCAGGGGTGGTGAGGGGGGGTTAGACACAGGCAGGGGTGGTGAGGGGGGGTTAGACACAGGCAGGGGTGGTGAGGGGGGGTTAGACACAGGCAGGGGTGGTGAGGGGGGGTTAGACACAGGCAGGGGTGGTGAGGGGGGTTTAGACACAGGAAGTGGTGGTGAGGGGGGGTTAGACACAGGAAATGGTGGTGAGGGGGGTTAGACACAGGCAGGGGTGGTGAGGGGGGGTTAGACACAGGCAGGGGTGGTAAGGGGGGGTTAGACACAGGCAGGGGTGGTAAGGGGGGTTAGACACAGGCAGGGGTGGTGAGGGGGGTTAGACACAGGCAGGGGTGGTGAGGGGGGGTAGACACAGGCAGGGGTGGTGAGGGGGGGTTAGACACAGGCAGGGGTGGTGAGGGGGGTTAGACACAGGCAGGGGTGGTGAGGGGGGGTTAGACACAGGCAGGGGTGGTGAGGGGGGGTTAGACACAGGCAGGGGTGGTGAGGGAGGGTTAGACACAGGCAGGGGTGGTGAGGGGGGGTTAGACACAGGCAGGGGTGGTGAGGGGGGTTTAGACACAGGAAGTGGTGGTGAGGGGGGGCTAGACACAGGCAGGGCTGGTGAGGGGGGATTAGACACAGGCAGGGGTGGTGAGTGGGGGTTAGACACAGGCAGGGGTGGTGAGGGGGGTTTAGACACAGGAAATGGTGGTGAGGGGGTTTACACCCAGGCAGGGGTGGTGAGGGGGGGTTAGACACAGGCAGGGGTGGTGAGGGGGGTTAGACACAGGCAGGGGTGGTGAGGGGGGGTTAGACACAGGCAGGGGTGGTGAGGGGGGGTTAGACACAGGCAGGGGTGGTGAAGGGGGCTTAGACACAGTCAGGGGTGGTGAGGGGGGGTTAGACACAGGCAGGGGTGGTGAGGGGGGGTTAGACACAGGCAGGGGTGGTAAGGGGGGGTTAGACACAGGCAGGGGTGGTAAGGGGGGTTAGACACAGGCAGGGGTGGTGAGGGGGGTTAGACACAGGCAGGGGTGGTGAGGGGGGGTAGACACAGGCAGGGGTGGTGAGGGGGGGTTAGACACAGGCAGGGGTGGTGAGGGGGGTTAGACACAGGCAGGGGTGGTGAGGGGGGGTTAGACACAGGCAGGGGTGGTGAGGGGGGGTTAGACACAGGCAGGGGTGGTGAGGGAGGGTTAGACACAGGCAGGGGTGGTGAGGGGGGGTTAGACACAGGCAGGGGTGGTGAGGGGGGTTTAGACACAGGAAGTGGTGGTGAGGGGGGGCTAGACACAGGCAGGGCTGGTGAGGGGGGATTAGACACAGGCAGGGGTGGTGAGTGGGGGTTAGACACAGGCAGGGGTGGTGAGGGGGGTTTAGACACAGGAAATGGTGGTGAGGGGGTTTACACCCAGGCAGGGGTGGTGAGGGGGGGTTAGACACAGGCAGGGGTGGTGAGGGGGGGTTAGACACAGGCAGGGGTGGTGAGGGGGGGTTAGACACAGGCAGGGGTGGTGAGGGGGGGTTAGACACAGGCAGGGGTGGTGAAGGGGGCTTAGACACAGTCAGGGGTGGTGAGGGGGGGTTAGACACAGGCAGGGGTGGTGAGGGGGGGTTAGACACAGGCAGGGGTGGTGAAGGGGGCTTATACACAGGCAGGGCTGGTGAGGGGGGGTAGACACAGGTAGGGGTGGTGAGGGGGGGTTAGACACAGGCAGGGGTGGTGAGGGGGTGTAAGACACAGGCAGGGGTGGTGAGGGGGGGTTAGACACAGGCAGGGCTGGTGAGGGGGGGTAGACACAGGCAGGGGTGGTGAGGGGGGGTTAGACACAGGCAGGGCTGGTGAGGGGGGGTTAGACACAGGCAGGGCTGGTGGGGGGGGTAGACACAGGCAGGGGTGGTGAGGGGGGATTAGACACAGGCAGGGGTGGTGAGGGGGGGTTAGACACAGGCAGGGGTGGTGAGGGGGGGTTAGACACAGGCAGGGGTGGTGAGGGGGGGTTAGACACAGGCAGGGGTGGTGAGGGGGGGTTAGACACAGGCAGGGGTGGTGAGGGGGGGTTAGACACAGGCAGGGGTGGTGAGGGGGGGTTAGACACAGGCAGGGCTGGTGAGGGGGGGTTAGACACAGGCAGGGCTGGTGAGGGGTGGGTAGACACAGGCAGGGGTGGTGAGGGGGGGTTAGACACAGGCAGGGGTGGTGAGGGGGGGTTAGACACAGGCAGGGGTGGTGAGGGGGGGTTAGACACAGGCAGGGGTGGTGAGGGGGGGTTAGACACAGGCAGGGCTGGTGAGGGGGGGTAGACACAGGCAGGGCTGGTGAGGGGGGGGTAGACACAGGCAGGGGTGGTGAGGGGGGGTTAGACACAGGCAGGGCTGGTGAGGGGGGGTTAGACACAGGCAGGGCTGGTGAGGGGTGGGTAGACACAGGCAGGGGTGGTGAGGGGGGGTTAGACACAGGCAGGGGTGGTGAGGGGGGGTTAGACACAGGCAGGGGTGGTGAGGGGGGGTTAGACACAGGCAGGGGTGGTGAGGGGGGGTTAGACACAGGCAGGGCTGGTGAGGGGGGGTAGACACAGGCAGGGCTGGTGAGGGGGGGGTAGACACAGGCAGGGGTGGTGAGGGGGGGTTAGACACAGGCATGGGTGGTGAGGGGGGGTTAGACACAGGCAGGGGTGGTGAGGGGGGGTTAGACACAGGCAGGGGTGGTGAGGGGGGAGGTTAGACACAGGCAGGGGTGGTGAGGGGGGGGGTTAGACACAGGCAGGGGTGGTGAGGGGGGGTTAGACACAGGCAGGGCTGGTGAGGGGGGGTAGACACAGGCAGGGCTGGTGAGGGGGGGTTAGACACAGGCAGGGGTGGTGAGGGGGGGGGTTAGACACAAGCAGGGCTGGTGGGGGGGGTAGACACAGGCAGGGGTGGTGAGGGGGGGTTAGACACAGGCAGGGGTGGTGAGGGGGGGTAGACACAGGCAGGGGTGGTGAGGGGGGGTTAGACACAGGCAGGGCTGGTGAGGGGGGGTAGACACAGGCAGGGCTGGTGAGGGGGGGTTAGACACAGGCAGGGGTGGTGAGGGGGGGGGTTAGACACAGGCAGGGGTGGTGAGGGGGGGTTAGACACAGGCAGGGGTGGTGAGGGGGGGGTTAGACACAGGCAGGGATGGTGAGGTGGGGTTAGACACAGGCAGGGGTTGTGAGGGGGGGGTTAGACACAGGCAGGGGTGGTGAGGGGGGGGTTAGACACAGGCAGGGGTGGTGGAGATGAGATCAATGGTGCTGACACTTACTTTCTCTCAGTGTCAGCCGCGCCTCCAGTGATCCCTCTTTCACCAGGGGGTCTCAGTGCACAGCAGGAAGCTCCTCCCCTCCGCTGTTAGCCGTCAGCTCACTTTCTCTTGTCCCGACATGTCAGCAGCAGTAGGGAGGAGCCGTGGAAAGGATGGGCGGCGGTCCGCTGTGCGGGTATAGTAGCGAGTTCTCTGCCGTCACCTCTGAAAGCAGCGGCGCTGCCCAGGCCACCCTCACAGCGGGATAAGAAGTGGAGCGATCGGCGGGAGTTCCGCCACCATCTTCTTAGGCAACAATGTGCCGCCCCTCAGAACATGCCGCCCGGGACCCATGGTCCCACCAGGTCCCATGGTAGGGCCGGCCCTGCCCATGAGCACTAGCGCGGAGGAGGAGAAAGTGCAATCCTCCTCCGTTTTCAATGCTGGGAAGTGTGAGCACAGTGGGCAGTGACGTCACTGGTTGCTAGCCGCTAGGCGGCTATAGCAGCCAGTGACCAAGAGTAAAGTAAGGCGGGGGGTGGAGGCGGAGCTGGAGCTGGAGCTGGAGCCAGCGCTACCACGTCCCCGGCATTCTAGGACCGGGACATGAGACTCGGGGCTATTAGCTCCAGGCTCGGGGCTGTAGCCCCAATAGCCACCCCCTAACGACGCCTCTGTACCCTGGTAGAAATCATGGAAGTTTACCATTGATATTGAAAATATGACTAATAATGCCAAAAAGGATAGTAATCATATGAAGCCATTTATTATCACATAGTTGTTTGGCTCCCCTTTAAATCACAATGATAACAGAAATCCCCCAAATGGCCCTGATCAAAAGTTGACATACCCTGGAATGTTTGGCCTTAGTACAGGCACACAAGGCGACACATACACAGGTTAAAATGGCAATTAAAGATTAATTCCCCACATCCATGGCTCTTTAACTTGCAGTTAGTGTCTGTGTTTAAATATTCAGTGAGTTTGTTAGTTCTCATGTGCATGCACTGAGCAGGCTAGAAACTGAGCCATGGGGAGCAGAAACAAACTGTCAAAACACCTGCGTAACAAGGTAATGGAACTTCATAAAGATGGAAAAGGATATACAAAAAAACCAAAGCCTTTTTATATATGCCAGTCAGGACTGTTCAATCACTTGTTAAGAAGTGAACAATTTAGGGATCTCTTGATACCACATATAGTCAAAAATAAATAAAAATCAAAGGCCATGAATAAAGATAATTACACTTATTCAAATAGCAATCTCACCGACGCACCAACCAATAAGGTGTGGGTCTCGTGACTGTAATTAACTCATAACCATTATAGATACAAGATGTCTCAAACAAAAGCTGTCACAAATGAGTACCCAAGCAGCATAGTATTTGCAAAATAGAAAATATTTTTATTGAGTAATAAATTATAGACACTGGAAAAGAAACACCTCCACCTAACACCAACAAAATCATGACAACATATGCATAGAAAGACCTGACCAGGTGCCACGACACTCATACATACACACCAAATCCCAGTTGGATAATACCCTTAAACAGTGTCTGGCTATATGGAATAGCTCACTGCATGCAAGTAAAGACAGTCAATTGCACAGAAGTGGTAACCATCACATAACTGAATTGAAACTTTCAGAGGCATAACAGGTAGTATCAACAGATAGCATCAGCACTATAGTCATAGTGGATAATAAGCCAGATGTTTAAATCTCCTCCAACACTTAGCGCTGGATAAGCATGTCAGTAGTAAAAGTAATGCTGCAAACACACGAGCGGACTTTCCGGCAGACTTGGTCCGGCGGACCGGACTCCGTCGGACAATTCAATCATGTGCGGACTTTTTTTTCCTTCTTTTCTTTTTCTTTTCTTCTTTATAATGCTAGAAGAATGAAGTTGTTTTGCTGCTTATATTCACACAGAGTTCTCACAAACTACTTTCTTCATTATTTATCCTCATGTCATGACTAATATTATAGTTTTTAAAAGCCAGATCTCCATAAATAATGTTGACATTTTTTTTTTTTTGACCCATCTTTTTTACTATATTTCAACAATATATATTTTACAATTTGGGAAAAAATTTTAAAAATCTAGTGATTTAATTTTTTTTTTTTGGAGTTTCAAGTTACCACAATAACATCATTATCTTGTATTGTTTATGAACCTTAATGAGGTTGGTGTCCCTTGTTAATTTGACATAGGGTTTTTTTTTTTTTAAAAGGCCAATTCATTTAGCACTACAAGTGCAAAGTGCACTTGAAGTGGCACTGAAAGAGCACTTCGAAGTGCAGTCGTTGTGGATCCGAGGGGCACATGCAAGGAAAAAAAAACTGCATTTTAGCTTGCACATGATTGGATGATAAAATCAGCAGAGCTTCCCCTCATTTCAGATCTTCCCCTCAGATTTACAGCAACTGCACTTCCAACAAGTGCACTTGCAGTGCAATTTCAAGTGCACTTTGCACTTGTAGTTTGCACTTGAAAGCGTGAAATGATTTTGCCTTTTGTAAATAACCCCCATAGTCTTTTTGACATGTACCTGCCTACTCACAAACAAACTGTCCTTTTTGAAAAAAAACACATAGTAAATTATTTTTGCTAAATAAAATAGCCATTTATTCTGGTAAAAAAAAATGAGGAAGGCAACACTGGAGACACTTTTGGAATTTGTGAAGCCTTTTGTCCCCCAGGGCACACATTAAGTCAGTGGAAAACAAAATTGTGATCTTGCGGAGTCCATAGAATAGGGAGCACAATCTGCGTCTTCTATCAGACCAGACTGAAGCCAGGCAATCACTTTCGACTCTTCTGTGTAGCCTTCCCTCCATGCTGCCCTGCAGCCTTTCATCCACGCTTCTCTGCAGCCTTCCTTGGAGGCTGTGCCTCTGGTGGTGTACTTGTGGCAGGAGGAGGAGGAGGGGCTTCATCAGAAAAATGGCTGGTTTGAGTAAGCTGGCCCCTCAAATCCTTCTGAAGGGCCTCATAAAAAATCCCCTCACAGAGGAGGCATTGCCCCTTCTCCAGTTCCATCAATCTGGTGGCCAAATATGTACCATAATCCTTTTCAGAATTGGGGGGGTTACTCAGGATTTGGCTGGCTTCCCGAATGAGGGCAAGTGATTCCTCCTCTGTTCTGGTCATCTTCCTGGGCCTATTGGTGGTAAGGCGGAGGGGAGGCAACTGGCATTCTGTGAGGCTTCTACTGGGCCCATCCACCTACTGCTTGCCACTGGGCACAGCCTCCTCCTCTCTACCACTGGGCACGGCCTCCTCCTCTCTACCACTGGGCACAGCCTCCTCCTGGCTGAGCTCATCCTGTGTATAAAAAAAGTGTATTTTTTGCTTCCTTAAGCATACACAATTTTCAGCTCATGACTTGCTAATCGGATTTTAAACAAATAGAAAAGGCTAGCATTTTGACCCCACCATTATTCTAGCTGTTCACCAATCTTTGAACAACATTTTTGGCCACTACTGTCTAGTGATATGTATACATAATAATAACTGTGATTAAATAATTGATTTGTAAGCAATTCAAACATTTTATTTTACATCATTAATATTTAGATAAAATGAAAAAAAAAAGTATACCTGGCTCCAGCTGTGCGCATCCACTTCATCAAAGATGAAAGGGCCCGGTTCTTCCTGGGACTCCTCAGCTGGGGTGAAGGGAGGGGTTGAGAGAAGGGTGGAGGGAAGGGTCGAAAGCAATTGCCTTGCTTCTGTCTGGTCATCCAGAAATCGCAGTTTGGGGTAGTACCACAGCTTGGGGACATAAACCTTATCTGCTGCTGCTCCTGATTTGAGGGAATCTTGTATCTTCTTGTGTTCCCGTCTGTACATATTTCGCAAAATCCCAATTTTATTTTCCACTAACTTAATGTCTGCCTGGGGGATTCGAGTCTTACAAACTCCAGAAGTCTCCCCAGTGTTGCCTGCCTTGCTTGATTATTGCAATACACGGGGTGCTTGACCTCCCACAGGTTTTGGTTATCTTGATAGCTGTCAATAATATGACTCAAAAAATCCTCCTCCTTAAAGGGATTCATTTTTTCTGAAAGACAAGACACAAGAGAAAAACAGTAATGACAGTCCAAACTCCCAGTATTATCTTTATCCCAATATAGGGCGCACACACACACACTAGGGATGAGCTTCGAGTTCGAGTCGAACTCATGTTCGACTCGAACATTGGCTGTTCGCAAGTTCACCGAACAGCGAACAATTTGGGGTGTTCGCGGCAAATTCGAATGCCGCGGAACACCCTTTAAAAGTCTATGGGAGAAATCAAAAGTGCTAATTTTAAAGGCTTATATGCAAGTTATTGTCATAAAAAGTGTTTGGGGACCCGGGTCCTGCCCCAGGGGACATGGATCAATGCAAAAAAAAGTTTTAAAAACTGACGTTTTTTTCAGGAGCAGTGATTTTATTAATGCTTAAAGTCAAACAATAAAAGTGTAATATCCCTTTAAATTTCGTACCTGGGGGGTGTCTATAGTATGCCTGTAAAGGGGCGCATGTTTCCTGTGTTTAGAACAGTCTGACAGCAAAATGACATTTTGAAGGAAAAAACACATTTAAAACTACCCGCGGCTATTGCATTGCCGACAATACACATAGAAGTTCATTGATAAAAACGGCATGGGAATTTCCCACAGGGCAACCCCGAACCAAAATAAAATAAAAAAAATGATGTGGGGGTCCCCCTAAATTCCATACAAGGCCCTTCAGGTCTGGTATGGATATTAAGGGGAACCCCAGCCAAAATTTTAAAAAAAAATTGACGTGGGGTTCCCCCTAAATTCCATACCAGACCCTTCAGGTCTGGTATGGATTTTAAGGGAAACCCCGCGCCAAAAAAAAAAAAAAAAAACGGCTTGGGGTCCCCCCAAAAATCCATACCAGACCCTTATCCGAGCACGCAACCTGGCAGGCCGCAGGAAAAGAGGGGGGACGAGAGTGCGGCCCCCCCCTTCTGAACCGTACCAGGCCACATGCCCTCAACATTGGGAGGGTGCTTTGGGGTAGCCCCCCAAAACACCTTGTCCCCATGTTGATGAAGACAAGGGCCTCATCCCCACAACCCTGGCCGGTGGTTGTGGGGGTCTGCGGGCGGGGGGCTTATCGGAATCTGGAAGCCCCCTTTAACAAGGGGACCCCCAGATCCCGGCCCTCCCCCTGTGTGAAATGGTAAGGGGGTACTTACCCCTACCATTTCACAAAAAAACTGTCAAAAATGTTAAAAATGACAAGAGACAGTTTTTGACAATTCCTTTATTTAAATACTTCTTCTTTCTTCCTTCATCTTCTGGTTCTTCTGGCCCTTCTGGTTCTTCCTCCGGCGTTCTCGTCCAGCATCTCCTCCGCGGCGTCTTCTATCTTCTTCTCCTCGGGCCGCTCCGCACCCATGGCATGAGGGGGGAGGCTCCCGCTCTTCTCTTCATCTTCTTCATCTTCTTCTTCTTCTTCATCTCTTCTTCCTTCTTCTCTTCTTCATTTCTTCTCCGGGCCGCTCCGCAGCCATGCTGGCATGGTGGGAGGCTCCCGCTGTGTGACGGCGTCTCTTCGTCTGACGGTTCTTAAATAACGGGGGGCGGGGCCATCCGGTGACCCCGCCCCCCTCTGGCGCACGGTGACTTGACGGGACTTCCCTGTGACGTCACGGGGAATGCCACAGGGAAGTCCCGTCATGTCCCGTGCGTCAGAGGGGGCGGGGTCACCGGGTGGCCCCGCCCCCCGTTATTTAAGAACCGTCAGACGAAGAGACGCCGTCACACAGCGGGAGCCTCCCACCATGCCAGCATGGCTGCGGAGCGGCCCGGAGAAGAAATGAAGAAGAGAAGAAGGAAGAAGAGAAGAAGAAGAAGAAGATGAAGAAGAAGATGAAGAAGAGAAGAAGATGAAGAGAAGAGCGGGAGCCTCCCCCCTCATGCCATGTGTGCGGAGCGGCCCGAGGAGAAGAAGATAGAAGACGCCGCGGAGGAGATGCTGGACGAGAACGCCGGAGGAAGAACCAAAAGAGCCAGAAGAACCAGAAGAAGATGAAGGAAGAAAGAAGAAGCATTTAAATAAAGGAATTGTCAAAAACTGTCTCTTGTCATTTTTAACATTTTTGACAGTTTTTTTGTGAAATGGTAGGGGTAAGTACCCCCTTACCATTTCACACAGGGGGAGGGCCGGGATCTGGGGGTCCCCTTGTTAAAGGGGGCTTCCAGATTCCGATAAGCCCCCCGCCCGCAGACCCCCACAACCACTGGCCAGGGTTGTGGGGATGAGGCCCTTGTCTTCATCAACATGGGGACAAGGTGTTTTGGGGGGCTACCCCAAAGCACCCTCCCAATGTTGAGGGCATGTGGCCTGGTACGGTTCAGGAGGGGGGGGCCGCACTCTCGTCCCCCCCTCTTTTCCTGCGGCCTGCCAGGTTGCGTGCTCGGATAAGGGTCTGGTATGGATTTTTGGGGGGACCCCACGCCGTTTTTTTTTTTTTTTTTTGGCGCGGGGTTCCCCTTAAAATCCATACCAGACCTGAAGGGTCTGGTATGGAATTTAGGGGGAACCCCACGTCAATTTTTTTTTTAAATTTTGGCTGGGGTTCCCCTTAATATCCATACCAGACCTGAAGGGCCTTGTATGGAATTTAGGGGGACTGCCACATCATTTTTTTTTTTAATTTTGGTTCGGGGTTGCCCTGTGGGGAATTCCCATGCCGTTTTTATCTATGAACTTCTATGTGTATTGTCGGCAATGCAATAGCCGCGGGTAGTTTTAAATGTGTTTTTTCCTTCAAAATGTCATTTTGCTGTCAGACTGTTCTAAACACGGGAAACATGCGCCCCTTTACAGGCATACTATAGACACCCCCCAGGTATGAAATTTAAAGGGATATAACACTTTTATTGTTTGACTTTAAGCATTATTAAAATCACTGCTCCTGAAAAAACGGCCGTTTTTAAAACTTTTTTTTGCATTGATTCATGTCCCCTGGGGCAGAACCCGGGTCCCCAAACACTTTTAATGACAATAACTTGCATATTAGCCTTTAAAATTAGCACTTTTGATTATTCATGTTCGTGTCCCATAGACTTTAACGGTGTTCGCGTGTTCGAACAAATTTTTTTCCTGTTCGCATGTTCTGGTGCGAACCGAACAGGGGGGTGTTCGGCTCATCCCTAACACACACACACACATAAAACACATACACAAAACACACACCCACGTTTAAATCTTACCTTTGTTTATAACGATCGCTACTTCCGTTCGGGCATAGACCAGCACACTAGCTTTATATACACTGCGCATGTGTCATGCTCCGCCTGCGTCGCCCGCCCCTGACGTTCTTTATGACGATTTTTCCCCACCCCTTCACTCTTCGTTGCGCAGTGGGAGTATATAGATAAAGATGGCGGAGACATTATCAGTAACTAGCGCGGAGGAAAGTCCGGAGCCACAAACATCCAGATCCAGGAGGAGATATAAGGCCACCAACATGGCCTTTGAAGAGATGGTTGAGATGGTGGACATCTTGAGGAGGGAGGACTATGATGCCAAAAATGGTCCGTACACCAGACCCAATATGCGGAAGGACCAAATAATGTCCTCAGTTGTCATCACTGTGGAGCAAAAAATTTAGGATTAAATGAGCTAAAGAACAATTGAGAAAGCGCTGGTCTGACCTAAAAACAAGGGAGACAGAACAATATCGCAGAATCAAGAAGGTGCTTAAAAAAAGTAATTACTTGTCGTGTGTTCTTATTGAGATACTTAACTTGCATGCTGATCCATATATGGTTTGAAAAAATGATTCAGTGTAATGTAAGGACTGGACACAGCAGCTGTTTCCACATCTGGACTCAGGAGCACTAGTGTACTGTGTGGCACCATAGAACATTTTTTAAGGGTAATCTACACAGGGGCTCCAGGGGATACTTGAGGTGTCTCCATCTGTGAAACTTGGCCAAAAATGGTAAGTATTGCAGTTTGTTTAAAAGGGAATTTGAATCATGTCTTAAAATTGGATTTTTTCACAAACAGACAATTGTACACCACTTCAAAGCAAGGTTTCATATTCCTATTTCTGGACTAAAATATCAGTGTGCTAAGTATACCTTTTGTTTCATTCTCATAGGGGAGAAAAGACTGAGACAACAGTCAGAGGATACCAGGACCCCCCAAAATCACCTGCCTGAATCAGTAATTAACCCAAGCCCAAGACCACGCCTACCCGAGGATCTGGAGGAAAGAGAGGTGGAGGAAGTGACAGAGATTTGCACACCATTAAGTGAGTGTCTGACACCCTAGCTTAAGGTAATCTATTTAGGCCTGCATATTTCTAAATACATATTTTTCTTCTAATTGTAGGTGATGTTCTGATTGTGGCTGGCCAAGCGGTGGACCCATTTAGCACAGACAGTGCACAAAGACTAATTGGGCAGATAATGGTCTGGAATGGCCACATTGATGTAATGCGCAATCAAATAGACAACATGAGAAATCGGCTGGACAGCATGCAACAGGAAATGAAGAACATGATTGATGTTTTGGGGAGAATATAATCCGTTTTTCCCTAAAACATCAATCATGTTCTTCATTTCAGTTTTAATTGTGAACATTTTTATGTTTTTCGAGTTGTAAAATAGTAAAAGCCAAATTTTGCCGATGCACACGGTGTGTCAGCGTGTGCTATCTGCCATCAGGGGATCTCAATGTATGTATTCCTCATAATGATAGTTTGTGAGAGGAAGGGATTGCACTCACAAAACATGTCCAATGATCCCCCATGATGGGAGATAGCACATGTTGACATGTTGGACTCCAAATTTGTGTGCATTTGCAAAATTTGGCTTTTACATGGGTGACATTACCAGCACCTTTTTTTACATGTTGAACTTTGTATGTTCCAGAGTTGTGTATTTTTTTGTGTGTTTAAAAAACCTGTTTTTTTAAAAAAAACATTTTATATAAAAAAAATATTTTTAAAATTATGCCTAAAATAACAAAAAAATAAAAATATAGTTACCCAAAAAAATAAAAAATGTATATTGAGTAAAAAACTAGAAAATAAACAAAAAATTAGAATGACGTTTGAAAAAAATGCACGTTTGAATGTGCGCACAGTAAAAATTTTAAACTACAACAATGTGTGTGGCTTCTACTTTCAATACCCAATACCAGTTTTGGAATTCATTTTGTGTTTACAGTGACAAAGGGCCTTATTTACTAAAGGGAAATTCACTTGGCACTGCAAGTACACTAGGAGAAAAAAATAATAAAAGCAAACAAGAATAAAAACAAGAGATTTTTTCCCCAAAAAATTTTGTTTTTTATTTTAAAGTTTAAAGATGTTCTAGCATTGCAATGGCCCCCCTACCATTAAAATAATTTATATATCTGTCCCGCACTTGATGGGCAGTTTGGGGGGCCAAGCCATTACGGCCAGTATCCAGGCCTGTGAGTGCAGATTTGGCACTAAGTCCCGCCTCAGGCCCAACTGAAGTTATATAGGCTTGTGAATGTCTTCTTAAAAAATTATGTAGTACGCAACAAGACATGATGATATAATTTATTTTATAGTCCTCTATATTGATGGCTGAGAGGAACAAACGGTACCGGCTGGCCATAATCCAGAAGGCATTCTCCACAACTCTTCTTCTCCGGGGTGAGGGTCCTTTGGGGGAACGGCCTCATTAGGTGCTCGCTAAGACCGAAGACTTCATCTGCAATGAATACAGAGGGGAGACTCTCAGCGTTCTCGGCATCAGGTGGCAATCCCAGGCCACCAGTCTGGAGACGCTGGCAGAACTCGGTCTGTGCAAAGACTCCTCCATCCGACATCCGACCGTTCTTCCCCACATCCACGTACATAAAATCATATTGTGCCGATACCACAGCCATCAATACTACACTATTAAACCCCTTGTAATTAAAGTGGTAAGACCCCGAATGGGGTGGTGGCACAATGCGAACATGCTTCCCATCGATCGCTCCTACACAGTTGGGAAAGTCCCAACGGTGAGCGAACTGGGAGGCCACAGTCTGCCATTCCTGTGGCAGATTCCTCACCCCCTCTGATGGCCCATTGATCAAATTGTATGGGGGGGTGGGGGAGGGTTCTAATTTAATTGAAGACCACACATTACATTTGGAGACATTTGAGAGGTTGGGAGAGGGTTCTAATTTAGCTGAAGACCACACATTACATTTGGAGACATTTGAGGGGGTGGGGGAGGGTTCTAATTTAGTTGAAGACCACACAATACATTTGTAGACATTTGAGGGGGTGGGGGAGGGTTCTAATTTAGTTGAAGACCACACATTACATCATCCGGAGATAATTCCTGAAATCCTCAGGATTATTCTCACGGATCTCACGGAGCAAACGCATGTGTGAGAATTGGTCACGCTGGCGCAGCCAATTCTTCGTCCATGAACTCCTCCTCGCCCTGTTCATGGACTGGGCTCGGGTCAAAGTATGAACCCCAACACCAAGCCCCCACACAGCACGAACTCGAGAACAAAAACGTCCACGGCTTCAAAATGGTCGGCTGGTCAAACAAACTTAAACAAACGCACTGAAGAACAGCAAGGCCTATGAAGAGCTGAAAATCAGGAACGAGTGGACCAGAACGGCCTGCTACAGGTTACGATCTGACCTACACGTACTGAAGCACAAGCACAAACACAAGCACAAATTGAACCGCAGAAAACGATCGAAATAAGCTGAAGTCTAAAAAGTGCAAAAAACTTCTACTAACACGCAGTAAACACAAGATTAGCAGAAGGAGCCCAAAGGGTGGCGTACTGAGGCTTGAACTTCCTTTTTCTAGTCCCGTCGTACATGTTGTATGTCACCTCATTCAAAACCATCTGACTTTTGGAGTGATCGCGTGTGTCAAAGTCCGTCCGTTTGTAAGTCTGGCGGACCTACGCTACAAAGTCCGTCGGAAAGACCGTCGGACCTAGTCTGTCGACGAATCTGGACCTGTTTCCCAGGCTTAAATAGCCTCACTGCTTGCATCACATATCAGTGACCAGCAGGGGCCTCCCTTTCCATTACAGACATCACATAGGTGAAGCATAGTAACAAAGAAATATGCTAATACACAATAATCAACGCATAGTCATAGCCATAATATATATAAGGTCCAAAACTGCTCCTGTTGGAATTAGGGACTTTAGATGCATAATAATAGTACAAGAGGCAAAGCTAAGGGTCATTAAACACCTGGAAGTTTAGTTCAGAATTTAACCCCGTGGGTGCCAGGGTTCCTAATCTAAAAATCCACAACCATATTGTAATCACCTCTTCGAAGAGGTAGATTTAAAGCAAACATTCCTTTGCCTTTTAAACCCTGGGGATTTCCATCATGGAAATCAGCAAAATGCTGAGCCAAGCAATTATTATCAAATTGATGTCTAATGCTGCCAAGATGTTCACTGAAGTGGACCCCAAGTTGACGCTTGATTTTACCCACATAGAACTTGGAACATGGGCATTCATATATATAATGCATCAGGGGCGTAGATAAGGGGGGGGTCAGGGGTGTTCAAACCCCCCCCCAGAGCATCCTGGCAAAATACCCAGACAGTGTTCCTGCTGTTTAGCCTCAGCATCAGCACAGTAGAAGCAATCAGTTTTGGAGTACAGCAGCCAGCCCCCCTTCTATTGTGCCCCATCCCCTCAGTTTAATAAGGGATCCCCCTGAAAAGCATGAAATTACTGCAAGGTCTCAGATGCCAGCAATTGACAGTGCACAGTTGAGGGAACTCCTAGACTCTTCCTCGAGGAATCATATGACACAGCCGAAGGGAGACTGGGGATGCAGAAGTTTTCCTACTTCTGTGCCGTGCTGAATCTGATGTCTGGTAAGTGGGGAGGCATCAATTTTCTGCTTTAGGAAGGAGGAAGTAAGAATTCCAGTCTGGGGGTGTTTCTTTTGGTGGGGGGGTTAAGGAAAGGGGGGTGGGTTTGCTTTTGTAGAAGGGGGGGGGTTCTTGTAGAGAAGACTACAGGGAGTGGTTAATGGCAGGGATTTGCTTCAGGGAAGGAGTTTTATTGGATGAAGGGAGATTTTCTTCTTAATTAGAAATCTTTCCTGGGGGAGAAGGTATTGACTGAGGGAGATATTTTTGCTTTGGTGGGTCGGTTTAGAGACAGGGAGGTTTAATTTTTAGGGGGGTATTTGAGGGAGGGAGATATTTTACAGTGGGAATCTTTGCTTGGGGAGAGAGGGTTCTTTTTCCTTTAAAAGGGATGTTTTTTTTTTTTAATTATACTTACCTAGGTGGATGGAGCATTGATCCAATGTTGCATCTGTCCCTAGCTGCTTTTAAGCCCAAAAACAGAGTGATCAAAGACCACTGATTACTCAGTTCTCAGCCTTCAGTGAGCAAAGAGTTGAGACTGTCAGTTCCTGGCTCTGCCCCCCCTCCTCCAAGCTCACTGGAATGCCAGGCTGTGGAGGGGGCAGGAGCTGCTGGCTCAGGGTCTCTGCAGTTCACTGAGAGGCTGAGTGAGCTGCTGGTAAAGGCATCTGGGTGAATCCTGACTTTAAAGTTAGGATCTTTCCACAGCCTGGACCTGCTGAGCGATGTCAGCTGACAGCGGGCTATAGCTGGCTGCCGGCTAAAAATGGGTCACAAAAAGTGCAGAATGAACTGCGCTCCTCCCCAGAAGAAGTACAACCCAGCGGTATGCCGTCCCTTCAGAGCGCATGCACCAGTGACATCACCGGCTGTTTTCCATGTGAATATCTCCTAAACACCACAAGTTTAGGAGATATTCAATATACCTACAGATAAGTGTTATTATAGGCTTACTTGTAGGTACAAGTTCAAAAGCTGGGTGTGCTACAGTTTAAGACTGAATAAAAGCCAACCATAGTGATCAAAGGGCACCATCCTGTGGTAGGCAGTGCACAATATTTTTTATTTTTTCATCTCTTAAAACATTACATAAAATTTCTTAGGACACCTTTTTTTAAGGTTTAAATAAATCACTGCATTTACTGACCACCACAATATATTGCCCCTTGCACCTGCTCAACTTGCACAGTAAGGTTAGCTAAAATCCAGTCTTGGGTCCCATTCACATGACCATGGTGCAGCAAGTAGACTGCAAATACCTGCACCTGGGATGAGATGTTCTAATATCTGCTCAGCCTGTACACCTGAGTGATGGGCTGAAAAGAGCCAAGGCTGTATGCTGCTGTAAACATGTATCCACCTGTATCTGCACATCCAGTGGTTACCTGCAGGTAGGAATACATTTTTGTCCTTGGACAAAATCTCTCTGCATCCAGGGTCAGAAATTTGTCCCTAACAGCAGGTAACCGCTGTGACCCATGGTTTGTTAGTGTGTCGCTCAGGCTTAATCGATGTGGGGAGTAATGTAGACGATACTGAATGTGCTGCAGGAGTGCCGGCGAGGGATGGAGCTCATCCCAGCTCCTGTAGTCACTAAAGGGAAGGGAGAAAACAAAATCCCTGGTGCCACACATCCACGGAGTCCTATGGTAATGTAGTAGTGATGGGAGAGACCTCAGCCTGGGTTCCCGCCAGGCCAAACCCCAATGTGTTTTGCTTTTTCCCCTGGAGCTTAAATATGGGAACCACTGGATGTGCAGATACATGTTAACAGCAGTGGCTCTTTTCAGCCCATCACTCAGGTGAACAGGCTGAGCAGCTGACAAAAATTAAAACATCTGGGATCCTGGCTATAGGTATTCACATTCTAAATTCCATGGCCATTTAGAACATATGAATGAGATCTAAAGCCTGGTTCATACGGTAAGTTTTTTTTTCAGTTCAACCCAGCGGGCTGAAGAAAAAAAATCTAGGGAACTTAGGAGGAGCTTGCTGTACTAATGAGTACACTATCGCACCACAACTGCGTGCATTGCGTTCTATTCAGTTGAATTGGGATAATTTTTGCTGCGCTGCATTGCAAATGCAATCTCATGGCCCCACTCTGCTGTCACATGTTTTTACTGTACCTCCCCAACATAAAAATGTAAATGATGCCTTTAAGTTTGAAAGACCTGTACCCCCCAGGAAAAAAAATGATCTACGGCCCTGTAACGCATTTGATAAGTCTTAGAATGGTCCGCATCGGTGAACATGTTGGTCCTATGTACCTGCCAGTAATTTTGGAAAGCCCCGTGAGCCAGCTCGTGGTGGGAATTCCGAAGGCACTAGATCATCATTTAGGTTCCTCATATGCCTGGTGACCATCAGCGGCCTTGGTCCTACTATGGCAGCAATTTGTGGGGAACGAGTCAGTGTCTAGTTAAAACGTTCTTCATCTCGTCCAACTGTGCCCAAAACTGGGTAGTGATGTGAATTGGACTCAAGGGGGAGGAGGGCGGATCGTTCGGGTCTCTTTGGGAACCAGGAGGTCCTCACGTTTACTGCCAGAGGTGCATTTCTTGGCTCTCCTTAGTGCCCTATGGGATTAATGCCTTTTGGTACATTCTACCTGCCTCAACCTGGTAGTCCTAATCCCGGGTACAATTCCTGCAGATACGCAGGAATTCAGCTGTTTGGATACCTTTAATCAAGGACCCAGGGTGATGGCTACTGGCCTGCAAGAGAGTGTGACCCGGTTTCCTTCTGGTAGGGTTTGGTAATTTATCTGTTATCCTTATTAAGAACCATAAGGCCCAAAAAGGATATTGCTTTACTATCGAAGCTGTAAGTGAGTCAAATATTACGATCATTCTCACCCAGCTCAATCAGAAAATCACAGCAGTTTCAGAGCCCTGCCAAACCATTAGTACATTGTCGATGTACCTCAACCACATAACATGGTACATGGAAAACTACATCCTCCTCCCACCACCCCAGGTGAAGGCAGGCATAAGCTGGTGCCCAGGGGGCACCTATCAAGGTACCCTGAATTTGATGGTAATTAATTCCCAAGAACTAAAAAAAGTTATTATATAATGCAAGTGCTAACAGCTCCACAATAAATTCATTTTGGGATCCCAACATGGGATAGTGGGCTTCAAGAAAGTGAGATACTGCACCAACATCCCAAGAGTGGGCCATTAGGAATCACCACAACAGCATTTGTGTGTCCTGTACGTATGACGGTAGGGAAAGTACCATATCTTTTATTAAAGTATCCAAGTACTTCCCAAACTCATTCCAGAAGGCCCTTGATGGTGGACACAATTGGCCTACTTGATGGGGCCGTAGCGTTTTTGTGGATCTTTGGGATAATATAAAAGGTGGGGGAATTATATTCCCCCTCCCTCTAATAATCTCATTCTCTTTTGGATATTAAGTTCAGCTCAAAGGCCAAGTACAACTTTCTGTCAATAGTGTCTACCGAACCAGGGAATGGATTATGTGTCAACTTCCTATACAGGGTATGTCATAAAGCTGCCTTTTAACCTTCTGCTCATACATCTGTTCAGAGAGCAGCACCACATTCCCACCTTTATCACTTCTTTATTATGACATTGGGAGCCTCCTTGAGTTTCTTCAATGCCTGGCATTCATCAAGGGCAAGGTTATCAGGACCTAATCTTTCCCAGTTGATTTTACTCAGATCATCCCTTACCAAGTCAAGGAACAATGTCAGCCACTTGTTTTAACTTAGCGGATGTATTTTCCTGAACTTTATAGGTAAATTGGCCCTTTGTATCCAAGCCTGAGGTGGTTCCACCTCCTCATCTGAATCTGCTTCATTTTCTACCAACAATGAGACCAGATTGCTTTAATTTCATTAGCATCTAGAGGGGCATTGGCATCCAAGGGTTCTACCTTATCTCTGTCTGAGCCAAAGGACCTAAGAAGGACCTTTCCTAAAAATAAAAATTTCTTTAATTATCTCAAACTCATACATTTTATAGGTTGGAGAGACGGAAAGACCCTTATGCAATACCTTAACATGCCGCTCCTTCAATTCAAACTTGTAAAGAGTAATCACTTTTTGATCTTGGGGTTACATTATTAGATTATTCACCTCATCTGACTTCTAGTTCTGCCTTTTCTGGGAAACAACTGTGAAGTCCTGTGTGGTGCCCCCCTCCCCCTTCCTCCTTTCTTTGAGTTGCTCCAGGTGCTCAAGTTACCAATCCCTTTGTTTGGTGATGTATACTTTTTTTTTCTTGGGGGTTTTCTAAAAAACCCAAGGACTTTACCATAGTTTCCTGCTATCAGAGAAGGTAGGCCCCGTTTTGGTGGAGGCTATTGAACAGGAACCTCTTCACCTAGATCTGCTCCTTCCTCGGGTTGATGTAAGATCAAAGATTTCCCCCTGTTCCCCATCCCCAAGATCCCATTTAAATTTTGTTACTGAAATAAATGGCTTAATATTGTATAAAAAGCCTTCAATAATGATGATTCTCGTGAGACGAATTTTGGAATTATTTCTGCTTGAGTCAGCTTAAATCAAAACCGTGTGTTTTATTGTACACACATAAACTTGGAAAATACTTACAAAAATAGTACATTCATATTCAGAATTAGTGTTGTTTCATATATGCAAAAAATGTTCAAATATAGTTCATTTGTTTCAAAGATCTGAAAAAGTCCTTAAAATCATTAGACATGTGCTTCCTTTGTATAAGTGTTTTAAAGATGGCCGATTAACCTCTTGTGTCCTGGCTTGAATAGGTGTATAGGAGAGCTATGTGTCTTGGAGAGAGTTGTGGCTTGGAAGCAGAAGATTTGTGTAAAGAGAGCTGTGTCTTGGGAGGAAGAGATGTGTATGAAGCAGTAGATGTGTGTGTAAAGAGTGAGCCAGAAGACTGGATTCCTTGTGTCTATATGAACTCAGTCTTTCAAATTCGCGCCCAAACACAAATCCCTCCCATACACTCCCCTTTCTCCTCCTTTCTAAGAGTGGGGGTTAGAGTAGATATACAAGCCTCTTTAACATCTGTTTCACTTTAACCAAACCTTTTAAACATGAAACCAGATATATGTGTCAGACTAAACATCAGACCATTTAAAAACATAAACGTATATATCAAACAAAGTATTGTTTACATAGGAAGATTTTCAACCCATAAATATATTATTTACAAAATCCATCAAATTCTGACAGGGTCTTGACCTGCATTTTCAGTCAATGAATGGCCATCTGGATATCACTAGCTCAAAGTCCTATCATTCAAACAAATATGGAAAATGCATATTCTTATTAATAAAGCCAATTAAAATTTAGATATTAAGAATATAACATTCCCCTCTGAAATATGAATAACAATCATATTTTCAAAGTTTAAATTCATTCATAGCATCCATGTCCCATTCATTCAGACTTTGATCCAATAACTCCAAATGTATTTCCATCACCAACCGATTTTGCAATACCAAAACCCATCTTTCTCTTAAGCTTATTTTGCAATAAATTATCTCCTTTCTTGATTTCATTTCTAATTCGATAATATAATTTTTTCATTCTAAACATCAAACATAACTGGAATCTAATGAATAACATAATAATAATAAAAAGAATAACTATAGGATGTGATAAAATATTTCCTGCTGCTGAGGTTATTGAAGTTTTTCCCCAAATTGATACACTATTACTGAATTTTTTTCCACCAATTACTTCCTGAAAATTCTGACCATTGATGAGATATCTCTTGCAAATTACCTTGTTCATGTTTAAACAATATTTCTGCATTCTGAAGTTCCTTAGCCAAAGCTATCAATAAACCTTTATCCTTCTGAATTACATTTGCCCATTCTTCCCAAAGAAATTCATCTATCTGAGATATATTATATTGTGTGGGAAGAGCACTTATATTTTTCATAAGCATATTTGTTAAATTTGTTCTAAACCCATTAATACTTATTGCTACAATGTCTCCTTCTATACAATACAAGCCTTGATTTAGGTTTTCTGTATTTGTACAAGAAGAGAAAAAAGTTTTAACCCTTTCTGTATCTGACATGATCTGGAAACAAACCTTCTTTTTATCTACACGAGTAACTAATTCAGAAATTGTTTCAACTTTTTCTATTCTTGCTGAACACAATGTATGATTATGATAACAAGAATGAAAAATACTTTTATCTTGATTAGGTAAACAGATAACTTTAGACTGAAATTGTAAACATGATGACAAATCTAATTGTTCTAATTCAGAATTTTTATTGTTAAATGCAAAATCTGTATACTGTAATTTATAATACAATAATTGTGTATTGCTAACGGGTAATCCCAAGACAGTGATTGGAACCAAAATTTGTTCTTGTCCTGCTATTGGAATCATAGAAGAACTATAACAAACATCCTGTTTACATCCTATCCATTTATTTACCCATAAATCTGTATGATTTATAGCATATACATATTCTCTGGGTAAATTCTGTAAAATGCCAAGAGGGGTTATTCCACTCTGAAATGCTTGTGCAATTATTTTAAAATTAGTGGAATATTCAGTCTGGATCTCTAAGCATGCTCTGACTATATTAGGATGTTGTTCACTTAACATTAAATCAAGAGTAATATTTTGAAGATGTAAAATAGATGGACCCATTATATTAGCTGTTTTAATAACCATATTTTCTAAAATTTCATTTAAATTCCTCTGTATTTTAATCCCGTTACTACCCACTAAACCAGCTGTCTCAAGATCAGACTTTAAAATTATTCCATACTATTAGTAATACTCCCAATTGTGCCAATCCCTCCTAAAATACCTTCAACAATACCACGCTTATTTCTGTTATGATTTATATTATTAATTCCAAACCATCTTTCAATACCCAATTCCATATTAACCAAGTGTCCTTGACATTGTGGAAACCTTGTAGAAATTTTCCATTCTGAAACATTAAAGTTCCACAATATAATGACAAACTTTCCCTCTCTCAAAAGAGTTCTGGATTGGAAATGGTTAATTTGAAATGGATTTGCTGAGACACTTTTCTTACCAACACATGGAGTTTTCCTAGGAGACATTACAACAACACTTCCCTTCGCACATTTCATTGGATAATTTACTATTGATATGCAACATTCATATATACCAGTATCATTCAAAGATACTTTCATTTGTTGATAAACAAATGTATTATTTATCCAATTCACACTACCATAAATTCCTTTATGAATTATCATAGTAGAACTGTGAAGAAAACTTCCCAAAAATTCATCATTCCTTTTCCAAGTTACCAATGAATCTTGAGGTACATATATTTTTGTTTTACATATCAAATGCAAACTATCTTTATCTTCAAAAATGTTCAAAGATTGTTACCTTTTACAAATACTGACCAAAAACTCCTTCCCAATATATATTACATTCAAAAGTTCCGGATTCTATTGTTTAACCTATAAGATCCCATTTTAACAAAATTTGTTTTGCATTCTATTTTAACGTTGACCTCAACATTATTACTATGAATTAAATACAATTCCATACAGCAATCATATCCCTGTCCTACAAATACATATCCATACAATTCTTCAGCTGTATTGTTATCAACGTATCTAGAATTATATTCTGTCATTTGTATTAAAATCAATATCTTTATCACTCTTGTCCTCTGTATTAATATCAGTATCTAGATCTATTTTGTCTCTGAATAATGTAATGTCTTTGTAGTGTAATTCCTCAATCCTGTTAACCTCTGCATAGCTGGAACAGTTTGTGATATATTTTACCACAGATACAATTGTCACGAGAGAAAAGATGAATCCTGTGATGATGATAAATCTTCTTTTTTTAACACTTTCTTTTGTTGATCAGTCATCTTTCTTCTTTTTTGGAATCCATGATTCCTCCAGGTTAATGAAATATAATTAATTCCTAGGAAAAATAAAAGCAGCATCATTTATTTCAGAATATTACATTTGTTATACCCACATTTTTATTTATACATGCTTTTTCACTAAATTGAGAAATCCTTGAACTAATACCATTGTCCCTTGAACATCCAAGATGTCAAATGGACCTTCCCAATTACTTTGCCATGGTCCACTTTTCCTGAACCTTTAGTTCCGCCTGTGACGTGTATCTCACCATCTCTGGGTGTGACCTTACACATGGCAACTCTTTAATCACCATATTTCTTTCTGTATAAACTTGTGCTAACATCATCTAATTTTTGATTTAAATAAATCTTTCCGTTCTTAATCATCAATCTTGATAAACCGTTTATCTTGAATAAAAGATAATTTTGGTTTTAATAATAAAATAACAAAATGTTACAAGAATCAGATATGTGTGTGTGTATATAACAGTTATTCTCATACTGTGTATGTGTCTTGTGTATACTGGAGTGAATGTCTGTTGCAACATCTACTGGAGTGCATGTCTGCCAAAAAACTCTGTTACAGGCATTCTACTCCTAAAAAAATAAACCCCCTCCTTTCTTATTCAGAAAGGTTCTTTTTTGTCTTGTAGTCCCACAGATGCAGACTCTCAATGAGTAGTCCCCCCCTCCTTTTTTAAAAAGGAGGGTGTCACTACACTCTCAAATTCCTAAGGTTGGGGCTATGAGCTCTGTGAGTAACCATTTAACTTATACAATCTACAAGTTTCTTTAAACTTCTAAAACAAATACTACATATCAGCATATATACAAATTGTCTCTTAATAATCTCCTAAACAAGGAATATTGTAAAGTAAAGAAATTATGATCTTTTAACTCAAACTTAAAAATGTGTGGAAGGACCATTTTTCATACAAGTAACTGCATGTAACACCATTCTGTTCAAATTGTCCTGTATCATCTATAACCAATACACTCTTATGCAAAAGGAACACAAAATACCAAAAAAGAAATATCTTTTTCTGAATGCCATTCAATACCTTTAAATAACATCCTAATATCCCTTCTCAAATCACAAGCATTACAGTACAATACACTCATTGTGAAACACAAGTGACAAAATAATTATTCCTGTCATTAAATCAAATGAAGAATACTTTGTAACTGAAAAAAACTGTACCTGCAAACTGTGAATGATCTGATACATGAAATCTGTCCTATTCCCAAGATTTTACACATTACCTGCATGATTTTACCTATAAATGGAATCCTCTGTCACTACTGAGGTTTGCTAGTATACCCCAAACTAGAAAAACATGGTTAATCCATATCCTGTCAGTAATTAAAATATCTTTGTACACAGATTAGACAATATTTAATTACTCTGTCTACTGTCTCTTCCATTTGTCCCAATAGAATTTCTCTTTAAGAATTTCAAGCAATTTTTGCTTACCAAAGTGATCTAAACTGTCATAGTTAAATTTAGTGAATTCCACCTGTAGGTGTTGTGGTACTACAGGACACAATAAACCGTCTACGTCGTGACATAGGATCCCGTTTTCAAAAACCAAGGAAGATCCTAAATCATCCGATGAAGGGCAAGAGATGGACTTGTCTCTCTCTTGTTCCTCAGAAAATGAAGGTAAATGTGTGTCTGTCTTTTTCACAACATTAATTGAGACCATATTCAGGTTAAAATCACGAATTCTCCATACAAATCTGCATCCTTTGCTAATTGAGTACAAAGCTGTCAATTACCCCCTTATCAGATGAACTAAACCTCTCAATGTTCCATCTGAACAAAAAATGAAAAATTAAAATCATAATAATCATAACTGGGAAAAATTAATAAAAAATTAATAATCCAAAGGATTATCCTTGAAAATACTAAAAATAGATCAAATAAAAACCAAATCTCTAAACCTCAAATCATAACCTTATTATCCATAGCAAAGAATATCAAATAAAAACCAAATCTCTGAACCTCAAATCATAACCTTATTATCCATAGCAAAGAATCAATAACCAGAAAATCCTTACCATCCATGCAGTTCATTTAAGGACTGCTAACATTGTTTTTCACAGTGTTATATGATACATAGTGATACCTTTCCTGTCTTAATGGACTATTTGCAGTTTGCAATCTTTGCATTTGGGTCTTAAAAGGGAAATTAGTTTGATTATTATGGCCTCTATACCTCAAATTACTACACCAGCGCACAGAATACACTTCATAGCGCCTTGGCATCGTTTTCGGATAATACAACCTCTTTTGTATATCGTTATTATTAGCCATCACACAAAACCTAGCTATGTGACCCGCTCTTTTGCAAACTAAACATTTAAGAGTTGGTTTTTTTGCATATACCTTTCTTTGAGTATATGGCGATGAAAATTTACATTTCTGTTGAATATTACTAATATTCAAATCAACAGACTTCACACTTTCATTATCTGAGGAAACATTAACCTCCTCAAATGACTCCACTGTGTCAACTCCAGAATCAGCATCATTATCCCTCGCCTCTGACTTTGTCACGTGTTAATATAGCTTATGAACACGTGACAAAGTCAGTGTTCATAAGCCATAAAGCCATAAACACTGAGCATGTGCAGAAGACTGAGCTTGCAATAATTGCGTTTTAAGCAAACTTATAACATTCTCTTGTTCAATTTCTTTCTGAGTTAAAAAAGCAATACAACTTTCTTTTTCTTTAACCGATTCCAATAATGCATTCATTTTATGTTCTAATGCATCTTTTTCAATCATTAATTGTTCAATATGTAAATTCCCCTGTGTTTGTGCAATTTCTGTTACACTTTGCCTTTGTTTTCCTGGCATATTAAAAACCATTGCATTGAAGACTGTAACTAATTTCAACACATTGCTTAATTTTCTCTTAGATTTAGCTAATGAAAATCTATTCTTCTCAATTTCTTTATTTGCCTGTAGGCATTGATTATACATTGATTGCCATAACTTAGTGTCTGAAATATAACTGGCTAAACCTTCAAATTCTAACTTACTTTCGTCAGCTATAACATTTATAAATTCCATATTTTGGTACTCACCGAATATAAAACTTTTCCGTTTTCCGCTGGACTCTAATTAAACCGTCTGTCAAGACTTCTGATCCAAAATACTCTGGTCTTCACGCAATCAAACATCAAAAACATCAATCTGACGTTTCTTCTAGGTTCTTTCAATAATTGCAAAGTTTTCTCCTGTTCATCACATTTCCCCTCTGTTCAACGGAATAAGTGGCAAAAACTTCTGACGATTGAAACTGGCTGGCGTCCGCCAATGAAATATATGGCTTAATATTGTATAAAAAGCCTTCAATAATGATGATTCTCGTGAGACGAATTTTGAAATTATTTCTGCTTGAGTCAGCTTAAATCAAAACCGTGTGTTTTATTGTACACACATAAACTTGGAAAATACTTACAAAAATAGTACATTCATATTCAGAATTAGTGTTGTTTCATATATGCAAAAAATGTTCAAATATAGTTCATTTGTTTCAAAGATCTGAAAAAGTCCTTAAAATCATTAGACATGTGCTTCCTTTGTATAAGTGTTTTAAAGATGGCCGATTAACCTCTTGTGTCCTGGCTTGAATAGGTGTATAGGAGAGCTGTGTGTCTTGGAGAGAGTTGTGGCTTGGAAGCAGAAGATTTGTGTAAAGAGAGCTGTGTCTTGGGAGGAAGAGATGTGTATGAAGCAGTAGATGTGTGTGTAAAGAGTGAGCCAGAAGACTGGATTCCTTGTGTCTATATGAACTCAGTCTTTCAAATTCGCGCCCAAACACAAATCCCTCCCATACACTCCCCTTTCTCCTCCTTTCTAAGAGTGGGGGTTAGAGTAGATATACAAGCCTCTTTAACATCTGTTTCACTTTAACCAAACCTTTTAAACATGAAACCAGATATATGTGTCAGACTAAACATCAGACCATTTAAAAACATAAACGTATATATCAAACAAAGTATCGGTTACATAGGAAGATTTTCAACCCATAAATATATTATTTACAAAATCCATCAAATTCTGACAGGGTCTTGACCTGCATTTTCAGTCAATGAATGGCCATCTGGATATCACTAGCTCAAAGTCCTATCATTCAAACAAATATGGAAAATGCATATTCTTATTAATAAAGCCAATTAAAATTTAGATATTAAGAATATAACAGTTACTACGAAGATTTTTTTGTGTTTTCTCCACCTCCCTTTTTAGAAGGTCATTGTAATTGGTAAACCCCGTTTATCTTTGAATGGATCCAACTCAGCCGAGCTTTCCTCATTCTGAACCTGAAGTTCCACCAACTGTATTTTTTCTTCCTCTCCAATCAGGCACATGACCTCAAGGCCATTGTCAATATATTGTTCCTTCCATTTGGCTAAGAACCTTTCAGTATGAAGATTTTTTAGCAGGTATCACTTTATCACAAAGCCCTCTTGGTACTATAATGTAACTAATATCAAAATTCAAGGTATATAATATCCAATTTCCAATTTAGGGATTTAATGATGAACCCTTTGTGCCATTTGAACTATTTTTTATTAATGTCACTATCAGTGGGAACAGGATCCTGGGCATCTTTAGCAAATGCCGCCCTTATCTCTGCCTCTAGTTTAGCAACCACCACAAAAGCCATCTAGGAGCAGTTAATATCGCCCTAATAAATAACACCTAACACACTCACCATATTTTGTGTTAGGTGTAAACCAGCCCAGCTTAACAGCATATACAATGCCTTAGCTTAATAAAGAAAGATCCAGATGGGATACAAGTCGTCTTGAATAGTCAAAAAATAAATAAATAAAAATCAGAGACTATGCAACTTTGTCATGATTTTATTGGTGTTAATTTGAGGTGGTATTTCCAGTGTCTTTAGTTAATTATTCCATAAAAAAATTTCTCTTGATACCAAGCCAAGGTCAGGTAGACCAAGAAAGATTGGAGCCATACCTGCCAGAGGAATTTTTTGGAATACAAAGAAAAACGCACAGGTAACCTCTGGAGATATACAGGCTGCTCTGGAAAAAGACAATGTGGTTGTTTCAAGGAGCACAATACGAAGATACTTGGATCAAAAATGAGCTGCGTGATCAAGTTGCCAGAAAGCTGCACCAATGTCGCAAAAAAGCCTGGTTATAATATGTCCAACAAAACCTTTACACGACTCACAGCTTCTGGCACACTGTAATCTGGAGTGACAAGACCAAAATAGAGCTTTATGGTCCCAAATATAAGCGCTATATATTTAAAGGGGTCATCAAGATCTATAACGACAAGAATATCATCCCCTCTGTAAAGCATGGCGGTGTTTGTGGGCAGTAAAGTGGTGTAGTGGTTAGCACTCTCACCTCGCAGCAATAGGGTCACTGGCCCAATTCCCAACCACGACACTACCTGCCTGGAGTTTGCATGTTCTTTTTTTCCAAAATACTTTTAAAAAGATCAGCATTGCCTGGTTTTCTGGCATCTCTGGAAAATCCGTCTAAGTTTCCTTTAATGGCTTCCAGTGCATCATCTCTATTTTTTTCAGCAGTTTTGGGCTTTACGCTGCTTAGCAATCGTAACTTCTGCTTTTGTTCTTCAAACTGCGTGGGTTTCCTCTGGGTACTCCGGTTTCCTCCCACACTCCAAAGACATGCTGTTAGGTTTATTGGCTTCTGTCCAAAAATTGGCCCTGGTGTATGGGTGTGAGTTGGGGAGCTTGGATCGCAGACCCCTTGGGGTTGAGGACCAGTGTGGGTGTGTGTGGAGCACTGCGTAGATTGATGGCGCTACATGGGTACCTTAAATATATATTAAAAAAATAATAATATAGTGGATGGGCATCTTGATGGGACGCAATGTGTGGGGATGGGGACAATTGTGGGTGCTCACTCAGGTTTAATTGGATGGACTTGTGTCTTTATTCAACCTTACTAACTATGTAACTATGTTTTGGGGATGTGTGAGCTCTAAAGGCACAGGAAATCTTCTGAAAATTGATGACAAGATGAATTCCGCATGTTATCAGAAAACACTGGCAGACAATTTGCATTTTTCTGCACGAAAGGTGCGCATGGGATGTTCTTGGACTTTCCAGCATGACAAGTACCCTAAAGCATGAGGCCAAGTTGACCCAAGTTGACCCAGCAGAAAAAGGTGAAAGTTCTGGAGTGGCTATCATAGTCTCCTGACCCTAATATCTTTGAGCCACTCTGGGGAGATCCCAAACGTGCGGTTCATGCAAGACGACCAAAGACTTTACATGACCTGGATGCATTTTGCCAAGCCGAATGGGCAGCTATTCCACCTGCAAGAATTTGGGGCCTCATAGACAATTATCACAAAAGACTGCACGCTGTCATTGATGCTTAAAGCGGTTGTAAAGGTAATTTTTTTTTTTTTTTAAATAACAAACATGTTATACTTACCTTCACTGTGCAGCTCGTTCTGCACAGAGTGGCCCCGAACCTAGTCTTCTGGGGTCCCTCGGCGGCTGTTTCAGCTCCTCCCCGCAAGCATTCAACACCTTAATGCGAGCTCCCTCACATGGTGGTGAGTGCTTGCGGGCGCGCTCCCGTGATACAGCCGGCGGCTATAGCCGCTCGCTGTATCACTTGGCCCCGCCCCCCGCCGCGCCGCGTCATCGGATGTGATTGACAGCAGCGCGAGCCAATGGCTGCGCTGCTTTCAATCCATCCACTGCAGCCAATCAGCGACCAGGCTGAGCTGCAGCGAAGATGACAAGAACGTGCAGCGAAGATTCGAGGTGTCAGGTAAGTAAAACGGGGGGCTGGGGGCGGCGGTACTGTCAAAAGTTTTTACCTTTACAACCCCTTTAAGGGGGCAATACACAGTATTAAGAACTAAGGGTAAGCATACTTTTGAACAGGTCTCATTTAAAGACTTAAGGACCGCCTCACGCCGATTTACGTTGGCAAGGTGGCACGGGCAGGCAGAATCACGTACATATACGTGATCTGCCTCCCGCAGGCGGGGGGTCCGATCGGACCGCCCCGGTGCCCGAGGAGGTCCGCTTCTGACCAGCGGCGATCAGAGATGAGGGGGAGACCATCCCTTCGTGGCCCCTCCTTCGCGATCACCGCCGGCCAATCAAATCATTCCTTTTTTATTTATTTATTTTTCTGATTACTGCATCAGTTTGTGACAGTTACTGTGTTAGGGCAGTTAGTATTAGCCCCCTTTAGGTCTAGGATACCCCCCTAACCCCCCCTAATAAAGTTTTAACCCCTTGATCACCCCGTCGCCAGTGTCACTAAGCGATCATTTTTCTGATCGCTGTATTAGTGTCACTGGTGACGCTAGTTAGGGAGGTAAATATTTAGGTTCGCCGTCAGCGTTTTATAGCGACAGGGACCCCCATATACTACCTAATAAATGTTTTAACCCCTTGATTGCCCCCTAGTTAACCCTTTCACCACTGATCACCGTATAACTGTTACGGGTGACGCTGGTTAGTTCGTTTATTTTTTTATAGTGTCAGGGCACCCGCCGTTTATTACCGAATAAAGGTTTAGCCCCCTGATCGCCCGGGGGTGATATGCGTCGCCCCAGGCAGCGTCAGATTAGCGCCAGTACCGCTAACACCCACGCACGCAGCATATGCCCCCCTTAGTGTTATAGTAGCTGTACGGATCAATATCTGATCCGATCAGATCTATAATAGCGTCCCCAGCAGTTTAGGGTTCCCAAAAATGCAGTGTTAGCGGGATCAGCCCAGATACCTGCTAGCACCTGCATTTTGCCCCTCCACCCGGCCCAGCCCAGCCCACCCAAGTGCAGTATTGATCGATCACTGTCACTTACAAAACACTAAACGCATAACTGCAGCGTTCGCAGAGTCAGGTCTGATCCCTGCGAGCGCTAACAGTTTTTTTGGTAGCATTTTGGTGAACTGGCAAGCACCAGCCCCAGGCAGCATCAGGTTAGCGCCAGTACTGCTAACACCCACGCACGCACTGTACACCTCCCTTAGTGGTATAGTATCTGATCGGATCAATATCTGATCCGATCAGATCTATACTAGCGTCCCCAGCAGTTTAGGGTTCCCAAAAACGCAGTGTTAGTGAGATCAGCCCAGATACCTGCTAGCACCTGCGTTTTGCCCCTCCGCCCAGCCCACCCAAGTGCAGTATCGATCGATCACTGTCACTTACAAAACACTAAACACATAACTGCAGCATTCGCAGAGTCAGGCCTGATCCCTGCGATCGATAACAGTTTTTTTGGTAGTGTTTTGGTGAACTGGCAAGCACCAGCCCCAGGCAGCGTCAGGTTAGCGCCAGTACCGCTAACACCCACGCACGCAGCATACGCCTCCCTTAGTGGTATGGTATCTGAACGGATCAATATCTGATCCGATCAGATCTATACTAGCGTCCCCAGCGGTTTAGGGTTCCCAAAAATGCAGTGTTAGCGGGATCAGCCCAGATACCTGCTAGCACCTGCGTTTTGCCCCTCCGCCTGGCCAAGCCCAGCCCACCCAAGTGCAGTATCGATCGATCACTGTCACTTACAAAACACTAAACGCATAACTGCAGCGTTTGCAGAGTCAGGCCTGATCCCTGCGATCGCTAACAGTTTTTTTGGTAGCGTTTTGGTGAACTGGCAAGCACCAGTGGCCTAGTACACCCCGGTCATAGTCAAACCAGCACTGCAGTAACACTTGGTGACGTGGTGAGTCCCATAAGTGCAGTTCAAGCTGGTGAGGTGGCAAGCACAAGTAGTGTCCCGCTACCACCAAGAAGAAGACCAACACAGGCCCGTCGTGCCCATAGTGCCCTTCCTGCTGTATTCGCCAATCCTAATTTGGAACCCACCACTTCTGCAGCGCCCGTACTTCCCCCATTCACATCCCCAACCAAATGCAGTCGGCTGCATGAGAGGCATTTTTATGTCCTGCCGAGTAACCCTACCCAGCGAACCCCCCCAAAAAAGATGTCGTGTCTGCAGCAAGCGCAGATATAGGCGTGACACCCGCTATTATTGCCCCTCCTGTTCTGACAATCCTGGTCTTTGCATTGGTGAATGTTTTGAACGCTACCATTCACTAGTTGAGTATTAGCGTAGGGTACAGCATTGCACAGACTAGGCACACTTTCACAGGGTCTCCCAAGATGCCATCGCATTTTGAGACACCCGAACCTGGAACCGGTTATAGTTATAAAAGTTAGTTACAAAAAAAAGTGTAAAAAAAAAAATATATAGAAATAAAAAATAGTTGTCGTTTTATTGTTCTCTCTCTCTCTATTCTCTCTCTATTGTTCTGCTCTTTTTTACTGTATTCTATTCTGCAATGTTTTACTGTTATTATGTTTTATCATGTTTGCTTTTCAGGTATGCAATTTTTTATACTTTACCGTTTACTGTGTTTTATTCTTAACCATTTTTTAGTCTTCAGGTACGCCATTCACGACTTTGAGTGGTTATACCAGAATGATGCCTGCAGGTTTAGGTATCATCTTGGTATCATTCTTTTCAGCCAGCGGTCGGCTTTCATGTAAAAGCAATCCTAGTGGCTAATTAGCCTCTAGACTGCTTTTACAAGCAGTGGGAGGGAATGCCCCCCACCATCTTCCATGTTTTTCTCTGGCTCTCCTGTCTCAACAGGGAACCTGAGAATGCAGCCGGTGATTCAGCCAGCTGACCATAGAGCTGATCAGAGACCAGAGTGGCTCCAAACATCTCTATGGCCTAAGAAACCGGAAGCTACGAGCATTTCATGATTTAGATTTTGCCGCATGTAAACAGCGCCATCGGGAAATTGGGAAAGCATTTTATCACACCGATCTTGGTGTGGTCAGATGCTTTGAGGGCAGAGGAGAGATCTAGGGTCTGATAGACCCCAATTTTTTCAAAAAAGAGTACCTGTCACTACCTATTGCTATCATAGGGGATATTTACATTCCCTGAGATAACAATAAAAATGATTAAAAAAAAAAAATGAAAGGAACAGTTTAAAAATAAGATAAAAAAGCACAAAAATAATAAGGAAAAAAAAAAAAAAAAAAAGCACCCCTGTCCCCCCCTGCTCTCGCGCAAAGGCGAACGCAAGCGTCGGTCTGGCGTCAAATGTAAACAGCAATTGCACCATGCATGTGAGGTGTCACCGCGAACGTCAGATCGAGGGCAATAATTTTAGCAGTAGACCTCCTCTGTAAATCTAAAGTGGTAACCTGTAAAGGCTTTTAAAGGCTTTTAAAAATGTATTTAGTTTGTCGCCAATGCACGTTTGTGCGCAATTTTAAAGCATGTCATGTTTGGTATCCATGTATTCGGCCTAAGATCATCTTTTTTATTTCATCAAACATTTGGGCAATATAGTGTGTTTTAGTGCATTAAAATTTAAAAAAGTGTGTTTTTTCCCCAAAAATGCGTTTGAAAAATCGCTGCGCAAATACTGTGTGAAAAAAAAAATTAAACACCCAACATTTTTATCTGTAGGGCATTTGCTTTAAAAAAATATATAATGTTTGAGGGTTCAAAGTAATTTTCTTGCAAAAAAAAAATAATTTTTTCACGTAAACAAAAAGTGTCAGAAAGGGCTTTGTCTTCAAGTGGTTAGAAGAGTGGGTGATGTGTGACATAAGCTTCTAAATGTTGTGCATAAAATGCCAGGACAGTTCAAAACCCCCCCAAATGACCCCATTTTGGAAAGTAGACACCCCAAGCTATTTGCTGAGAGTCATGTCGAGTCCATGGAATATTTTATATTGTGACACAAGTTGCGGGAAAGAGACAATTTTTTTTTTTTGCACAAAGTTGTCACTAAATGATATATTGCTCAAACATGCCATGGGAATATGTGAAATTACACCCCAAAATACATTCTGTTCTTCTCCTGAGTACGGGGATACCACATGTGTGAGACTTTTTGGGAGCCTAGCCGCGTATGGGACCCCGAAACCCAAGCACCGCCTTCAGGCTTTCTAAGGGCGTAAATTTTTGATTTCACTCTTCACTGCCTATCACAGTTTCGGAGGCCATGGAATGCCCACGTGGCACAAAACCCCCCAAATGACCCCATTTTGGAAAGTAGACACCCCAAGCTATTTGCTGAGAGGTATAGTGAGTATTTTGCAGACCTCACTTTTTGTCACAAAGTTTTGAAAATTGAAAAAAGAAAAAAAAATGTTTTTTCTTGTCTTTCTTCATTTTCAAAAACAAATGAGAGCTGCAAAATACTCACCATGCCTCTCAGCAAATAGCTTGGGGTGTCTACTTTCCAAAATGGAGTCATTTGGGGGGGTTTTGTGCCACCTGGGCATTCCATGGCCTCCGAAACTGTGATAGGCAGTGAAGAGTGAAATCAAAAATTTACACCCTTAGAAATCCTGAAGGCGGTGATTGGTTTTCGGGGCCCCGTACGCGGCTAGGCTCCCAAAAAGTCCCACACATGTGGTATCCCCATACTCAGGAGAAGCAGCTAAATGTATTTTGGGGTACAATTCCACATATGCCCATGGCCTGTGTGAGCAATATATCATTTAGTAACAACTTTGTGCAAAAAAAATAAAAAAAAAATTGTCACATTCCCGCAACTTGTGTCAAAATATAAAATATTCCATGGACTCAACATGCCTCTCAGCAAATAGCTTGGCGTGTCTACTTTCCAAAGTGGGGTCATTTGGGTGAAGTCCCATACATAAAATAAATAGTCCAAAATGTGATCCAAAAATAAGGAAGATAGGAAGGTTTATCTTAGGTGAATGACATGAACTTCATCCAAAGAAAAAAACAGTGATGATAGACATATTTTCCGGAACACACCAATAAGTATTGTGCTTACCAGAAGTAAGCCAAAAAAGTGGCGAGTGGCTTGAACCCAGCCTGGGCCTTTAGATGAACAATCCAGGTGAAGCAGGATGAACGCCCTCGTCCCGTAAATCCACAGAATATGATCCGAAAATATATGACAAAAATATAGCGTAATACTGTTGACATAAAAACACTCCAAACCAAAAAAATGTGTGACACTCAGCTAACCATAAATCATATGTGATCATATAAAATCCTGTGCCAATAGCCAGGGTAATGTAGTGAGTATCATGCAATCATGCAAACTGTAAAGTGAATGGGTAAAAGCTAAAACAACACCCAAAATCTGCTTGCCAGATATAAATGGACAGTCAGCGTGTATCAATCACCCCAAAAAGATGTGTTAAGGAAGATCTCACCAAGTGCTGTAAACTAATAGTGCAAACTGCTTACCAGATGTCAAACCCTTGTGAGCAGATTCAATATAGCCAGGGACCAAACACCAAGTGGGCAAACACTGATATTAATGAACCTTAGGGAATGTCCCCTTACCAGATATGCAAACAAAGAGGGCAGATGTATTGGGGTACAAGCCGGACTCCAGACAGGAACGGTGTAAATACGTCTTGGCCACTCAACCCGAACTCAGCGGTGCATATATGATGAAAGAGCCAATAGTGTAATACTGCATAATCTTAGTTTATTTGAAAAGAGTAACACTTACATATATTTGGAGATTAAAAGCTGAAGAAAATAAAACAAAGCCGGCCGGCCTCCGGACACACTCCCGTCCTCAACAGAACAACGTGGTGATGTCAGCACGCCCCTCCCAGACGCGTTTCGTCATACGTTGACGTTCTCAATGGGAAACGGGCAGCGTGCTGAGCCACCACGTTATAAGCACAACTCAAGCCTCGCTCTGAGTCCTGCTAAGGGAAACATGCAGCGCCATCTTGAGTGTGGGCATCATCATCAGTTGACGCACAGAGCGGGGCCAAATAGGCATCCCAAGATGCCACTAGGTACCCACACCTCTAATTATATAAAAAAAAAAAAAAACTTAAAATAACATATATATACACATAGGATTATTAAACCTATGGCCCACAGAGAAAATTGATGTTTGATGCATACAAATACCTCTCTATTGGTGGGCATCTAAAGTGATCACATAAATATAAAAAACAATAATATTCCCAAATCATGTTAGGATGAGTAAAATGCTATGGAGCTAGGCATATGTATTGGGGCCATAGACATAACATAGAAAAAGAGAAACCAGTATTGACAGTATTATAACACGGGCTATTAAGGCCCCATATTAATTGTAAATGGGACAGGCTCACCCCCAAAACCGGAAATATATTAAAATAAATCAAAAATTACATTAAATGAATAATAAATCAAATATAAAGTAAAGTTAAAAATAAAATAAAAAAGAGAACAAGCAGCAAAGAGGGTAACCTCATTAGGACAGAAGAAACCCAAAAACACACCCTTATGGACAGTATCAGTGCTCGCTCAGAGGTGTATATAGCTATTTCCCAATTCCAGTATATTCTATTCCCCCTTATAGATGGTCACATAAATATCATTTCAGGAATTGTCTATGAAGGCGTTAACATCCACATCTATATTTAGTCCATGTGGCGTATAACTTTTAATCCTATGGACCCAAGACATTTCTAGTTTTGAAATGTCTCGCACCATAGAGCTCCCTCGCCAATACGGTTTATAATGATCAATACCAGTGGAACTAGTTCCATAACATATCCAAAGATGGAGTTCCTAGCACTAAGTGGCCCTGAGATACGGGGCCCCAAAGTCGGTTCAGAAAATGTCAAGCACTTTTCTGCTGCAGAGAATGACATTTTCAGAAACGATTTTGGGGCCCCGTATCTCGGGACCACTTAGTGCTAGGAACTCCATCTTTGGATATGTTGTGGTACCAGCTCCACTGGGTTTGCATACTACATTTGGAGTTCCTAGCACCAAGTGGCCCTGAGATACGGGGCCCCAAAGTCGGTTCGGAAAATGAAATTTTTTGCTGCAGAAAAGTGCTTGACTCGAGTATAAGTCGAGGGGGGCACTTTCAGCACAAAAAAAGGTGCTGAAAAACTCGATACTCGAGTATATACGGTATTTGGGGGTGAGCCTATCCCATTTACAATGAATATGGGGCCTTAATAGCCCGTGTTATAATACTGTCAATACTGGTTTCTCTTTTTCTATGTTATGTCTATGGCCCCAATACATATGCCTAGCTCCATAGCATTTTACTCATTCTTTTTTTTTTATAATCAAAATTTTTTTATTTTCTGTTATACTTTGCACAATTCACAATTAAACATCCTTAATTTTATATTTTACAATAATTACGCAGGATTAACATATTAGACGTTAATAAGAGACCAATTGGTAACATCGTTCTCTTACAGCTGACCCTATCCCCTACCCCAAAAAAAAAAAAAAAGGGGGAATGAAAAAAACGCTGCCTGTCTCAACCCCCTCCCTCCCCCGACATATGTTCGACAACCAAATATATCCTGTGATTGATGAGATTCCCAATATTTGTGCGTATCGGTCTGTGTATCCAATTCCACATTGACACCCCCACCCCCTACAACCAACACATTAAAACAAGCCTAAAACATACCAACAAAAAAAAAAAAAAGGGAAAACCCCCAGCCCCGTCCATACATTCCCCATGTTTATTAATGTTATTCCGTAATTGTTCCTCACTTCTAAGAAAAAGAAAACCCACCACACCTGTACATACCGTGTGGTTATTGTTAATTATCCCATAATTATATTTATTGGCCAATCATGGCCTAGTTCCTCACTTCTATTAAGTAATTTATTTAAAGTGATCCAATTAATCCTAGAATACCTTCATGTGTTACCCCCTATTGTGTAAGAGGCCACTAACTGCCATATTAAATATAACATCTATAAGAAAAAAATAAATAAATAAATAAATAAAAAGGAAATAAAAAATAAAAAAATAAAAGCATTTTACTCATTCTAACATGATTTGGGAATATTATTGTTTTTTATATTTATGTGATCACTTTAGATGCCCACCAATAGAGAGGTATTTGTATGCATCAAACATCAATTTTCACTGTGGGCCATAGGTTTAATAATCCTATGTGTATATATATGTTATTTTAAGTTTTTTTTTTTTTTTTTATAATTAGAGGTGTGGGTACCTAGTGTCGTTTTAGCTTTTACCCATTCACTTTACAGTTTGCATGATTGCATGATACTCACTACATTACCCTGGCTATTGGCACAGGATTTTATATGATCACATATGATTTATGGTTAGTTGAGTGTCACACATTTTTTTGGTTTGGAGTGATTTTATGTCAACAGTATTACGCTATATTTTTGTCATATATTTTCGGATCATATTCTGTGGATTTACGGGACGAGGGCGTTCATCCTGCTTCACCTGGATTGTTCATCTAAAGGCCCAGGCTGGGTTCAAGCCACTCGCCCCTTTTTTGGCTTACTTCTGGTAAGCACAATACTTATTGGTGTGTTCTGGAAAATATGTCTATCATCACTGTTTTTTTCTTTGGATGAAGTTCACGTCATTCACCTAAGATAAACTTACCTTCTTCCTTTTTTTTTTGGATCACATTTTGGACTATTTATTTTATGTATGGGACTTCATAGTTGGAATATTGTTCACATCATTTTCTAGCGCGGTTTTATGCTTTTTTGATTTTATTTTGGTGTGCCACACTTATAACCGCAGCTTGCTCCTTTTTTTCCTTTCTTTCCAAGCACAGTTTTTTCCCCATATTTGACATTTACTATTTACTCGGTATAACTTCATCTTTCACATTATGTAAAAACATTCGGCTAACTTTACTTTTTTGTTTTTTTTTAAAGCACAAAACTGTTTTTTTCCCAAAAAAAGCGTTCGAAAAATCGCTGCGCAAATACCGCGCAAGATAAAAAGTTGCAATGACCGCCATTATATTCTCTAGGGTCTTTGCTAAAAAAACATATATAATGTTTTAGGGTTCTATGTAATTTTCTAGCAAATAATTGATGATTTTTACATGTAGGAGAGAAATGTCATAATTGACCTGGGCACTCCAGAACGCCTGAAGGTGCTCCCTGCATGTTGGGTCCCTGTATGTGGCCACGCTGTGTAAAAGTCTTACACATGTGGTGTCGCCGTACTCTGGAGTAATAGCAGAATGTGTTTTGTGGTGTAATTTGTGGTATGCATATGCTGTGTGTGAGAAATAACCTGCTAATATGACAATTTTGTGAAAAAAAAAAAAAAAGTAAAAAAAATCTTGATTTTGCAAAGAATTGTGGGAAAAAATGACAACTTCAAAAAACTCATCATGCATCTTTCTAAATACATTAGAATGTCTTCTTTCCAAAAAGGGGTCATTTGGGAGTATTTGTACTTTTATGGCATGTTAGGGTCTCAAGGCCGTCAGTACTTCAGGGTTGATCAATTTTCAGATATTGGCACCATAGCTTTTGGACTCTATAACTTTCACAAAGACCAAATAATATACACCGATTTGGGTTATTTTTTACCAAAGATATGTAGCGGTATAAATTTTGGCCAAAATATATGAAGAAAAATTACTAATTTGCAAAATTTTATAACAGAAATTAAGAAAAATGCATTTTTTTACAGAATGTTCAGTCTTTTTTCTTTGATAGCGCAAAAAATAAAGAACCCAGCGGTGATTAAATACCACCAAAAGAAAGCTCTATTTGTGTGAAAAAAGGACAAAAATTTCATATAGGTACAGTGTTGCATGACTGAGTAATTGTCATTAAAAATGTGAGAGCACCGAAAGCTGAAAATTGGTCTGGTTATTAAAGTGGAGTTCCACCCACTTTTACAACTCTTCAGCATCCCTCACTAAATTGTGCACTGTAAACGAATCGGATATTTTAAAAAAAAAATTCTCAGCACCTACTGTATATCTGCTGTATTCATTTTTCACTTCCTCCTCCCTGGCCGTGGCCCATCGTATCATTTCCTGTTTGCAACGCCTTCTGGGAAGGGGCGGCAACATCCTCTGACACTGCGTTGCTATGGAAACCTAAGCTGAAACCTATTATGCCCTGTACACACGGTCGGACATTGATCGGACATTCCGACAACAAAATCCATAGATTTTTTCCGAAGGATGTTGGCTCAAACTTGTCTTGCATACACACAGTCCAACAAAGTTGTCGGAAAATCCGATAGTTCTAAACACGGTGACGTAAAACACGTACATCGGGACTATAAACGGGGCAGTAGCCAATAGCTTTCGTCTCTTAATTTATTCTGAGCATGCGTGGCACTTTGTGCGTCGGATTTGTATACACACGATCGGAATTTCCGACAACGGATTTTGTTGTCGGAAAATTATATAGCCTGCTCTCAAACTTTGTGTGTCGGAAATTCCGATGGAAAATGTGTGATGGAGCCCACACACGGTCGGAATTTCCGACAACAAGGTCCTATCACACATTTTCTGTCAGAAAATCCGGCCATGTGTACAGGGCATTACACTGCTTGTGCTGCACTGAGCATGTGTGAGATCTGCAAGGATGAGATCCAGGAAGAAATACAGTCTGACTTCAGATGCCCACACTTAAGATGGCCACGGCCTGCTGTAAATTTATAAAATAACAAACTACTGCTATAAACTAACAAAACAGACCATAGGGGTATTTTTTTAAAAAAAGTATAATTTCGGCCGGAACACCACTTTAAGGGGGTTTAAGTGCCCAGTGCTCAAGTGGTTAAGAACCAATTAACCTAACAAACATCAAATAATATAAACATTAGAGAATTAGAAAATATTTTGTACAATAAATCCTAACTTATGCATTATGCTTCAAGTGGAACTAAAGTTGTGCTGTAACTCATTGTGAATGGTTGGGTTTACATGCAATATCTCTTCTGCAATAAACTACACCTACCTGCCTGATCCCAGCAATCCCCAGAATGTAAGCTGAACATGCCAGTCCGATCCTGTGTGCCAGCATGACTAGCTCCTGTGCATGTGCAGGACTGACGCTAGGGATGAGCTTCGTGTTCGAGTCGAACCCATGTTCGACTCGAACATCATCCGTTCGCTCGTTCGCCGAATTGCGAACGATATGGGGCGTTCGCGCCAAATTCGTGTGGTGCGTCACGGCCCATAATTCACTGCGGCATCGCAGTGCATTGCTGGCTGATGATTGGCCAAGCATGCACTATGACCTGCATGCTTGGCCAATCACAGCGCCATCTGAACAGAGAGCCATAATTGGCCAAAGCCAAGGAGGCTTTGGCCAATTATGGCTCAGGGGATTTAGTACACGCCCCACACTATATAAGGCCGCCTGCACGGCGGCCCTGTGCATTGTGTTCCAGCGTTCATAGATGGAGAGAGAGAGAGAGACAGACAGTGTCATTTGATTTAAGTTAGAAAGATTAGGCAGGACAGTCAGCCAGTTAGCTGCACTGTATATTGTGTATATATATGCATCCCAGGTGTTGTATATATACATATATATATATATATATATATATATATATATATATATACACTGTATTCAGTTTAGCTAGATCCGTTCCTGTTATCTTCCTACTGACAGGCAGGCTTGTCTTGTTACAGTATTTACAGCTACCTGAAGAAAATTGCTGGTGTTCTTTTGATCCTATTAGTACCACAGTCAGGCAGCTAGACTATTTACAGTTAGTGTAGCGCGACCTCTGAACAGTGTTCAGCTAAAGCTACAAGTTAGTATAGTGCATCCTCTGAACAGTGTTCAGCTAAAGCTACAAGTTAGTATAGTGCACAGTGTTCAGCTAAAGCTACAAATTAGTGTAGTGCGTCTTCCTCACAGTGTTCAGCTAAAACTACAAGTTAGGGGGCGTGGCCTAGCGCATGGAGCCGTAGGTCGCACTTTACAGCGGCTCCCGGTCCTACGGATCTCCACGAAGCTACAACAAGGACATCCCGCCTCACACCGCTCCTAAACCGCACAGATGGGCAAAGGAAAGCCCAAGGAGCACCCCAAGCCCGTCGGCGATCGTACACAGAGCGATCTGGGAAGATTTGTGATTAGAGCTTCTGCGGCCTACAGCTCACAGGGACAGCCTAAGATGGCGCCGGCACCTCCGTCCCCCGACCGCTCTGAGCCTTCAGACATCATACAGGTACGCTCCAGGGCTCGCTCTGCCTCACTAGCTGATCTTGAGCCCACGCTACAGAGCCAGCACAGCCCACACAGCCCCTACAATCAGTCACAGACATCCCTAAACTCAGGCGACGGATGGGACTTAGAATCGCAGATGCGATCTCTCCATACATATATACGCCCGCATGGAAAAAGCATACAGGCAGGAGATTGCGGAGCTTAAAAGGGACATGGGAATCCGTATTGAGGATGTGAAAAATACCACGGAGGGCATATGTACTACCCTGCAATCCCATGAGGAAATTTTGAACTCTCATACTGTCCTAATCCAACAGCTCATGTACCACCAGGACGATATTGAAAACCGTAACAGACGGAACAATATTAGAATACGCGGCATCCCTGAAACCATTGAGCATAAAGACCTGGCAGGGGCTGTAACCTCTATCTTTAATCAAATACTTCAGTAACCCAAAGACACTCACATTGAATTGGACAGAGTACATAGGACCTCCGGTCCCCGCAATCCAGACTCTACTTATGTCCGTGACACCCTATGTAGAGTGCATTTTTATAAGGTAAAAGAAAACATCATGCGAGTGGCAAACACCCAGGACTCCATTAGGCTAAATGACACCCCTGTCATGCTACTCCCAGACCTCTCCCGCCAAACGTTGGCCATGAGGCGCTCTCTGAAACCCCTAACTTCAATCCTGCAAGAGAGACAAATCAGATATCAGCTTTCCGTTTCAACTGCGAGTTCAGCACGAGGGCAAGACGGCCATATTTCGTACCCTAGGAGACTTAGCGCGATTCCTGAGCACCCTGGAACTTCCGCAGGTTTCCCTACCAGACTGGCCTCTCCCAACTACCACACCTGGTTTTCCATTCAGCACGCAATGGCAGAAGATCGGCAGGCAGAAGCGCCCCAGATCCTCACCCCATAAATCACCTGATGGCTGATGTTCCCTCATGAAACAGGGTCCTACCTGTTACCACTCTTTTTTTTTCCCTCCCTCTTGCTTCGTCAACAAGAGACTAATTCATGTCTGGACTTCCAGATCTACCAACATAACATTGTTTGCAGACGATGCGCACAAGTTTTTCTAATTTTTTCTTCAGTTTTTTGTTTATTGGCCTTGTAGCGCATCCTCCTATACACACCAGCTTTTTCTTTAATATTTTTTCTTTTTTCTCGCTCCTCATGTCTAAAGTTAATTGTTGTGGCTGTGGGGTGGGGGAGGGGGGGAGGACTGGCTGTGACAAGGGAAGAATATATTTGTTCTGGTACTGCTGACGTTAACCCTTAATTTACTATAATTACAATGTTGCACTGGTGCCTTCCTTCCACACTAGGCTTTATTCCATTCTTCCCAGTATGTAAGGGGGTTTTCGCCCCCCCTCCTCCCCCTTCCACCTATGTGACTCCCTGTGTGCTGTTTGAGTACACAGAGGACTCCCGTGCTTCATAAAGCATTATTGAAGTGGTGCGGAAGAAAGGCAGACGTGTCATATTAGGGCCGCCACATTACGCCCATGGCTAGAGATGTTTGTGAGCGTTGTCCTCAGGTTATTTGTGCTTTCTATACGGTGGGGATCCCGGGACCGGGGGGGGGCGCTTTGTGCGCTTACCACGTTTGAACCCCACTTAGGACCAATAGTGCTTATTATCGCACTGTTTACGTTATTTAGTATTTTCTATCCAGTTAACATGCGATTATACCCTATAATTTGTCTTAGATTACCACTCCGTGGTTTCAACCTCCTTTTCCACCTTTGTTTCTCATGGTGGCTCTTTCCGTCTACCTGGTGGATGTGTTTTGTTTTTGCATGTCTGAGACGGTTTCTGCCCACCTTCTTTGCTTTTCTCACTTCTTCTATTCCCACCCCTTCTCTTTACCCAACCTTCGTTCTTTTCCCCTCTCTCTCCCTCTCCCCCCATGCAGGGCAGGTCCTGGGTCACGTAGGGATCATTGGAGTTCTGGCAAGAGATCTTGGACTTGCCTCCGCCCCATTGCTCTCATGTCTCCACTAGATCACATTACCTTAGCCTCCTTTAATTGCAGAGGTTTTAACACCCCTGAGAAAAGGAGCCAAGTGTTATATCATTTCCACAAAGCCAAAACTCAAATCTTACTCCTTCAAGAAACGCATTTTAAGGGCTCGGCCATCCCAGCCTTGAATAACCCCCATTTCCATAAATGGTTCCATAGCACTAACCCACTTACTAAATCCAAAGGAGTGTCTATAGCTTTCCACAAATCCTTTCACCCAGAAGTGTTGGATACCTTGATAGACCCCGACGGTCGCTTTATCTTTCTTAAACTAAAATCTAACCTCTCTATTTTTACAGTTGCTAATGTGTACGGACCAAACCAGGACCAAGGGAGTTTTTTCTCCATGCTTATAGACAAATTAATCTCGTTTGGGGGCCTCTGTTTTATTGTAGGAGGGGACCTCAACGTGACTCTTTTGCCAGCCATGGACACCTCCTCGGGTAAGTCTGCTATATCACACTTCACCCTCACACATATCGCTCTAATGCCCCGTACACACGGTCGGACTTTGTTCGGACATTCCGACAACAAAATCCTAGGATTTTTTTGCGACGGATGTTGGCTCAAACTTGTTTTGCCTACACACGGCCGCACAAAGTTGTCGGAATTTCCGATCGACCACCACGCGGTCATGTACACCACGTACGACGAGACTAGAAAAGGCCTGTTCAGAACCAAGCGCTCCTTTTGCTAATCTCGTGTTAGTAAAAGTTTGGTGAGAGACGATTCACGCTTTTTCAGACTCGTGGCTTTCAGATCGTTTTCTGCCGTTCAGTTTGTGCTTGTGGGTTTGTATCTGCTCTTCAGTGCGTGCAGTCAGTTCGTATCGGAGTTGTCTGTGTGATCTTGCCTGCTCGTTGCTGTTTTTCAGGTCGCTCTTCACAGGCCTTGCTGTTCTTCAGTGCGTTCTGTTACTTCGTTCTGAGCAGCCGACCGTTTTCTAGCCATGTTTCGTATGCGTACTCCTCGTAGAGTTCGTGCTGTGCGGGGGCTTGGTGTTGGGGTCCTGACCTTGACACAAGTCCAGTCCATGAACAGGATGGGGAGGAGTTCATGGACCAAGAATTGGTTGCTTCAGCGTGACCAGTTCTGTCATATGCCTTTGCTCCGTGAGATCCGTGAGAATAATCCTGATGATTTCAGGAACTTTCTCAGGATGACGGACCCGTATTTTACCGTTTGTTGGCTTCGCTGACCCCCTATATCAGCAGGCAGGATACCTGCATGAGGCAAGCCATCACTCCGGAGCAGAGGTTGGTCGCTACCTTGCGGTATTTGGCCACAGGGAGAAGTCTGCAGGACTTAAAGTTCTCGACAGGCATCTCCCCCCAGGCTCTGGGTATCATTATCCCAGAGACCTGTTCTGCCATCGTACAGGTCCTGCAGAAGGAGTATATGAAGGTAAGATTTTTATGCTTTAATATCACATTTTATTGTATTGAATGTTTGCTAATATATTGTATTTCTTTCCTCATTCCCTAATTACCATGATTGTATTATGCTGTGAATGTCCCCTTTGTCCTCATGCATGCTGGATTTTTATGTAATTATTATTTTAGGTCCTTCATACATATTTGCCCTTCAATAACCTCTCCAGCATGGTGTCTCCTGGCCTATATTCACCTCATGTAGTCACTTAACAATGTATTTTATCTGCTCCATAGTAGTGCTTTACCCCAAACACCCCCTAAAATGTTTGGAAATGTTATTTTAGCTTTAAATTCAGGCAGAGTGCCAGAGGCTTTTTTTGTGGTGTCCCCAAATTTTTTGTAACCCTCCCTCCCCCAACTGCTAAGTCAGCTGATCCCAATTCTCTATCCTCAATCATCTATCTGCTGACTTTGCCAAACCCATACACACTATACCCATCTCTTTACTGGTCAGATTTATGGATGAATTCCCCAAAGCATGTAGTGCCTGCCTGTATACTTTCCAATGGTACTGTTTAAAGTTTTTGTATCCTATTATTATCTTGATAGGTAATAGCAGAATGTTCAGAATGTTTAGAAATGGCCCATGAGAGGGGGGAGGGGGAATATGATAGGTGTACCTTATACTTTGTTGTTGTTAAATTCCCCTTTGTAAATGCTATCTGGAGGTTGCCCCATAATTTGTGTATAATCTGCTTGCCATGTATCTTTGAAAAAATAGTAATGTTTATTGTTTTTTCCTCAACAGTTTCCTTCAACGCCACAGGAATGGCATAGTGTGGCCTCCCACTTTGCCCAGCGGTGGGACTTTCCTAACTGCGGAGGGGCAATTGATGGGAAACACGTCCACATCGTCCCACCACCCAACTCGGGGTCGTACTATTATAATTACAAGGGGTTTAATAGTATAGTGATGTTGGCGGTGGTGTCGGCTAATTACGAGTTCTTGTATGTGGACATGGGGAAGAATGGCCGGATGTCCGATAGTGGAGTGATCGCCCAGATGGAGTTCTACAGGCGTCTCCAGAATGATAGCTTGGACTTGCCACCTCCAGAGGACAATGTTGTAGGTCTCCCATTTGTGTTCGTTGCTGATGAAGTATTTGCGCTGGGGGACCACCTGATGCGGCCATTCCCGATGAGGACCCTCACCCCGGAACAGAGGGTTTTTAATTACCGGCTGGCCAGAGCCCGAAGAGTGGTGGAGAACACATTTGGAATCCTGGCCAGCCGGTTCAGATTATTTCTGACACCCATTCATATGGCGGAGTATAAACTGAACCATATAATACTTGCCTGCTGTGTTCTCCATAATTTTTTAAGAAAACATTCAGCCAACTATGCTGGCTCAGTTGGGCCTGAGGCCGGAATCCCAAATCCATCAACACTGACGGCGCTTGAAAGTGGCCGTCCTGGCTTGCCCTCCCTGAATGCCCGTGATGTCCGGTTACGCTACCTGGAGTTCTTTGTGGGTAGGGGGGCTATCGATATGCCAGACAATCTGTGACACCTTTTTCAAATAAAAAACAACCAAAAGAAATTCTTGGTGGACATTTACTGCTTGTGTTTGTTTTAGCTGACCCTGACAGAAATGTGTTGAGTGCAGAAAATGTCATGATTGGGTAACCTTATAAAAAACAGTGTTGGCTGGTACTTCCTAAATGCAAAAACACATTTCACTACAAGTGCACTTGCAACTGCACTGAACCTGCACTTGTAGTGCAAAGTGTATTTGCCCTTAGGAAATAACCCCCATTTTTCCATAAAACAGCAATTACATCACCCCAAAAGTGTTGTAGTGTTGAGACAATAATCCACACATTCTTGAGTAAGGCACTTTTTTTATACCTGCACAATCACATGTGCATTTACGAAAGGTTTTTAAAACAAACCAACATGTTTGTTGTATAACAATGTTTGCAGTAGCATTATCAAAAATCGAAATATCCATATCAGATAAAAAAGGCCTGTGTAAAACCAACAAGAAAGCCAAAAAACTTGAACTTACAAAGTTCACATATGGTAAAACCTGAAGGCTATATCAGACATCAGTATTTAGGAACTGGGTTTGATATAGCGTTCAGATGGGGGGAAATCACCCCTGGAAAAGCCAAATTTGGAAGATGAACACCAATTTACGAATGTCAACATGTGCTATCTGCCATCAGGGGGGATCAAGGGATGTGTTTTGGGGGAGCAAGCCCTTCCTCAACGCTACTTTATAATTGAGGAAGGGGTTGCACCCCCAAAACGCCTCCATTGATCTCCGGTGATGGCAGCTAGCACATGTTGGCACACTGTGTGCATCCTCCAAATTTGGCTTTTCTAAAAATATAAAAAATTTTGGTAAGATTGGACCACGATAAAACAGGTGATTTTGTGGGGTTTAAATTCGCCCCAAAACATCAATGATGTTATTATTTTTTTTAATAACATCACTGATTTGTTGCTGGATGTTTTGCAATTGGAGATTACACCCCATGATCTCCCCGATCAGTATCTGGGCACTTTCAGATGTGAAACGTTCCCTCTCTCCCTCACATCACGATCACCTAAAAAGAGATAAAGAACAAAAAAAAAGGTCTCAAAAATCTGCCAACATCCATCTCTTTTACCTGAGCCTGTGGTCGCAGACACTCACCTGTTGTGGTGCCAATCTCCACCACATCTTCTTCTTCCTCCTGCTCAGCTTCTTGGGTTTGCGGTATTTCCCCTTCTTCCAGAGGTGGGGGGTCTCTGGTCTCCTGGGATGAGGGGTGTCCGAGTCTTTTCTCCCCTATGTAAAACAAAAATGGTATAATTAGCACACAGATATTTGATGGCAGAACTAGAAATAGTAAACATTGCTTGGAAGTGGGGTACAATTGTCTATTTTAGCCGAGTTCCAAGATGTATATTTTTTATTGCCCTTTTTCAAGCTGCAATACTTTACCTGTTTGGTACAAGCTTCACAGATGTAGCCCCCCTATAGTATACACTGGAGCACCTGTGTGCCCCCCCTAATAAAAATGGTGTTCTGGGGTCCCACACTAGTGCTCCAGTGTCCAGATGTGAAAACAGCTGCTCAGTGTCCTCTCCTTACACTAAATCTAGTTGGCATTTCATTCTAGTAACAAACCCATCTACACAAACAAATATTTGGCATCCAAGTAGGCCCCCAAAAATGTGTGAAAATGCATATGGCCTAAACAATGGTGTCCTAGAGGCCGAAAGAAAAATGTTTGACACAAACGAATAATGGGCCCATGAACATTAAAGTTGACCTTTTTAAACGTTACAATTACTAAAAGCATATGGAGCAGAACGAACGTAATAAAGACAGAAAGAATAGGAACACAGCACAACTACTTACTTTTTTGCAGCACTCTCTGGATCTTTCGGTACTGCTCTGGCTCTCTCAACTTCAGGTCCGACCACCGCTTCCTGAGCTGATCTTTAGATCTTCGTACCCCGAAATTCCTCTCAAGACTCCTGACCACTTTCGCCATGATTTTGGCCTTTCGGATATTGGGGTTGGGGTAAGGCCCATATTTTCCGTCATAGTCGGACTTCCTCATGATGTCGACCATCTCCAACATCTCCCCAAACTACATATTTGTGGCCTTAAAACGTCTCGTTCTTGATCGGGACGTGCCTGGATCCGGGCTTTCCTCCTCCTCCTCCTCGTTGCTAGAATTAGCACGCACCTGCTGTAACTCCGCCATCGTGCTCTTCCCCCACTGCGCCGAACGAAAAGGGGCGGGGAATAGACTAGAAAGAACGTCAGGGGCGGGCGGAGTTACACGCATGCGCAGTGTGTATAAAGCGCAACACGTGTGCGTATTACGTACGATCTGTGAGCGGAGGAAGGAGCATTGGACGCGCCGATCGTAAGAACGAAGGTAAGAGACAAACTTGTGCCTATACTGCTTGTAGATTGAGGCCTATATTGTAACAAGATTAGGAGAGTTTTGTCTGACATTAGGCTTTGTCTTGTGTTGTGACTTGCAGTGAACATGGATATCTTAATGAAAGATACTGACTTCATGTCAGTATTCATAGATATGCTAAGGGAGCTGCCCTGTCTGTGGGAGATTACCCACCCCCATTTCAAGAACCAAGCAAAGAGGAAGGCAGCACTGGAGCAATTGTGTGAAATTGTGAAGCAGGTGATCCCCACGGCAGACAGCACTTATTTAAAGATTTTCATTGGTGGCCTGAGGAGCACATATCTGAGGGAGCGCAAGAAAGTCCTGGATTCACAGAGATCCGGAGCAGCAGATGACATCTATGTCCCCAGGATATTGTACTACGACAGGCTGCACTTTCTGGCAGGCCAGAATGAACCCAGGCCATCCCTCTCCAGTCTTCCTTCCACGCTTCCTTCCCCCCCGGCTGAGGCTTCTGACGCCCAACCTGGGCCTTCCAGGCCATATGTGGAGGAGCCCAGATTGAGCCAGGTATAGCATTCCTCTAAATATTTCTGCTTGTCCAATCAATGATGTTAACTAGATGTTAGTTGGGAGTACAAATTTAGGATTGTGATTGATGATGCAAAAACTAAAACCATGTCCCTTTTTCATACACAGGGAAGTCTCAGCCAGGAGGTGGCCGGGCCGAGCCGGCTGGCTGATATCAAGGTCCCTCCACCCCCCCTGAAAACAGAAAGTGGCAGTAGGACGAGTACCCTAGAGGAGGCGGCTATAGCATTCTTTTGGAGGGCTACAGAGGTCCTGGAAGCACCCCACACCACGCAGGAGAACATTGCTGCATTCATAGCATATAAAATGCAGAGGATGGAGGAGGGCCAAAAAGCCATGTGTGAGGCCCTCATATCTGAGGCTCTGGAGAAAGGTATGAGGGGCCAAATTACACCTCACACACATCTTTGGGATGGTCCTCCTCCTCCTCCTGCAGGTCCTCCTCCTCCTCCTCCCTCTCCTCCAGGTCCCCCCAGTCCTCCTCCAGGTCCCCACAGTCCTCCTCCTCCTCCAGGTCCTACTCCTCATCCTGCCACATCTCCAACCGCACAGCCACAGCCCGGAAGGATGCGTGGAAGGAAGACCAGACAGTGATTGCCCTGGATCCAGTCTGGTCGGCCAAAAGATGCAGCCTCTTGTGGTACCACAGCCTGGGGACACAGATGTCATCTGCTGCTATCCGAGTCTCTGTGAATCCTGGACCAGACTGCCCTCCCTTAGATATGGACTCCTCAGGCCACCAATTTTGATGTTTAAGAATTGATGTCTGCCGTGGGGGTCCCAGGCTTCACTAATTTCTCCTGTTGATCCAGTGTTGCCTTCCTCTTTGTTTGGTTCTGATCCCTTAATAAAGGATTTTTGTTTTGAATTATACTCTCCTATGTGTTTTACTTCAAAAATGACAGTTGGTTTGTGAGGATTCAGGTACATTTCAAATATACAATGTGAAATAAACAAGGGACACCAACAAAAAACAATCTCCTGGAGATTAAATAATAAAAGATATCAATGGTGTTGGGGTAACTTGACACACAAAACACACACAAAAATATTCTGGAGTAAAAATAAAAATAACATTGAACAAAGATCAGCCTTGGAAAAAATCCAAACATTAAAGAAAAAAAAAAGCTGAAAATCCAAAAAAATAAAAAAATAAAAAATATAAAACTGTCAGATGTGACAACTAATAACAATATATTGAGGGAATCCCACTAAAAAAACACAAATAAAAGTTTGTGAGAAGTGTGTGTGAATATGAGCAGCAAAACTACTTAATTCTTGTCACATTATAAAGAAGAAGAGATTGCGCTGTATTAAACCATTTTTAACATTGCAGCGTGACGAAAGTGCTATATCCATTGCGAACCCTAAGTTTACCAGAACGAGCTGTCCCGTCTCGGAATTTCTTCTGAGCATGTGTGGCACTTTGTGCGTCGGAACAAGCCACACACGGTCGGAATTGACGCGATCGGATTTTGTTGTCGGAAAATTTTATCTCCTGCTCTCCAACTTTGTGTGTCGGAAAATCCGATGGAAAATGTCCGATGGCGCCCACACACGGTCGGAATTTCCGACAACACGCTCCGATCGGACATTGTCCATCGGAAAATCCGACCGTGTGTATGGGGCATTACACTCTGCCCAATTAGTGGATGTCTGGCGGGTTCAACACCCATTCGAGAGAGACTACAGCTGTTATTCGGTCGCTCATAACTCATATAGTCGCATTGACTATTTCCTAGTATCCCAATCCCTACTTGATGTCCCTATACAAGCTTCCCTGGGTAACATCCTTTGGTCAGATCACACCCCCGCCCATTTAAGTTTAGCCCACCCACCTAAAGCACACAAAACATTTTCCTGGCGTCTAAATGACAATTTACTAAAAGATAGCCTTTGTGTGACAGACACCCAGCAGGCAATTCAAAACTTTGTTCATGACCACCGTTCAGATGACACTAACCCCCTTACCAAGTGGGAAGCCCTGAAATGTGTGTTACGGGGAATTTTCATCCAACATGGTGCACGATTAAAGAAGGCTAGATCGGCCGACATCGTCAAACTACTATCTTCTATTCACACCTTAGAAAGCACACATAAGAAAGACCTCGCGCATAGTACCTTTGTGGATCTCTCCAACGCCCGCAGAGACCTACTCCGCATCCTTGATGCAAACACTCTTATAGCCAGAGACAAAGGACGAAATCGTCACTACATGCTAGCTAATAAATGCGGACAACATCTAGCTAAGGTTCTGCACCCTCGCCCTCCCCGACGCCCCATACCGTTCATTTGCAACACAAACCAACAAAAGATCAGAACTCCTAGGGGCATTGCAGATGCTTTCCAACACTATTATTCTCAATTATATAACCTCCCCACACGACCTCAACAATCCCCACAACAAGACTCACAACTCCATGACATGGAAAATTATATCTCAGAAACGGCCCTCCCGCGAATAGACCCCCCCACTTCCACAGCTTTAGAGGAAGTCCTGACGTCTTCGGACTTCCTATGGGCTATTAAAGGATTGAAATCCGGTAAATGCCCGGGGCCTGATGGCTTCTCACCCAGATTCTACAAATTATTTGCCCATTCATTAGCCCCACTTCTCGCAGCAGCGTTGAACTATCTAGATGATGATCATCCCCTCTCCAAATCCCTTCTGTCTGCCACCATCTCAGTAATACCTAAACCCGGAAAAGACCCCTCTCAATGTACTAGTTATAGGCCTATTTCCCTCCTTAATGTGGACGTTAAACTCTTTGCCAAGATCCTAGCCAATCGCCTCTCACCCCTCCTACCCTCCATTATACACAGAGATCAAGTGGGCTTTGTCCCTGGTAGGGAGGCCAGGGACAATACCACAAAAACGATCCACCTGATTTCTTATATACGCAAACACAACCTGAAGGCCTGCATCCTATCTTTTGACGCTGAAAAGGCGTTTGACCGGGTTAACTGGCAATTTCTACGCCTCTCGCTAGAACAGATTGGACTCGGTCCCTCATTTATATCCAAGGTGATGGCGCTCTATTATCATCCCACAGCCTCTGTGCTGGTCAATGGTTCCGCATCCACCCCATTCGTGATATCCAATGGAACAAGGCAGAGTTGCCCGTTGTCTCCCTTGCTCTTTGTTCTAGTGATGGAGCACTTGGCTACGGCCATTAGGCAAAACAACAACATTATGGGAATACCGACGCCATCATCTGAAGTAAAACGTTCACTCTATGCCGATGACCTCCTTGTCTACATTCAACAACCCCATACCTCCCTACCCTCCTTAATGCAAGAGTTCCGCAGATTTGGAGACTTAAGTCATTTTAAGCTCATTATGTCTAAGACAGAAGCCCTTAATATATCCCTAACTCCCTCTACCCTCATACAATTACGGACCAATTTCCCATTCCAGTGGGCAATAAAGGGCATCTCCTACCTTGGAGTCACCATCCTATCCAACCTAGCCGACCTTTACAACCTCAATTACCCTCCTCTCCTATCCCGAATCCGGAAAGAATTAGATACATGGAATCAGACTCCACTACCCTGGTTCGGCCGTATCAATACATTAAAAATGGATACACTCCCTAAACTTCTATACATTTTCCAGATGATTCCGATACTTATCCCCCAGCGGTTCTTTGCTTCTCTATGATCTATGTCTATACGCTTTGTCTGGCAACAGGGGATGTCTTGTATCCGACATGCCCTGCTGACATACCCTAAAACTCGGGGTGGGGTTGGCCTCCCAGACTTCGAAATGTACCACAGGGCTGCAGTCCTATCTAGGATCCTCGAGTGGTTCCCTCGCCCATTCCCCAAGGCATCCACTGCCATAGAACAGTACCTCTCCACTTCTGATCTTCGAGCTCTGCTATGGGGTTATGGTCGAGGGCTTTCCACCCTAGCTAATTGCTCTCCATTAACGACTGCAGCACTGCACCTGTGGTATAGAAAGGGATTATTAACAATATTCACTACTGACCCCTCGCCGCTTACTTCGCTATTCGATCATCCAGACCTCCCCCAGGGTATGGGCTCCAATCTAGTGGGCCCATATTCACGAGATGCCTGGCCTACAGCCAACTCATTCATACACCCTAACACGGGTACGCCAGTTCTCCCAGGAGACAAAGGTAATTGGCTCACAGCCCTACGCATCTCCTCCTTCTGCTCTGACCTATTCTCTTCCACCTACACTCATAGACCCCTAACAGACTTCGAGCAGCTATTATCCACCATTATCCACCATTTACAAATTATTACACTCACTGACTCACGATCAACTTCCACTCTACACGAGGAGATGGGCCACTGACCTAGGCAAAGATCTTTCACCAGATGACTGGCAAAAGTCTTTTCTCTTTACACACAAGTCCTCCATCTCTTGCCATATACAAGAGAAAAATTTTAAGCTCTTGGCACGATGGTACAGGGACCCCCAATCGTTACAAAAAATGTTTCCCTCTTCTGTCCCGACTTGTTGGAGATGTGGAGACCTAGAGGGAAGTTATCTCCACATATGGTGGAACTGCAACGCCATCCAGCCATTATGGTCACAGGTTTTTGCCGTATACAGTAGCCTCTACGATAGACCTACGACGTCCATGCCTGAAGTGGCGCTGCTGTCCATGTTACCAGGTTCAATACACTCTCAGAAACGAACCCTGCTTCGTTTTTTTTCTCTCAGCAGCTAGGCAACTCATACCACTCTACTGGAAGACTACTACTACCCCACCGCTGTCCTCCTGGGTCTCCATTGTTAATGATATCATGCGAATGGAGGAGATGATCGCCTTAGACAATGACACCTACGATAAATTCAAAACTATGTGGCTAATCTGGATTGATTATGCCACCTCAAATGCTCTGAAAAATCTGCTAAAGCCACCTGACTTAATAAATCCCACCCAGAGCTCCCAATGTGTTGCCCCAGGGCCTGCCAGCTCGACTTGACCCTCCTACCCTTACCTGTTCCCTACCCTCTTTCCTCTCCTCTCTCTTTCTCTTTATTTCACCATTCTCTCTTTCCCCTCCCTTTTATGATATAAACAGCAGACGTTGAAATTATCGAACTGTAGTTGTTCTGTTACATGGTTTATATATTATTCATGGGATTGAAACTAAACCAAACTAATATTCATTCATTTTTATATACTCTGCTCTTTTATATGTATAGTTTGTGAACAGGCGAACTGATTTCTACCATGCTAATCGTTATATATTACGTTTTGCCAATGTTTAATGGCTCTGTATAACCTTGCAAAATTAATAAAAATATATTTGACTCTAAAACTACAAGTTAGTGTAGTGCGACCTCTGCACAGTGTTCAGCTAAAGCTACAAGTTAGTGTAGTGTGTCCTCCTCATAGTGTTCAGCTAAATCTACAAGTTAGTGTAGTGCGACCTCTGCACAGTGTTCAGCTAAAGCTACAAGTTAGTGTAGTGCATCCTCTGAACAGTGTTCAGCTAAAGCTACAAGTTAGTGTAGTGCGACCTCTGCACAGTGTTCAGCTAAAGCTACCTGTAGAAGGTTGGTGGTGTTTTCCTGATCCTATCACTACCGCAGGCAGCTAAATAAGCTACAAGTTAGTGTAGTGCAACCTCTGCACAGTGTTCAGCTAAAGCTACCTGTAGAAGGTTGGTGGTGTTTTCCTGATCCTATCACTACCGCAGGCAGCTAAATTATTTACACATTAGTGTAGTGTGACCTCTGCACAGTGTTCAGCTAAAGCTACCTGTAGAAGGTTGGTGGTGTTTTCCTGATCCTATCACTACCGCAGGCAGCTAAATTATTTACAGGTTAGTGTAGTGCGACCTCTGCACAGTGTTCAGCTAAAGCTACCTGTAGAAGGTTGGTGGTGTTTTCCTGATCCTATCACTACCGCAGGCAGCTAAATAAGCTACAAGTTAGTGTACTGCGATCTCTGCACAGTGTTCAGCTAAAGCTACCTGTAGAAGGTTGGTGGTGTTTTCCTGATCCTATCACTACCGCAGGCAGCTAAATTATTTACACATTAGTGTAGTGCGACCTCTGCGCAGTGTTCAGCTAAAGCTACCTGTAGAAGGTTGGTGGTGTTTTTCTGATCCTATCACTACCGCAGGCCGCTAAATAAGCTTCAAGTTAGTGTAGTGCGACCTCTGCACAGTGTTCAGCTAAAGCTACCTGTAGGAGGTTGGTGGTGTTCTCATATTACAGGCAGGCAGTTGATTTTGCTAGCTGCAGTATCAGTATATATATATATATATATATATCCCAGCTTAGTGCAGCTACAGGCCATTAGTATGTCTGGAAGGCCAACAAGGAGAGGCAGACAGTCACAAGCCAATAAAAGAGGGCAAGCAGGCTCTGTGTCTAGAGGCAACAGTGCTGGTCGTGGGCACGGTGCATCCTCATCAGCACGTGGCTGTGGGACACGCTTGCCCTTTTTTTCGGCAGCTGGCCGCGTTGAGCCGCAACATGCGGAAGACTTGATCGAGTGGATGACCAAGCCGTCCTCATCCTCCTCATCCTCTCTCACCCATGCTCAGGGTACTTTGTCTGGCAAAGCAGCTGCCAACGTGGCCTCTTCCCTTGGCTCAATGGCATCAGTGACTCCTTCCCTAGCCCCACCATGTCCTCCTGAGGAGTCCCTCCAACTGTTTGACCACAGTGTTGGGTACATGCTCCAGGAGGATGCCCAGCGTTTAGAAGGCTCTGATGATGATACTGAGCTAGATGAAGGCAGTAACGTGAGCACGGACAGAACGGGGGTGCCCAAGAAGGACAGCAATCTGGCGTTCATGCTCCCCCTGCTGCAGCATACTGCCAGGTTTGCCCCAGTGATGAGGAGGGAGGGGATGATGAGGTCAACGTGAATCAACGTGGGTGCCTGAGAGAGGAGGAGGAGGAGGAGGCATGTCACCAACGAGGCGGGATGCCCTCCAGGGGCCAGCCTAAGGGCAGCACACTGACTGCATCACACCGCAAAGCTCCGCATGTGCAGGGCGCTGCTGTCTCTGCACGTTATTCCAAAAGTTCTTTGGTGTGGGCCTTTTTTGAGACGAGTGCATCAGATCGCACCGCTGCTATTTGCAACATACGTCTCAAGTGTATCTCGCGTGGCCAAAACATCTCCCGCTTGGGCACCACATGCTTGACCAGACATATGTTGACCTGCCATGCAGTTTGTTGGCAAGCGTATCTAAAAGACCCACACCAAAGAACAAAGAGGACCTCTCCATGCTCCTCATCAGCTGAGATCTCCAACCCCAATATACCTTCAGTCCTCTCTGAGACCTGCACTGAGAGGAATGAAGGTGTAGAATTAGGTGTGTCACAGCCAAGTACTTGTGGGAAATTTGCTTTCGTTACACCAACGTCAGATTGATCTACATCAACGCTCCCAGCCATCCACATGCCCAGCAGTTGAATGCTAGCTTGGCAAAATTGCTAGCACTTCAACTGCTACCTTTTCAGTTGGTAGACTCTGCCCTCTTCCGTGAGTTTGTGGAATGTGCGGTTCCTCAGTGGCAGGTGCCCAAACGCCACTTTTTTTCACGGAAGGCGATTCCGGCTCTCTACCGACATGTGGAAGGCAATGTCCATGGCTCGCTGGACAGGGCAGTCAGTGGTAAGGTGCATATTACCGCTGAATAATGGTCCAGCAGGCATGGACAGGGATGTTACCTAAGTTTCACTGCGCATTGGGTGACTCTGCTGGCAGCTGGGAAGGATGCAAGACAAGGTGCAGTAGTGTTGGAGGTTGTTCCGCCACCACGCCTCCAAAATGCCACTACTAATGATTGTGGCACACCTCTCTCCTCCACCCCCTCCTCTTCTTCTTTTTCCTCCATGGCCTCTTCCTGTGCTTTGTCCTCAGAACCAGCGGTGCTCCGTAGGCGTTCAAGGGGCTACGCAAGTACGCAGGCCAAAAGATGCCATGCGATGCTTGAGCTGGTGTGCTTGGGAGACAGGAGCCACACTGGGGCAGAGGTTCTGTCAGCTCTGAAGGGGCAGGTTCAGAGGTGGTTGACGCCATGCCAACTTAAGGCAGGAATGGTGGTTTGTGACAATCGCACCAACCTCCTCTCCGCCCTCCGACAGGACAACTGACCCGTGTGCCCTGTTTGGCTCACGTCCTTAACTTGGTGGTGCGGTTCTTGATGGTGCAGGCTAGGAAAGTCTGTGTGCATTTCCGCCGGTCATATAATGCCAGTGCTTGGCTGGCAGACCTCCAAAAGGAATTTAACCTGCCAAAGAAACGCCTAATCTGTGACATGCCCACCAGGTGGAACTCAACATTGGCCATGCTGCAGCGGCTGCACATGCAGCAGAGGGCCTGTGCAGTACCTGTGCGACTATGGTACCAGGACAGGGTCAGGGGAGCTTGTTTTTTCTTCCCCACGCCAGTGGGCCATGATCAGGGATGCATGCACTGTCCTGTCACCATTTGAGGAGGCCACGAGGATGGTGAGCAGTGACAGTGCATGCATCAGTGACACTGTCCCCCTTGTCCACCTGTTGGAGCACACGCTGCGTGGAATAATGGACAGGGCACTTGAGGCAGAACAGAGGCAGGAAGAGGAGGACTTCCTTAGCTCTCAAGGCCCCCTTTATCCAGACAGTGTTCCTGCGTGCCTGCCGATCACACAGGAAGAGTAGGAGGAGGAGGAGGATTGTGTCAGTATGGAGGTGGAGCCTGGCACTCAGCATCAGCAGCAGTCTTTAAGGGATCAGTCCCAAGAAACACATGGACCTGTACGTGGCTGGGAAGAGGTGGCTGCGGACCATGTCGCCCTTAGTGACCCAGAGGACTCAAGACCGAATGCCTCAGCTATGCTGCATCGCCTCCCTGATCCTGCAAAGCCTGCGTAAGGATCCTCGTATTCGTGGTATCAAGGAGAAGGACCAATACTGGCTGGCAACCCTCCTTGATCCACGTTACAAGGGTAAGGTTGCGGACCTTATCTTGCCGTCGCAGAGGGAGCAGAGGATAAAACATCTTCGGGAGGCCTTGCAGAAAGATCTGTGCAACGCGTTCCCAGAGACTGGGAGGTTACAAACTCCTGTTTCTGGACAACGTGTTGCTGAGGCTTCGGTCAGTCAAAGAAGGAGCGGTGGAGAAGGTGGCCGTCTGACCGATGCGTTCAGACAATTTTTTAGTCTGCAGCCCCAAGGTATGATCGGTTCCAGCAACCATCGCCAGCGTCTGTTTTACATGGTGCAGGAATACCTAGGGTCAAGATATGACTTGGACACCTTTCCCACCGAAAATCCTCTGGGTTACTGGGTCTTGAGGATGGATCACTGGCCAGAGCTTGCACAGTATGCAATTGAGCTACTGGCCTGTCCTGCATCCAGCGTTCTTTCTGAACGCACATTCAGTGCTGCCTCCAGGCTTTGTAACCGATCACAGGGTGCGTCTGTCCACCGACTCGGTCGATCGACTGACCTTCATAAAAATGAATCAGTCTTGGATCACCACCAGCTACCCAGCACTTGATGCTGATGTAACCGAGTATTTTTTTTTTAAATGTCAGATCCCTTCAAAGACTGCCTATGCTGATGCTGAGTGACTATCCTGTTATGCTGAGTAATTATCCTCTTCCTCCTCAATGATCATGCTGATAGCTTGTAAAAACATTTTTGGTTCTAGGCGCCGCCACCAGTGCCTAAGGCCCAATTTTTCAGCCCCTGTTTAACAGGGGCATGTAATTACAATTTTTGATGCAATTCTTTTGCAGCAGGGCTAGTTCCTGTGCTCCAACTAGAGTATCTGTGAGGGGTTGCAGTGTTGTGGCACCAGCACCAGTGCCTAAGGCCCAATTTTTCAGTCCCTGTTTAACAGGGGCATGTAATTACAATTTTTGATGCAATACTTTGCAGCAGGGCTCGTTCCTGCATTCCAACTAGAGTATCTGTGAGGGGTTGCAGTGTTGTGGCAACAGCACCAGTGCCTGAGGCCCAATTTTTCAGCCCCTTTTTAACAGGGGTGTGTAATTACAATTTTTGATGCAATTCTTTTGCAGCAGGGCTAGTTCCTGCGCTCCAACTAGAGTATCTGTGAGGGGTGGCAGTGTTGTAGCACCAGCACCAGTGCCTACGGCCCAATTTTTAAGCCCCTGTTTAGAGGGGGCGTGTTATTACAATTTTTGATGCAATTCTTTTGCAGCAGGGCTAGTTCCTGCGCTCCAACCAGAGTATCTGTGAGGGGTTGCAGTGTTGTGGCACCAGCACCAGTGCCTAAGGCCCAATTTTTCAACCCCTGTTCAACAGGGGCATATAATTACAATTCTTGATCTAATATTTCACAGCAGGGCCCTGTGAGGGCTTACAGTGTTGTGGCCACAACAACACCTAAGGCCCAAATTTCTGCTGAGTATATAGGGCAGGCCCCTACTTTCAAACATCCAACTTACAAATCACTCGTACTTGCAAACGGAAGGAGACAACAGGAAGTGAGATGAAATCTACCCCATAGGAAGGGAAATTCTCTCCTGTAAGAGTTAATATAGGAAAAACTTTTCTCCTTTCCACTGATGCTTAAACACCAATCCTTGTTTTACTAAAAACCCCAAATTTTCAAAAAACATTTGTCATTGGGACAAAAAGTGAGGTGAAATCTTCTGAAGAGGAGCACAGACAGCAAAACAGATGTCCCAGGGGTGATAACCCTTCCCTATGTTTTCCAAAAAGCTTAAAAACAGATTTTTTGGCTGGAGCTACACTTTAAAAATGTACCAGTTCAAAATTACAAACAGATTCTACTTAACAACAAACCTACAGTCCCTGTCTTGTTTGCACTGCCTGTATACTGCTGTTCAGAGTATATAGGGCCTGGGGGCCCCACACCTTTCCTTTTTTTAATTTGGGTGCGGGGTTCCACTTAATATCCATACAAGACCCAAAGGGCCTGGTAATGGACTTGGGGGTACCCATGCCGTTCGTCTCAGTGATTTTCACCCATATTGCCAGGACCCGGCATTACATTAAAGCCGCAAGCAGTTTTAAATGACTTTTTGTCCTTTAAAAGTGTCATTTTGTGCAGGGACTGTTCTAAGCACGGGAAAGACGCGCCACTTTACAGGCATACTATAGACACCCCCAGGTACGATATTTAAAGGAATGTTTGACTTTTTTTTGTTTACTTTAAGCATCATTAAAATCACTGCTCCTGAAAAAACGGCCAATTTTAAAAGTTTTTTTTGTATTGATACATGTCCCCTGGGGCAAGACCCGGGTCCCCAAACCCTTTTTAGGACAATACCATAAAAATTAGCCTTTAACCACTTCAGCCCCGGACCATTATGCTGTTTAAGGACCAGAGGACCTTTTCCAATTTGGCACTGCATCGCTTTAACTGCTAATTGTGTGGTCATGCAATGCTGTACCCAAACGAAATTTGCGTCCTTTTCTCCCCACAAATAGAGCTTTTGATGGTATTTGATCACCTCTGCCATTTTTATTTTTTGCGCTATAAACGGAAAAAGACCAAAAATTTAGAAAAAAAATTATATTTTCTACTGTTTGTTATAAAAAAAATCCAATAAACTAAATTTTAGTCATACATTTAGGCCAAAATGTATTCGGCCACATGTCTTTGGTAAAAAAAATGTCAATAAGCGTATATTTATTGGTTTGCGCAAAAGTTATAGCGTCTACAAACTAGGGTACATTTTCTGGAATTTACACAGCTTTTATTTTATGACTGCCTATGTCATTTCTTGAGGTGCTAAAATGGCAGGGCAGTACAAAACTCTCCCAAATGACCCCATTTTGGAAAGTAGACACCCCAAGGAAATTGCTGAGAGGCATGTTGAACCCATTGAATATTTATTTTTTTGTCCCAAGTGATTGAATAATGACAAAAAAAAAAAATATTTACAAAAAGTTGTCACTAAATGATATATTGCTCACACAAGCCATGGGCCTATGTGGTATTGAACCCCAAAATACATTCAGCTGCTTCTTCTGAGTATGGGGATACCACATGTGTGGGACTTTTTGGGGGCCTAGCCGCGTACGGGGCCCCGAGAACCAATCACTGCCTTCAGGATTTCTAAGGGCATAAATTTTTGATTTCACTCCTCACTACCTATCACAGTTTTGAAGGCCATAAAATGCCCAGATGGCACAAAACCCCCCCAAATGACCCCATTTTGGAAAGTAGACACCCCAAGCTTGAGAGGCATGAGAGGCATGTTGAGGCCATGGAATATTTTATATTTTGACACAAGTTGCGGGAAAGTAACACTTTTTTTTTTTTTTTTGCACAAAGTAGTCACTAAATGATATATTGCTCAAACATGCCTGGGGCATATGTGGAATTACACCCCAAAATACATTCTGCTGCTTCTCCTGAGTACGGGGATACCACATGTTTAGGACTTTTTCGGAGCCTAGCCGCGTACAGGGCCCCGAAAAGCAAGCACCGCCTTCAGGATTTCTAAGGGCATAAAATTTTGATTTCACTCCTCACTACCTATCACAGTTTTGAAAGCCAAAAAAAAACAAGATGGCACAACCCCCCCCAAATGACCCCATTTTGGAAAGTAGACACCCCAAGTTTTTTGCTGAGAGGCATGTTGAGTCCATGGAATATTTTATTTTTTGACACAAGTTGCGGGAAAGTGACAATTTTTTTTGCACAAAGTTGTCACTAAATGATATATTTCTCACACAGGCCATGGGCATATGTGGAATTGCACCCCAAAATACATTTAGCTGCTTCTCCTGAGTATGAGGATACCACATGTGTGCAACTTTTTGGGAGCCTAGCCGCGTACGGGGCCCCGAAAACCAATCACTGCCTTCAGGATTTCTAGGGGCATAAATTTTTTATTTAAATCCTCACTACCTATCACAGTTTTGAAGGCCATAAAATGCCCAGATGGCACAAAACCCCCCCAAATGACCCCATTTTGGAAAGTAGACACCCCAAGCTATTTACTGAGAGGCATGTTGAGTCCATGGAAAATTTTATATTTTTACACAAGTTGCGGGAAAGTGACAATTTTTTAATTTTTTTTTTTTTTTGCACAAAGTTGTCACTAAATGATATATTGCTCAAACATGCCATGGGCATATGTGGAATTACACCCCAAAATATATTCTGCTGCTTCTCCTGAGTATGGGGATACCACATGTGTGGGACTTTTTGGGAGCCTAGCTTCATACGGGGCCCCGAAATCCAATCACCACCTTCAGGATTTCTAAGGGCGTAAATTTTTGATTTCACTCCTGACAACCTATCACAGTTTTGAAGGCCATAAAATGCCAAGATAGCACAAAACCCCCCAAAATGACCCCATTTTGGAAAGTAGACACCCCAAGCTATTTGCTGAGAGGCATGGTGAGTATTTTGCAGCTCTCATTTGTTTTTGAAAATGAAGAAAGACAAGAAAAATGTATTTTTTTTTCTTTTTTCAATTTTCAAAAGTTTGTGACAAAAAGTGAGGTCTGTAAAATACTCACTAGACCTCTCAGCAAATAGCTTAGGGTATCTATTTTCCAAAATGGGGTCATTTTGGGGGGGGGTTGTGCCATCTGGGAATCCCATGGCCTCCAAAACTGTGATAGGCAGTGAAGAGTGAAATCAAAAATATACGCTCTTAGAAAGCCTGAAGGCGGTGCTTGGTTTTTGGGGTCCCGTACGCGGCTAGGCTCCCAAAAAGTCTCACACATGTGGTATCCCCGTACTCAGGAGAAGCAACAGAATTTATTTTGGGGTGTAATTTCACATATTCATATGGCATGTTTGAGCAATATATCATTTAGTGACAACTTTGTGCATAAAAAAATAAATTAAAAAATTGTCTTTTTCCCGCAACTTGTGTCACAATATAAAATATTCCATGGACTCGACATGACTCTCAGCAAATAGCTTGGGGTGTCTACTTTCCAAAATGGGGTCATTTGGGGGGGTTTTGAACTGTCCTGGCATTTTATGCACAACATTTAGAAGCTTATGTCACACATCACCCACTCTTCTAACCACTTGAAGACAAAGCCCTTTCTGACACTTTTTGTTTACATGAAAAAATTATTTTTTTTTTGCAAGAAAATTACTTTGAACCCCCCAAACATTATATATTTTTTTTTAAAGCAAATGCCCTACAGATTAAAATGGTGGGTGTTTCATTTTTTTTTCACACAGTAATTGCGCAGCGATTTTTCAAACGCATTTTTTGGGGAAAAATCACACTTTTTAAAGTTTTAATGCACCAAAACACACTATATTGGCCAAATGTTTGATGAAATAAAAAAGATGATCTTAGGCCGAGTACATGGATACCAAACATGACATGCTTTAAAATTGCGCACAAACGCGCAGTGGCAACAAACTAAATACATTTTTAAAAGCCTTTAAAAGCCTTTACAGGTTACCACTTTAGATTTACAGAGGAGGTCTACTGCTAAAATTACTGCCCTCGATCTGACCTTCGCGGTGATACCTCACATGCATGGTGCAATTGCTGTTTACATTTGACGCCAGACCGACGCTTGCGTTCGCCTTTGCGCGAGAGCAGGGGGGGACAGGGGTGCTTTTTTTTTTTTTTTGTTCTTTATTATTTTTTTGATTTTTCTATCTTATTTTTAAACTGTTCCTTTCATTTTTATGTTTTTTAATCATTTTTATTGTTATCTCAGGGAATGTAAATATCCCCTATGACAGCAATAGGTAGTGACAGGTACTCTTTTTTGAAAAAAATGGGGTCTATTAGACCCTAGCTCTCTCCTCTGCCCTCAAAGCATCTGACCACACCAAGATCGGTGTGATAAAATGCTTTCCCAATTTCCCAATGGCGCTGTTTACATCCGGCGAAATCTAAGTCATGAAATGCTCGTAGCTTCCGGTTTCTTAGGCCATAGAGATGTTTGGAGCCATTCTGGTCTCTGATCAGCTCTATGGTCAGCTGGCTGAATCACCGGCTGCATTCTCAGGTTCCCTCTTGGGACAGGAGAGCCAGAGAAAAACATGGAAGACGGTGGGGAGGGGGGCATTCTCTCCCACTGCTTGTAAAAGCAGTCTAGAGGCTAATCAGCCGCTAGGGTTGATTGCTTTTACATGAAAGCCGACCGCTGGCTGAAAACAATGATACCAAGATGATACCTAAACCTGCAGGCATCATTCTGGTATAACCACTCAAAGTCCAGCAACATACCAGTACGTTGCTGGTCCTTATTGGGCATATATTGTAAACTTTTTTTTCATGCAGCCTGTGGGCTGAACGAAAAAAAGAAATTGATCGGTGGGTATGCCCACCATTAGAATACCTCCCTTCATCCACCCACTTCTAATGATGGGCATACATGCACCGTTTATATATGCCGAAGCATGGGGGCATCCTCCCACAAAACGCAGGAGCAAATCGCTCCTCCACCCACTGCTGCCCCCACGCTTCGGCATATATGCTGAAGTATGTAACTGTGGTGGTGAAATCACCTCTGACAGCGCTGGAGTCACGGCTTTATATATCGTGGGAGCAAATGCTGTTGCTGTCAAGATAAATAAATCCGCGCTGCAGCTGAATGGCATACCTGCTAAGCAAATGATGGTTAACAAAAAACAAAGTAACATTACAGTATAACAGTAAGACTTACCATACCTGCAAAGCAAATACAAAAAAAAACATAGTAAAAAATAAAACATTTAACGCAACCTGTGCCTACCTAAAATATATATATGCCGAAGCATGGGGGCATCCTCCCACAAAAGGCAGGAGCAAATCGCTCCTCCACCCACTGCTGCCCCCACGCTTCGGCGTATATGCTGAAGTATGTAACTGTGGTGGTGAAATCACCTCCGACAGCGCTGGAGTCACGACTTTATGTTTCGTGGGAGCAAACGCTGTTGCTGTCAAGATAAATAAATCCGCGCTGCAGCTGAATGGCGTACCTGAAAACAAAAAAATGGTTAAAACACAGTAAACTATAAAAAAATGACATACCTGAAAAGCAAACATGATAAAACATAACAACAATAAAACATTGCAGAATAGAATACAGTAAAAAAGAGCAGAACAATAGAGAGAAAATAGAGAGAGAGAGAACAATAAAACGACAACTATTTTTGTTTTTTTTATTTTATATTTTTTTTGTGTATTTTTTTTTTTTTTACTTTTTTTTTTTTTGTTTACATTTTTTTTTTATAACTGTAACGGTTCCAGGTTTGGGTCTCTCAAAATGTAATGGCATCCAGGGAGACACTGTGAAAGTGTGTCCTAGTCTGTGCAATGCTGTACCCTACGCTAAAACTCAACTAGTGCATGGTAGCGCTCAAAACATTCACCAATGCAAAGACCAGGATTGCCAGGACAGGAGGGACAATAATACCGGGTGTCACGCCTAAATCCGCGCTTTCTGCAGACACGACATTTTCTTTGGGGGGCTCGTTGGGCAGGGGTACTCGGGAGGACATAAGAAAAATGCCTCTCATGCAGCCGGCTTACTGCATTTGGTTGGGGATGGTGAGGTGGAGCACCGTCTGGATACAGAAGGGCTCTGACGATCTCTTCCTGGAATGTAAGGAAAGATCCAGTCCGTCCTGAAGCTCTGTATAGCACATGAGCGTTCAGCAAAGCCAATTGAAATAAATAAACAGACACTTTTTTTGTACCAGCGTCTGGCCTTACGGGCAACTAGGTACAGCGCCAACAACTGGTCGTTGAGGTCCACCCCTCCCATATTTTGGTTATATTCGTAGACACAGAGGGGTTTCTCCACAACACCAGTCGCCGTAGTAATTTGGGTCGTCGTGTCTGCATGAAGGGAGGTGAGAACGAAAACATTCTTCTTATCCCTCCACTTCATAGCGAGCAAATTATTACACTTCAAGCAGGCTCTCTCCCCCAGCCTAAGACGGGAATCTACAAGCCGCTGGGGAAAGCCCCGGCGATTAGGTCGCACGGTGCCACATGCTCCAATCTGCTGATCAAACAAGTGACTAAAAAGTGGCACGCTCGTGTAATAATTGTCCACATATAAATGGTACCCCTTTCCGAATAAGGGTGACACCAAGTGACACACTATCTTGCCAGCACTTCCTATGTAGTCAGGGCAGTTTGTTGGCTCTACGTGACTATCTTTGCCCCCGTAAACCATAAATCTACATGTATAGCCTGGGGCCCTGTCACAGAGCTTATACATCTTGACCCCGTATCTGGCACGCTTGCTGGGAAGGTACTGTTTGAATGACAAGCGGTCAGAAAATTGAATCAGGGACTCATCAATGCAGACAACTTGATGGGGAGTAAACAAGTCTGCAAAACGTTGGTTGAAGTGGTTTACAAGGGGCCGAATTTTGTAGAGCCGATCATATTCAGGGTCCCCACGAGGACGGCAGAGTTCATTGTCGTTGAAGTGCATGAACCGCAAAATCTGCTCGTATCGTGCCCTGGCCATGGAGGCAGAGAACACGGGCGCATGGTAAATTGGGTCAGTGGACCAATATGACCGCAACTTACTCTTTTTATTCAAGCCCATATTGAGGGAAAGGCCCAGAAAGAGCTTAAATTCGGAGACCGTAATTGGTCTCCAATCTCTGGCAAGGGAGGACTGGGGATTAGCGGCGATGTGTTGACCAGCGTATAAATTGCTTTGGTCCACAATAGATCTATAGAGATCTTCGGTGAAAAACAGTGAATAAAAATCCAGTGGCGTAAAATCAACTGTTTCCACCTGAATTCCGTGTTGGCCAGTGAAGGGGGGAAGTACGGGTGCTGCAGAAGTGGTGGGTTCCCACTTTGGTTTGGCCAATGCAGCAGGAAGGGTACTATGGGCACGACGGGCCTGTCTTTGTCTTTTTGGTGGCAGCGGGACACTACTTGTGCTTGCCACCTCGCCAGCTTGAACTGCACTTATGGGACTCGCCACGTCACCAAGTGTTACTGCAGTGCTGGATGTACGACCAGGGTGTACTAGGCCGCTGGTGCTTGCCAGTTCACCAGAAGGTATAGCGGCACTAGTACTTCTCTGCTCCATACGAGAGCCCTGTGGTTCTTGCACTTCAAGGACAGAAGAAGAAGCTTGGGGTCTGGTACGCCTGACCTTAGCAGGGACCACAACTCCGTCGTCAGAACTATCTGTCATGGAGCCGCTGTCCTCTACAGGATCGTATTCTGAGCCTGAATCTGACAAATGAGTGACTTCCTCTTCACTATCTGTCATGCTCAGAAACGTGTAGGCCTCTTCACTAGTGTACCTTCGATTGGCCATTTTGGGCTCTAAATTTAGGGATACACTAGTGAGACTCACAGGCAAAAAAGCTCCTGATTGTCAGCGACTGTATCAAAACGCTACCAAAAAACTGTTATAGGGCGTACACACGGTCGGACTTGGTTCGGACATTCCGACAACAAAATCCTAGGATTTTTTCCGACGGATGTTGGCTCAAACTTGTTTTGCGTACACACGGTCGCACAAAGTTGTCGGAATTTCTGATCGCCAACCACGTGGTCACGTACACCACGTATGACGAGACTAGAAAAGGCCGGTTCAGAACCAAGCGCAACAACCTTTGGGCTCCTTTTGCTAATCTCGTGTTAGTAAAAAATTGGTGAGAGACGATTCGCGCTTTTTCAGACTCGTGGCTTTCAGATCGTTTTCTGCCGTTCAGTTTGTGCTTGTGGGTTTGTATCTGCTCTTCAGTGTGTGCAAGCAAGTTCCGCGTGACTTTAGGTAGTCATTGTATTCTTGTTCATTCGTTACTGTTTTTCAGGTTGCTCTTCACAGGCCTTGCTGTTCTTCAGTGCGTTCTGTTACTTCGTTCTGAGCAGCCGACCGTTTTTTAGCCATGTTTCGTATGCGTACTCCTCGTAGAGTTCGTGCTGTGCGGGGGCTTGGTGTTAGGGTCCTGACCTTGACACAAGTCTAGTCCATGAACAGGGTGGGGAGGAGTTCATGGACCAAGAATTGGTTGCTTCAGCGTGACCAGTTCTCTCATATGCCTTTGCTCCGTAAAATCCGTGAGAATAATCCTGATGATTTCAGGAACTTTCTCAGGATGACGGACCCTGTGTTTCACCGTTTGTTGGCTTCGCTGACCCCCTATATCAGCAGGCAGGATACCTACATGAGGCAAGCCATCACTCCGGAGCAGAGGTTGGTCGCTACCTTGCGGTATTTGGCCACAGGGAGAAGCCTGCAGGACCTCAAGTTCTCGACAGGCATCTCCCCCCAGGCTCTGGAGATCATTATCCCAGAGACCTGTTCTGCCATCATCCAGGTCCTGCAGAAGGAGTATATGAAGGTAAGATTTTTATCCTTTTATATCACATTTTATTGTATTGAATGTTTGCTAATATATTGTATTTCTTTCCTCATTTCCTAATTCCCATGATTGTAATATGCTGTGAATGTCCCCTTTCTCCTCATGCATGCTGGATTTTTATGTAATTATTATTTTATGTCCTTCATACATATTTGCCCTTCAATAACCTCCCCAGCATGGTGTCTCCTGGCCTATATTCACCTCATGTAGTCACTTAACAATGTATTTTATCTGCTCTATAGTAGTGCTTTACCCCAAACACCCCCTAAAATGTTTGGTAATGTTATTTTTGATTTAAATTCAGGCAGAGTGCCAGAGGCTTTTTTTTGTGGTGTCCCCAAATAATTTTTAGTAACCCTCCCTCCCCCAACTGCTAAGTCAGCTGATCCCAATTCTCTATCCTCAATCATCTATCTGCTGACTTTACCAAACCCATACACACTATACCCACCTCTTTAATGCTCAGATGTATGGATGAATTCCCCAAAGCATGTAGTGCAAGGGCCTGCCTGTATACTTTCAAATGCTACTGTTTAAAGTTCTTGTATCCTATTATTATCTTGACAGGTAATAACAGAATGTCCAAATGTCCTCAAATGTGTACAGTGTGTATTTATATCTTTGTATTATGACACTTCTTACCTGTCCAGTGGGCTGCCAATAGTGTAACTAAGGAGGGTCTGTTCCAAGTAATACCCATTATTTAGGCATTCATCTCTCAATGAAGTGAAGAGGGTTACCTGTCCAAGATTTCCACACACCCCCTATAATGTTAAAAATGGCCCATGAGAGGGGGGGGGGGGATATGATAGGTGTACCTTATACTTTGGCGTTGTTAAATTCCCCTTAATAAATGCTATCTGGAGGTTGCCCCAGAATGTTGGTGTCTAATCTGCTTGCCATGTTTCAGAGTAAAAATAGTAATGTTTATACTTTTCCTCAACAGTTTCCTTCCACGTCACAGGAATGGCAGACTGTGGCCTCCCACTTTGCCCAGCGGTGGGATTTTCCTAACTGCGGAGGGGCAATTGATAAGAAACACGTCCACATCGTCCCACCACCCAACTCGGGGTCGTACTATTATAATTACAAGGGGTTTAATAGTATAGTGATGTTGGCGGTGGTGTCGGCTAATTACGACTTCTTGTATGTGGACGTGGGGAAGAATGGCCGGATGTCCGATGGTGGAGTGATCGCCCAGACGGAGTTCTACAGGCGTCTCCAGAATGGCAGCTTGGACTTGCCAGCTCCAGAGGACAATGTGGAAGGACTCCCATTCGTGTTTGTTGCTGATGAAGCGTTTGCGCAGGGGGACCACCTGATGCGGCCATTCCCAATGAGGACCCTCACCCCGGAACAGAGGGTTTTTAATTACCGGCTGGCCAGAGCCCGAAGAGTGGTGGAGAACACATTTGGAATCCTGGCCAGCCGATTCCGACTATTTCTGACACCCATCCATATGGCGGAGTATAAACTGAACAATATTATACTGGCGTGCTGTGTTCTCCATAACTTTTTAAGAAAACATTCGGCCAACTATGCTGGCTCAGTTGGGCCTGAGGCCGGAGTCCTACATCAAACCACACTGACGGCGCTTGAAAGTGGCCGTCCTGGCTTGCCCTCCCTGAGTGCCCGTGACGTCCGGTTACGCTACCTGGAGTTCTTTGCGGGTAGGGGGGCTATCAATATGCCAGACAATATGTGAAGCCTTTTTATAATAAAAAAAAAAGAAATTCTTTGTGGACATTACTGCTTGTGTTTTTTTTAGCTGACCCTGACATAAATGTTTTGAGTGCAGAAAATGGCGTGATTGTGTAACCTTATACAAAGTACTGTTGGCTGTTATTTCCTAAATGCAAAAACACATTTCACTACAAGTGCACTTGCAACTGCACTGAAACTGCACTTGTAGTGCAAAGAGGATTTGCCCTTAGTTAATAACCCCCATTTTTGCATAAAACAGCAATTACATCACCCCAAAAGTGTTGTAGTGTTGAGGCAATAATCCACACATTCTTGAGTAAGCCACTTTTTTATACCTGCACAATCACATGTGCATTTACCAAAGGTTTTTAAAACAAACCAACAATGTTTGCAGTAGCATTATCAAAAATCGAAATGTCCATTTCAGATAAAACAGGCCTGTGTAAAACCAACAAGAAAGCCAAAAAACTTGAACTTACAAAGTTCACATTAGGTAAAACCGGAAGGCTATATCAGACATGAGTATTTAGGAACTGTGTTTGATATAGCGTTCAGGAAATCACCCCTGGAAAAGCCAAATTTGGAAGATGCACACCAATTTACGAATGTCAACATGTGCTATCTGCCATCAGGGGGGATCAAGGGACGTGTTTTGGGGGAGCAAGCTCTTCCTCAATGCTACTTTATAATTGAGGAAGGGGTTGCACCCCCAAAACGCGTCCATTGATCTCCGGTGATGGCAGATAGCACATGTTGGCACACTTTGTGCATCCTCCAAATTTGGCTTTTCAAAACATTGAAAAAAGATTTAAAATATTGGACCACAATCCCAAAAATATATTTTGTGGGGTTTTAAATTCGCCCCAAAACATCAATGATGTTATTATTTTTTTTAATAACATCATTGATTTTTTGCTGTATGTTGTGCAATTCGAGATTACACCCCATGATCTCCCCAATCAGGATCTGGGCACTTTCTGATGTAAAACGTTCTGGATCCCTCACATCACAATCACCTAAAAAGAGATAAAGAAAACAAAAACAGGTATCAAAAATCTGCCACCATCCTTCTCTTAACTGAGCCTGTGGTCGCAGACACTCACCTGTTGTGGTGCCAATCTTCACCACGTCTTCTTCTTCCTCCTGCTCTTCTTGTGTTGGTGTAAGTTCCCCTTCTTCCAGAGGTGGGGGGTCTGTGGTCTCCTCGGATGAGGGGTGTCCTCCGAGTCTTTTCTCCCCTATGTAAAACAAAAATGGTATAATTATCACACAGATATTTGATGGCAGAACTAGAAATAGGAAACATTGCTTGGAAGTGGGGTACAATTGTCTATTTTAGCAGAGTTCCAAGATGTATTTTTTTTTATTGCCCTTTGTCAAGCTGCAATACTTTACCTGTTTAGTACAAGCTTCACAGATGGAGACCCCCCTATAGTATACACTGGAGCACCTGTGTGGCCCCCCTAATAAAAATGGTGTTCTTGTGTCCCACACTAGTGCTCCAGTGTCCAGATGTGAAAACAGCTGCTGAGTGTCCTCTCCTTACACACAATCTAGTTTGCATTTCATTCTAGTAACAAACCCATCTACACAAACAAATATTTGGCATCCAAGTAGGCCCCAAAAAAATGTGGGAAAATGCATATGGCCTAAACAATGGTGTTTTAGAGGCCGAAAGAAAAATGTTTGATACGAACGAATAATGGGCCCATGAACATTAAAGTTGCCCTTTTAAACGTTACAATTAATAAAAGCATATGGAGCAGAACGAACGGAATTAAGACAGAAAGAATAGGAACACAGCACAACTACTTACTTTTTTTGCAGCACTCTCCGGATCTTTCGGTACTGCTCTGGCTCTCTCAATTTCAGGTCCGACCACCGCTTCCTGAGCTGATCTTTCGATCTTCGGACCCCGAAATTCCTCAGAAGACTCCTGACCACTTTCGCCATGATCTTGGCCTTTCGGATATTGGGGTTGGGGTAAGGCCCATACTTCCCGTCATTGTCGGACTTCCTCATGATGTCGACCATCTCCAACATCTCCCCAAAGGATATATTTGTGGCCTTAAAACGTCTCCTTCTGGATCGGGACGTGTCCGGATCCGGGCTTTCCTCCTCCTCCTCCTCGTTCCTGCAATTAGCACGCACCTGCTGACATGTGCTCTTCCCCCACTGCGCCAAACGAAAAGGGGTGGGGAATAGAATAGAAAGAACGTCAGGGGCGGGCGGAGTTACACGCATGCGCAGTGTGTATAAAGCGTAACACGCGTGCGTATTACGTACGATCTGTGAGCGGAGGAAGGAGCATTGGACGCGCCGATCGTAAGAACGAAGGTAAGAGACAAACTTGTGCCTATACTGCTTCTAGATTGAGGCCTATATTGTAACAAGATTAGGAGAGTTTTGTCTGACATTAGGCTTTGTCTTGTGTTGTGTCTTGCAGTGAACATGGATATGCTACTGAAAGATAATGACTTCATGTCAGTATTCGTAGAGATGCTAAGGGAGCTGCCCTGTCTTTGGGAGATTAACCACCCCCATTTCAAGAACCAAGCAAAGAGGAAGGCAGCACTGGAGCAATTGTGTGAAATTGTGAAGCAGGTGATCCCCACGGCAGACATCACCTATTTAAAGATATTAATTGGTTGCCTGAGGAGCACATATCTAAGGGAGCGCAAGAAAATCCTGGATTCGCAGAGATCCGGAGCAGCAGATGACATCTATGTCCCCAGGATGTTGTACTACAACAGGCTGCATTTTCTGGCAGGCCAGACTGAACCCAGGCCATCCCTCTCCAGTCTTCCTTCCACGCTTCCTTCCCCCCTGGCTGAGGCTTCTGACGCCCAACCTGGGCCTTCCAGGCCACATGTGGAGGAGCCCAGATTGAGCCAGGTATTACATTTCTCTAAATATTTCTGCTTGTCCAATCAATGATGTTAACAAGATGTTAGTTGGGAGTACTAATTTAGGATTGTGATTGATGATGCAACAACTAAAACCATGTCCCTTTTTCATACACAGGGAAGTCTCAGCCAGGAGGTGGCCGGGCTGAGCCGGCTGGCTGATCTGCAGGTCCCTCCACCCCCCCTGAAAAGAGAAAGTGGCAGTAGGAGGAGTGCCGTAGAGGAGGCTACCAGAGGACTCTTTTGGAGGGCTACAGAGGTCCTGGGAGCACGACAGACCGTGGAGGAGGACATTGCTGCTGTCATTGCATATAAAATGCAGAGGATGGAGGAGGGCCAACAAGTCATGTGTGAGGCCCTCATATCTGAGGCTCTTGAGAAAGGTATGAGGGGCCAAATGACAGCTCAGACACACCTTTGTGATGGTCCTCCTCCTCCTGCAGGTCCTCCTCCTCCTCCTCCCTCTCCTCCAGGTCCCCCCAGTCCTCCTCCAGGTCCTCCCAGTCCTCCTCCTCCTCCAGGTCCTACTCCTCCTCCTGCCACATCTCCAACTGCACAGCCACAGCCCGGAAGGAAGCGTGGAAGGAAGACCAGACAGTGATTGCCCTGAGTTCAGTCTGGTCGGCCAAAAAATGCAGCCTCTTGTGGTACCACAGCCTGGGGACACAGATGTCATCTGCTGCTATCCGGATCTCTGCGAATTCTGGACCAGACTGGCCTCCCTTACATATGGACTCCTCAGGCCACCAATTTTGATGTTGAAGAATTGATGTCTGCCGTGGGGGTCCAAGGCTTTGCTAATTTCTCCTGTTGATCTAGTGTTGCCTTCCTCTTTGTTTGGTTCTGATCCCTTAATAAAGGATTTTTGTTTTGAATGATACTCTCCTATGTGTTTTACTTCAAAAATGATAGTTTGTTTGTGAGGATTCAGGTACATTTCAAATATACAATGTGAAATGAACAAGGGACACCAACAACAAACAATCTCCTTGAGATTAAATAATAAAAGATATCAATGGTGTGGGGGTAACTTGACACACAAAACACAGACAAAAATATTCTGGAGTAAAAATAAAAATAACATTGAACAAAGATCAGCCTTTGAAAAAATCCAAACATTAAAGAAAAAAAAAAGGCTTAAAATCCCAAAAAAATAAAATAAATAATACCGTATTTATCGGCATATAACACGCACTTTTTTCCCCTGAAAATCAGGGGAAAATCGTGGGTGCGTGTTATAGGCCGATCCCCCCCCAATTGTGTGTGATCGGAGCGATCGCGGCAATTACCGCGATCGCCGCCGACATACACAGCCGTGTGGAAATTCAAATACGGCGCCGAGACTGCAGGGACTCGGCGGAGCGGAGCTACACATAGCCGAGAGTTCTCGGGTTTTCTTGGCGCCGCTTACAGTCCCGCCCATAGGGCGGAACTGGGCGGGACTGTAAGCGGCGCCGAGGAAACCCGAGGACTCTCGGCTATGTGTATCAGCGCTCCGCCGAGTCCCTGCAGTCTCGGCGCCATATTTAAATTTACACAGGGCTGCGTATGACGGCAGGGATCGCGGCGATCCCACAAAGCTGCACGGGGGGGCAAGGCTGCACTGGGGCAAGGCTGCATGGGGGAAAAGCTGCACTGGGGACAAGGCTGCACTGGGGCAAGGCTGCATGGGGGCAAAGCTGCACTGAGGACAAGGCTGCACTGGGGCAAAGCTGCACTGGGGACAAGGCTGCACTGGGGCAATGCTGCATGGGGGCAAAGCTGCACTGGGGCAAGGCTGCATGGGGGCAAAGCTGCACTGGGGCAAGGCTGCACTGGAGAAAAGCTGCACTGACATGGCTGCACTGACATGGCTGCACTGACATTGCTGCACTGACAAGGCTGCACTGACAAGGCTGCACTGACATGGCTGCACTGACATGGCTGCACTGACAAGGTTGCACTGGGGCAAAGCTGCACTGACAAGGCTGCAATGGACACTGGGGCAAGGCTGCACTGACACTGACAAGGCTGCAGATGGACACCGATAACGCTGCATTGATGGGCATTTTAATGTAAGTTTTTCTTCCTTAAACTTTACTCCTAAAAGTTTTTTTCCTTAAAATTCCCTCCTTAACTTGGGTGCGTGTTATACGCCGGCGCGTGTTATACGCCGATAAATACAGTAATTTAAAACTGTCAGATGTGACAACTAATAACAATATATTGAGGGAATCCCACTAAAAAAACACAAATAAAAGTTTGTGAGAAGTGTGTGTGAATATGAGCAGCAAAACTACTTAATTCTTGTCACATTATAAAGAAGAAGAGAGTGCGCTGTATTAAACCATTTTTAACATTGCAGCGTGACGAAAGTGCTATATCCATTGCGAACGCTAAGTTTACCAGAATGAGCTGTCCCGTCTCGAAATTTCTTCTGAGCATGCGTGGCACTTTGTGCGTCGGAACAGGCCACACACAGTCGGAATTGACGCGATCGGATTTTGTTGTCGGAAAATTTTATCTCCTGCTGTCCAACTTTGTGTGTCGGAAAATCCGATGGAAAATGTCCGATGGAGCCCACACACGGTCGGAATTTCCGACAACACGCTCCGATCGGACATTTTCCATCGGAAAATCTGACCGTGTGTACGGGGCATTAGAGATCGCAGGGATCAGGCCTGACTCTGCGAACGCTGCAGTTATGTGTGCTTAGTGTTTTGTAAGTGTCAGTGATCGATCGATACTGCACTTGGGTGGGCTGGGCTGGGCTGGGCCGAGGGGCAAAACCCAGGTGCTAGCAGGTATCTGGGCTGATCCCGCTAACACTGCGTTTTTGAGGACCCTAAACTGCTGGTGATGCTAGTATAGATCTGATCGGATCAGATGTCGATCCGTTCAGATACTATAGCACTAAGTGTATGCTGCGTGCGTGGGTTTTAGCGGTACTGGCGCTAACCTGACGCTGCCTGGGGCGACGCAGACCTTATCTGGCCCTAAAAACTTAACTTATATCACCGCCGGGCGATCAGGGGGTTAAACCTTTATAAGATAATAAACGGCGGGTGCCCTAAAACTATAATAAACAAACTAACTAACCAGCGTCACCCATAACACTTATAGGGTGATCACTGGTGAAAGGGTTAACTAGGGGGCAATCAGGGGGTTAAAACCTTTAGTAGGTAGTATATGGGGGTCCCTGTCGCTATAAAACACTGACGGAGAACCTATATACTTACCTCCCTAACTAGCGTCACCTGTGTCACTAATACAGCGATCAGAAAAACGATCACTTAGTGACACTGGTGACGGGGGGTGATCACGGGGTAAAACTTTATTAGGGGGGGTTAGGGGGGTACCCTGGACCTAAAGGGGGGTACCCCAGACCTAAAGGGGGCTAACCCTAACTGCCCTAACACTTATAACTGTCACAAACTGACACCAATGCAATAATCAGAAAAAAAACAAACTGCTTTTGGTGTCAGTGTGACAGGGGGTACAGGGGGGTGATCAGGGGGTGACTGGGGGGTGACAGGGTGCCTGCGTGTTCTACTGTTAGTGTAGTGTTGGTGCAAACTTACTTGTATGTCTTCTCTCCTCGGCGCCGGAACGAAAAGACCGGCTCGAGGAGGGATGACATCACTTCCTCTCCCTCTGTTTACATTACAGGGAGAGGAAGTCTATAATTGGCCAGGAGCGATCGCGAGGGGGGAGCCACGAATGAGTGGCCTCCCCCTCACCTTTGATCGACCCTGACCTGAATGCAACCGCTGCAGGCACCGCGAGCAGGCAAGGACGTACAGGTAAGCCCTTTTGCCTGCCCGTGCCGCTCTGCCGACGTACATCGTCGTGCGGCGGTCGTCAAGTGGTTAAAATGAGCACTTTTGATTTCGAATGTTCGAGTCCCATAGACGTCAATGGGGTTCTAACGTTCGTGCGAATTTTCGGTCCGTTCGCAGGTTCTCTTGCGAACCGAATCGGGAGGTGTTCGGCTCATCCCTAATTGACGCTATCCTGGATGAGAGACCACCGGAAAGGTAAGCATCTCTGCCTTTAGTTTCACTTTAAAATATTATGTAAAATGTACAGTTATAAATAAAGTTGCGCTAAGTTAAATAATCTCTTTAAAGAGACCAAGTGAAGGTGAAACAAACAAAATAAATCAACCAAATAATACAAACATATGCAGTAAATAAATTGAATATTGAAAGTAAGTGTCCATATGCATCAATAGTGCATTGTGAAATACAAAAATAAAAATATGAAAATAAAATGAATGTCCATATACACCAATAGTGCAGGAAATAGTGTCCTTTAAAAATGTGTACACAACTGATAAATGTGTGGAGGAATGGGTAAATTTTGGCAATGAGGACCACAACAGGTAGGAATTTCGGGTGACCGCCTTCGCCCTTTAATGCCACAACTGACAAAAAGGGGTCTCAACCTGGAAGTGAAGCTCTATATATGAGAACCCTTACCAGAGCTGGTGGACCCCCTAAAGAGCAGGGTCATAAAATCAGACAGATTAAGCCCTCTGCAGGGACACGTGGATCCTCCAATGTCTCAGATCCTTCGATTGCTTCAGATAGTTGGTGAAGAATTCGCCAAAATGCGATGATGGATCAGATGGATGTTCACAATCTCGAAAAAACACACTCGGGCTTAAAGCCACGAGTGAGCAAACAGAGAGGGACTCCTATCGTGTAGTAGATTAAAAAATAGAGCTCTCAGGTCTGTGTCTGAGCTCTGAGCGCAACTTTATTTATAACTGTACACTACCACTATTAGATATTAGATGGTTTTTGGTTGCTGCTCTTTACTTTATTCTAAGCACGGTATTTTCTTAATTTTATATTATGCAAAATGTATCCATAATATGATGATTTACTATATTATAATGAAATGGATTATTAACCAATGCTAGGGTTTTAACTATTTATGTCTCAATATTACCTAGATTAAGGTGACCAGATTTTTAAAATGAAATCCGGGGACATATTTATTTATTTTTTTGGCAAATAGTGAACTATTTTATAAGCATATTTTTCTCAAATGATATATACAGTGTATGTGGTATGTGTTTATCTAATGAGTGTATGATATATATGTTGTTTTTGGAAATCAATACATACCAGCCCCATAGCATTATTATACCAGCCCAACCGCTAACGTCATTATTTTCTTGTTCATAAAAGGGAAAACCATGCATTTTAAAGCACATTTGAAGAGTTTATTATACTCACCAGTGCTCATCAGCGCAGCCTCATCAGTGCCCATCAATGCAGTCTCACCAGTGTCCATCAATGCAGCTTGATCAGTGCCCATCAATGCAGCCTGATCAGTGCCCATCAATGCAGCCTCACCATTGCCCATCAATGCAGCCTCACCAGTACCCATCAGTGCAGCCTCACCACTGCCCATCAATGCAGCCTCACCAGTGCCCATCAGTGCAGCCTCATCAGTGCCCATCAATGCAGTCTCACCAGTGTCCATCAATGCAGCCTGATCAGTGCCCATCAATACAGCCTGATCAGTGCCCATCAATGCAGCCTCAGTAGTGCCCATAAGTGCAGTCTCACCAGTGCCCATCAATGCAGTCTCACTAGTGCCCATCAGCTCAGGCTGATCAGTGCCCATCAATGCAGCCTCATCCATGCCCATCAATGCAGCCTGAGCAGTGCCAATCAGTGCAGCCTCACTAGCGCCCATCAATGCAGCCTCACCAGTGCCCATCAATGCAGTCTGTTCAGTGCCTATCAATGCAGCCTCTTCAGTGCCCATCAATGCAGCCTGTTCAGTGCCCATCAATGCAGCCTGTTCAGTGCCCATCAATGCAGCCTCACCACTACCCATAAATGCAGCCTATTCAGTACCCATCAGCTCAGCCTGTTCAGTGCCCATAAATGCAGCATGTTCAGTGTCCATGAGCTCAGCTTGATCAGTGCCCATAAATGCAGCCTGTTCAGTGCCCATCAGCTCAGCCTAATCAGTGCCCATCAATGCAGCCCGTTAAGTGGTTATCAATGTAGCCTGTTCAGTGCCCATCAATGCAGCCTGTTCACTGCCCACCAATGCAGCCTGTTCACTGCCCACCAATGCAGCCTGTTCACTGCCAATCAGCTCAGCCTGTTCAGTGCCCATTAGCTTAACCTGATCAGTGACCAACAATGCAGCCTGTTCAGTGCCCATTAATGTAGCCTCACCAGTGCCCATCAATGCAGCCTCAACAGTGCCCATCAATGCAGCCTCACCAGTGCCCATCAGCTCTCCACCCCTCCCCCCTCCTAGACAGACCAAGCCCCAATGGGCCCAGCGGGAATTAATGGAGGATGGGGGGGCGCCACCACACTGGATCGACATTTCACAGCCCAGGCCAGTGGCATCACTAGGGTTGGTGTCACCTGGTGCAGTAAAACATGGTGCGCCAAAGATGCAGCATGCGGGACTTTTGGTGCGCTTTCAGATAATGCAGAAAAAAATGTGCAACCTAATGTAGGAAGACTCCCTTTACATTACACAGCCCCATACCTCTGGACCCCTTTACATTACAAAGCCCCCGTACCTCTGGACACCTTCACATTACATAGCCCCCATACCTCTGAACCCCTTAACATTACACAGCACCTGCACCTCTGTACCCTTTTACATTACACAGTCCCCACACCTCTGGACATTACACAACCCCCCAAATTTGTTGATGTGACTCTACTTGCTTGCTGTTCCATGTTTTGCTTGTTGTTTTTCCAATGCAGCTTTGAAAATGCCCACTCTAATGGTGATCAGGGATTGTGAGCAGAAACCTTCATACCACTAGTGTGAGACTATAAGTAGCGTAAAGTAAAGTCTGCAAGCTACAGTCGCTTTATTGTAAATTAATCAAGAGTATATTTAGAAAATAATAATTAAAATTCGGTTTATGGCTGGTTATGACCTGAATTGCACAGATACATGCTCCACGTTCCTGATGGATTTCTGTGTAACTCCATGCGGTGCAATTTTCAGCTCATTCATTTAACTGGTATGAAATTACACTGGATGGCAAAAAATGTAATGCATGCACTACTTTTTCAAAAACTTACTGCACCAAATTGCATGTTACTGTGGTACCATGAGATCCGGGGCAGACAAATGCACTGCAATTGTGATCTGCGTTTAAGGTGTTCTTAGAAAAAAAAAAAAAATATATATATACACAAGCAGGAGATCACACACCCAGTGCATTTTGAACACAGTGTAGGAAACGCACACGAAATGTGGATTTCCTGCACGAGCTTTTGGTATGAACGAGCCCTTAATTATCTCAAATCATATATCACTCACAAATTGTACCAGTATTTATTTTAGTAGTTCCAGTGCTCCCATAATTTTCTTTTATTCCTGCTCTATGGATGCTTAATACGCTGTAAATGTCTTATTTTTTGCAGCAAGGCACACGGAAATGAAAGCAGGAGTAAAATAAGCCCATTTGTTAACCCCCAGTAATGATGTCAGTGGATGCAGTATTAGTCCCAGCACTTATGTCAGTGGATGCGATAATAACCTCTAGTACTGGTGTCAGTGGATGCAATATTACCCCCAGCATTGGTGTCAGTGGATGCAATATTACCCCCAGCATTGGTGTCAGTGGATGCAATAATAACCCCTAGCATTGGTGTCAGTGGATGCAATATTACCCCCAGCATACCCTTCCACCCTCCATGCAGGAAGCTCGGATCATAGTAATTCCTAAACCGGGAAAGGACCCACAATACCCTGATTCCTACCATCCAATATCGCTTTTACAAGTGGACATTAAAATCCGGGCTAAAATCTTTGCCTAGACGCCTATTTATGAATCTGCAGGCATCTCATGAGGATCTGGGAACATGAGTGGTTGTAGCCCTTGACGCAATTGATTCTGTGGAATGAAATTATCTATTGGAATGCTTATGGAACTTCAGGTTTGCTCCAAACTTCATACGCTGGGTCCAGCTCCTGTACCAATCCCCTAAAGCCCGGGTATTCACAAACGGATGGCTATCGGATCAGTTTCCTCTGGAAAGAGGCACCCATCAGGGGTGCCCTCTTTCGCCTTTACTTTATGCATTGGCGGCTGAACCCTTAGCCATCGCCATTAGATCTGACCCTAATATCTTGGAACTGAAAGTGGGTAATATCACTGAAAAAATTGGCCTATATGCCATTGACACAATCTTGTACTTAGCAGATTCAGGACCCTCTTTACAAGCTGCACTGTGTACCATTGAAAATATTGGGAAACACTCCGGATTGCGTATTAATTGATTGAAATCCCAAATCTTGCCCCTTGACCACTCCCCCCCTCCTATAACCCCCCTTCTCTTACCCAGGGTAACATCCTGTAAATATCTGAGAGGTATGGTAACTAGACAGCTCAAGCATTATTATTCCCTTAATATGAAACCCCTCATTACATTGGCCTTAGCTAAACTTACTAAACACAACTAAAACACAAATCTGGACCAGACTACCTGATAAACCTGATCAAAATGATACTTCTACCTAAAATATTGTATTTGATGTGGCACGCTCCTCTATACATACCCTTGAAATTCTTTAAGATCATAGACGCTATTCTTAACTCCTTCGTTTGGGGCCATGGTAGAAACAAGTTAGCATGAATGGTCCTCAAAAACCCAATTTCTTTAGGAGGAGCTGGCCTACCCGACTTCCTAAACTACTATCTGGCCTCCCAACTATCCCATTTTTTATTACTTCAACAAAACCAACCTTCCACGGTACCAGGCTTTAGTATGTAATAGTCCTGAACACTCTGCTCCCTTACAGTCCATTTTCTGGAGGAAAACACACTATGGCTTTCCCAGGTATAATGACAGTATACTATCCCACCACCAATGAGTATAGGAACTTGCCCTTCGAAAACGTAATATCCAGTCATCTCATTCCCATACCCTTATGGTATAACAGCAACTTACCAGAATTACTTACAGTGCCAGACCCTGTAGTACGGTCCACCCAGGGAATAACATAATAACATATTTGCACCATGTTATGACTACCTCCGGGCCCAAAACATTTCAATCACTAAAGGAAGAATTTGCGCTTCATTTGCGCTCTCTTTTTTAGATACCTACAGCTCATGCCCTACAAACACAGTTTAAGCATACATATCACTCTTTGACAACCCCTCCCATACTACACACTATTTTGGCACAGAATCTACCAAACTAAGTTCCACCCTTTATTCCACTGTCCGTCTCCCCCAAGTTACAGATTTGGCTTATAAAGTTAAAGCTCGCTGGGAGTCTGACATTGGAGCTATAGAGCACAATGACTGGGAGGAAATCTTGGATAATACTAAATTAGTCTCCCATAAAATGTCAGATAGATTGACACAATCACTTTATATACAGTGGGGCAAAAAAGTATTTAGTCAGCCACCAATTGTGCAAGTTCTCCCACTTAAAAAGATGAGAGATGCCTGTAATTGTCATCATAGGTATACCTCAACTATGAGAGACAAAATGTGGAAACAAATCCGGACAATCACATTGTCTGATTTTTGAAAGAATTTATTTGCAAATTATGGTGGAAAATAAGTATTTGGTCACCTACAAACAAGCAAGATTTCTGGCTCTCACAGACCTGTATCTTCTTCTTTAACCACTTCAGCCCCGGAAGAATTTACCCCCTTCCTGACCAGAGCACTTTTTGCGATTTGGCACTGCGTCGCTTTAACTGACAATTGCGCGGTCATGCGACGTTGCACCCAAACAAAATTGATGTCCTTTTTTTCCCACAAATAGAGCTTTCTTTTGGTGGTATTTGATCACCTCTGTGGTTTTTATTTTTTGCGCTATAAACAAAAATAGAGCGACAATTTTAAAAAAACACATTATTTTTTACTTTTTGCTATAATAAATATCCCCCAAAAATATATGAAAAAACTATTTTTTTCCTCAGTTTAGGCCGATACGTATTCTTCTACATATTTTTGGTTAAAAAAAATCGCAATAAATGATTATTGATCGGTTTGCGCAAAAGTTATAGCGTTTACAAAATAGTGGATAGTTTTTTGGCATTTTTATTAATAATTTTTTTTTTTTAAATGGCGGCGATCAGCGATTTTTATCGTGACTGCGACATTATGGCGGACACATCGGACATTTTTGACACATTTTTGGGACCATTGTCATTTATACAGCATCAGTGCTATAAAAATGCACTGATTTCTGTGTAAATGACACTGGCAGTGAAGGGGTTAACCACTAGGGGGCGGGGAGGGGTTAAATCAGTACTAGGGAGTGATTACTAACTGTCAGGGGGATGGGCTGTGAGTTTGACGTCACTGATCTCTGCTCCGATGACAGGGAGCAGAGATCGAGTGACACTGTCACTAGGCAGAACGGGGAGATGCTGTTTACATCAGCATCTTCCCGTTCTTCCTCCCCGTGAGGCGATCACGGGTATGGCCGCCTCTTAAAGGGCAACGTACAGGTACGTGATTTTGCCTGTACGAGCCCTTCTGCCGCAGTATATGTGCGTGAGGCGGTCAGCAAGTGGTTAAGAGGCTCCTCTGTCCTCCACTCATTACCTGTATTAATGGCACCTGTTTGAACTTGTTATCAGTATAAAAGACACCTGTCCACAACCTCAAACAGTCACAATCCAAACTCCACTATGGTGAAGACCAAAGAGCTGTCGAAGGACACCAGAAACAAAATTGTAGACCTGCACCAGGCTGGGAAGACTGAATCTGCAATAGGAAAGCAGCTTGGTGTGAAGAAATTAACTGTGGGAGCAAAAATTAGAAAATGGAAGACATACAAGACCACTGATAATCTCCCTCGATCTGGGGCTCCACCCAAGATCTCACCCCGTGGAGTCAAAATGATCACAAGAACGGTGAGCAAAAATCCCAGAACCACACGGGGGACCTAGTGAATGACCTGCAGAGAGCTGGGACCAACGTAACAAAAGCTACCATCAGTAACACACTACGCCGCCAGGGACTCAGATCCTGCAGTGCCAGGTCCCCCTGCTTAAGCCAGTACATGTCCGGGCACGTCTGAGGTTTGCTAGAGAGCATTTGGATGATCTAGAAGAGGATTGGGAGAATGCCATATGGTCAGATGAAAGCAAAGAGCTGTCAAAGGACACCAGAAACAAAATTGTAGACCTGCACCAGGCTGGGAAGACTGAATCTGCAATAGGCAAGCAGCTTGGTGTGAAGAAATCAACTGTGGGAGCAATAATTAGAAAATGGAAGACATACAAGACCAGTGATAATCTCCCTCGATCTGGGGCTCCACACAAGATCTCATCCCGTGGAGTCAAAATGATCACAAGAATGGTGAGCAAAAATCCCAGAACCACACGAGGGGACCTAGTGAATGACCTGCAGAGAGCTGGGACCAACGTAACAAAAGCTACCATCAGTAACACACTACGCCGCCAGGGACTCAGATCCTCCAGTGCCAGGTTCCCCTGCTTAAGCCAGTACATGTCCGGGCACATCTGAGGTTTGCTAGAGAGCATTTGGATGATCCAGAAGAGGATTGGGAGAATGTCATATGGTCAGATGAAACCAAAGTAGAACTGTTTGGTAGAAACACAACTCGTCGTGTTTGGAAGAGAGAGAATGCTGAGTTGCAACCAAAGAACACCATACCTACTGTGAAGCATGGGGGTGGCAACATCATGCTTTGGGGCTGTTTCTCTGCAAAGGGAACAGGACAACTGATCCATGTACATGAAAGAATGAATGGGGCCATGTATCGTGAGATTTTGGAGTGCAAACCTCCTCCCATCAGCAAGATGAAACGTGGCTGGGTCTTTCAGCATGACAATGATCCCAAACACACTGCTCGGGCAACGAAGGAGTGGCTTCATAATAAGCATTTCAAGGTCCTGGAGAGGCCTAGCCAGTCTCCAGATCTCGACCCCATAGAAAACCTTTGGAGGGAGTTGAAAGTCCATGTTGCCCAGTGACAGCCCCAAAACATCACTGCTCTAGAGGAGTTCTGCATGGAGGAATGGGCCAACATACCAGCAACAGTGTGTGACAACCTTGTGAAGACTTACAGAAAACGTTTGACCTCTGTCATTGCCAACAAAGGATATATAACAAAGTATTGAGATGAACTTTTGCTATTGACCAAATACTTATTTTCCACCATAATTTGCAAATAAATTCTTTCAAAAATCAGACAATGTGATTGTCTGGATTTGTTTCCACATTTTGTCTTTCATAGTTGAGGTATACCTATGATGACAATTACAGGCCTCTCTCATCTTTTTAAGTAGGAGAACTTACACAATTGGTGGCTGACTAAATACTTTTTCGCCCCACTGTATATTACATCTTGCATATTTAATACCTCTAAGGATTGCCCACTACCAACCCACCCACAGCCCACTTTGCCCATTATGTGCCTCCACACCTGGATCTTTCTACCATTTAATTTGGACCTGTCCGATCATACAGACATTTTGGCTCCAGGTGATCCGCTTTCTACATGATGTGATGGGGTTCCCGGCGGTCCTGGACCCCAAACTGTGTCTGCTGGGCTTACTTCCAGGTTTAGAAATCGATAAATTCATTGCTACTTTCTTAAATGAAACACTTTTCATGGCAAGGAAAACAGTGGCATTGAATTGGATGCAGGCAACGCCCCCAACTGTTCAGGGTTGGAAAAAAAAGGTGAATGATGTATTGCCCTATAAAAAGTTGATTTACATGCATAGAGTTTGCCCACTTAAATATTCTAAGGTTTGGGATCAATGGATAAGACATATATCTAAAAGAATGGGCCTGATAGGTGATAATTAAGTGTCAGAATCTCACTGTATTTTTTTTTTCAAACCCATAGGATGAATCTTTCCTTTTTATAAGCTATCCTACAATTATCGATATGCACAGATGTCATTGTGTTTAATAGCTTTAAGTGTATGTAACCGTTTATCCCATGTCTTTTCTCCTGTTTATTGTACCATGTACTTTACTTTTCAATAAAGTTGTTTTTTCCAATTAAAAAAAAAATATCTGAAAAGTGTGGCGTGCATTTGTATTCAGCCCCCTTTACACTGATATCCCTAACTAAAGTCTAGTGGGACCAATTGCCTTCAGAAGTCACCTAATTAGTAAATAGAGCCCACCCGTGTGTGATTGAATCTCAGTATAAATACAGCTGTTCTGTGAAGCCCTCGGAGGTTTGTTAGAGAACATTAGTGTACAAACAGTATGATGAAGGCCAAGACAGCTCAGTGATAAAGTTGTGGAGTTTAAATCAGGGTTAGGTTATAAAAAAAATCCCAAGCTTTGAACATCTCATGGAGCACTGTTCAATCCATCATCCAAAAATGGAAAGAGTATGGCACTGCAAACCTACCAAGACATGGCCGTCCACCGAAACTGACAGGCCGGGCAAGGAGAGCATTCATCAGAGAAGCAGCCAAGAGGCCCATGGTAACTCTGGAGATGCTGCAGAGAGAGATCCACAGCTCAAGTGGGAGAACTTCCTGGATCCGGCTCATACATAACGGCCGCATTGTGCAGCGGTTCACCTCTGTCCCTCCGAGCACCCACATTATGAGCGCTAATGCCACTGAGTGCTGCGTGGCTATAACTTAGCAGTGGATACTGCACAGCATCACGATAGGTGGACCGCCGGGATAGCCCAGTAACGACTTGGACATCCTGTCACAGATCATAGGCTGCAACACCAGAATCAGCCATTAGATCTTCAAGACCAACAACAATAAACAACAGCCTACGGTGCTGAGAGCGCTGTGATGTGGAAGGAAAAATCACTACAGTGAAGGAGAATCCACCGTATAGTTATATCACTTATCCAGTGCTATACCATCCTTCCAGTCGTCTCTCTATATATACATTTTCTAACACACAGACCAGATTTGGTTTTCCAAGGCTCTGAAGAAGAGGAAAATCCTCAAAACGTGTTAGCCAATCATTCATTTTATCCCCTGTAAGGGCATCATTTTTAATAATTCTATCAAGTGATAACATTGTTATTTATTCATATTTACGAATACATAGTATTTATCATTGTATATACCAATTTGTTTATAATAAACTTTCCTATAACGATTCATGCATCAGGCCACGCGCCTTACTTTTTCTTTCGTACAGGGAGAATCTGTCCACAGGACAACTTTTAGTTGTGCACTCCACAAATCTGGCCTTTATGGAAGAGTGGCAAGAAGAAAGTCATTGTTGAAAGAAAGCCATAAGAGGTCCTGTTTGCAGTTTGCCAGTAGCCATGTGGGGGATACAGCAAACATGTGGAAGAAGGTGCTCTGGTCAGATGAGACCAAAATTGAACTTTTTGGCCTAAAAGCAAAACGCTATGTGTGGCAGAAAACGAACACTGCACATCACCCTAAACACACCATCCCCACTGTAAAACATGGTGGTTGCAGCATTATGTTGTGGGGATGCTTTTCTTTAGCAGGGACAGGGAAACTGGTCAGAGTTGATGGGAAGATGGATGGAGCCAAATACAGGGCAATCTTATAAGAAAACCTATTGGAGTCTGCAAAAGACTTGAGACTGGGGTGGAGGCTCACCTTCCAGCAGGACAACAACCCTAAACATACAGCCAGAGCTACAATGTTTAGATCAAAGCGTATTCATGTGTTAGAATGGCCGTTAAAGTCCAGACCTAAATCCAATTGAGAATCTGTGGTAAGACTTGAAAATTGCTGTTCACAGATGCTCTCCATCCAATCTGACAGAGCTTGAGCTATTTTGCAAAGAAGAATGGGCAAAAAGTTCACTCTCTAGATGTGCAAAGCTGGTAGAGACATCACCAAAAAGACTTGCAGCTCTTTGTACATGATTGTATATGATTTGTTCGTAATCTAAATTGGGGATCAGATGTTAGACTTGTTGAATAATGTTCAGGAACACTAGACCAAATGTGTTTGGTAGAACCTCTCTCAATAAGTGCACAGTGTTCCCCAATTCTTTTTTGTCTTCTTTGTATGGCATGTGTATAGAAAGCCACAAGTGCAGGTTAAACCATATATCACATACTCATTTGAGCAGGTGATAAATTGGTTTATTGGGTAGATATGCCCTGGACTGTACATTAGGCAATAGTATATAATACATTTTTTTTTAATATAATAAAATGTCAATTTATAAGTAAATATTGCATACTATTTTGGTAGTAGTATAAAAGTTAGAATCTATTGAATAAAATATTTTTATAATTATCTAATCTTTATATTGACATTTGATGGGTTAATTGGTTCTTAATTTATATATATATTTATAATTTTTACACTGCTTTTGTTGATTGAGTAACAATTATGCAATTAAGTTTTTGTAATTTGCATGTTATATTATCACTTTTTACTATGTCTGCAATAATAAATTGACTTTTGAACTAGTGGATGCATTCTGAATTGTATGGGAATTAATTCTGGTATAATATATTGATATTTATAATAGTCGGTATTAGATTCTCATACAGGCTATTGTCAATTCTTTATTGCTATCTTCCTGTGCTCCCTCCCCGCCCAGTCAAAGAGATGCGATTCCTCAAAACGAGTTGTGTAAGCGACCACACCTGGAAGTAGACTCTCTGTGAGTCGACATGGCTTGGTTACAACAACGTGGATTCCACTTTCTCTCTCTCTATTTGTGAGTCCTCCTACAATAAGTCCAGCCCTCTGCATCACACACTGCTGGCCATGGTATAGTGAAGGACAATATTTCTATCACCCAGTTTAACTGTCTGTGCAACTTCCCAAATTTCATGGAAGTGGATATTGTTCTAATGAAAAGCCTCTGTACTTGTCAGAGCATCAGTGCCTTGCACTTTGTTCTCTCCCCTGCCTCTGAGTCTCCATGTGTGGATTGCAGTTATCACCCACTTCAGCCAGCTGTCAGCCCTTCAAGTGCATTGTACAACCCCTGGCAAAAATTATAGAATCATCAGTCCCTGAGGATGTTCCTTCAGTTGTTTATTGTTGTAGAAAAAAGCAGATCACAGACATGGCCAAAAACTAAAGGCATTTCAAATGGCAACTTTCTGGCTTTAAGAAACACTAAAAGAAATCAAGAAAAATAATTTTGGTGGTCAGTAACAGATAGATTTATAGAACAAGCACAGGGAATAAATTATGGAATCACTCAATTGAGGAAAAAATTATGGAATCACCCTGTAAATTTTCATTACAAACACTAACACCTGCATCAGATTAAATCTGCTTGTTAGTATGTAGGTAAAGAGGGTAAATCATCACGCAGTGTTGCACAAGATGTTGGTTGTTCACAGTCGGCTGTGTCTAAAACATGGACCAAATACAAACAACATGGGAAGGTGGTTAAAGGCAAGCATTCTGGTAGACCAAGGAAGACATCAAAGCGTCAAGACAGAAAACTTAAAGCAATATGCCTTGAAAACAGAAAATGTACAACAAAACAAATGAGGAACAAATGGCAGGAAACTGGAGTCAACATCTATGACCGAACTGTAAGAAACCGCCTAAAGGAAATCAGATTTACATACAGAAAAGCTAAAAGAAAGCCATCTCTAACACCTAAACACAAAAAAACAAGGTTACAATGGGCTAAGGAAAGGCAATCGTGGACTGTGGATGATTGGATGAAAGTCATATTCAGTGATGAATCTCGAATCTGCATTGGGCAAGGTGATGATGCTGGAACTTTTGCTTGGTGCCGTTCCAGTGAGATTCATGTAGACGACTGTCTGAAGAAAACATGCAAATTTCCACAGTCAATTATGATATGGGGCTGCATGTCAGGTAAAGGCACTGGGGAGGTGGCTGTTATTAAATCTTCAATAAATGCACAGGTTTACATTGAAATTTTGGACACTTTTCTTATCCCATCTATTGAAAGGATGTTTGGGGATGATGAAATCATTTATCAAGATGATAATGCATCTTGCCATAGAGCAAAAACTGTGAAATAAATCCTTGAAGAAAGACACATAAGGTCAATGTCATGGCCTGCAAACAGTCCGGATCTCAATCCAATTGAAAATCTGTGGTGGAAGTTAAAGAAAATGGTCCCTGACAAGGCTCCAACCTCCAAAGATGATTTGGCAACAGCAATCAGAGAAGCATGGAGCCAGATTGATGAAGAGTACTGTTTATCACTCATTAAGTCAATGCCTCAGAGACTGCAAGCAGTTATAAAAGCCAGAGGTGGTGCAACAAAGTACTAGTGATGTGTTGGAGTGTTATTTTGTTTGTTTTTCATGATTCCATAATTTTTTCCTCAGAATTGAGTGATTCCATAATTTATTCCCTGTGCTTGTTCTATAAATCTAACTGTTACTGGCCACCACAATTATTTTTCTTGATTCCTTTTAGTGTTTCTTAAAGCCGGAAGTTGCCATTTGAAATGCCTTTAGTTTTTGGCCATGTCTGTGATCTGCTTTTTTTCTACAACAATAAACAACTGAAGGAACATCCTCAGGGACTGGTGATTCCATAATTTTTGCCAGGGGTTGTACTACATGGACTATGAGCTTATTGAATTTGACCTCATTGAACTTATTTCATATTATTTGAGCACATATTTGGTCTACATACAGGAGGTATGTGTGCTCTTTATCTTTTCCTATTTTTTTTTTCACACTTTACCGAGATCAACCCATTCAGCTGATTAAATCGTGTTTCTGGGAGATAGAAACAAGATATACCTATGCATATAGTGTAATCTACAGGGTGCTAAGGGGGTGTGACCACATATTAACACAAAAAATACTGGATGAGCCCTCTGAACACTGCCATACCCTTTCAAGCAAACTTTGCAATAAAAAATAGGGATATTGTAATACTTGTTTAAGCTGGCTAACTGCATCAAAGTAATCCCTCTTTAGTCAGTCCTACTGCTTTGCCACTGCAAATACTACTGTGGACACAATGCCAACATGGGGCAAACAGTAGTCACAAAATGGGTGAGAGCTACACAGTTTAGGTCTGGCCACTGACTTGCAATACAATAGAAACAGGATATAAGATAGAAACAAGATATACAAGATTGAAAAACATATATAAGTTGGCCAACTGCATGTTGCCGGGGAGGTGACACGCTAATTCACTGGTGATTATAGTTAAGTTTAGTTAATTTTTTTTTAAAATCAGGATAGTGCTAACATTGATTAAAAGTGTCTTGTGCGCTTGTGGCTGCAATCCTTATTTAAATCTTCATTCCTCTGCCCCTGGGATAACCCTGCAATTGTCATTTTTCAGTGCTGTGGGGGTTAAGATTGGGCCATTGGACCTGCCACTCAACAAAAGTGCCAACTTTGCCAAGACCACAACAAAAACTGTCAGGATGTCAAGTGGGAGGAACACCCATTGCCTTAACTCCTCTACTTGTAGGCAGGTGAAGTCTGCTTTCTCGACTGCAGGTGGTGCTCAAACCACAGCGGAAATTTCAGAGGGAGAGGAAGTCAAGAGGAACATGGTTTCCTAGGTCACTGGGCGAGCTATCCAATAGGATGCTGGCGCCCTGTGTGACTCTTGTAGCCATTTGGGTCAGGCAGAGTCTCTTTAAGACCATGGCTCCCGTGCTTGGCAGGCATTTCTCTTGTGAATAGTGTAGGGACCGGTCACCCATAAGTCAGGGATAGTTTTTAGTGGCAGCCATCCTTCCTAGAAGCCTCCCCACTTGGGTACGGACCAACCAGGCCACATTCCTTCCCTTGAGACAGACGCTGTTGGTGCATCTGAGACCTACCGCTATACTCATTGCTGTAACATTCTGTGAGTGCGCTCGGTTGGGTTGTCTCCCCACCGGGTTAGTTTTGCTTTTTCTGAAATTTGTGTTCAATACAGTTCTTTTTCTGCAAGTGGCCTATGAGCGTTTACTGCTGCCACACCATGTTACACCTCCCTACATACTGAGTGTGAACCCAAAAAATCTCAGCTCTGAGCATCTCCAGGTACACAGCAGTCAATGTACTGTAAAGGCTGAAAAGCTGGGTAAACAGTAGATCAAGCACAGTTCTGTGCTTTATTGTTATAGTAGATACTATAACACAGGGTGACAGTCAAACACATGGTGGAAGTTAGGAGAATAGTGCGAAGCACAACTCACCACTATCACTAAATCTCACTCAAAATTTCTTGAAACTAGCATCAGTCAGAATCATCAATGCTTTAGATTCACACTGTAGATCTGCAAAGGAGTGCTTAGGTACACTCAAATATGAGATGCACCGCTATTCTTCAGGAGGGATTCCAATCAAAAGTTTCCAAACAAGGTGCTAATGAGACACATTTAAAGCTGAATTCTGACTTTCTTTTCACCATAACTGAATGGAATGATCAATCCCAGCAAATATCATACCTCTGTACCATGTACCTCTGTTGTCTGTAAATCCCCTGATATTCTGGGTTTAGTTTTGGTTTTGTATCATGTGACACTCACATGATATGTATATCCTGCTGATAGACTCTGCCCCTTCCAAAGCTACTTCCTACTTCCGAACACACCTAAAGAAAGAGCCCAAACCTCCCAAGTCCCACCTCACACAGACATCCCAACCTGCAAAAACTAATTTCAGGGAGGTGGCAAACTCATTTCAGGGAGGTGACGCATTGCACTGACGCCAACCCCCCTAAATGAAATGCGGCCTTACCAGTGCCAATTAAATGTAGCCTATCAGTGTCCATCCGTGCCACCTCATCAGTGCCTACCAGCACAGCCCATCAATGTCCATCAGTGCAGCCTATCAGTGACCATCAGTATCCCTTCGTGCCACCTCATCAGTGCCCACAAGTGCAGCCCAGTGTCCACAAGTGCAGCCTATCGGTGTCAATCAGTGTCCTTCAGTGCCACCTCATCAGTGCCCACCAGTGCAGCCTATAAGTGTCCATCAGTGCCACCTCATCAGTGCCCACCAGTGCAGCCCATCAGTGCCACCTCATCAGTGCCCACCAGTGCAGCCTATCAGTGTTCATCAGTGAAGCCTACCAGTGCCCATTAGTGCCAACTCATCAGTGCAGCCCATCAGTGCCACCTCATCAGTGCCCACCAGTGCAGCCTATCGGTTTCAATCAATGTCCTTCAGTGCCACCTCATCAGTGGCCACTAGTGCAGCCTATCAGTGTCCATCAGTGCCACCTCATCAGTTCCGACCAGTGCAGCCCATCAGTGTCACCTCATCAGTGCATCCCATCAGTGTTTATCAGTACAGCCTATCAGTGCCCATCAGTGCAGCCCACCAGTGTCCATCAGTGCCACCTCATCAGTGCCCACCAGTGCAGCTCATCAGTGTCCATCAGTGCAGCCCATCAGTGCCACCTCATCAGTGCCCTGCACTAGTGTGCAGCCCATCAGTGTCCTTCAGTGCCACCTCATCAGTGTCTACCAGTGCAGCCTCAGTGTCCACCAGCAGAGTGCTCCTGGCTCTGTCCCCTCCCCTGTCCACAGACAGAAGATGGAGCAGCCCTAGCGGCCGTACTCCATTCGGCCGCTCAGGCGGCTCTGTCTTCTGTCTGTGGCTGAGTGACAGGCTCAGCCGGGAGATTGCCCAACGCTTGCGGGTGTCTGGGAGCCCGCAGCCAAATGCGGGAGCCTCCCGCGACTTGCGAGAGACATGGGATGTCTGCTCACAGATCACAGCATTATTCAAGAAGGAAACACCTTCATACACAGCCCGTTTTGAAAGCTAGTTGTGCTGCTTCTGGGTAGGGTTGAATGATTAGAATTCAATCCTGCAAGTTAAATATGCGGACCAGTGGGAACAGGGAGAGCCCTGCCCCTCAGATGCCACCCTCCTAGAGCCCTGCTCTCGGTGAAGTGATTCATTTACATATTCCATAGCCCTTTCTCAGTAGTCATGCAGTAAGCCATTGTAGCACCCTCTAGGTAGGTGCTAGTGTTGGTAAATTTGGCTTGGCTGGCAGCCAAGCCTTGTGTTGAATCTGGGTCAGGGCTGAGTGACTCAGGGAGGCTGGATGACTCAGCAAGCAGCACCTCTGGTAAATCCCCATGCTCTCTGAAACCTTGGAGAAGCTTCCAGAAGTAGAGGGTGGAGTTTACAAGGAGCTGTTTGGAGTATTGATGAGGGCCCCAGCCAATCACCAGCAATATGGGCTGGCAGGGGGCAGGTACCGCGTAAATACTTATGCGTCATGCCAGCAGGGGGCAGTCAGGGGGAAGATGGAGTGCTGAGGAGGCTGTCAGTGACCCTCTACAACACACAGAGAAATCCTTTCCTGGATGCACGGAAGCAAGTGTGAGGACAGTGGAAGAGTCAGTAAGCCCGGGAGATCTCGGGAGTCAGCCGTGTGGGCTGGTGAGTGAGCAGTCTGGGAGGACTGTGGAGAAGTAGCCAGGAGGGCTAGTGAAAAGGGCTGGCAGGGCCTGAATAGGTGGTGCTGGGACCAGTGACCATGGAAGCAAGTGCAGTATATGTCTTAGTTCTACATTGCACAAGTATTGGGGCTGTGAGTCCCTGCCTGTAATGGGCCATTGCTATAGACTTATTACAGAGTGACACTGCTGGAGATTCTGCAAGCAAGTGAAGTTCCTGAAGGAAAGAAACGAGCTGTATACAGGACTGTATATAGTAGGAGTTGTCCCTGAATTTGTTTTAAAGTCAAGTGGACTTCCCATAATCTCCCCAATCCCTATACACGTTTTATCCCCTTAATACAATTTACAAAAAAAAAATACTTGACTGTTTTCTGGGCGACTGTGGAGATTTAGTGTGCCTGGCTGTGGGGGATCCCATTTCACTTGCGGCTCCTACGTGGGGAGCGCTAGACCATTATTCTTTGGCATGCTGCAAGACAGGAATGACACAGGAAGAGGTATGACACATTTACTCCTTTCACCATCCACATGAAGATCCAGAAACACCCACATGACCCACCCACATCAACTCACAGAACTGGTAAATGTGACTCCTATAGCTAGAAGGCTCAAAGGATCATGGGACATGACGTATCAGGACTGGAAAGGGAAGAAAAAAGGAGGGGGAGTGACATCACAGACATAGAAACCTGCTGTATGCAGCTAAAGGGGGTAAGTTACACACAAACTGACAGTGGGGTTGTGATTCATTTACATGCACAATACATCTGTTGTTTTGGGAAGGAAAAGATGGAGTTCTTCTTTAACACTTCCAGATGGCCTGTCAGTAAGGGCATGCCAGCAACCAAGACGTCGGCCACAGAAGAATACCTATGCTCCTCAGGCTGGTATGTGCAGAGCTGAGGAGACACTGAATGCATAGTCAGACAAGCCAGCTTTAGTAACAGATGATCAGATGCAGATATAAACGACAGGCAGAGAATGGTCAGGATACAGGCAAAGTTCGGCAACAGAATATCAGGCAGGTAAGAGGTATGCAGAGTCAATAAGGCAAACCGGGTTAGGATAACGGATAGTAACGTAGTCAGAACAAGCCGGGTCAAACACAGGAATCAGATCAAGATCTCAGGAACAGGTTTCACAGGGTACAACCTGCAGATCAGACAGGAAAGACACAGTGCTGCTGTAGCATTTAAATAAGGCAGTCTGGCATCAATCACTGCAATTACTCTGTACTATTGTTAACCCCTAGGTAACCACTGCGTCGGGTAACTCCATGACCAGTATAAAATGGCATTACTATCAAGCATTGGGAAAAAAAGATCATAGCCTATTGAAGCTATCAATCCATTGAGTCAGCTGGATCAGGTTTTGGATCAGGGGATCTGAAACGGCCCCTTTTATTTGAACTTTGTTGATACCTTTTCCTTGTTGAGGTAGGGAATTTACATGTAGTAGATGAAACAGGTCTGCAACATGAAGTTTCTGGATTCTGTAATGGATCCATCAGATGTATGTCTTGAAGAGTGCTCTGTAGTTCAGTCGCAGATTGACAAGTTAGAAGGCTGGCCATTGGCTAGTCTGGGTTTTTAGGAGGAGTCTGGGGCATATAATCCCCCTCCTTTCCTACACACCCGTCGGATAGCGTTCCTGGGTTGGTGCAGGGAAGCAGTCGGCACGTAACTTCCGGTTCCGGGTTCATGATCATACTGTCAGGCAGTGTGGACAAGCTGCCCCCCATCCAAGCTTTTTTTCATCTGGCTCCATGTCTCCACCCCAGCGCGGGCATCTCGGGCATTTGTTCCGGTTTTTGCAGTGAAGCAGGCGGTTTGTGCAGTCATTTCCCGGTACCGTGCGGCACTGGGACTTGCTGTCTGGATGCTCCATTCTTCTCTGGCTCTCCTCCACGTTCATACGGCTCAGGGGCTCGGCTGACGGTGCAAGTACCTACCGCAGGTGCTGCAGAACTAGCATGCAGCGTTCTGGTAAGAGGTAGATGCGGGGCCAGTAAGCCAGGGGGGTTGAGGTACGGAGGTGCTATACCATTTGTGGGGCATGGGTACAGTGTTTTTTAGGAGCTATCACTGCAGGATGTCCTTCAGGGTCAAGCTGCACCATCCACATTAGGGGTATCACCAAGTCACTGTTACCTTGTTCATGGTGAATCACTGAGCCAGTCCATGGTGGTAGGTTAGGCTCATCTGTCAGCTGCACTGGCACCACAGGCCATAACACTGGGAGCCTCACTAGTTTTGTTAATGCTAACTTGCCGAGTCTTGTAGTTCCACAGCTCGATGGCCACGTACAGCTTCTCATTTGGGCTGCCAACCTATCACATGTGTGGCACGTACAATCTGGTTCCACTCAGCCCCCATTTTTCAAAAGGGGGTCTCACGGTCCTTTCAGCATATTGTCTCTCTCCGCCGTAGTTTCATTCTCCTCCTCCCACGACTGAGCACATGTTACACCATATTCAGATGATTTCACGTTGGTTGTTGCTTAAATATCAGTTACATTTTCTTGCCTATACTTCCATCAGATTATTCAGAGCATACATCATGATGATGTTGCAGGTGAATCCTATGTTTACATTCAGGTAAGGTGTGTTCTGTGTATCTTTCATTGTGGGTCATGTAGCTAGTTGCATCAAATACCAGGATCTGTCACGTCTATGGATCCTTACGGGCTGAGGTTCGTTTTTATTAATGATTGTAATACATTGCACGCTACCTTACATTCCTAGTCCTACCTACCATGGTCTGCAGGTACCAAGCCCTGAGTGTTGAAGCCCTGTTCAAGATCTGAGTATGCAGGTACCAAGCCCTGAGTGTTGACTGTCCTTGCGCTACAGGTTACTCTGCATACAAACAGGGGCTCACGGTCACTAGGTTCATCCTCACGCGCAATTCTTGTTTGTATTTTATGTTCAGCACCTACATCTTCATACATAGTTAGGCACAAAAGGGTATCGTTGGTGTTAGGAAATAGTTTTGGTTATTTTTTCTGATGATCTCTAGTTGATTTTTCCACAGATTTGAACATTTTGCACGTGTCTGAGAGCGATGAATTCGCCTTCATCCCTCCCACTCCGTTTAGTGGTTCAGAACACAGTAGCGCTCCATTCCTGAGGAATTGGACAATACCAAGGCTCATACCAGAGCTGCAACGAAAGGGCATACCCTTACCGGCCACGGCTAGGAAAGCAGAATGTTTTAAACTATTATTTCCAAGCCCATCCCAGCCACAGCCATCTACCAGTGCAGAGCATGTTTCCTTGCTCATGTCACTAACCCAGATTCCTTTTTTTTTTTAAATACTCTTTCCACTTCCATACAACAGCTACAAGATAGGATGGAGGTGATTGAGGCCTTCCCGGCTAGAGCGGAAATTTTAGCTGCTCCCATAGCCCCTGTGCAATCTGGCACCAGCGTGCCATTACCTATGGCGGCTCCTTCGCGGCTCCTTCGCCACTAGCAGTTCTGCCATCCCTGTCCCCTGCTCACTTTACCAGGGCTAATGTCAAGAAAGATATCTTAGATGGGAAGGATGTAAATCTGTCATCCCTTCTCATAGCTTCGCAGGACATTGCCGAAAACAAGTCTGATGCTTGCGGGGAAGTCTCAGTGGTTCTCAAAACCAGGGATCCAAGACTTAATCACAGGCTTAGCATAGCGGAATTCGTTATGTCTTTTGGCATTTATAGAGATGTACAGTCAGGTCCATAAATATTGGGACATTGACACAATTCGAATCTTTTTGGCTTTATACACCACCACAATGGATTTGAAATGAAACAAACAAGATGTGCTTTAACTGCAGACTTTCAGCTTTAATTTAAGGGACCAAAAGTAATGGGACAATTGGCTGCTCAGCTGTTCCATGGTCAGGTGTGTGTTATTCCCTCATTATCCAATTTACAAGGAGCAGATAAAAGGTCCAGAGTTCATTTCAAGTGTGCTATTTGCATTTGGAATCTGTTGCTGTCAACTCTCAATATGAGATCCAAAGAGCTGTCACTATCTGTGAAGCAAGCCATCATTAGGCTTTAAAAACAAAACAAACCCATCAGAGAGAAAACAAAAACATTAGATGTGGCCAAATCAACTGTTTGGAACATCCTTAAAAAGAAAGAACGCAACGGTGAGCTCAGCAACACCAAAAGACCCGGAAGACCACGGAAAACAACTGTGGTGGATGACCAAATAATTCTTTCCCTGGTGAAGAAAACACCCTTCACAACAGTTGGCCAGATCAAGAACACTCTCTAGGAGGTAGGTGTATGTGTGTCAAAGTCAACAATCAAGAAAAGACTTCACCAGAGTGAATACAGAGGGTTCACCACAAGATGTAAACCATTGGTGAGCCTCAAAAACAGGAAGGCAAGATTAGCGTTTGCCAAACAACATCTAAAAAAGCCTTCACAGTTCTGAAACAACATCCTATGGACAGATGAGACCAAGATCAACTTGTACCAGAGTGATGAGAAGAGAAGAGTATGGAGAAGGAAAGGAATTGCTCATGATCCAAAGCATACCACCTCATAAGTGAAGCATGGTGGTGGTAGTGTCATGGTGTGGGCATGTATGGCTGCCAGTGGAACTGGTTCTCTTGTATTTATTGATGATGTGACTGCTGACAAAAGCAGCAGAATGAATTCTGAAGTGTTTTGGGCAATATTATCTGCTCATATTCAGCGAAATGCTTCAGAACTCATTGGACGGTGCTTCACAGTGCAGATGGACAATGACCCGAAGCATACTGCAAAAGCAAACAAAGAGTTTTTTTAAGGGAAAGAAGTGGAATGTTAGGCAAAGGCCAAGTCAATCACCTGACCTGAATCCCATTGAGCATGCATTTCACTTGCTGAAGACAAAACTGAAGGGAAAAGGCCCCAAGAACAAGCAGGAACTGAAGACAGTTGCAGTAGAGGCCTGGCAGAGCATTACCAGGGATGAAACCCAGCGTCTGGTGATGTCTATGCATTCCAGACTTCAGGCTGTAATTGACTGCAAAGGATTTGCAACCAAGCATTAAAAAGTGAAAGTTTGATGGATGATTGTTAATCTGTCCCATTACTTTTGGTCTCTTAAAAAGTGGGAGGCACATATACAAACTGTTGTAATTCCTACACCGTTCACCTGATTTGGATGTAAATACCCTCAAATTAAAGCTGAAAGTCTGCAGTTAAAGCACATTTTGTTCGTTTCATTTCAAATCCATTGTGGCTTTGTAAAAAGCCAAAAAGATTAGAATTGTGTCAATGTCCCAATATTTATGGACCTGACTGTAATTTGCGCCTTTAGCCCCCACTAAAGGCGCAAAGATCCACCACAAGGTGGTGGATCTAGCTCACAAATATGGTGGTTCCACGTTCTTTGACTATCACCGTCGCTTTCAGCGAAGGTCGCAGCAACTTGGGCGCAGTTTCAGTTGGTCACTTGTTGGAGCAATATCGACATGTAGCTTTTCTGTAGGCACATTACCAATCATAAATCTCCGATATGTGGCTATTGTCAGTCTTCAGCTCATACCACCAATTGGTGTCCCAATCTGGAACATTCCTTTCCTACAGGTACCGCCAGGCAGGTGTCCAGTAGATCCTCCAAAGGACCATCGGGTCAGGTAGACAATCTAGGCAGACCCATATATTATCTAGGTAAGACGTAGCTATGTAACAATTTCAATTACATAGTCTGTAACTACAATCAATGTAAACTCCTTCATATCTTTGCCAACTGCTTCAGGGCACACCCCAATTCCACCTGTCCTATCAAGTTGTCCAGCTCTTCTTGACTAAGCCGAGTCAATGTATGTATGTTGGGGTTCTGGTTGGAACACCACCCATTCCCGGCTCTCAGACAATTTCTCGTAGAAGGTTTTTCTGAAGGTTTCCATATGGATGGGCCTCATCACATTATCATTGGATACCTTTGAATGTGCTAAATTGTTATCTGCAGGCAGTAATGCTTTGTTAGTCGATTAATTGCTACAGGTTGAGTTATCAAAGGGTTTTGTTATAGCTCCGTTTGTCTCTTCACGTTTCAGCATGTGGAGGGTTAGCCCATCGGTGTGGTGAAGGGGAAATTTTCAAATAAATATTGGTTAATCCGTGACTTGCCCACTCCTCATTCCTCTCACATACCTAGTCTTAATTCTCTTATTCCATCCTCCTCCCCATCAAACCAGCCCCCTGGCAATGGCATAGTTTCAAATGGTGCGAGCATTATTATTTCGCCACAAAATTGACCTTTGGGTCCAAGGGCAGTCTTTGGCTCTTCAATACCTTCGCCCAAGCTCTCAATTGGATATTATCCAACTGTAAAGGTTGTCACAGGGTTATTCATTATTTGGACAATTTCTTGTTGTTAGAGAGCCTTGCTCAGTCTCCTAGGGATCTCAAATCACTCACAGCACTTTTTTTCTAAATTTGAACGTCCCCATGGCTGCCCACAAGCAGCCATTGGAAGGGCCTTCCAATGTCATTACTTTTTTAGGTATTACTTTAGACACCAATCTCATGATGGCTAGTTTGCCCCAGGAGAACAGGAGATGCCTTTGCTCCGTGAGATCCGTGAGAATAATCCTGACGATTTCAGGAACTTTCTCAGGATGACGGACCCTGTATTTCACCGTTTGTTGGCTTTGCTGACCCCCTATATCAGCAGGCAGGATACCTGGATGAGGCAAGCCATCAATCCGGAGCAGAGGCTCGTCACCCCCCTGCGGTACTTGGCAATGGGGAGAAGCCTGCAGGACCTCAAGTTCTCGACAGGCATCTCCCCCCAGGCTCTGGGGATCATTATCCCAGAGACCTGTTCTGCCATCATCCAGGTCCTGCAGAAGGAGTATATTAAGGTAAGATTTGTATCCTTTAACATCACATTTTATTGTATAGAATGTTTGTTAATATATTGTATTTCTTTCCTTATTCCCTAATTACCATGATTGTAATATGCTGTGAATGTCCCCCTTGTCCTCATGCATGCTGTATTTTTATGTAATTTTTTTTTGGTCCCTCATACATATTTGCCTTCACTTACCTCCCCAGCATGCTCTCCTGGGCCTATATTCACCTCGTGCAGTCACTTAACAATGTATTTTGTCAGATCCATAGTAGTGCTTTACCCTAAATACCCCCTAAAATGTGTAAAATAGTGATGTGTGCTTTAAATTCAGGCAGAGTGCCAGAGGCTTTTTTTTGGGTCTCCCAAAATCTTTTTGAACCTTCCCTGCCCCCAACTGCTAACTCAGCTGATACCAATCCTCTATCTGCTGACTTCGCCAAACCCATACACACTATACACACCTCTTTAGTGGTCAGATTTATGGATGAATTCCCCAAAGCATGTAGTGCAAGGGCCTGCCTGAATACTTTCAAATGGTACTTTTATCAAATTTAATCAAGTTTTTGTATCCTATTATTATCTTGATAGGTAATAGCAGAATGTAAAAATGTGCTAAAATGTGTACAGTGTGTTGCCAATAGTGTAAAGTAAGGAGGGGCTGGCCAAAGTAATACACATTATTTATGCATTCATCTCTCAATGAAGTGGAGAGGGTTACCTGTCCAAAACATCTCCCCCCCCCATAAAATTTAAAAAATGGCCATGGGGGGGGGATCTGATAGGTGGACCTTATACCTTTGTCTTTAAATACTCCCTAAAATAAATGTTATACTGATGTTGGCCAAGAATGTTTGTGTTTAATCTGTTTTCCATGTTTATGTGCAAAATGATTAATTTATTTTTCTGGTTTTACTCCACAGTTTCCTTCCAACCCACAGGAATGGCAGACTGTGGCCTCCCACTTTGCCCAGCGGTGGGACTTTCCTAACTGCGGAGGGGCAATTGATGGGAAACATGTCCACATTGTCCCACCACCCAACTCGGGGTCATACTATTACAACTATAAGGGGTTCAATAGTATTGTGATGTTGGTGGTGGTGTCAGCTACTTATGAGTTCCTGTATGTGGACGTGGGGAAGTATGGCCGAATGTCAGATGGTGGAGTCATCGCCCAGACGGAGTTCTACAGGCGTCTCCAGAATGGCAGCTTGGACTTGCCACCTCCAGAAGACAACGTGGAAGGACTCCCTTGTTGCGGATGAAGCGTTTGCACTGGCGGACCATCTTATGCGGCCATTCCCTATGAGGACCCTCACTCTGAACCAGAGGGTTTTCAATTACCGGCTGGCCAGAGCCAGAAGAGTGGTGGAGAACACATTTGGAATCATGGCCAGCCAGTTCCACCTATTTCTTACACCCATACACATGGCAGGGTATGAACTGAATCATATCATCCTGGCGTGCTGTGTTCTCCACAACTTTTTAAGGCGAAATTCTGCCAACTATGCTGCCTCAGTGGGGCTTGAGGCCGGAATTCATGTAAATGAACCAACTCTGATGGCGCTTGAGGCTGGCCGTCCTGGCTTGCCCCCCCTGAATGCCCGCGAAGGTCCGTCTAAGATACCTTGAATACTTTGCGGGTAGGGGGGCCATCAATATGCCAGACAATGTCTCAGCCTTTTTTTAAATAAAAAAGTAGTTTACCTACTAAAATATTTGCTGACATTTATAACGGCTTGTGTTTCTTTTAGGTGACCCTGACTGAAAAGTGTGTAGTCCTGAAAATGGCGTGATTGTGTAAAATTATAAAGCACTGTTGTGTGTTATTTACTAAAGGAAAATACACTTTGCACTACAAGTACACTTGAGACTGCACTGAAACTGCACTTGTAGTGCAAAGTGTATTTGCCCTTAGGAAATAACCCCCATTGTCATAGAAAACACCAATTTTACCACAAAAATGTTTAGGAGCATTGAATGAAGAAGCCACACGTTATTGATGATCAATCTTTTTAATCAAAGCACAATCACATGTGCATTTATAAAAGGTTTTTCAAACCAACCAACATGTTTGTTGTCTAAAATATTATTAGGTGATATTAATAAAAGTAGAAAGAGACGCATGCGCGGCAGCACCGAAGATGGCTGCCGGCTGCTAGAGCTCCGTCACACAGCGGCCCTGTTTTAAACACCGGAGCGAACGGAGCAATCCCAGAACCGCACAAACGGGATATATTAGCGGGGGAAACCCTCAGGCATTAATAGATCATAACGGCGCACATTAGGCGATGCCTGGAGGGTCAGATGAAGGCATCCTGCATCCAGGTCAGTTATGCCAAGATGACGGCGGTCACATGAGGCACGCTCAGCACAGACAGCACAGATGTCTCCATTGCTGACCAGGACAATCAGCCTCCTCTGTCACCAGGTATGGACTTCCCCCCCTGCCTCTGGGCACATCTCCTTCATCAACAGAGTCCCTTTTAGGCAGGTTATGCCCGGGCCTCCCATCCACTCCTATGACGGACCCTCACACGGGACTCCTATTATCCGTTTCAGAGACAACTGCAGCCATTCCTGCTCCCACAGACTTTCTCTCAATGATGGAGGCATTCTCCCAGCTACTCTCCAAAAGTTTAGCCCTAAATGCATCCCAAATAACAGCATCTATCCATGCGGATCTACAACAAATAGGGCAAAGAATAGACACTATTGAAAAGAAAGCAGATCAGGCTGTGTCATGCATAAATCAAAACTCAGCAAGGATTCAGGATATGCAGGAACAATTGGAAACAGCGTTTGCGAAAATCGATGACCTCGAGAATAGGTCGCGACGTTATAACTTTCGCATACGCGGGCTCCCTGAATCTGAAAAAGAGGTACACAATTGTGTGAAAACCCTGCTGCGGAATCTCATTCCCAATATTACAGAGAACCGCCTGGAACTAGTTAGAGCTCACAGGGCACTGCAGCCCCCTCGCTCGGATGGACTCCCTAGAGACATTATCGTTAAACCCCATTATTACTCTGTGAAAGAGGAAGTGATGAGAAGATCCAGGGGCACTGACAACCTTAACTTGCTGGGGCATAAGATCCATATCTTCGCGGACTTGTCACCATACACAGAAAAAGCGACGCTCCCTAAAGCCCTTGCTACAACTGCTTATGGAAAAGGAAATAACGTACCGATGGTCTTTCCCTCTGCGTCTGAATTTCTCCTACAGAAACAAAAACTATGGCTTCTCTTCCTTCGCAGAGGGAGAACACCTCCTACTTCATCTGGGTCTGATCCCCCTCTCAGAATGGCAGGAGCTCCACCTCGTCTACAAAACGACCTCCGCCTGCCAGCCCATTACAACCTACTTGGCTGAAGCAAAGCTCGAAGCGGTCGAAAGAAAATCTTCCCCCATGACGTCTCACTTTAGCCAAGGGTCAGGGCCCTGATCCGGACTTCTCTTCTCAACTTTTTCTTTAGTTTTTTTTTATTATTATTTTCATTTTTCTTCTTTCTCGGTAATGCAGAGTCTTTCATGGCTCTCCACTGGCCCCATCTTGGAATTCTCCCGCATTAAGGGTTTGACTGTTTTGGTCTCATTTAAAGTGTATGTCTTTATACAGGTTCTCTTAGGCCACAGATATACAGGGCTCACATTTGGATTAGGCTGGGGCAGAGAGAAGGGGATTATTTAGCCTAATTACCTCCGGGTCTCGTTGAAGGGTCTGGTTATGTTACAAATCTCATCCCAGGGAATTTTAAGGCTCTGTATATAATCTCACCAACACTTATACTATGTGGATAATGTTTTGATATCCTGAACAGTGTTAAGTAAGGTATAGAATTATTGTCCCAGTTCACGGATTACACTGGACTGCCCTGCAGGACCCGGGCCCGGGCGATGCACTGTAACCTACCACTTTCTCATTTAGGATGGCAGAATTTATAATTCTTTAATTTAGGCTCATCCCAAACTTACGTGTTTAATAGCCTTCCTGGGCCCCGGGGAAGGGGGGGAGGGGTTCCCAGAGAGAAAGCAGGACTTAGTAGGTAGCGCCCAGCTATTAGCGGTTTACCCCGGCTTATGTCTAATAGCGGGAATGCTCGGTTCATGTATGTTTAGTTAGACTTTTTACAGTCTCCAGTTGAGTTATTCTTTAGGTGGCGGGGCCGCGGTGCTGCAAATGCACCTCAAGTGGAAACCTAGTGCACTACTAGTGCATTCGGTTGCTGGATCGGCAGTCCTACTGTTCGGACGCCGAACCTCTCAGATATAGGGCATGGCATGGCAACTCCAGCCGGCCCTGGGGTATGGGGGGGATCTGGGGATCCCCAGGTTATTGTTATTTTTATACGTTTTATTTACATGCAGACTTGCTTATGGTTTCAGTCTAATGCAATCAATGTCGTCTCTTCTTCCTTCTCTTTCTTTCTTTTTCTCTTCTTCCCTTCTTATCTCCACATGAGTCGGTCTGGTGGCGACCTCTGTCGATGGATTCTACTCCCGGGACGCGCGTTCTCGGCATTCTCCAGTCTCTGGGATCCACGAATCTCCCCTTCTCACTGGTCAGGTAAGGCCACTCTAACAAATAGGATCACACCCCACACACGGTATGCCTGAACAATCAACAATTTCCTCTACCCTGAAAATTATATTGCATAACACACAGGGTCTGAACTCCCCCATTAAGAGGAGAAAATTATTTCAACTCTATCAGTCTATGCATGCGGATATTCTCCTCTTGCAAGAGACTCACTTTCCCGCTTCCTATAACACTACTTTTCTTCACCAACGTTTTCCCCAATTTTTTCTTTCCTCAGCGCCCAATAAAACAAAAGGGGTAGCAATATGCTTCGCTAAACACATTAACCTATCTCAACCAGTAACGGTAGTTGACCCCCAAGGTCGTTTTCTGCTGGTCTCTGGGAATATAGATGGGGAATTGTATACCTTTATATCATACTATACACCTAACAAAGGACAGAGAGCTTTTTTTGAAACAGTACTCCATAATCTTGGGCCGCACCTAAAGGGCACAATTTTTATGGGAGGGGACTCTAACATAGCGTTTGACTTTTCCCTGGATTAATCCGGTTCGGGGGTGTCAAAACCTAAACGTCCTTCCAAACAGAGTCTCTGAATAGCGAAGCTACTTCAGGAGGCGGGATTGATAGACACCTGGAGGGAACTGAACCCTCGAGCTAGAGACTACACACACTTCTCAGCTCCCCATGGATCTTATGCCAGGATAGACCACATCTTCACGCGCGCCACAGTAATCCCTTTACTTATAAAATCCCAGATAGTTGATACCCCTATATCGGACCATTCTATGGTCACTTTGTAGGCCCAGAGAACCGCGGGACGTTGGTGTTTACAGGAATCAATTCTTAGTGACCCCATTCTAGCCTCTAGCATAGAAGTTGCAATTCAGGAATACTTCAGTCTAAACTCTACCCCGGAAGTATCCCCTGCAACGGTATGGGCGGCGCATAAGTCGGTGATAAGGGGTAAACTAATTCAATTGGCAGCTCAACTAAAGGCAGAACACAGAGCAGACTTGTTAAAACTAACAGCAGACTTTCAATCCCTATCAAAAAGCACACAAACTTCATCCCACTCCTGTCTCACTAGCCAACCTTGACAAAGCTAGGGCCCAGCTCAATCTGTCCCTCACTACAGCAGCAGAAAAACACCTCAGGTGGACTGGGGCGCGATTTTACTCCCAGAAAGACAGGATGGGATCGAAACTGGCAGTTAAACTTAACCCTAAACCACGCCCACTGGCCTTTCCTAAAATTAGATTGCAAAAGGGAGACCTATCTCAGAACCCCATAAAAATTATGGAGGAGTTTCATCGATTCTATTCGGATCTGTAACAGCCACATAGTACCTCATCTGGGAAATCCAAAAATAGTTTTCTTGATTCATTAAAGTTACCAACAGTGACTACAGAGCATAAGGACCTATTAGACTGCCCGTTCTCACCATCTGAGGTCCTAGACACGATCACATTTTTGAAAACTGGCTCCTCTCCTGGTCCAGACGGGTTCTCTACTGGTTATTATAAAAAATTTGGCACTACTTTAGCACCTCACCTCTCAAAGTTCTTTAACTCTCTCAGGAAAGGTGCTCCGTTGGGAACAGATTTAAACACTGCGTATATATCAGTAATTCCTAAGCCGGGAAAAGACACAAGCGAAGTAGGGAACTATCAGCATATATCGTTAATTAATAACGACATCAAAATTATGACCAAGATCTTGGCGAATAGGCTAGCGAGTTTCATACCCTCCTATATAAACAGAGATCAGGTGGGATTTATTCCGGGGAGGCAGGGTCCCGACCAGATCAGAAGGTCCATTGATGTGATTTCCCTCCCTAAGTCTCCATGGGATGGGAACCCGTTACAAAATGGTTTCATACTGTCAATTGACCTACACAAGGCTTTTGACTCCATAGACTGGGGTTATTTGTCTGAGATTTTGAGAAGATGGAGCTTGGGTCCTCACTTTATGCACTTAATTTACGCCATGTACTCCACACCCACTGCTCAGGTGAGATTAATGGGTAGATACTCAGAATCATTTACAATAGGTAGGGGGACTAGATAGGGTTGTCCCCTTTCCCCACTCCTCTTTGCCATAGCCATTGAAACTCTGGCTATCGCTATTAGATCTAACCCAGATATCAAATGGTTTACCTGCGGAGACAGGATACACAAGTGTGCTCTGTACGCGGATGACCTTCTACTCTACATAACATCCCCGCTAATTTCAATTCCAGTTTTACCTGCCGTGCTGAACTCTTTTAGTAGTATTTCGGGATTGAAGGTCAATATGTCTAAATCCACGGCCCTAAATGTCTCCTTACCGCCCGAAACACTTGCACAGCTCACAAATAACTTCACATTCTTCTGGGCCAGGAGGGCTATCCCATATTTGGGGATACACTTAACACCGGATATTAAGGATCTATTTAAAGCCAACTATCCCCCACTGATAGCAAAGTGTAAGGGAGATCTTCAATATTGGTCAAGATGTGGTCTGTCCTGGCTGGGAAGGGTGCATGCCGTGAAGATGACTCTCCTACCTCGCCTCCTATATTTATTTCGTTCACTGCCAATCCCCCTCCCAAAAAAAATTCTTAGGGAAATTTCAATCTGAAATAATTCGCTTTGTTTGGGGTAACAAGGGGTATAGATGTCCATCTAAAATACTTACACGCCTGAAGTCTAGGTTTACCGGACCTCTGGGGATACTATCAAGCAGCTCAGTTGTCCCAGATATCGATAGCCTTCTCTAGGGGTCTAAAACCAGAATGGCTCTCTATGGAATGGTGGGCAACACCCCTCAACACCATCGATTTCCTTTTATGGTGTGATCCCAAACAAAGGCTGGCTATAATAGCACCTACCCTATCACACTCCATCTCCTTAAGCACTAAGCTATTCAAAAACTCCTCTCTTATATCTCCCCTAAAGCCCTTATCACACATTTTCCATAACCCTAGGTTTCCCCCAGGATTAAATATTCAGGCCTTCCGATGGTGGACAGATAAAGGTCTCTACCGGATAGGCCACTTCTTCTCCCAAACTGGTCCACTTACTTTATCACACTGTATTCACAAGCTTGAAATGGCCAATTCAGAACGATATAGATTCACACAATTATCTCACTTTCTCAATAATATTTGGATCACTAGACCTGAACCTCCCGCATTTACCCCCTATGAGTGCTGGGTCTCCAACATTTCAGAGCAGAAGGGGGGCATCTCCCTAATTTACAACGCATTACAGTCAAGACTGGAGAAGCCGAGTTACGCAAGAGCCTGGGAGGAGGACTTAGGTGGAACATGGCTGCCAACGGTTTGGTTCAGGTCCTGGACTAGTTCATTTAAAGGTATCTGTAACATTTCCCTTATTGAAGCTAATATAAACGTCATATCCAGATGGTACTATGTGCCCTCTAAATTAGCTTTGATCTATCCTGGGACTTCTCCTTTGTGTTTCAGGGGTTGCGGGCTAGTTGGTTCTATGATACATATTTGGTGGACCTGCCCTCGCATCAGACCTTTCTGGCGGAAAATCTTTTATATAATTAGCAAATTAGTGAAGATACCAGTTGGACCCAGCTCCTATATAGCCTTATTCAACCACACCATCCCAGATTTACCTAAACATCTACAGGTCCTCGTTTTCTTTGTAATATTAGGAGAAAAAATAACGATAGCAAAGGCATGGAAAAAACCAAAGGTGGCTCTTCAGCCTTGTAAAAGGAAGGTTTCTTGGATAATGGCTCAGGAAAAAATAGTGGTTAAGCTTAATGACAATATGGAAAAATTCTATGCAATATGGGAACCTTGGGCCACGTTCTGTAATATAGCCTTAATACCGGGACGGAGCCGGCCGCTGGACCTGCTCATACTCTAAGCTGATCAACTCTCAACTCTCCACTCTTCTTTTCTCTGCTCCCTCCTTTCCTGCACTCTTTCTGTCTTCTCTCTGGTCTTTCTTAGCCTCTCAGGCTCTTTCTGAAAAACTTGTCCCTCTCCATCCCTTTAGATGGGGTGATCTGGGATAAGAGGGTATGGGATGTCGGGGGATATCTCCACCGCTAGTTACTTTGGATTTTCTCCTACTCAGGAGCCTGGAGGAAGTGGGCACCAATACTGTGTCCTTCCTCTAGGAATTCCCATTACTGGAGACAGCGAGGGCTGCAGGGAAGTCCCTTATCACACCTACAGTAAGATCCCATGGGGGTAGTGTGTGTGGGCCACGTCAGATCCTGGCAGGTTCTCCTTCAAAACAAATTTACTTATACCTAGTATTTTCCTAAAACGGTGGGGAGTCCCTCTGAATATCCTGACATGTACACTAGGTCCAGATTTTTGATTTCTGGAATTACTGTTCGGTAACGTTTTAATATTTCTCTTATAATATATTTCGGTTGATTATTACCCTTCTCCAGCTTGTAAATGTTATGCATTCTTACCGAATCTTCAGTTTTATCCTACTGTTTTGATCGACTGAAAAGTTTTTGTCAGCAATAGCATGTAGCTATTTCAGGACTTTATTGTATTCTGAAGTACACAACTGTATGTTTTTCTTTATTTTTTTTTCTCTTACTTCATTTTTGTGAAAATTTTCAATAAAAAACATTTAAACTTAATAAAAGTAGAAATGTCCTTTTAAAGGTAAAACAGGCATGTTTAAAACCAACAAGAAATACACAAATCTGGAACTTACAAAGTTCAATTTTGTTAGAAATGGAAGGCAATATCAGACATGAGTATCTATAAACTGTGTTTGATATTGCGTTCAGATGGGGTGAAGTCACCCCTGGAAAAGCCAAATTTTGAAGATGCACACAAATTGCAGAATGTCAACATGTGCTAGCTGCCATCATGGGGGATCAATGGACGTGTTTTGGGGATGGAACCCTTTCCTCTCAGCTAATTTATTATTGAGGAAGGGGTTGCACCCACAAAACGCATTTATTGATCTCCCGTGATGGCAGATAGCACATGTTGACACACTGTGTGCATCTTCAAAATTTGGCTTTTCGAGAATATGTCAAAAAAAGTGCAAAAAAATTTTTGACTAAAAAAACAACAAAAAAATTCAGGGATTTGGAGGTGTTTTAAACTCTCCCCAAAACATCAATGATGTTCTTCATTTTGTTTTGAACATTGATGTTTTTCTGGAAGTCCCTATTACACCCCATGATGTCACCGATCAGGATCTGGGCACTCTCACTCGTGAAATGTACTTCATCCACAACATCACGATCACCTAAAAATATAGAAACAAAAACACACCATGTATTATAAATATGCCGGCATCCATCTCTTACCTGAGCCTGTGGTCGCAGACACTCACCTGTTGTGGTGAGTATTTCGATTACGTCTCCTTCCTCCTCCTCCTGTTGGCTTTGGGGGATTTCTCCCTCTTCCTGAGGTGGGGGGTCTGTTGTCTCCTCAGATGAGTGGTGTCCTCCGAATCTTTTCTCCCCTATGTAAAAAAAAAGGGATACTTAGCACACAGATTTTTGATGGCAGAAATAGGAATATAAAATATTGCTTGGAAGTGGGGTACAATTGTCTGTTTTGGCAGAGTTGCAAGATGAAGAAATATTTTTTTCCTTTGTCAAGCTTGAATACTTACCTTACTTTGTACAAGCTTCACAGATGGAGACACCCCTATAGTATACACTGGAGCACCTGTGTGGGACCCCCTAATAAAAAGGGTGTTCTAGTGTCCCACACTAGTGCTCCAGCGTCCAGATGTGTAAACAGCTGCTGAGTGTCCTCTCCTTACACAAAATCTAGTTTGCATTTCATTCTAGTTACAAACCCATCTAGACACCAAAATTATTTGTAGAGAACTAGGCTAGCAAAAATGTATTCAAATGCATATGTCCAAAACATGGTGTTTTCTATGCCGAAAGAACAATGTTTCATACGAACGAATAATGTGCCCATGAGCATGAAAGTTGCCATTTTAAACTGTACAACAGTAAAGAAAAGCACATGGAGCAGAACGAACGTTAGAAAAATCAAGCATAGGAACACAGGACAACTATTTACTTTTTTGCAGCACTCTCCTGAGCCTTCTATACTGATCGTGCTCCCTTAATTTGAGGTCTGACCATCGCTTCCTGAGTTGATCCTTGGATCGTCGTACACCAAAATTCTTCTGCAGACTCTTGACTACTTTTGCCATAATCTTGGCCTTTCTGACATTGGGGTTGGGGTAAGGTCCATACTTCCCATCATAGTCGGCCCTCTTCAGGATGTCGACCATCTGCAACATCTCCCCAAAGGGCATATTTGATGCCTTAAATCGTCTTTTCCGGGATCGGGACGTTTCTGGCTCCGGGCTTTCCTCCTCCTCCTCCTCGTTGCTGTAATTAGCATGCACCTGTTGTGTCTCCGCCATGTGCTCTTCCCCCACTGCGCCGAACCAGAAGGGGCGGGGAATAGACTAGAAAGAACGTCAGGGGCGGGCGGAGTTTCACGCATGCGCAGTGTATATAAAGCGTAACACGCGTGCGTCTTACGTACGATCTGTGAGCGGAGGAAGGAGTATCGGAAGCGCCGATCGTGATAAAAAAGGTAATATTTAATCTTGGGCCTATACTGCTTAGAAATTGAGGCCTATATTGAGAGAAGATTAGGAGACTTTAACCTGACCTTAGGGTTTATCTTGTGTTGTGTCTTGCAGAGAAAATAGATGGCTTCAATGACCACAACTTCCTCCCCCTGTTCATAGACAAGTACAGAGAGCTGCCCTGTCTGTGGCAGGTGAAACACCCCCAATACAATAATAAACAAAAGAGGCAGGCAGCGCTGGAGAAACTGCTGGAGTTTGTGAAGCCGGTGGTCCCCACGGCAATCATCCCCTATTTAAAAGCCAAAATTGGTGGCCTTAGGAGCACATATCTTAGGAAGTGCAAGAAGGTCCAGGATTCCCAGAGATCAGGAGCTGCAGCAGATGACATTTATGTCCCCAGGCTGTGGTACTATGAGAGACTGCGATTTCTGTCAGACCAGACTGAAGTCAGGGAATCCCTCTCAACCCTTCCTTCCACTCTTCCTTCCTCCCTATCTTCCACCCCAGCTAAGGCTTCCGATGTCCAACCTAGGACTTCCAGCCAGGAAGAAGGGGAGGAGCCCAGCTGGAGTCTGTTATAGCATTGTTCTACAGATTTCTGGTCAAGAAATAAATTATGTTTACTAGATGTTATTATTGATCACTAATTGATGATTTAATAAAGTGTTTTACATATCAATAGACAGTAGTGGGCAAAAATAATTGGGACAAGAATGAAAAATGCTGGGCTCACAATGATAGTCTGTTATATTTGTTTACATTCAATTTGCAACAGTCATGAGATGAAAATAGTGTGTGATTGATGAAGAAAAAACTAAAACTATGTCCCTTTTTCATACACAGGAAGACCTCAGCCAGGAGGAGGCTGTGGAATGTGGCAGCCAGGAGGAGGCTGTGGAATGTGGCAGCCAGGAGGAGGCAGGGGTTAGTGGCAGCCAGGAGGAGGCGGGGATAAGTGGCAGCCAGGAAAGGCCGGGCCCAGTAGGAGCCTAACAGAATCGCAGATCCCTCCCCTCCACCTTCCAAACAAAATACCCAGGAAGGGGAGTAACTTGCAGGATTCAGCACTCAGGCTGATACAGGAGGCTTCTGCGTCCCTGAGAGCCATCCCCACTCATGAAGAGGCCTTTGCCTCCATTGCTGCCACCAAACTGCAGGACATGCAGGAGGGCCAATGCCTCATGTGTAAGGACCTTCTTTATAAAGCCTTAACTAAGGGGTTGAGGGGCGAAATCACACCCAATACCCACCTGTGTGAGTTGGACCATCCTCCTTCGCCTCCTCCTCCGCCTGCCACAACTCCACCACCAGAGCCACAGCATGGAAGGAAGCGTGGAAGGAAGACCAGAGAGTGATGACCTGGGTTCAGTCTGGTCTGACAAAAGATGCAGGCTCTTGTATGACCACAGCCTGGGGACATGTATGTCATCTGCTGCTGTTCATGATCTCTTGGACTTCTGGACCAGACTGCACTCCCTTAGATATGGACTCCTCAGGCCACCAATTTTGGCAGGAAATAATTGATGTGTGCCCTGGAGGCCAAAGGCTTCACCAATTTCAGGTGGTTTCTCCAGCGTTGCCTTCCTCTTTGTTTGGTTCGGATTCCCTTAATAAAGGTTTTTCTGTTTCAATTATAATCGCCGATGTGTGTTTTCCTTCAAAAAGGACAGTTTGTTTGTGAGGAGACAGGTACATTTAAAAAATACAATGTGAAATTATCAAGAGACACCAACACCAAGCAACATCCTTGAGATTAAATAATACAAGATAATAACGGTGTTGTGGTAACTTGACACACAAAACACACCCAAAAATATTTTGGAGTAAAAAAAAAAAAACAGGCTTGAAAAAAATAATAACCCGAAAAAAAATAAAATTTTTGAGTCAGATGTGACAAATAAAAATATTATATTGATGAAATCACGAGAAATAATAAAGAAATACGTTTGTGAGAACTCTGTGTGAATATGAGCAGCACAACAACTTCATTCTTCTAGCATTATAAAGAAGAACAGAGTGCGCTGCATTAAACAATTTAAAACATTGCAGCCTGACGAAAGTGCTATATCCATTCCGAACGCTAAGTTTACCAGACCGAGCAGTTCTGTCTCGGAATTTCTTCTGAGCATGCGTGGCACTTTGTGTGTCGGCATTGTCCACACACGGTCGGAATTGACGCAATCGGATTTTGTTGTCGGAAAATTTTATAGCCTGCTCTCAAACTTTGTGTGTCAGAAAATCCAATGGAAAAAGTCAGATGAAGGCTACACACGGCACGACAGCAAGCTCCGATCGCACATTTTCCGTCGGAAAATCCGACCGTGTGTACAGAGCAATACAGATTGAGGAATGCATCTAATGCATAAATTTGAGCATCTTGCCCTATATTCATAGTCCTCCAAACGGGTCTGTAGCATTCAATTTTCTTCTTTGGGATTTTCCATTTCCGCTGAATTGTACACAGTATGGTTTTCCATATCATCAACACGTGTTTCAAGTACTGATAAACGCTGACCCAGCTCTCTAATTTCTTTTATGAGGCTAGAAGTTATGTGGTCAGAGGTACACTTTAAAGCCTTCTGAAGCATTTTCTCAAAATGTTTCAACACTGCGGGGGATAGTTGTTCACTCTGTGAGGAATCTTCCCCACACACAAAATCCCAATCATCTTCTTCAGAGTTAAGTGTCTGTGTGTTTGTCTTTAAGGCTCTCACAGTGCTGCGTAAGGTAGCTGAGGACAATGGGGGCGGCACCATTTTGACTATAGAATGGGCTGGTATTTTTTGGAAGTTATTTCTCCTCATATCCCGCTGAGAAACACCAAAAGGTACACCGCCAGCTCCCAGAACTTAATAGGCACGAATAGGTGTTATTTGTGTGCGGTTGTCACATAAACAGCCACAATTATAAGGCTTTTACCTCCCTTAGTTAGAACCCCAAACATTATTTTTTTACAGCAGAGGCCCTAGGGAATAAAATGATGGGGCAATTTTTTGTATGTCATACGGTATTTGCGCAGCACAAAATACACTTTTTTATGCCCCCCCTCCTCGCTCCTCTTGACTAGCCTACAGACAAGCCACCGGTACCAGCAGTTGATCCAGAGTCCTCGAGTCCGATTGCCCCCCGGGGGCTCAGGAAGGAATTTTTTCCTCTGCTGTAGCAATTGGCCAGCTCAGCTAAGGGTTTTTTGCCTTCCTCTGGATCAACAGGAGGGTGGCAGGCAGCCCCACCCAGAACTTCTCGCACCATTATTCAGCCCATCAACTACACTATTCCAGTAGCAGAGGCAGCCGGTTGACCCCACCCCCCGGCAAATTCACTATCCTTCCTTTAGCAACTTTGTCTTCCCCACCATGTGCAATTTCAAGTACACAGCAGACGCCCTCCACAGGCTAAGAAACACTGCCTCAATTTTACCAACCGCCACTCAAAATAGAATAAAAAAGGAAAAATTACTAAGGACCAACCGACAGTCAACCATCAAATACAGGGAGCCACCAATCCAACCACAACAACATAGATTGCCTCTTCATCACGGAAAGCTGGCTAACATCTGACTGCAACACCATCTTAACCGAATTGGTGCCTGAGAACTACAGAATCCTAACTGAGCACAGAATAGGAAAAAAAGGAGGAGCCCTAGCAGTGATCTTCAAATCGCACCTCGTGTTCACCAAACCAACTTTACAGAACTCAGTTATGGAGACACTCTCCCTGCATCTTCAAACAACACCCCGAGACACCATTCACATACTATTATGCTACAGACCACCAGGACCAAAGACCAATCTCCTTACACCACTCACTGAATTCATTTCAATGCACACCCTGAAAACCAAAAACTTTCTGGTTCTTGGGGACTTCAACCTCTGGGCAAACTCTACCCAAGACACTATCGCGACCACCTGCATCAACCAACTGGAAGAACTAGGTCTGCAACAGCTGATAAATGCCCCCACGCACGGTTCAGGACACACTCTAGACCTCATCTTCAAATAGAATATGGACATCTACATATCTGACAACACACCACTACCATGGACAGACCACCATGCTATCAAATTTAAAATCACCACTAACACCACCCTCCAAAAACAGAAACATGCAGCAACACACTGAAACAGATCTCAGAAGAAACTACACTCCGAAATCTTCAAAACCTATCTATTAAACAAAATACCATTACTAAACTTAAACCTTTCAACGGAACAAACACTCAACTCCCTAAACAAGGCATTACTACAAACAGCAGACGCAGTGGCGCCAATATGCAAACCGTGATAAAATTGACTATGCTGTATGATAAATGTCTATGAATTGTTCAAAGACCAAGTTACCTTGATAGGTTACACATAACGTCATATCCCCCATAGGTAAGCACATATAAATCTGTGATGATAAAAACTCCATGTGATGTGACAGATCACATTGACAAACAAAGTGAATATCCACCAACACATAAAATGCGCGCTTACCAGCTTGCACAAGCTAATCGCTTGTGGCTAATTCCCAGCCAGGGTCTTTTCCTTTACCACTCAGAGCCAGGTAGACTTGCAGAGCAGAGGAAACCAAATAAGCAAACTTTCCACTGGATACAACCATCACTCAGGCATCATGATTGTAGATCCGAGAAGAGAAAGACTCACCATAGTGTAAAACGAAACAAATCGTTTAATAGATAAAACGTATTGCATTTACAGCATATAGGATGATAGATCATTCCGTAACCACTTCAATACAGGGCACTTTCGCACCTTCCTTCCCAGGCCAATTTTCAGCTTTCAGTGCTGTCACTTTTTAAATGACAATTGCGCGGTCATGCTACACTGTACCCAAACTACATTTTTATCATTTTGTTCCCACAAATAGAGATTTCTTTTGGTGGTATTTGATCACCTCTGTGTTTTTTTATTTTTTGCTAAACGAAAAAAAAAAGACCGAAAATTTTGAAAAAAAAAAAAAAGTTTTGTTTGTTTTTGTTATAAAATGTAAATAAGTAAGTTTTCTCCTTCACTGATGGCCACTGATAAGCTGCACTGATGGGCACTGATAAGGCGGTACCAATGAGGTGGCACCAATGAGATGGCAACGATGAGGTGGCAATGATGGGCACTGACGATGGGCACTGATAGGCAGCACTTATGGTTGGCACTGATAGGCGGCACTGATGGGCATTGATAGGCGGCACTGATGGGCACCCATTGGTGGCACTGGTGGGCACTGAAAGGCTGCACTGATGATGTAGTGTGGGTGGCACTGATAGACGGCACTGCTGGGCACTGATGGACACTGATAGGCAGCACTGATGGGCACTGATGGCTGGCACTGATAGATTTCACTGATAGGCATCACTGGGGGCACTGGCAGGCATTTTTCATTGGCACTGATTGACATCCGAGGGGGGCTGCGCTGATAAACAATCAGCACAGATGCCCCTGTCAGGAGAGCAGCCAATTTGCTCTCCCCCTACTCACGTCTGTCAGACGCGATTGAGGAAAAGCCAATCAACGGCTCTTCCTGTTTACATTGTGATCAGCCGTGATTGGACACGGCTGATCATGTGGTAAAGAGTCTCTGTCAGAGACTCTTTACCTAGATCGGAGTTGCGGTGATATCCGGTGTCCGGTCAGGATATCGCAACCCCTTTGCCGATGTAATTTTGCTATATGGCGGGCTATATAGTGGTTAAAATTGCACACAGCCATCCAAAGGTGACGCTTTAAAAGCCTTTACAGGTTACCAGTTCAGATTTACAAAAAAAAAAGGAAGGGGAGGGTTAGGGAACAAAGAAAAAGAAAAGAAAGAAAATGGGTAGAGGAAGAAGGGAGGGAAAGAGGAAAGGGGTTATGAGGGGCCGGGGGCACACAGTAACTTATTGTTAACCACATTTCTATCCTCTTAAGGGTCCAGGAAAACCTGCACATTCTATTCTGTATTAAGCCCTATTGGGCTTAGCATGCCCAATTTAAAGATCCATTTCTTCTCCTTTTTTAGGAGAATTGTATTAAAATCTGCTCTATGATTAAAAAGTTTCAGGGCATAGAAGTTCTGTACACAATGTCCATCAGGTTTTCCTTCATGCTTTTCAATAAAATGCTGGGCAATCAAGCTATTGCCCTCCTTTTGTCGGATACTGTTAATGTGTACACCTATGTGGACACAAAACTGATACTTCGTCTTACCAACGTATCGTTTTTTGCATGGGCACTCCATTATATATAGGGGTTAGTACTCTCATTGTGTAAAAATGTTCTTTCATCCTGTCTTCCCTGATCCGCCCCTTTTACTGTTCTCAATCAATCTGCTGATAGTATAGGACCATATGAGGTACTGTGCACATGCTCAGTTTGGTGTGTATTACTCTCTAGAGTTTTTTTATTTTTATTTGGGAGGGTGCATGTGATCAGCACAGGGGTCAATCAGCACTGTCCAGACAGAGGGCCAGGGGACATACAGCCTCATAGGACAGTCATAGGAGAATGAAAACTCCTACAAGCTTTAACCAGTGCTTGGCCGGACACTGATAGAAGTCACAAGACTGCTATATACTGCTGGTTAGAAAAGGTATTTAGCAGTTAAAATTTACAAAAATAATTGCGTTTTCCGTGTAGTGTGGGAGACCAGATATAATGAATGCAGGGTCCTCTCGCATTTTGAAGAGGGATATCGTTGTTATGGCAGCAGCTAGCTACCATAACCCTGGTATCCTCTTCTTCAGTGAGCGCTCTGGTTTCAGATAAAAGTGGTCTCTGCGGCGGATTCGCCGCAAGATCACTTTTATCAGCGGCGTGAGAGGGCCCCCCCTCCCACCGGCCTCCGGTGCCCTCCGCCATTTACCGGAGCCGTCGGTAGCGGCAGAGGCAATTGGGTCCTCTTCCTGGTTTGGTATGGAGACGAGTGAGGGGAAAATGGCCCCCATCCGTCTCCAGGACGGAAGCAATGTCAAAACGTCACTTCCGCCTATAGCTCTTAAAACAACTTTTTTTTTTTAATGACATTTAATTATTTTATTTTTTTATTGCATTTTAGTGTAAATATGAGCTCTAAGGTCTTTTTGACCCCAGATCTCATATTTAAGAGGTCCTGTCATGCTTTTTTTCTATTACAAGGGATGTTTACATTCCTTGTAATAGGTATAATAGTGACACAATTCTTCTTTAAAAGAACAGTGTAAAAATAAAAAATAAAAAGGTAAAATAAATAAGAAAAAAAAAGTTTTAAATGCACCCCGTCCCGCCGAGCTCGCATGCAGAAGCGAACACAGTTGTGAGCAGCGCCTGCATATGAAAATGGTGTTCAAACCACACATGTGAGGTATCGCCGTTATCGGTAGAGCAAGAACAATAATTCTAGCCCTGGACCTCCTCTGTAACTCAAAACATACAACCTCTAGAATTTTTTAAATGTTGACTGTGGAGATTTTGAAAAGTAAAAGTTTGTCTCCATTCCACGAGTGGGCACAATTTTGAAGCGTGATATGTTGAGTATCAATTTACTCGGCATAACATTATCTTTCACAATATAAAAAAAAATGGGCTTACTTTACTGTTGTCTTATTTTTTTTATCAAAAAAGTGTATTTTTTCCAAAAAAAGTGTGCTTGTAAGACTGCTGCGCAAATACGGTGTGACAGAAAGTATTGCAACAACCGCCATTTTATTCTCTAGGGCGCCAAATCTCAGAAAGAGGCTTGGTAGTTAAGTGGTTAAGCTTAGGTGTCCCCATTTCTGTTTTGGTCACAACTTAAAATTGCATTATTACATATTATCTGTCCTACAGGTGAAACAATGAATTTGGTACCCAAGAAGAATCAGTGGAAAAGGTATTTGCCTTGCTCGGATAGAATGCATACTACATGGAGAATGAAACAGAAATCCCTATATGTCCTTCTGTGTAGAAAGAAGAAAATGCTCCCAGTTGGTCAGCTCTGGTCTGGTGAATTAACCCTTCCTAATCGTATTATTCCTGTACCTGAAGGAACCTTCTTGGTGGAAAGAGAAAAAGATCTGTCAACATATAACTGGAACTCCTTTGGTCTTAGATATGGAAAAAGAGAGTCCGGGACAGTAAATTCTAAAGCGAAAATGTGGTAATATTTATGGATGGTAGACAGTCTTAACTATTTATTTTTCAAAAATCTCAGGATAGTAAGGGCCTGATTTACTAATGTTGGAAGCCTGCTTACCAGACAACTAATCTTGGGTTATGCTACAGGGACACCCTACATTTATTTAGTAAACATTTACAGCAATATGCACCCACATGTACATTCCAGATTTGAGACTACATCCATAAAAATCTAATGAAGTTGAGCACACTTCTCCATGGTTCTAGTGCATATTCAAAGCTTTGCCTCACAGGAGCAGACGAGAAGGGATTTTAATATGTAATTATTCAACAATCAATTAAAGTGTACAGGCTTAGAAAATTCAGTTTGTAAATAGATAGAATTCATGAAGCAGAGATGAATGATTCATACTCTGAATAGTTTAATGTTATTATTGGTGAACCCCAAGGTTCAATGTTGGGACCCTTACTTTTTAACATATTTATAAATGATTTGGGTCTGGGATTAAAAGTACAATTTCAGGTTCACCAACCTAAAGGCTGACCTCAATGCACTATTTGATTGAGCAACTATGTGGCAAATGAGGTTTAATGTTGATAAATGTAAAGTTGTGTACTTGGTGGCTAAAACATGCATTATACATACTAGCAGGAGAACAGCTGGGGGAGTCAATGGAGGAAGATGGATCTGGGTGTTCTGGTGGATCGTAGACTTAATAATAGCATTCAATGCCAAGCTGAAGTTTCTAAAGCTAGCAGAATACTTTTTTTTGTATTTAACCGCTTCAGCCCCGAAAGATTTTAACCCCTTCCTGACCAGAGCACTGGCAAATTGCGTCCTTTTTTTCCCACAAATAGAGCTTTCTTTTGGTGGTATTTGATCACCTCTGCGGTTTTTATTTTTTGCGCTATAAACAAAAGAACAGCGACAATTTTGAAAAAAAACACAATATCTTTTACATTTTGCTATAATAAAAAAAAACAAATTTTTCTTCAAAAAAACAAATTTCACCTCAGCCTAAACCTCAGTTTAGGCCGATATGTATACTTCTACATATTTTTGGTAAAAAAAAAACAAAATTGCAATAAGTGTATCTTGATTGGTTTGCACAAAAGTTATAGCGTCTACAAAATAGGGGATAGGTTTATGACATTTTTATTATTATTTATTTTTCTACTAGTAATAGCAGAGATCTGCGATTTTTTATCTGGATATTGCGCCGCACAAATTGGACATTTTTGACACATTTTTGGGACCATGGACATTTATACAGCAATCAGTGCTATAAAAATGCACTGATTACTGTAAAAATGTGACTGGCAGGGAAGGGGTTAACACGAGGGGGCGATCAAGGGGTTAAATGTGTTCCCCTCCTGTGTTCTAACTGTAGAGGGGATGGGGACTTGCTAGGGGAAGAGAGAGATCGGTTTTCATACTTTGTATGAACACTCGATCAGTCTCTTCTCCCCTCAGAGAACCAGGAATTGTGTGTTTACACACACAGATCCTGGTTCTCGCTGTGTCACAAGCGATCGCGGGAGCCCAACGGTCATTTCGCCCATCGGGCACTCGCATCGGCTCCGGGAGTGAGCAGTGGGCACACGCGCACCCCTAGTGGCCACAGTGCGAAGCGACGTAACATAACATTGTTTCGCCCTGCCGTGCTATTCTACCGCAGAATGCGGCTGGTCTACAAGTGGTTAAAGAGGTATAGAACCTAGAGAGAGAGGCAAAACTTTGAACCTGTACAAATCATTAGTAAGCCTTCATCTTGAATATGCAGTTCAGTTTTGGGCACCAATTCACAAAAAGGATACTGGAGAAAGTGTAGAGAAGAGCAACCAAACTGATAAGACACATGTGGAGCTCAGCTATGAGGAAAGGTTAGCTAAACTGAGTTTATGATGAACATGTATAAATGTATAAATGCATAAGTAGTCCATATAGTGAACTTAGTGTAGAGTTATTCACTTTCTGGTCATTAAAGGAGGCACTCTATGTCTGGTGGAAAAGAGATTTAACCTTCATATACAGAAAGGCTTCTTCACAGTAAGAACTGTGCAAATGTGGAATGTTATATGTGGAATAGACGCCCTCAAGAACTAGTTCTGGCAAGCTCAGTAAATTGTTAAAAAAAAGCTGGATGCATTCCTAAATCCACAAAATATAACTGGATACCAATTTTTAGAGGTAATAACGCAAGAGGTAGTTGATTTAGGGGAATATCCCATTGTGTTTTGACTGATCAGGAAGGAATTTTTTCATCCACTGGAGTGAATTATGCTTTATTGTTTTTGTTTTTTTTTGCCTTCCCCTGGATCACCTGGTTTTCTATTTGTGTGTGGTTTTGTTGTTTTGGTTTATTGGTTGAACTAGATGGATTACTGTCTTTTTTCACCCTGACTAACTATGTAACTACGTAACATAAATGTGAATATTGGAAATGTATTCGCTTAAATTTTGTATTGTTCTAGAGTTTTCTTTTTAAAATGTGACTTTACAAATAAAAAAATTGAATCTTATATAATTTTGAATGATTTTGTGTTTTTCAGGATGATAAATAGTTCAGTAATAAGAATACACTTTAAAAAAGTTTAGGGTATCTATTTGACTGTACACATCTGAAATCCCTTACAAACTTAGTATTACCTATGTGTTCAGCAATCAATAGATTACATTAAAAAGTGATACATATGTTATTTTTAGTCATAATATAAAACATTTCATGCAAAAGTATTTATATGTAAGGTCTCATTCACATGGGGGGTTTGCATCAGTACCCCATGTTTACCTGCATGGGGATGCACAGGTGTTCCATGCATCAGAGGCAGAACTAGAACCTTCAGGGCCCTGGTGCAAGAAACCATAAAGGGCCCCCCTGACCCCGTCCTGGGGCTCTTCCCACTGATCCAGGGCCCTTTACTCCCATCACAGGGCCCTTTATTATGGTCCCGCAGCAGGACCCTTTTAGGTGTTCTGCAGTTGGACCCTTTCCTGCATAGTTGCCAACATTTCCAAAAAAAATTCAGAGATACCTTTTATTTTCTATGTGTTCTGCTAGCCATTGTAGGCGGAGAACGTATCTTAATTAGTGGTGGGGGCATTTAAAATGGGCTTGGTTCTTCAAGAACCACCTAATGCCATACCCCTTTGCACTTCTCTACATCCCCCGAAATACCTCAGTAACCCTCAGCATGCCTCTGCACCTCCCAGAATCCTCTGTACCCCCGACACACCTCTGCACCCCCCTGCACCTCCTAAAAATCCTCTTTGTCACCAGTATGCCTTCATATGCCCAGCAAGCCTTTGTAACCTCCAGCACACCGCCCCCCCTCCCCCCAAACACACACACCTCTAAGCATGCTCTGTATTGTCCAGCACACCTCAACACCCTTCCACATATGTATGTACTCTGCCGCACATCTCTGCACACCTCCGTACACCCCACCTACCTCTGCACCTTCAACACACACACCTATGTCTCCAACACACACAAACACCATAGCTATTCACATTGCGCGGCATCTCCCTCCAGCTAGCAGTTCACTTCACTCTATACAGTGGAGAGGGGAAGGGCCTCTGACCTGGGCAGGCCTTGGATTCAGTACACAAGTGAGCCGCTCTGCTCTGCACTTCACTCTATACACAGAGTGAAGTGAACTGCTAGCCAGAGGGAGATGCCGCGGGCATCAAAGAGCTGCCATTCACCCCCCCAACTGCATAGTGAACTGCCAGCCAGAGGTTCAGGGGGAGATGCCGAGTCTTGGGGCTCACCACAGTGGCAGAACGCCAGGGCCCGGTTGTAAATGCGACCTTTGTGTCCCTGGTAGTTCTGCCACTGCCATGCATCTCCATGCAGACAGTCCCATAGTTTTCAATTGGGATCCAGTGGCTGCATGGACACAGCCGCTGTTGCTAATCTGAAATTGCTGGGCTACAAGCAAGAGTTTGAGAGACATATATAAACATTCACACATCACAATATTTTTTTTTAAATGAAACACTACCATTACATATGATTTTGTGTACACTGAAAATAGAAGAGAGCTAACAGTTCGTCTTAGCCTACCTTAACCGATTGCCGCCCGCCGGCTGTCATACGATGGCCAGGCGACACGTCTCTCGTTCTGGGAGGGCGTCATATGACGCCCTCGCCTTCCCGTCCCACCAGGGGGCGCACACTGCTGCCGGCATTAGCGAGGGCCCACGTGTCACTGTGGACCCGATGCGTGTGCTTGGCGACCATGATGTCCGCCGGGCACCCACGATTGCCCGGTAACACAGAAGGACCAGCACACAGATCCATGTCCTGGCAGGGGAGAGGAGACCGATGGTGTGTTTTCAGTACAGAGGAACACCAATCAGTCTCCTCCCCTTGTGAGTCCCCTCCCCCTACAGTTAGAATCACTCCCTAGGAAACATAATTAACCCCTCGATCACCCCCTAGTGTTAACCCCTTACCTGTCAGTCACATTTATACAGTAATCAGAGCAATTTTATAGCACGGATTGCTGTATTTTTATACAGCGATCCGTGCTATAAAATTGCACTGATTACTGTATAAATGTGACTGACAGGTAAGGGGTTAACACTAGGGGGTGATCGAGGGGTTAATTATGTTTCCTAGGCAGTGATTCTAACTTGTGTGATTGGTCTCAAAAATGTGTCAAAAGTGTCCGATATGTCCACTGCAATATCGCAGTCACAATAAAAATCGCAGATCACCGCCATTACTAGTAAAAAATAATAATAATAAAAATGCTATAAATCTATCCCCTATTTTGTAGACACTATAACTTTTGCGCAAATCAACCAATATACGCTTATTGCAATTTTTTTTAACCAAAAATATGTAGAAGAATTCATAACGGCCTAAACTGAGGAAAAAATTTGAGTAAGAAAAACAATAATGAACCCGCGCAAAAGACCTGGTGAAAAGTTTTTTAGCTTGAACTGCTGCCCCCACAGATGCAAACGCTACCGTAATGGCAGATGCTGGATGAAGGAAGATTTAAATGTGGGTGTGGCGCCATTCGAAAGGAAATTTGGAATGTATATGCCTGTGGTATATGCAAGGCTCAATAGTGCAATATGCTTAATCGTGGGTGAAAAAGAAATATTTCTCAGAAAAAATGCAAATGTACTCAAACATAAAATAAAGTAAAATTTAAATCCCAAATAAAGGTAAATGAGGTAAATTGTGCTGCCAGACTGTCCCAATATTGCTACCTTGTGTAAATGTGTGTGGCACTACAATACAGGTTTAGCGTGGCAAATGCAAGTACCTTAATTATAATTATAAACAAACCCAACATAAACAAGGGAGGGGGAAGGGGAGGGGAGGGGAAGGGAAGAGGGGGGGGGAGGGGGAAGGGAGAGTGAGGAGGTGGAGGGACAAGGGAAGTGTGGATGGTCCAAATGTGCACAGGTGCCAATGGTTTAATAAACAGTATAGTTATTAAGTCCAGATAAAGTGCATTAGTGACAAAAAAGTGCTAATGGCTTGATTGTTTCAAAGTGCAGATGTGTTCAAAAGCAATCTTCCAATCCTTCTCCTTGGTGACAGTGTTTAAAATCCCGTGCTCTTAATGTGCACACACTCACCAACTTCCTTAACCCCTGCAGGGGTATTAGGCAGTCACAGTCTGTGCTACTGTGCAGCAATAACCGGCAATCTCAGGATCGGATTGATGTTTACCTGTGACTCAGAGGAGCAGAGGGGTTATTTAGCCAAATGTGGTCAGTCCATGATCAAATGGTTGAATTTCAATCAGTGTATGACCAGCTTACTGTACACAAAGCTGAGTTCAGTGCCGGGTTTATGAGTACATAACATGCACAGTGCAGGGGTCAAGAATATGTAACACGTATAGTGCAGAGTTCAGGAGTACATAAAGCACAAAATGCTTGTGTCAGGTGGATGCAATATGCAGAAGTCAGGAATAACCTCCTAACCAAATATATCCCCCCTACATTCCACCTTGTATTACACATCTGCTTTAGGGTTGCCACCTGTACGGGAATAACCCGGACAGTCCGGGTTTTGACACTTGTGCCCAGGTTTCTGTCCTCCTGAAACCTGGACACAGCAGCATACCTCCAGCCCTATCCAGTGTGGGAACTCAGTGGGGGGTTACCACCTCCAGTCCACGCCAAATCCCCTGTATGTCTTCAATGCAGAGCTAATGCAATGCATTCTAATGAGAGCTGCAGGCTGTGGCTTCGCTGCTGAGCACTCTCTCCCTCCTACCCCAAAAGGGCATTCAGTACTGCTGCGGCTGTATGGAGGGGGCACTTGGTAAGTTGTTTAAGCTCCATGCTCCTAATGTCTTATATCCTGTCTTTAACCTTGAGGGTTGATTCACAGGAGTTTGCAAGAGCAGAGATGCCATTGGAATTTCCCTGCCGTGGGTTTTGATGGAGGAGTTCGGGGGAAGAAGGGAAATGTGCTGCTGATGGGAGCTCTGTCTTGTGAATTGAGTGTCCTGCTTGGAGCTGTCAAACTTTCCTCCCGCGGGACCAGTGACTGATAACTGGGAGGTCAGCAGTAGCAGCAGCATCACTCCTCCATTGAACTTAGGCTTATAACATCATGCACAGCTTAACTAACCTCAGCCAATGCCTTACAGGTTTACATCATATGGTCATACAGCCAGGCTGCTATCCAGCACATAACATTATAAAGGTGATCCTCAGCACAACATTGCCCATCCTGCAGGCTAGGTTGCATGTCTGACTTTGCTGTAATGTCCATTGCCTCTGCCCGCTGGAGTTCCTTCAGCATCATACTGTGCTGGGATAGATACTTGGCACAGGACAAATCATTACTGGCCACATCAGATCAGATAATGGGGAGAGCCCACGTCTTTCTACCACAGACTCAAGGGGTGTGCCGCAATCATTTGCGGGTGAACAGGCAGCACGGCATTCCAGAGAAGCATGTACCCACCAAGCCAGGGACTACCAGGGGACCAAACACTGTACAGCCCGCCAGGACCAAGAGCACATACCGAAACATGTGTGACTTACTGGGAAGTGTACTTACTGGAGGATCCCCCCCCCACCAGGAGAATACAGTACACTCCGGGAGACCTCTTCCCCCATACTGTACACACTAGAGGACCCCCCTGTCCCCCCATACTACACCAGGAGACATCCCCCCAAAATTACACTGGGAGGCCCCCCACCAAACATTACACACTACATATACACTATACTGTACATTACACACTCCTGCACTATATTCATTGTATTGTACATTACATACTCTTGCACTATATTGTATATTACACACTCCTGCACTATATACATTATATTGTACATTACACACTCCTGCACTATATACACTATATTGTACATTGCACATTCCTGCACTATATACACTATATTGTACATTGCACACTCCTGCACTATATTGTACATTACACACGCCTGCACTGTATACACTATATTGTACATTACATATCCCTGCACTCTATACACTATATTGTACATTACACACTCCTGCATTATATACACTATATTGTACATTACATATCCTTGCACTCTTTACACTATATTGTACACTTCTGCACTATATATACTATATGGTACAATACATACTTCTCTCACCAAAGTGTTTATTGTCTTAACAGTTGCTGGTTGCTATGCATTCCCTGTCTATTTTAGTGAAGGTCTTCTTTTAGGTTGGTTCAGATAAAATGTTAAAGTGAGGGTAAATTGGGTATCTGGTGCTCCAGGAGGCAATGCCCTTAGTTTGTAATAATGTACATTTGATTAGTCAGTCTTTAGGTAAAAACAAAGTTAAACACATTAAAAACACTTACAAGACATAAGTGGAAGTCATGCTTGTCATAAGTATGTAGTCCTGGCAGTTCTACTGCCACCCACAGGCTCATAGCACGATCCGGGTAGCTGGGAAAGGTTCTGGTGTGATGTTGTGCTGAATAGCTGTACATTCAGAAAAACCAGGAAGTAGTCGGCCCAATGCTGTCCAGCTTGAATAGGAAGAAGAAATGATGTCACCAGCAGGGGGTGGGAGGAAGGGGTCAGGACTGTCTCTGTGGAATGAAAGGCTACGTGCTCGGAACTCGGAGCTTCTTCTACAGGACTACATGCTTATGACGAGCACGACTCCCACTTATATCTTGTAAGTGTTTTTAATCTTGTGCAATAAATGATACTGTTTTAATACTACACTTAGAAAGGCGCCCCCCCCCCCCCCGTTTCAGATAAAATGTTAGTTTTCTGACCATTTTCAGTGTACACAAATCATGTGCAATACAAGAGTTTTATTTGTTAAAAATGATTGTGCTGAGGTTAATGCATGTTTGTGAGACTCTTGTGGCACAGCAATCTAAGTGCCGCATTACTACTCCAGAGGTATCCCAGGTATTTTACAATCTCATAGTGTATACTACAAAAAAATGCCAAGCACCGCTGAAGTGTTTGGGTTTGGCTCAAAGAAAAGGTGGCAACCCTAATCAGCTTTCCCCCACCAAAATCCACCACCTAGTACAAATCTTCTCCCCCTAAATCATCCCTCCCAGCACTAATCCCCCCCCCCATGCCACTTTCCAGCACAAATCCCTCCAATTTCCCCTCTAAAGCACAAATACTCTGCAACCAAATTCCACCAACCCTGCACAAGTCCTCTCATTTGCAAACTTTAACCCTAGCACAGATCCATTTCTCCCCTCCCGCCAAAACAAATACTCCCCCAGACTTAATCCTCCATATCCTTTCCAGTACTAACCCTCTTTCTAATTCTTTCCTCCCAACTAAAATCCTTGCCTCCCCCAAATCCCCAACTCCCCCAGCACAAATCCTTACCTCCCCATATTCGTCCAGTCCTAATCCCTTCCTACCACAATTCATCTCCCTCCAAATTCCTTCCCCAGAACATAATCCTTTCTCTCTCAAATTCTCACCTTCTAGCACAAATAGTATTCCTCCAAGTTTCCTCTCCTAGCACAAATCCTCTCCCCAAATACCCCCTGTCAGAACTTAGGCCTTGTTCACATGGGTGTTGTGACAGACTCACCTGGGACAGAGGCTATTGGAGGGGGCTGAATGCTAGCCTCTTGCCTCCGACTATTGGCCCTGGCATTTAAGGGAGCATTTAGGAAGATATTCTGTTATGTAATGCAAAAGGACATTATTAAGGAGGCCATGAGTCATTATTAAGGAGGCCTCTGTCAGCTTGGGACTCAGTGGACAGATGTACGTGAAAGGAAGGCTGATTAATGAGATCTGGAAAGCCCAGGTCTTTCACCCAATAGTTTATTGTGCTCATTAACACACCTTTGTCTCCTTGCAAACTATTGGGGGATGTGTTTATACTTATGTGCATTGTAAGTTGTGAGTTAGGAGACGGCAAGGCTGCCCTGAAAGGTCATATCTCTGAGTCACACATCTAGGTAAATGATTAGTAAACTAGCTAATGTTAATTAGGTTTCTGGTTACAGTTTGTATTGTCAGCCTGCTGTATATATTTGTGTGTCATGTCAAATAAATCAGTTCATGTTTCGCAATAGGGATGAGCTTTATGTTCGGGTCGAATATGAGTTCGACCCTAACATTAGCTGTTCGCCCGTTTGTCAAAAACCGAACAATATGGGGCGTTCGCGTCCCATAGCTCAGGGGGACCAAGTCCACGCCCCACACTATATAAGGCTGCCTGCACGTCGGCCCCGTGTAGTGTGTTGTAGGCATGGACGGAGAGAGAGTGTCCTTTAGATTGAGCAGGCAGGCAGGTTATTCAGTTAGCTGCAGTGTATTTAATATATATATATATATATATATATATATATATATATATATATATATACACAGTCTCATATATATATATATATATATATATATATATATATATATATATATATATATGGATGAGCTTTATGTTCAGGGCGAACATTAGCTGTTCGAGCATTCGTCGAAATATGAACATTATGGGACGTTTGCACCAAATTCACGCCCCATAATGCACTGCGACATTGCAGTGCATTGCTGTCTGATGATTGGCCAAGCATGCACTATGACCCACATGCTTTGGCCAATCACAGCGCTGTCAGCAAAGAGAGCCATAATTGGCCAAAGGCAGGGTGCCTTCGGCCAATTATGGCTCAGGGGGGTTAAGTCCACACCCCACACTATATAAGGCTGCCTGCACGTCGGCCCTGTGTAGTGTGTTGCTGGCGTTGACCGAGAGATAGTGTCATTTCATTTAGATTGAACAGGCAGGCGATTCAGTTAGCTGTAGTGTATTTAGTATATATATATATATATATATATATATATATATATATATATATATATATATACACATCCAGGCTTGTGTATATATATATATATAACTGTATCTGTTTAGCTATATCTGACTGCAGGCCGTTCCTGGTGTACTGTTTCTAATATACTTCAGGCAGGCAAGTGATTCAGTTAGCTGCAGTATATTAAATATATATATATATACAGTATATACAGTCAGTCTCATATAGATCCACTGTATTCAGTTTAGCTAGATCTGACTGCAGTCCATTCCTGGTGTACTGTTTCTAATATACTTCAGGCAGGTGATTCAGTTAGCTGCAGTGAATTTAATATATATATACAGTCAGTCCTGTATATATTTATATATATATATCCACTGCATACAGTTTAGCTATATCTCACTGCAGGCCGTTCCTGGTGTACTGTTTCGAATATACTTCTGGCAGGCAGGTGATTCGGTGATCTGCAGTGCAATAAATATATATACAGTCTCCTACATATATATATATATCCACTGCATTCCAGTCTAGCCAAGCCTATATCTGACTGCAGGCCATTCCTGGTATACCTTTTTAAATATACTTTCAGGCAGGCAGTCAGGCGATTCAGTGATCTGCAGTGCATTAAATATATATATATATACAGTCTCCTACATATATATATCCACTGCATTCTAGTCTAGCCAAGCCTATATCTGACTGCAGGCCATTCCTGGTGTACTTTTTCTAATAAACTTCAGGCGGTGTTTTGCTAATAAAATTTTACAGCATGTCTGGAAGGCCACCAAGGAGAGGCAGATGCTCACAGACCACTAAAAGAGGGCAAGCAGGACAAGAGGCACTCTATGTCTGGCGGAAAAGAGCTTCAACCTTTACATACAGAAAGGCTTCTTCACAGTAAGAACTGTGAAAATGTGGAATGTTATATGTGGAATAGACTCCCTCAAGAACTAGTTCTGGCCAGCTCAGTAAATTGTTTAAAAAAGCTGGATGCATTCCTAAATGCACAAAATATAACTGGATACCAATTTTTAGAGTTAATAACGCCAGAGGTAATTGATCCAGGGAATATCCGATTGCATCTTGACTGATCAAGACAGAATTTTTTCATGCACTGGAGTGAATTATGCTTTATTGTTTTTGTTTTTTTTGCCTTCCCCTGGATCACCTATTGGTATAGGATAGTGTATACAGTATTGTGGTTTTCTATTTTTTGTGGTTTTGTTGTTTTTATTTCATTGGATGAATTAGATGGATTACTGTCTTTTTTCAACCAGGCTATGTAACTACGTAGCATAAATGTGAATATTGGAAATGTATTCTCTTAAATTTTGTATTGTTCTAGAGTTTTCTTTTTAAAATGTGACTTTACAAATAAAAAAAACTGATATATATATATATGTTGTATATTGTATTATTCAGGATGATAACTATTTCAGTAATAAGAATACACTTAAAAAAGTTTAGGGTATCTATATGACTATACACATCTGAAGTCCCTTACAAAGTATTACTTATGTGTTCAGCAATCAAAAGATTACATTAAAAAGTGATAAATATGTTATTTTTAGTCATAATATAAAACATTTCATGCAAAAGTATTCATATGTAAGGTCTCATTCACATGGGGGGTTTGCATCAGTACCTCATGTTTACCTGCATGGGGATGCACAGGTTGTTCCATGCATCAGAGGCGGAACTACAACCTTCAGGGCTCTGGTGCAAGAAACCATGAAGGGCCCCCCTGACCCCCTCCCGGGGCTCTTCCCACTGAGCCAGGGCCCTTTACTCCCATCACAGGGCCCTTTATTATGGTCCCGCAGCAGGACCCTTTTAGGTGTTCTGCAGTGGGACCCTTTCCTGCATAGTTGCCAACATTTCCAAAAAAAATTCAGGGACACCTTTTTTTTCCATGTGTTCAGCCAGCCATTGTAGGCAGAATGTATCTTAATTAGTGGTGGGGGCATTTAAAATGGGCTTGGTTCTACAAGAACCACCTAATGCACTTCTTTGCACTTCTGTACATCCCCCGGAATGCCTCAGTAACCCTCAGCATGCCTATGCACCTCCCAGCATCCTCTGTACCCCCCTGCACCTCCTAAAATCCTCTTTGCCCCCAGTATGCCTTCATATTCCCAGCAAGCCTTTGTAACCTCCAGCATACCTCTCCCCCCCTCTCCAAACACCCACATCTCTTAGCATCCTCTGTGTTATCCAGCACACCTCAACACCCTTCCACACATCTATGTACTCTGCCACACATCTCTGCATTCCCCACACCTCCGTATACCCCACCTACCTCTGCACCTTCAACACACACACCTATCCCTCCAACACACACAAACACCATAGCTATTCACCTGCACATTGATCTCTGTGGTGCCCGCACACACTGATCAAAAAATAAACATTTTCATTTATAGGGTTATTGTAATTTAATCCTCTTACTCTTACAGCAGGATCATTTTAAATTACTGCATGGACTTTGCTGAACTTGAACAGCAACCTGTGAGTAGTAGTGATTCAGCCTAAGGCTTGTGGTTCCCTCTGGCTAGCAGTTCACTTCACTCTATACAGTGGAGAGGGGAAGGGCCTTTGACCTGGGCAGGCCCCGGATTCAGTACACAAGTGAGCCGCTCTGCTTGTGCCCCTCCCCTCTCCACTGAAGTGAAGTGAACTGCTAGCCAGAGGGAGATGCCACGGGCATCACAGAGCTGCCATTCGCCCCCCCCCCCCAACTGCATAGCGAACTGGGGGCTCCCCACAGTGGCAGAACGCCAGGGCCCGGTTGTAAATGCGACCTTTGTGACCCTGGTAATTCCGCCACTGCCATGCATCTCCATGCAGACAGTCCCATAGTTGTCAATTGGGATCCAGTGGCTGCATGGACACAGCCGCTGTTGCTTAATCTGAAATTGTTCGGCTACAAGCAAGAGTCTAAGAGACATATATAAACATTCAGACATCACAGCAACAAAAGTCAGACGGTCATTCCGGCGGACTCTCAACGGACTTTTGACGGACTGCCGACGGACTTTCTAACGAACGGATTTGCCCACACACGATCACACCAAAGTCTGACCGCCTAGTACGCAGTGACGTACACCAGGTCGGACGAGACTATAAAAAGGCAGTGTAATAGCTTGTGCGTCACCCGTTGGGCCCCTTCTGCTAATCTCGTGTTTATCTCGTGTTAGTAGAAGTTTGGTGAGAGTAGATTCACGCTTGTGAGATTTGTATTTTTCAGATCGTTTAACTGTTGTTCAGTTTGTGCTTGTGAGGTTTGTATCTGCTTTTCAGGGCATGTAGTCAGTTCGCATTAATTTTTTCAGTGTGTTATTGTCCGCTCGTTGCTGATTTTCAGCTCGCTCTTCACAGGCCCTGCTGTTCTTTAGTGCCTTTTGTTAAGTTCGTTCTGACCAGCCGACCATTTTGAAGCCATGTTGCGTGTACGTACTCGTCGTAGAGCTCGTGCATTGTATGTGCTTGGTGCTGTAGTTCATTCTTGAGCCCAAGCCCAGTCCATGAACAGGGTGGGGAGGAGTTCATGGACAAAGAATTGGTTGCTCCAGCGTGACCAACTCTCTCACATACCTTTGCTCCATGAGATCCGTGAGAATAACCTTGAGGATTTCAAGAATTTTCTCTGGATAACGGACCCCGTTTTTGACAGTTTGTTGGCTTTACTGACCCCTTATATCAGAAGGCAGGATGCCTGCATGAGGCAAGCCATCACTCCGGAGCAGAGGCTAGTCACCACATTGCAGTATTGGCGATGAGGAGAAGCCTGCAGGACCTTAAGTTCTCGGCAGGCATCTCCCCCCAGGCTCTGGGGATCATTATCCCAGAGACCTGTTCTGCCATCATCCAGGTTCTGCAGAAGGACTATATTAAGGTAAGAGTTTTATTCTTTCACATTACATTTTATTGTATTTAATGTTTGCTAATGTATTGTATTTCTTTCATTATTCCCTAATTACCATGATTGTAATATGCTGTGAATGACCCATTTGTCCTCATGCATGCTGGAATTTTTTAATGCTCTTTTTTGTCCTGCATGCATATTTGCTTTCACTAACCTCCCCAGCATGCTGTGCTGGGCCCATATCCACCTAGTCTAGTAACTTAACAATGTATTTTATCAGCTCTATTGTAGTGCTTTACCCTAAAATGTCTTAAAAATGGTCTGTGTGTCCTTAAATTGCTTTAGAACCCCCTCCCCCCTAAAATGTCTCCAAATGGTCTGTGTGTCCCTAAATTGCTTTAGAATCCCCCCTAAAATGTCTCCAAATGGTCTGTGTGCCCTTAAATTGCTTTAGAAGCCCCCCCTAAAATGTCTCCAAATGGTCTGTGTGTCCTTAAATTGCTTTAGAATCCCCCCAAATGTCTCCAAATGGTCTGTGTGTTCTTAAATTGCTTTAGAATCCCCCCCCTAAAATGTCTCCAAATGGTCTGTGTGTCCTTAAATTGCTTTAGAATCTCCTCCCCCTATAATGTCTCCTAATGGTCTGTGTGTTCTTAAATTGCTTTAGAATCCCCTCCCCCATACAATTTATCAATGGGTCTTCAGAGGGGGTGAGGAATCTGATAAGTGGGCCTTATATTTTAGTCTTTAAATAATACTTACAATAAATGTTATACTGATGCTGGGCAAGAATGTTTTTTGTGTAATGTGCTTGCAATGTTATGTGCAAAAGTACTTATATTTTTTTTTCTTGTTTGACTCCCCAGTTTCCTTCAACGCCACAGGAATGGCAGACTGTGGCATCCCATTTTGCCACCCGTTGGGACTTACCCAACTGTGGAGGGGCTATAGATGGGAAACACGTCCACATCGTGCCACCACCCCATTTGGGGTCATACTATTTTAATCATAAGGAGTTTCATAGTATTGTCTTAATGGCGGTGGTGTCGGCACGATATGAATTTCTGTATGTGGACGTGGGAAAGAATGCCTGGATGTCGGATGGAGGCGTCTTTGCCCAGACGGAGTTCTACCAGCGTCTTCAGCGTGGTGGCCTGGGATTGCTACCTGATGCGGATAACGTGGAAGGACTCCCCTTTGTCTTCATTGCAGATGAAGCCTTCAGTCTGGGCAAGCACCTGATGAGGCCATTTCCCCAAAGGACCCTCACCCCGGAGAGGAGGGTTTTTTTTTTTTTTTCCAAAATCAATGTTTATTGTAAATACAGGTTGTAATACACAAAACTGATACATATGGAGAATGTAGAAGCAGTATAACATTGTGTTGGTACAGAATAATAGATACAGTGATCTCTTTTGCACAATATAGAATACATATTTATGCTGGAGTATGTTGAAATTAGAAGAAATCATAAACCTCAAACAGAGAACAAAACTTATCGAGGGTGGCTAGCCCTGTAATTAGCCAAGTAATTAATTCTTCAATACGGGTATCCCATTAGATTCGTGTGTAGTCACTTCCCCAACACAGATATATGTTCTTTTGAGCTTGTGAAGAATCCTGTGATGCGCCATACTTCTCATTGCGTTTCCGAAATATCTGTATATTTTGGGGTCACAGGACAATGGGAAGAAAGACGTTAATAACTTGTGTGTATAGGCTCAGTGTTTCAAAAGAACATTTAGGGGCTGTTCATAAGGGGTTTCATGTGTTACTAAATGAAGTTATCAGTGGGCAGATGCCTACTATCATGTGGTGAGTCAGTTACTGTTAGGATTGCGGTCACCGGACCACTAGCAATCCAATGGAAGGGTTCAGCCGGTAGGCTAAGATAAGAGTTACTCAGGGGTATGGGGATGGAGGATTAGGGAATGTATGGTATGGGAACAGGAAGCGGGTTGGGAATAGGAGGAGTTAGCACGGTCTCAAGGAGCGTGTAGTAGACCTATCTGTTGTGCATTATCAGTATAGAAGAAGAGGAGGGGGGATGGGGAAGAAGAGAACTGTATAGGGATAATATGGACTATAATTCCCCTGCCTCCTGCTATGCTCCGTGTGCCATTGTGTAACCCTAAGACAATAGATGGGCGTATTCGTCTGTTGTTTGGAAATGTTGCCAACAAGCCCAGATTTCCCGAAATTTAGTGGGTGTGTGTTTGGATTGGTGTATCAATTCCTCCATTTCTGATACTTTGGCTATACGCTTGAACCAATCAACAATGGTTGGGGGTTTGGAGGATTTCCATAGAGGAGGGATGCACATTTTTGTGGCATTCAGTAGATGTAGCGTTAGGGAACGGTGGTATTCTTTTTTGGGGAGAGAGGAGTGGTGCAGAAGCATTTGTGCTGGGGTAAATTCGATCTGATATGTGGTTATGTTAGAAATGATGCGGTGGACTTCCTTCCAGAAAGGTTGGATAGCTGGACATGACCACCATATATGGACTAAAGATCCTTCTCCCTCAGAGCATCTCCAACATTTGGAGGATATGGTGGGGGAGATTTTGTGTAATCTGGTAGGAGTTTTATACCACCTAGAGAGGACTTTGAAGCCATTTTCTTGTGCCGACACGTTAATTGATCCCTTATGGATAAAGATGTATATGTTTTCCCATGCTTCCTCAGACAGGTCAATTGAGAGATCCCTCTCCCAGTTGCGAGTTGCTATGTTGGATTTAGAGTTGAGATCAGAAAATAGGAGAGAGTATATTTCTGAAATGAAATGTTTTTGTGGTTCTGTCTTGGCACACAAGATTTCAAAAGGCGTGTGTGGTCTGGAAAAATCGGAGCGTTTATGAGTATGGTTGAGAAAGTGTCTAATTTGGAAGCATATCCATTGTGAGAATGTTCGTCCAGATGTTGGTGTGGGTAAGTTGGGAAGGGACAGAAAGGTATTTCCAGAGAGAAGTGTTCCGCACGAACATTGGAATGGGGCCAAAAGTCTGCAAGGAACTTGTCAGAAAGGCCCGCTGGAAAGTCTGGATTGTTTCGGATGGGCGTCATTGGTCCTTGTGTGGAAGAGATGCAGTGATTCCGGCAAGCCTTCTGAAAGGTTTGCAAGGTGGAGCCTATTAATGGATGTTGTTTGCAGGTCTGAGGGACAGTGCTCGGGGTGGTCCAGGAAAGTTGTTGAACTGGTATTGGGGAGAATTCGTTTTCAATTTTTGTCCAAGCTTTCGTGTGGCTGTGGACGTTCCAGTCGACTATTCTCGTCAATTGACAGGCTATGTGATATTTGGCTATATCTGGGAGCCCAATACCACCTTTTAGTTTGGGTAAGGTTAGTCTTTCGAAACTTAGTCTAGGATGGCCGCTGCCCCAAAGGAAGTCACTACATGCTCTACGATAGGAGGAACAGAAGGTTCGTGGGAGATTTATGGGGACCGTTTGCATCACGTATAATAATCTCGGGAGGATATTCATTTTAAGTATGGATGCCCTTCCAAACCAAGAGAAGATTCCTGTCGACCAAGCCTTCAGGTCTTTCTGAATGCGTTGGAGAATTGGGAGATAGTTTTTGGAGTATAGTTCGGATAACTGAGATGGAAGAATAATACCGAGATAGGTGATTGCATCCCTATTCCATTTGAAAGGAAAATTAGATTGGCAAAGTGCAAGTGTTTCTTTTTGTAGGGAAATATTTAAGGCTTCTGATTTAGTGAAATTGATTTGAAGGTTCGATAAGGTGTTAAATGTGGTAAAGTCTTTAAGTAAGTTGGGTAAGGTAATGTGTGGGTCAGTTAGGAAGAGGAGGATGTCGTCTGCGAAGGCAGCGAGTTTGTATGTATTACCTGAAATGGGTATCCCTTTAATGTCTGGGTTAGACCTAATTCGCTGGAGTAGTGGTTCTAGAGACAGGACAAATATTAAGGGGGATAGCGGACATCCCTGACGGGTCCTGTTTGATATGGAGAAGGCATTCAACAGGCAACCATCCATTAACCCGGACCCTTGCGGTAGGAAGGGCGTAAAGGGCCATAATGAACTGTAGCATGCGATTCCCTATTCCAATCATTTTTAGCACTTCCGACATGTAGTCCCATGCTACCCTGTCGAATGCCTTCTCCGCATCCAAGGAAAGAAAGAACCCTTGCTTTTGGGAAGAAGTCAACCATTGATGTATGTTAATTGCCTTGATCATGTTGTCTCTTGCCTCTCTTCCTGGTATAAAGCCAACCTGATCTAATGAGATGAGGTCAGGTAATAGAGGCAGGAGACGGTTAGCTAGGATTTTGGCATATATTTTGAGGTCAACATTTAGCAAGGAGATTGGGCGGTAGTTAGTCACTAGTGACGGGTCTTTATTTGGTTTAGGGATCACCGTGATGTATGCTGTCAGAAGGTCTCGTGGAGGGGGTTTTCGAGAGACAGGGAGTTGAAAGCATTCAGAAAGTGAGGTTTAATAGCGTCAATGAATGTTCTATAATATCCCGTTGTCAACCCATCTGGTCCTGGACTCTTCCCTGTTTTCAGTTGCTTAAGAACCGTGTTTAATTCTGTGGATGAAATCGGTTGCTCTAGGTCATTAGCTGTTTCAACGGACAGGGGTTCTGGGCTGTATTGTCTGAGGAAATCTCTGATGAACTGTAATCTTCGGGAATCGTCCTTCTGTGGGCTAGTGGGGTGTAAGTTGTACAGTCGGGTGTAATAGTGGACAAACTGAGCTGCTATTTGGTCATTTGATATTATTTTATGTCCCTTCTCGTCAGTGAGGGAATGGATGGTCATGGATGCCTGCTTTGCTCGCAGAGCTCTTGCAAGGTGCTTACCGGACTTGTTGCCATATTCGTAGAACATTTTTTGGGAAAGTATGTAGTTTCTTTTTCTTTGTTTGTTTAGTATCTCTAGAAGATCATTTCTAGCTTGGATCAGGTCTGGAAGTGTCCCTAGTGCTTGGGATGATTTTTGAGCACGTTCTAACTCTTGTATGTGGGTGGTCAGTTTTGCTATGTGTGCTTGTTTATCTTTTCTTCTTTTACTTGAGATCGCTATGAGTTCTCCGCGTATGGTACTTTTATGTGCCTCCCATCTCATCATAGGAGATATGTCTGGGGAGTCATTCTCTTGAAAGTATAGTGCAATGCGCTCACTTATGCGAAGTGTGGTGGCATTGTCCGTGAGAAGGGATGGGTCAAGGCGCCAGATTTGGGATCTGGGGGGGCTGTCTGTAAATTCTAAAGTCATGGATATGGGGTGGTGATCCGAGAGGTACATGGGGTCAATGGAGGCAGCGGTGAGTAATGGTAGGTCTCTTTGGGACAGGAAGAGGTAATCAAGTCTGGAATGTCGGTTGTGTGGGGCCGAATAGAATGTGTAGTCCTTTACATTTGGGTGAAGCGTACGCCATGAGTCGTGTAGCGACAACTCTTGTATTTGTGTTTTAATTGCCCGAATGCTTTGTACGGCATGGAGGAGGTGCCTGCCGATGTATCGAGTAGAGGGTTAAGAGGGACATTGAAATCTCCTCCAAGAACAAAAAGACCATCTTGGAATGTGGAGAGTTTAGAGTTTATGCAGTGTGGATCTGAAGAATGAGACTTGTCCTGAGTTGGGGGCGTATATATTGGCGAGGGTGATTCGCTTGCCATATAAAGTGCCTTTTATGAATATGTATCGTGCTTCCTCATCCATGTATGTATCATTAATTTGAAACTGACAATGTTTCGCAATGAGGATAGATACCCCCTTAGTTTTTGCGGTGCGATTAGTTGCATGAAGGGAGGTTGGGAATCTCGAGTTTAGGGATGGAGTCTGTTCTAAAGAGTGTCTCCTGAAGGAAGACAATGTCAGCTTTATTTCTGTGTAGGTCAAGTAGCAGCTGAGAGTGTTTGTCCGGGAGATTAGGGCCTCGTACATTTAAAGATACGATCTTGGTTGGTGATTTGTTAAGTTTATGTGTCTGTCGCGGCATTGTTTGGAGAAGGATTAGGTCTCAACGTATTAAATATCCGGTGTAGATATTTGTTGTGGTAAAGTAGAGGCACTACGGAGGAGGATAGGGTCTGGGAGGTAGAAGTCGTGTTTGGCGTCGAGATGAGTGGAAAAGTCTGGGAGGGAAAAGAAGCGTGGGGAAATGGAAGGGGAAAGTCTTGTGTAGAAAGTTCAGTAGGGGGATACCCGTGTGAGAGTGTTGGAATAGCCTATGGGTATAGGCGGTCTTTTCCGGGGAAAAGCAAGAACCTGCTTACTAATCCTAGGATACTATATAGCCGTATCCAGGTATGACCGGAGTGGTTCAGTGTTGGACGGTGAGTATAGAATTATCGTTCGGGAGGAATATTGTAATTATTCACTGAGTGGGGAGTAACTAGAGACGGTGGAAAGTGTTGAAATCTAAGGAGGGGTTGCTACCCGCCGACAGAGAGGAAAGTATAGTGTGCGAAAAGAGGAGGTCAAGGAAGTGTAGCATTTACATTGTGATGTATCATGAAGACCATGCGATTAAGCAGTTGCTTGATAGGTTATAGGATTGGGGTGAGTTGACAGCGTGGAAGAGGATGGTAGTTCTAGTAAGGGACAAGTTGCAGTTCAGAGAATGGGGGAGTATTCTACGATCTTTTGCATTAAACATGTGGCGTGTGAGGATGAAGTTGGGGCCCTCAAGAGAAAGTAAAATCACGGAACATAACTTTGCATTAAACTCATTAAATGTATCAACAGGTTATAACTATAAATCATAAGAAGCATTGCATGAGAAACAGTGGAAAGATAACATTGCAGTACCGAATAAACCTTTATCCCTTAGGGTTGGTATGAGAGGCATCCGCCTATCTTTTCAAACTTGCTGTAGTTCCTACCTGGGTGCAGGAGGGAAGGAATTTGTTCCAACTTATGGACCCAAGTTGGCATATGTAGTATGCACATCATCTAGGGCTGATAATGTTTACTACTGGTTGAGACAGTGGGAAAGGGGAAACTGAGAGAGGAGGCAATAGGTGGGCGTGATAGGAGGGTTTCTAATCACGTTATCCTTGAATTCCAGAGGGTCTAAGCTTTATAGCATAAATGTACTACGGTTATATTGTGATGTTTGAACTATCCGGTAAGTAGATTACGATAGGTTACCTGTATTAGGACCAGCATGGGGCATTTATGGGTGCAGGGAACCTCTGGGTTTGTAACGTGTTATTCATGAATGCATCAGAATGCGTTGTGCCAACTTAGAATAACTGATCATTACCGGGGGTTTAAGAGGTATGTTTCTCAATCGGAGATACTCAACATTGCCTAGAGCATACCCTCTCCTATGCTTTTAACCATTCATCATGGCATTCATGTAATCCGTTGTCAATGGGTGGAGGACCACCACAGTATGGGGAGTGATCGTGATGCTTCAAAATGACAGGGTACATATCTTTTCAATTAGAATGCAGCTACTAAAGAGGTATGCAATATTTCCCTCTCTGTATGACATCAGAGGTATGAACGTTCTCACACCAGTGAAGGGTCGGGTATTTGGAAGAACGCGGTTACGTGAGGTGTGGACTATGTCTTATGAGTTCCAAGGGGCCATTTCACTCATGTTACCACATGGTATAAAGTGGTCAATGTGATGATCTGTTAGGGCCGCCCCATCCCATTCCCTATTTCAGGTAATATTAGGTGCGGGTGACAGGTGTAGTGGTGACAAGTTAAGGCGGACGGCCCCTTTTTTTTTTCCCTTTTTTTATGTTTTTCATTATTTTTTATTATTTTTTTTCTTTTATTATTATTTATTTAATTATTTTTATTCATTTATTATTTATTTATTTATTTTTTTGCGTGGAGCCCGAAAAGTTGAGCAAACCATGGATAGGCCGTTCGTCAAATAGTGAAGTAGCTTGAGTGTATAGGCTAGGCCAAACCTTGTGGGCTAGCCTCTGTATGAGGAGCCTTGTAGTTCTGGTAAAAGGATCGTGGCCCCACAGATCATCCCCCCACTTCACCCAACCAGGGTGGGGAAATGGGGTATCAGTCAGATAGATACCATGCTGATCACCGACGACAGTGCCTACATATATTATTATACCCTGTATACCTGTATAACCATGTACCCATACATACACATACTCACCAATATATCGGCATACATATACCTATATATATATATATATATATATATATATATATATATATATATATATATAAAAACACGTATACATACATTCACATACACATTTTCACTTATATACACACATACATACACATACACATATACATAAGCATACATACATACACACACACACACACACACACAAACACACATATACACATAATGAAAGAGAGGGGGGAGGCGGTTAAGCAAGGGGAAGCACCCAGAGATATGTGGGAAGGAGAAATCAGCAAAGCAGATAATAAGGTGGTGAAGGTTATTTGCAGGAATGACAACCTTCTGCTTCAAGTGGGGTTGAACATGTATAAAGGATCGTTTCATCTATAATCAACTCAGTACTCAGCCTCTATTGTGTAGGGAGTCCTGGGCTGATGCGATCACATCGGCAAAGTCAGGTGTGGTCCGCGCGTGTAGACTGAGAGTCAGAGAGTGGCACAGCTATGTGCTTTATGCTTTACTGTGGTAAGATAGAAAGATCAGTAACCCAGGTAGGACCGTTTAATATGGTGAAGGGCATGCAAGTCAATGCAGAAGGAGGGAAACAAGAAATTCAGTGGGAGCAAGAAAATACTTGAGGGTCAACTTAGCTGAGCATGGTGGAATCCGTCTTCATCAATTAACGATCGCGACGTGCTCTTCTGGATTGCGGTGCTTTAGTGGGGCTGGGACCGTGATTTTGGCCCGGAGCTGAGTGGTGAGCCCAGGTGTCAGACGGTGAACGTCTTCTTCTGAAGCGCTGTGCCTGGGTCTCCATGGGTTCAGTGCTGGTTGGGGCATTTTTTGTCCCAGGGGGATGGAATTCCGCATACCATTCGAGAACTTCTGTGAAAGGGATCTCCAGTGTGTCACAGAAGTGGCGTAGATCTTCCGGGACTCGGAGAAGAGCTGATCGGCCTTGGAAAGAGGCTGACAGGGCGAAGGGGAACTTCCATCTGTATGAAATCTCCTTGTTGCGCAGGACTTCCAAGAGGGGGCGCAGTTCTCTTCGGCGTTGCAGCGTGATGTTTGACAGGTCCTGGAACAACCGAATGTCTGTGCCATCATGTGTCAGCGGGGTCACATTACGAGCTCTTCGTAAGATTTCCTCCTTAAGCTGGAAATCAATGATGCAGCAGACCACATCTCGAGGTGGATCTGAATCCCTTCCTCTTGGACGGAGGGCGCGATGCATGCGTTCCATACCTATTGGTGTAGTGGGGGGTCTCTCCAGTAAGGTGTCGAATAAGCCTGTCACTTCTGCTTGTAGACGGGCTGCTTCGATCGATTCTGGCAAGCCTCGTATGCAGAGGTTATGGCGCCTGCCACGGTTGTCCAAATCCTCCATGTGGCAATTAAGATCTCTTAATTGCATAGTGTGGGTGTCCAGGACTTGGCAGGAACGGCGGAGCACTGATGTATGGGTCGCAGAAACTTTTTCTATGTCTTGTACCCTGCCTGCAATCGATTGAATGTCAATTTTAAGGTCTGTGATTGCAGCTGTGAGTGCTGCCGTGAAGGAATCCTTGATGTCCGCTGCCACTGAGTGTAGATCATGCAGGCTGGGTTGTGGCTGTGGAGTGAGGATTATTCCCTCAGTGTCTGAGGAGATCTGCGGGCTTGTCATTAGGCCTGCTGACTGAGACGAGCCGCGGCCGGGCGCCATATCGCCGGCTTGTGTCCGGAACATTTCCGGGATATTTTGTCCAATCCTTCCAGAATTACCTCGAGGAGACCTAGAGCGGGAGGCGGAGGAGCTGCGGGAAGAGGTCCCCATGATGTACGGGAGCATATGGTGTGAGAAACCTCCGTTTCTGTCAGGTAAGTCTCTCTGTCAGCGGGAGCTCGTAAGGTAAGCTGCCATCTTCCGCTGAAGCCAGGCCACGCCCCCGAGAGGAGGGTTTTTAACTACAGGCTGGCCAGAGCGAGAAGAGTTGTGGAGAATGCCCTTGGGATCATGGCCAGCCGGTTCCGCCTGTTTCAGACAGCTATCCACATGGCGGACTACAAACTAAATCACCTTGTCCTAGCATGCTGCATCCTGCACAATTATTTACACAAACATTTTAGCAATTATCTTGCATCACTTGGGCCTGAGGCCCGACTTATAGAGAATCCTCTGATGGGCCTGGATACTGGCCATACTGGCTTGGCCCCCCAAAGCGCCCGTCAAGTTTGTGATAAACATGTTGATTTTTTTACAGGTAGGGGGCCATTGCAATGCCAGACAATCTATAATTTGTTTTAATAAAAAATAATGATCAGATAAAATCTAGAAATGAATTTATTGCTTGCCTTTCTTTTTGGCTGTCTCCTAAGGTTATCCTAGTGCACTTGTAGTGCCAAGTGTATTTTCCTTTATTAAATAAGCCCCATTGTCACTGTAAACACCAAATAACTTACAAAACTGGTATTGAGCATTGAAAGAAGAAGCCACACATCTTATTGATTAACAGAATTTTTTGGTTTTAAAAAATTATTTTGTATTTTTTAATTTTTTTTTTTACAAACATGCCTCTTTTTTTTTTTAACAGGCATTTATTTTTATTTTTTTATATAATTTTTTTAACAAACAGGCCTCTCTTTTATCTATTTATTTATTCATTTATTTTACAAACAGGCCTCTCTTTTTTTTAAACAAACAGGCCTCTATTTTTTTTTGTTTTTAAATTTTTTTTAACAAACAGGCATAAAATTATTCAAAGTCAAAGCCCAGAATGGGGTCAGCAAAAAAGGAAATGAAGAACATGATCGATGTTTTTTTGCGAAAAAGGGATTAGATTCTCCCCAAAACATCAATCATGTTCTTCATTTCCTGCTGCATATTGTCCAGCCGATTATGCATTAGGTCCAGGCTTGTGTGCATGGCATCAATATCCCCATTCCAGGCCATGATCTACCCAATTAATCTATGTGCACTGTCCGTGCTAAATGGTTCCCCTTCCACATCACCTAAAATTGATGAAAAAAAGATGTATTTAGAAATATGCAGGCATACATAGATTACCATAAGCTGGTGTGTCAAACACTCACCTGGTGGGGTGCACGTCATCCACTTCCTCCACCTCTTCTTCCTCCACATCCTCGGGGGGGCGCTGGTACTTGGACATGCTTCCACCGCTTCTTCCCCTTCCACAACCAGATCACCTGAAATTGATGAAAAAAAGATGTATTTAGAAATATGCAGGCATACATAGATTACCATAAGCTGGGGTGTCAGACACTCACCTGGTGAGTGCCCATGTCACCCACTTCCTCCACCTCTCCTTCCTCCATATCCTCCGTGGGGCTTGGGCTGATTTCCCAATCCGGCAGGCGAGGTCGGGGGTCCCTGGGATTAGGTTGTCTGAGTCTTTTCTCCCCTATGAGAATGAAACAAAAGGTATACTTAGCACACAGATATTTGAGTCCAGGAATAGGAATATGAAACATTGTATTGAAGTGGTGTACAAGTGTTTGTTTGGGCAGAGCTCCAAGTTGAAGACATGATTAAAATACCCTTTGAAACAGGCTGGAATACTTACTTTTTGGACACGTTTCACAGATAGAGACACCCCAACAAGTATCCACTGGAGCACCTGTGTGAGTTACCCAAAAAAATGTATTCTGGTGTCCCACACTAGTACTCCTGAGTCCAGATGTGTAAACAGCTGCTGAGTGTCCCCTCCTTACATTCCACTGAATGAAGTTTGCTATTCATTCTAGTTTCAAAGACATCTAGACAACAATGTCCTAAACTTCTCTTAATAAGACAAATTACCAAGACCAAAATGTTGTTTAAACCCTGTATCAACTAAATACATCATATATATCAATCAATGTTTCCTACGAATGATGTTTCCTCTGAACGTTTAACAATTTAAAATTGTGCAGTAAAGAAAAGCACATGGAGCAGCATGCAAGATAATAATCAGAATAAAGTAAAAAAATGTAGCGCATGATAAACAAACTAGAAATATTGTGTTAATGATGACAAAATTATAAAGGTCCAAATGGGCAAGTCCTTTAGACTTAGTGCAAATAAAATCAATATGTCCAACTGTGCATAAACACAGATGAAACCACTCAGGGATGGTGGATATCCAAAGACTGGCAAAAATATGTTGATCCGTAGGTGAGACCAGCATCAGATGTAAACAGCATCAGTGGGCAAGTGATAAATGAATACTCTTACCAGATCTGATGGACTCCCCTGTCAGCGACATAAGGTCATGAAGGCAATGTGCCCAACAGGGCGGATAAGGGAATATCCAGGCAAATGGAACTTCCGAGGTGGACTCCGCAGGACCTCCAGGAATCATCGAGGTTGGTAGTCACCATTGAAACTCCAGATTAGAGTCTTAGAGGCCAAATGTACTGCCTGTGGCAAGGGCTGAATACTCACTCCCATCAAGGCAATATGTGGAGAAAAAAAAGATGCTTCCACATAGTGCAGGTAAAAAAAGGTATTTTTATTTCTAAAAAAACCAAACATATAAAAGCACTATCAGGAATAAAATCAAGGGCAACATGAAGAGGTGTAGCAGTCCGATGCATTTTGACCTAATGGTCTTCTACTGGGGCATAAACAGCCCACTCCACGTTGCCTATATTTATAAATAAAATAAAAAATACAAGACCAATTGGAAAGGAAGAACAAAACTGGATATCATTGGATCAAAGCGATCACCTGAGTAACAGGCGTTATCACATGATCCAATAGGCAAATAGCATGAACCTGAGAGAGACTGGCGGGTCAAACAGCCAATGAAATGACAGGCCGGGAAATCCGGTCTGCATGGCTGTCCGCCCACGTGTCAAGTATAAAAAATACAAGACCAATTGGAAAGGAAGAACAAAACTGGATATCATTGGATCAAAGCGATCACCTGAGTAACAGGCGTTATCACATGATCCAATAGGCAAATAGCATGAACCTGAGAGAGACTGGCGGGTCAAACAGCCAATGAAATGACAGGCCGGGAAATCCGGTCTGCATGGCTGTCCGCCCACGTGTCACACAAAGGGATATGATGTCGCGCCGGAAAGTGTGCTGAACGTCAATCCCAAGTCACGTGACGAATCCGGAGGAGGCGCCACGTGACCGCAGGGAAAAGAAGTCTCGCGATCCCAGCGAGGAAAATCACCATGGTCACGCGGCGCATAAAAACACAAGTCAAAACTAAACCCACGTGACATCAATGATAGGTCACAAGGAGAATACAACAATGAAAAAACACACATATCTATAATAACAAAAATGATCTCTCAAAGGTAATGATAAAAACCAAATCATGTGAGATAAAAATCAACAAAATAAAGAAGGGTTCCATAGTCGGAAAGGTCATGAAAACATGGGAAATACCTGGAAATCCAGTATCCAACCCTTGCCACAGGCGGTACATTTGGCCTCTAAGACTCTAATCCGGATTTTCAACGGTGACCACCCACCTTGAGGATTCCTGGAGGTCCTGCGGAGTCCACCTCGGAAGTTCCATTTGCCTGGATATTCCCTTATCCGCCCTGTTGGACACATTGCCTTCATGACTCCATGTCGCTGACAGGGGAGTCCATCAGATCTGGTAAGACTATCCATTTATCACTTGCCCACTGATGCTGTTTACATCCGATGCTCGTCTCACCTACGGATCAACATATTTTTGCCAGTCTTTGGATATCCACCATCCCTGAGTGGTTGCATCTGTGTTTATGCACAATTGGACACTTTATTACTTTGCCACGGGATATTAGACTTTTGATTTTATTTGCACTAAGTCTAAAGGACTTGCCCTTATTATATTTTGTCATCATTAACACAATATTTCTAGTTTGTTTATCATGTGCTACATTTTTTTACTTTTTTCTGTATTGTTTTTGTCACACTGTATGTAGCTGCTCCCTCCCTTTTTTAGTAGTTAGCGCAGTGTTTTGCACATTTTTTCAATAATCAGAATAGGAACACACAACAAGTATTTACTTTTTTTCAGCACTTTCAGGATTTGTCTGTACTGATCCCGCTCCCTGAGTTTTAGGTCGGACCATCGTTTCCTCAGCTGATCTTTAGAGCGCCGTACCCCAAAATGATGATGCAGGGTCTTCACCACTTTTGACATTTTTGCCTTTCTTAAATTAGGCCTATACGGTCCATGCTTCCCATCGTAATCTTTTTTAAGCAAAATAGCTACCATCTCCACCATCTCTTCAAAGGCCATATTTGAGGCCTTAAACCTCCTCTTCCTGGATCGGGACATTCAAGGATCCGGGCTTTCCTCGTTAGTTGAAGAATTAGTACACACCTGCTGTGTCTCCCCCATTGTTGCTCCTACTGCGCACCGTAGAGAGAAGGGGCGGAGAATATTCGTTAAAAAAGAACGTCAGGGGCGGGTGACACAGGCAGAGTTTCACGCATGCTCAGTGTGTATAAATCTAACACGCATGTGCCGTACGTTCGGTGCACAGAGAAAGCAGAACTGAAGTTGCGAGCGTCAGAGACAAAGGTAAATTTTATTAACTTTGTAGCGGCCTATACTGCTTAAAGATTGAGGCCTATGTAGGGATAAGATTATGAGAGTTTAGCCTTTAACAATAGTGTTTATTGTCTTTTATAGAAAAAATGAATACTAAATTTAAGGATTTCTCACACAATTTATTGAGAAGTACAGGGAGATGAGGAAATTTGTGGAGGTCAAACACCCTCATGAAACCAGTAAGGAAGTCAACGCTGGAGAGACTTCTGGCATTTGTGCAGACTTTCATCGCAGAAGCAACTGTAGAGATTTTGGAAAAGAAAATTGGGATCTTGAAGAATATGTACAGGAGGGAGCATAACAAGATCCAGATTTCCCTGAGATCAGGAGCATCAGCAGATCATGTTTATAGACCCAGGCTGTGGTACTTCGATAAACTACGATTTCTTGATGACCAGACTGAAGCCAGGGAATCTCTTTCGACCCTTCCCTCCACCCTTCCCTCCACCCCAGCAGAGGCTGATGCAGAGGCATAACTATAACCTTCAGGGCCCCAGTGCAAGAAACCATGAAGGGCACCCTGACCCGCAGTATGATTGGGGGGGTATTGTGAAAGGGTGAGGGGCAGTATGACAGGGTATTTTGACAGGAGGGGGGCAGTGTGACCAAAGAAGGGTATCTGGAAAGTGTGACCAGAGGGGGGAGTGTGATAAGAGGGGGCACTGTGAAAGAAGGGGGGCAGTGTGACAGGAGGGGGCAGTATGACAGGGGGGCAGTGTGACAGGGGGATATTGTGACAAGAGGGGGCAGTGTGACAGGAAATGGATACCTGGGAAGTATTACAAGAGGGGGCAGTGTAATGAAGGAGCACTGTGAAAGGAGGGGGGCTGTTTAACAAGAGGGGGGTAGTGTGACAGGAGGGGGGTAAATATGACAGAAGGGGGCAGTGTGACGAGGGGGCAGAATGATGGAGGGGCAGTGTTACAGAAGTTGGCAGTATGACAGGAGAGTGTTGTGCCAAGGGACAGTGAGACATGTGGGGGCAGTGTGATGGGGAAATAGTATGATGTGGGCAGTGTGATAAAATAGGGGCTATGTGGCAGGTGGGGGGGCAGTATCACAGGTGGGGGGCCAGTGTCACAGTTGACAGGTCGGGAGGCAGTGTCACAGGTGGGGGGTCAGTGTCACAGGTGGTGGACCAGTGTCACAGGTGGGGGGTCAGTGTGACAGGTGGGGGGCCAGTGTGACAGGTGATGGGTGGGGGGGGCAGTGTTACAGGTGACAGGTGGGGAGCCGGTGTCACAGGAGACCAGTGGGGGGGCAGTGTCACAGGTGGAGGCAGTGTAATGAGAGAGCACTGTGAAAGGAGGGGGCTGTGTAACGAGGGGGCATCATGATGGAGGGGCAGTATGACAGGAGGGTATTGTGCCAAGGGGGCAGTGTGACAGGGGACAGTGAGACAGGTGGGGGCAGTATGACAGGTGGGGGGAAGTGTGATGGGGAAATAGTATGACGTGGGCAGTGTGATAAAAGAGAGGCTATGTGGCAGATGGGGGGCCAGTGTTGCAGGTGACAGGTCGGGAGGCAGTGTCACAGGCGGTGGGCCAGTGTCACAGGTGGGGAGGCAGGGTGACAGGTGGGGGGCCAGTGTGACAGGAGACAGGTGGGGGGCCAGTGTGGCAGATTACAGGTGGGGGGTCAGTGTGACAGGAGACAGGTGGGGGGTCAGTGTGACAGGAGACAGGTGGGAGCCAGTGTGACAGGAGACAGTAAGGCAGGTGACAGGTGGGGGCCAATGTGGCAGGTGACAGGTGGGGGTCAGTGTGGCAGTAGACAGGTGGGGGCAGTGTGACAGGAGACAGGTGGGGGCCAGTGTGACAGGTGGGGGTTCAGTGTGGCAGGAGACAGGTGGCGGCCAGTGTGACAGGAGACATGTGGGGGGCCAGTGTGACAGGAGACAGGTGGGGGACAGTGTGACAGGAGACAGGTGGGGGGCCAGTGTGACAGGAGACAGGTGGGGGCCAGTGTGACAGGAGACAGGTGGGAGCCAGTGTGACAGGAGACAGGTGGGGTCAGTGTGACAGGAGACAGGTGGGGGGCCAGTGTGACAGGAGACAGGTGGGGACCAGTGTGACAGGTGGGGGGCCAGTGTGACAGGAGACAGGTGGGGACCAGTGTGACAGGTGGGGGGTCAGTGTGACAGGAGACAGGTGGGGGCCAGTGTGACAGGTGGGGGACCAGTGTGACAGAAGACAGGTGGGGGCCAGTGTGGCAGGAGACAGGTGGGGGCCAGTGTGACAGGTGGGGGGCCAGTGTGACAGGAGACAGGTGGGGGCCAGTGTGACAGGTGGGGGGCCAGTGTGACTGGTGGGGGGCCAGTGTGAGAGGGGACAGGTGGGGGCCAGTGTGAGAGGGGACAGGTGGGGGCCAGTGTGAGAGGGGACAGGTGGGGGCCAGTGTTGTGCTTAACTTACATGAGAAGCCCATATGGAAGAAGCAGTATGCTTCCTTGTGCTGTCCGCAGGATGTCCCTCCAGGCAGCACAGTTCACTTCCCGAGTGTCAGTGAATACAATGGGGAGGGGCTTCTGACCCGAGCATGTATCAGCAAGGCTCAGAGTGTACAAGCAGAGGGACAAACTTGTGCACTCAATCTGGTGTCTGCTCAGGTCAGAGACCCCTCCCCTCTCCATACACTGACACTCGGGAAGTAAACTGTGCTGCCTGGAGGGACATCCCGCATAGTTGGATAGCTGCCGATCGCCCCCTTCTGCCTCCCTCCCCTGTATAGTTAGATGCCAGCCGGAGGTACCGGGGGTGGTGCGGGGTCTTGGGCCCCCCCCACACTGGCAGAATGCCAGGGCCCAGTCGCAAGTGCGACTGTTGCGACCCTGGTAATTCCGCCACTGGGCTGATGAGGACCAACCTGGGACTTCCATCCTGGAAGAACCGGATGTGACCATCTGGAGTCAAGTATATTATTTTTAGACATATTTAGTGTTCTAATATTAATGATGTTAACTAGATGTTCTATTACATATAAAAGAGTATCATTCTGACACCAGCATTTTTTCAAGCCGGTGACAACAATTTTTGGCCACTAATGTCAATTGATATGTAGACATCATTTTTTGGATAAAATACACATTGAATTTGCAAGTCATGAGCTGAAAAATTGTGTGTGATTGCTGAACCAAAAACTAAAACTATGTCCCTTTTTTATACTCAGGATGAGCTCAGCCAGGAGAACGGTGTGGAAAGTGGCAGGCAGGAGGAGGCCGGGCCCAGTGACAGCCAGGAGGTGGGCGGGAGTGCTGTCAGCCAGGAAGAGGCAGAGGTTAGTGTCAGCCAGGAGGTGGCTGGGCCCAGTAGGAGCAGCACACAATCACAAGTGCCTCCCCTCTGCCTTCATACAAAAAGGCCTAGGAAGGGGACGCTGACAGAGGAGGGATCACTGCGCCTCATGAGAGAAGCTACAAATTTTCTCAAGAGCCCCCCCGAACCTGAAGAGGCCTATGGCTGTTTTTTAGCCAGCAGGTTGCTCAAAATGGAGAAGGGCCAACACCTCCTCAGTGAAAAACTTTTTTCAGATGTCATTCACAAGGGGCTGAAGGGCGAGTTAACTGTCAACACCCAAATAAACGAGCAAGCCCCTCCTCCTCCTCCTGCCACAAGTCAACCACCAGAGCCACAGCCTCCAAGGAAGGCTGCAGGGCAGCATGGAGGGAGGGGTGCAGGGCAGCGTCGAGGGAAGGCTGCAATGAAGAAAAGAAAGTGATGGCCTGGATTCAGTCTGGTCTGACAGAAGACACAGGCTAGTGTAGTACCACAGCCTGGGTACATATATATCATCTGCTGCTCTTGATCTCTGGGATTCTTGGACCAGATTGTGCTCCCTATATTATATGGACTCCTCAAGATCCCAATTTTCTTTTCCACAGACTTGATTTGTGCACGGGGCCAAAAGGCTTCACAAATTCCAAAAGTTTCTCCAGCGTTGACTCTATCTCTATTTTGTTAACCAGAATAAATGGATATTTTATTTTCTGAAAATACTTGCCTATGTTTTTTTAGTAAAATACATTTTTAAAAGACAACGTCAAATTAACAAGGGACAACAACCTCCTTGATGTTCCAAAAAAGTAAAATGATCTAATGTTCTAGTGGTAAGTTTACACCAAACAAAAACAACAAAAAAAAAGGTTCTTGTAGTAACTTTACAAAATATATATATATATATATATATATATATATATATATATACAGTGGGGACGGAAAGTATTCAGACCCCCTTAAATTTTTCACTCTTTGTTATATTGCAGCCATTTGCTAAAATCATTTAAGTTATTTTTTTCCTCATTAATGTACACACAGCACCCCATATTGACAGAGAAACACAGAATTTTTGACATTTTTGCAGATTTATTAAAATAAAAACTGAAACATCACATGGTCCTAAGTATTCAAACCCTTTGCTGTGACACTCATACATTTAACTCAGGTGCTGTCCATTTCTTCTGATTATCCTTGAGATGGTTCTACACCATCATTTGAGTCCAGCTGTGTTTGATTATACTGATTGGACTTGATTAGGAAAGCCACACACCTGTCTATATAAGACCTTACAGCTCACAGTGCATGTCAGAGCAAATGAGAATCATGAGGTCAAAGGAACTGCCTGAAGAGCTCAGAAACAGAATTGTGGCAAGGCACAGATCTGACCAAGGTTGCAAAAAAATTTCTGCTGTACTTACGGTTCCTAAGAGCACAGTGGCCTCCATAATCCTTACATGGAAGACATTTGGGACGACCAGAACCCTTCCTAGAGCTGGCCGTCCGGCCAAACTGAGCTATCGGGGGAGAAAAGCCTTGGTGGGAGAGATAAAGAAGAACCCAAAGATCACTGTGGCTGAGCTCCAGAGATGCAGTCGGGAGATGGGAGAAGGTTGTAGAAAGTCAACCATCACTGCAGCCCTCCACCAGTCGGGGCTTTATGGCAGAGTGGCTCGATGGAAGCATCTCCTCAGTGCAAGACACATGAAAGCCCACTTTTTGGCCTTAATTCTAAGCGGTATGTGTGGAGAAAACCAGGCACTGCTCATCACCTGTCCAATACAGTCCCAACAGTGAAGCATGATGGTGGCAGCATCATGCTGTGGGTGTGTTTTTCAGCTGCAGGGACAGGACGACTGCTTGCAATCGAGGCAAAGATGAATGACCCTAAGCACACGGCTAAAATAACGAAGGAGTGCCTTCACAACAACTCCGTGACTGTTCTTGAATGGCCCAGCCAGAGCCCTGACCTAAACCCAATTCATCTCTGGAGAGAACTAAAAATGGCTGTCCACCAACATTTACCATCCAACCTGACAGAACTGGAGAGGATCTGCAAGGAGGAATGGCAGAGGATCCCCAAATGCAGGTGTGAAAAACTTGTTGCATCATTCCCAAAAAGACTCATGGCTGTATAAGATCAAAATGGTGCTTCTACTAAATACTGAGCAAAGGGTCTTAATACTTAGGACCATGTGATATTTTAGTTTTAGTTTAGTTCAGTTTTTCTTTTTTAATAAATCTGAAAAAATTTCAATAGTCCTGTGTTTTTCTGTCAATATGGGGTGCTGTGTGTACATTAATGAGGAAAAAAAATGAACTTAAATGATTTTATGACAAATGGCTGCAATATAACAAAGAGTGAAAAATGTAAGGGGGTCTGAATACTTTCCGCCCCCCACTGTAGAGAGAGAGAGAGATATCACTAGAAAATATTTTTGTAACAATCCTAAAAAATGATCTTGATGAAATAAAAAATAATAAAAGATGACTTCAAAAAACAAATGTGTAAACATTATAGTATGGAGATTGGGCTTTTAAAAAATACAATATCATTCATGAGATCAAGAGAAATAATCCAGAAATCAGTTTGTGAGAACTTTGTGTGAATATGAGCAGCAAAACAACTTCATTCTTCTAGCATTATAAAGAAGACAACTAATCGCTGCATTCAACGATCACAGAATTTGCAGCGTGAGGAATGTGCTAGCAACAATATAACACCAGTTTTACCAGACCGAGTGCTTCCGTCTTGTACTTGCTTCTGAGCATGCGTTGTTTTTTTGTCCGTCGGACTAGCATAAAGACGAGCGGATTTCTTGATAGGAACTGGGTCCAACGGAGTTATGTCGTAAAGATTTGAAGCATGTACCAAATCTAAAGTCCGTCAGACGTTCGACCGAAAAAGTCTGCTGAATGTCCGATGAAGCCCACACACGGTCGGATTGTCTGCCGGATTCGTTCCGTCGGACCAGTCCGGTCGAAATGTCTGCTTGTGTGTACGCGGCATTAGCCTACCTTAAAGAAGAACTTAGCAATCAGCAACTGCTGAGACAATGAACACTTTGGTCAAAAGTATGTAATGTACAATCTAGTGTACCCCTCCCCTCTCCACTGTATAGAGTGAAGTGAAATGCTAGCCAGAGGGAGATGCCGCGGGCATCACAGAGCTGCCATTCGCCCCCCCCAACTGCATAGTGAACTGCCAGCCAGAGGTTCAGGGGGAGATGCCGAGTCTTGGGGCTGCCCACAGTGGCAGAACGCCAGGGCCCAGTTGTAAATGCGACCCTTGTGACCCTGGTAGTTCTGCCACTGCCATGCATCTCCATACAGAAAGTCCCATTGTCAACTGGGATCCAGTGGCTGCATGGACACAGCAAGAGTCTGAGAGACATATATAAACATTCAGACATCACAATATTTTTTTTTTTTTAATGAAACACTGCCATTACATATGATTTTGTGTACACTGAAAATAGAAAGAGAGCTAACAGTTTGTCTTAGCCTACCTTAAAGCAACTTAGCAATCAACAACTGTTGAGACAATGAACACTTTGGTCAGAAGTATGTAATGTACAATCTAGTGTATATAGTGCAGGTGTCTGTAATGTACAAAAGAGCATATCGAACAGCAGTCTATAATGTTCAATATAGTGAAAAAAGTGCAGGAGTCTGTGTACAATACAGGCATACCCAACTTTTAAGTACACAATGGGGTTTATTTACTTAAGCTATAAAATGCAAAATCAGGCTCACTTCTGCATAGAAACCAATGAGCTTCCAGGTTTTATTACCAAAGCCTAATTGAGCAAGCTGAGGTTAGAAGCTCATTGGTTTCTTTGCAGAAGGGAGCCTGATTTTGCACTTTCTAGCTTTAGTAAATAAAAAAAAAGTGTGTCCAGTGTTGCCTTCCTAATTTTTTGGTTTATCAAAAAAATACTTTTTGGTTTACCTTACATTCTTGCCTATGTCTTTTGATTAAAAAACGCCATTTTGTTTGGGAGTAGGCAGGTACAGGTCGAAAAGACTATGGGGTTGATTTGAGAAAAGCAAATAGTCTGTGCACTTTGCAGAGGGCAGTTGCCCTCTGCAAGTGCAATTGCTCCAGAGCATCAGAAATTATTTAAAAGCTTGACTTTGCAAAGAGTACCCAATCCTGTGCAAGTAAAAAAAAAAAAAAACATTTTTGCTTGCACATGATTGGATGATGGAAGTCAGCAGAGCTGCTTCACATTTAATAAAGCTTGGGAGCAACTGCTCTTGCAGAGGGCAAATGCAATTTCCAAAATGCACAGGCTTTTTACCTTTAGGAAATCAACCCCTATGTGTGTTTTTGTGAAATAAAAAGAATTTATTTTGATTTTACATGATTTTAGGAATAAATCAGCAGAGCTTCCCCGAATTTAAGCTCTTCCCCTCAGTTTTTCTGCGACTGCACTTCCAACAAGTGCACTTGGTGTGCAATTTCTCAAGTGAACGTTTCACTTGATATTCTTAAATGATTTAAGCCTTTTGTCAAAAACAAGCTCGGGGGAAGCTCTGCTGATTTTTTCCGAAAATCATGTCAAATAAAAATTAATTGTTTTGGTTTGGGCTTCCTTGCATGTGCCCCTCGGATCCACAGCGAACACACTTCAAAATGCTCTTTATGTGGAATTATATGTATAATTAGCAATTGGAGTGAAAAATGATTTTGCCTTTGTTAAATACACCCCCCTATGTCTAATGAACAAGGGACAACAACCTCATTAAGGTTCTTTAAAACAACACAAAATATGAATGTTAATTGTGGTAACTTGAAAATACACACCAAAAATGTGGTTAGCATTTAACACACATTGTAAAATAGCTAAAGTGTTGAAATAAAAAAAAAAAAAATCTATTTTAAAATTTAAAAGTTATGGAGATCTGGCTGTTACAAAATATTATATTAGTCATGGCAGGAGGATAAATCATGAAGAAAGAAGTTTGTGAGAACTCTGTGTGAATATAAAGCAGAAAAACAACTTCATTCCTCTCACATTATCAATCCTAAAAAAAGGCTGTATTAAAAGACGACAGAAGAGGAATGTGCTAGCTTCAAGACGAAGGCTAGTTTTACCAGACCGAGCGCTTCCGTCTTGTAATTGCTTCAGAGCATGCGTCAGTTTGAGTTCGTCGGACTAGCACACAGACGATTGGTTTGTCCGCTAGAAAGAAGAGTCCGTCGGATAAATTTTAAACAAGTTTCAAATCTAATTCCGTCCAACTTTTTAGAAAACAAAGTCCGCTGGAGCCCACACACATCGAATTGTCCGACGAAATCCAGTCCGCCGGGCAAAGTCCGCCGTAAAGTCCGCTCGTGTGCACGCGGCATCAGAGAGCGTCGGTCAGAAAGGTCTGCCAGCCACCTTCGTCCCACCTGGAAGTTACCCAAGGTTCCCAGTCCGGTCAGTCAGTTTCCTCCGGCTTCATCTGTCTCGACTCCAGAACCCCCTGAACCCATGCAACTCGGTCTGCTCCTGCCTACGCTTACTCCAGAGGAAAAGATGCGCAGACAAACCCACAACCTGTGCCTATACTGCGGTGAATCCGGGCACTACATGAGAGCCTGCCCCAACAAGATGCGTAAGTGTCATTCTGCCTCTTCAATGTGTGCATCTGTGTTACCTAAACTTGGTTCTCATCTCGCTCTTTCCTTCACTCTGCAGCTTCCAGGAGGGAGTATTCCAGTGTCAGTAATTATTGATTCCGGCGCATGCAGCTGTTTCATCGATTTGACCTTTGCTGTCAACCATTGTATTCCACTTCAACCTAAGGCTCAGGGACTTGCTGTCTATCTAGCGGATGGATCCATCCTTAGTTCCGGCCCGGTCACTCAAGAGACCGTCCCCTTGCTGGCCACCATGTGTACCCACCATCAGGAGCTTCTGCGTCTGGACGCCATCTCTTCTCCTCTCTTCCCTATTATCCTAGGGATGCCCTGGCTGCAGGCCCACAATTCCAGTATCAACTGGGCCACAGGAGAAGTCAAATTTCTCTGAGTATTGCCAACAGCTTTGTTTACAGCAATCTTCTGACATGACCTCCCAACTCCTGTGCTTGGACTCAGATGCTGAACTACGTCAGTCCGTCCCTGAAGCTTATCTGGACTTCCTGGATGTATTTAGTAAAAAAGGAGCAGAAACCTTGCCCCCTCATAGGCCGTATGACTGCCCTATAGAACTGTTGCCTGGTACTGAAGTTCCATTTGCGAGAATCTTCCCATTAACTGAGCAGGAGTTAGACACATTAAGGACTTACATAGATGAAAACTTGGAAAAAGGGTTAATTCGTCCTTCTACCTCCCCAGCCGGTGCCGGCATCTTCTTTGTCGAGAAGAAGGACCACTCGTTACGTCCCTGCATCGATTACCGGGAGTTGAATAAGATCACCATTAAGAATCGTTACCCCTTGCCTTTAGTACCTGAACTTTTTCAAAGATTAGGAACCGCAGTCATATTCACAAAACTAGATCTCCACGGAGCTTATAACTTGATCCGTATCAGAAAAGGGGACGAATGGAAGACGGCCTTACGTACTCGATTCGGGCACTTCGAGTACCTTGTCATGCCATTTGGATTATGCAACGCTCCCGCAACCTTCCAACATTTCGTCAACGATATTTTCCGTGATTACCTGGATCTGTATGTAATAGTATACCTTGACGACATCTTGATCTTCTATTCACAAACCGATCACCGTAGACATGTCTGCAATGTCCTAACCCGGCTTAGGCAACACGGCCTCTATGCAAAACTCGAGAAATTCGAGTTTGAACGTCAATGTATTCAGTTCTTGGGCCTAGTCGTCTCTGTGGAGGGCATCAAGATGGACCCCCAAAAGGTGTCTGCTATTCTGGATTGGCCCGCTCCGATAGATAAAAAAGGGGTACAACGCTTTATTGGCTTTGCCAATTTTTACCGGAAGTTTATTAAAGGTTTTTCTGCAATCATCGCTTGAATCACCAAATTGACCAAACAGGGTACCCGATTCTTTTGGACTGACAAAGCCCAGTTGGCTTTCGAAAGACTCAAAAAGCTATTTACTTCAGCCACTATTTTGAAACACCCTAACCCTGTCCTACCATTTGTCTTGGAGGTCGACGCTTCAGGGATCGCAGTGGGAGTGGTGCTCTCTAAACGACAGGGCGCCAAGGCCCTCCTCTATCCAGTAGCGTTCTTTTCACGCAAACTTTCAATTTTGGAAAGAAATTATGATGTGGGGGGATCGAGAACTTCTGGCCATCAAGGCGGCTCTGGAGGAATGGCGTTACCTATTGGAGTGTGCTGCACATCTTATTCTGGTCTACACCGACCACAAGAATTTGGAATACCTGAGAACAGCCAAAAGATTAAGACCTCGTCAGGCCAGATGGGCACTTTTTTTTCTCACGATTCCAGTTTCACATAACTTACAGGCCCGGTTCCAAGAATATAAAGTCAGATGCTCTTTCCCGCATGTTTTACGATTCAGAGAAGACCGTATCTCCTGATACGATTCTCCCTTCAGGGAACTTCCTGCTCCTCCAAGGGGACCTTGTTTCCCGGATAAGACAGGCCTCGTGGGAATGCTTCCGTACCCTGAAACCGATTGGAGAGAGGGCCTGTTTTGGCGAAGAGACAAGATTGTGGTTCCCGAGAAGCTAAGGGTAACTGTGATGGAACTATGTCATGATCATAAGTTGGCCGGACATTTCGGTGTCCTGAAAACCACTGAGCTGGTACAGAGCACCTTCTGGTGGCCTCAATTAGCCTGTGACTGTAAAAATTTTGTGGATTCATGCAACACTTGTGCTCGGAGTAAGAACACCAGGACAAAGGCCTGGCGATTAGTAAAACCCTTACCTGTTCCAGAGAGGCCATGGAAGATGATATCAATAGACTTCATCGTGGAATTGCCCCCCTCCGAGGGTTTCTCTACTATTTTTGTTGTGGTAGACAAGCTGTTGAAGATGGCACATTTCCTCCCCATGAAGGGTACACCTTCGGCTATGGATACGGCAAAGATTTTTGTCAAAGAAGTGGTTAGGCTACATGGAGTCCCAGCAAGCATTGTGTCCGATCGGGGTGTTTAATTCACTTCAAGGTTCTGGAAGGCCCTCTGTGGTTCCCTAGAAATTGAATTGGCCTTTTCATCCGCCTATCATCCCCAGACAAACGGGCAAACAGAGAACCAACCAGACCTTGGAGCAATACCTCAGGTGCTTCTCTGCCTTCTCTCAGGATGACTGGGTTTACTTATTACCCGTTGCAGAATTCTCCTATAACAACTCCTTGCACTCTGCCATCCATCAAACACCATTTTTCGCTAATTACGGGTTCCATCCATCTTTTCTATCAATCTCAGTACCTGAATGCTCCGTTCCGGCTGTCTCAGACTATGAATTTCTTTTCCACCAACAACAAGATCCTACAAGAGACTATGGCCAAATCCCAGGATTACAATAAAAAAATGTTTGATAAGAAGAGGCGTGGAGAATTGATCTTGGAGCCCGGCAACCAAGTGTGGTTGTCCACAACTAACCTGAAAATGTCTTGTCCCTCTAGGAAATTAGGCCCTAAGTTTATGGGTTCGTTCCCAGTGAAGAGGAAAATAAATGATGTTACCTATGAACTTGATTTGCCAGACTCTCTAAAAGTACACCCGGTCTTCCATGTGACGCTGCTGAAACCTGTTACCTCTAATCAGTGTTACCAACCTACCAGATTGAAATTTACTGACACTACATCCAAAATTTACTGGCACAGCCACGTTTTTACTGACATTTCCAAAAGTTACAAAATTACAGTTTTAAATACAAATTTCACTGTGTAGGCTACACACAATATGTAATTAGCAAAGTGATTAAGGGTAGATAATAGGGCAAAAAAATATTTATTTTATTTTTGATATAGTAAGTAAGTAGCTCAGGGACAGGACTCAGGAGGGCAAGAAATTAGAATGGGAGGCACACACATGAAATTGACTCTCACAGTGATACTGACCGCAGTGTGCAGCAGTACAGATTACTGTCACGACACGCCACCTCCTGAGTCACAGTGACAGTCTCTCTCCAAGCCAGGTGGTCCCTCCAGTCCAAACAGCACTGATGATCCCCCTCCTGGCCTGCCTTGCTCCCATCCCGCAGACCCACACACAAGGCTCTGGCTGCTCTGCTTGGCTCCCTTGCACCATGACATCACAGAACATGTTCAGGCACCGCCTCTACCAGAGCCCGAACACACTGTAGCAGGCACTTGTATGGTCTCGGCTGGCCCTGGGCCGAGTATAGTTTTTTACTGGCAACCTTTTCTTTTTACTGGCATTTACTGGCAGGAGAAAATTGCCTCTTTTTTACTGGCTGCCAGTAAAAATACTGACGGTTGGCAACAGTGCCTCTAATCCTTTTGCTGGTCGCACTGTCGGCCCACCCAAACCTGTCATAATTGACAATGAAGAGGAATTCGAGGTAGAGGCAATCCTTGACTGTAGGAAAAGGAGGAATGGAATTCAGTATCTTATTAAATGGAAGGGGTATGGTCCGGAGGACAATTCCTTGGAACCAGAAAACAATTTACATGCCCCGGAACTTTTACAGACTTTCAGAAATGTTCATGCCTCCAAGTTGGCCCGGCTGGGCATCCGGAGGCTGTCCTTAGGGAGGGGGCACTGTCAGGGAGCTCACCTTGCTGGTCATGGTATTGGCTGCCTTGGGGAGCGCCTGTGAGCGTCGGCGTGCACGTGGGCGTCGTTTGGCGACAAGCCGGCCTATTTAGGTTTGTCAGGCACTCTGTTCAGTGCTGCCTGATCATCAGCTTCCTGTGCCATAGTTCCTGTTTCCTGTCTTGTCTTCCTGTTTACCTGATCTCCTGATGACCCGGATTGCCCTTGGATTCTCCTGTTTGCTGCCTGTACCTGACCTTGGCCTGTTTGACTCCGCTTCTGCCTGCTCCTATTGTACCTTGCTGCCAGTCTGTTGCCGAACCCTGCTTGTGTCCCGATCTGCCTGTCTTGCTCCTGCTCAGCACCTGTTACCAGTGTTACCAGTTACCTGTTACCAGTGTTACGGACTACTGACCTGTTGTCTGAAGATCATCTCTCATCCCGTGCCTCCTGTCTGCTCTACCAGGGGCCGTGAGTCGGATAAGTAAGGGAGTCTACCCTCTGCCCAAGCGGGCTCATCAGTCTGGTAAGTAAGTCTGACACATCCTCTGTGTTTGGTATTGTCAGGAACCATGAATCAGACTGAGACAGAAGTGCAGTAAAAATCACACTATTTAAATGGCAAAAAGGTAAAAACAAAGCAAACATAGTTAAAACATAGCCAGAGTTCGGTAACCAGGACAGGTAGTCAGAACATGTCAGAGAAACAGGAGTCCAGAGATCAGCGAAGTCGGGTGCAGAAAACAGGATCAGGAACCAGAAGGGAAGTCAGCCAAGCAAAAGTCTTTCACAGGAAAACACAGCAGAGAAAGTCCGGATATGTTGACCAAGGCGAAGGCACAGAAGATATGATATCCATGTAGTTTAAATAGCTAGCAGAGCTAGCTGATGAGCAGGAAATGAAGACCAGGTGAGTTACTGTGGAATGAAGAGTGCTGGCAATTAACCGACAGCTGAGCACAGAGCTCTGAGAAGGAAGGGCTGAGCCCAGCCCTGACAGTATCCCCTCCTCAATGACTCCTCCCCCTCAGAGGACCACCAGGTTTAAGGGGAAAGCGTCTATGGAAAGCACGAAGGAGGACAGGAGCATGTTTCTAATGAACCAGGTACTGTATCCACCCACGGAACCTACAGGAATCAATGATAAATTGTATCTCATACTCCTCATGGTTCTCAACCCGAACAGGGTGAGGACGTGGTACCGAGGTGGATAATAATAATAATAAGGGAACATAAAATACATTTGAAATACGCATATTAGAAGGAAGGTCACTAAGCAACTGGGTTGATCCTATGTAGTATACGGGAAGGCCCAATAAAACATGGTGCCAGTTTTAATGAGGGAACACTGAGTCAGAGGTTGCGAGATGACAGCCAGACCCTGTCCCCAACTTGGTAGGAAGGCGCAGGTAGGCGTCTGCAGTCAGTATGGAGTCTGTACCTATCATTGGCACATTGCAAGGACTCTTGGACCTGTACCCAAGTGGAACGAAGACCACGGAGATGCTCCTCCAATGCAGGAACGTTCTGAGGAACAAATGAGTCAGGCAACATGGATGGTTGGAAACCATAATTCGCCATGAATGGAGACAATCTGGAAGCAGTATTGATGGCACTATTGTGAGCAAACTCAGCCCAAGGTAAGAGGTCTTGGTAGATATGTTGGTGGTCAGAAATGTAGCAATGTAAAAACTGCTCCAAGGACTGGTTGGCTCGTTCTGCGGCCCCATTGGACTGCGGGTGATACACAGAGAAGAAGGAAAGCTGATCTCCGAACTGTGCACAAAAGGCTTGCCAAAACCTGGACACAAACTGGCTACCCCTGTCCACCCCTGTCCCATGTAAGTGAAAGATCCCCCAAGCAAAAATGGAAGCCAGTTCTTTGGATGTGGGTAACTTCTTAAAAGGAATACAATGAGGTATTTTCAAGAACTGGTCAACCACCATAAGGATAACTGTGTTGCCCTGAGAGTTGGGCAACGCCACAATGAAATTCATAGTTGGGTGGGTCCAAGGCCTCTCTCCATTGGGTATGGGTTGTAGTAGGAGAACTAGTCAAAGAGGATCGCAAGAGGCATACAGCAACTCTGAAGCAGCTGCAGGAATTTATGACAAAGAGTGGTTATTGTGTGCATGTAACACTATCACAAATACTCCACAAATGTGGCTTGTTTGGAGAGTTGCAAGAAAAAAGGCACTACTCAAGAAAGGCCATATGCAGTCACCACTGAGCTTTGCCAAAATGCACCTTAAAGATTCTGAGGCCACATGGAAAAAGGTGAGAAAAGAAAAAGTCACCACGCTGATTGAGGTTAGGAAGTAGTTAATGGAACTGCTGCCTCTACCAATTACTTCCACTAGGTGGAGTAAGTAAATTAGAAGGAAAACAAAGTAGATATGGCGCGGTTCAGTTGTTATAAAAAGTTTAATTAGAATTTAAATGTGTGTACTGCTCCCTTTGATGGGGGAAGAAATTGAGGCAAGAGAAGGGATTTGGGGGGAGAGGAGGAATGGTGTGCAACGATAGGTATTCCTAGTTAGTAGCAATTGGGTGAGTCCTACCCAAATATATGTGCACAGTTTAATTAAAACATTTAGTATAAAGACTGGGTGTGTGTTCATTGATGTGAAAACCCAGTGTGCATGAGCCCTTGGATTTAAATGTAACTGTTGGTCCGTGAACCTGACACAATTTAAAATACAATGCGTCAGAAACCACAGATAAAATTTAAATTACTGTAATATGCAAATGCTGTACAATATAAATAAATACTTCATCTAAAGTGCAATAAATACCAAATTAATACCATGTGCATATAATATTACAACAACCATAATATAAATAGTGCAAAAAATATGATGCTAATATAAAGTGCTGGTATATATAAACAGCTACTATATAACAAAATGGACTATAAGGTGCTTTTGTGCCAGTGAAGGGATCCGTTTGATACTCTGGTGAGCATTCCAGTGAAACAACACTCTGTGCGTGCCTTAGTCGTGCTCCTATTGTGACTGCACTCACCAGATCCTTCACCCCTTCCTGGGGTCAAACACCTCCACAGTATGTGCCACTGTGTAGTAATGTGGGATAACTCCGTCCTTATGCCCCGTACACACGGTTGGATTTTCCGATGGAAAATGTCCGATCGGAGCGTGTTGTCGGAAATTCCGACCGTGTGTGGGCTCCATTGGACATTTTCCATCGGATTTTCCGACACACAAAGTTGGACAGCAGGAGATAAAATTTTCCGACAACAAAATCCGATCGTGTCAATTCCGACCGTGTGTGGCCTGTTCCGACGCACAAAGTGCCACGTATGCTCAGAAGAAATTCCGAGACGGGACAGCTCATTCTGGTAAACTTAGCGTTCGCAATGGATACAGCACTTTCGTCACGCTGCAATGTTAAAAATGATTTAATACAGCGCACTCTCTTCTTCTTTATAATGTGACAAGAATTAAGTAGTTTTGCTGCTCATATTCACACACACTTCTCACAAAGTTTTATTTGTGTTTTTTTAGTGGGATTCCCTGAATATATTGTTATTAGTTGTCACATCTGACAGTTTTATATTATTTTTTTTTTTTGGATTTTCAGCCTTTTTTTTTCTTTAATGTTTGGATTTTTTCCAAGGCTGATCTTTGTTCAATGTTATTTTTATTTTTACTCCAGAATATTTTTGTGTGTGTTTTGTGTGTCAAGTTACCCCAACACCATTGATATCTTGTATTATTTAATCTCCAGGAGATTGTTTGGTGTTGGTGTCCCTTGTTCATTTCACATTGTATATTTGAAATGTACCTGAATCCTCACAAACCAACTGTCCTTTTTGAAGTAAAACACATAGGAGAGTATAATTCAAAACAAAAATCCTTTATTAACCAGTTGCCGACCGCTGCACGACGATGTACGTCGACAGAGCGGCACAGGCAGGCAAAAGGGCTTACCTGTACGTCCTTGCCTGCCCGCGGGTGGGGGGTCCGATCGGACCCCCCCCGGTGCCTGGTGGCGGTCAGCAAATCTCCCATGGCGATCGGTGGTGAGGGGGAGGCCATCCATTCGTGGCCCCCCCTCGCGATCGCTCCCAGCCAATGGGATCATTTCCCTGCCTCTGTATTGTACACAGAGGCAGAGGAAATGATGTCATCTCTCCTCGGCTTGGTAGTTTCCGTTCCGGCCCGAGGAGAGAAGACTGTAATGTGAGTGCACCAACACACACACACACAGTAAAACATGCCAGGCACACATTACACCCCGATCCCCCCCCGATTGCCCCCCGATCCCCCCCCAATCACCCCCCCCGTCACAAACTGACACCAAGCAGGTTTTTTTTTTTTTTTTTTCTGATTACTGTATTGGTGTCAGTTTGTGACAGTTACAGTGTTAGGGCAGTGAGTGTTAGGCCCCCTTTAGGTCTAGGATACCCCCCTAACCCCCCCTAATAAAGTTTTAACCCCTTGATCACCCCCTGTCACCAGTGTCGCTAAGCGGTCATTTTTCTTATCGCTGTATTAGTGTCGCTGGTGACGCTAGTTAGGGACGTAAATATTTAGGTTCGCTGTCAGCGTTTTATAGCGACAGGGACCCCCATATACTATCTAATAAATGTTTTAACCCCTTGATTGCCCCCTAGTTAACCCTTTCACCACTGATCACCGTATAACCGTTACGGGTGACGCTGGTTAGTTTGTTTATTTTTTATAGTGTCAGGGCACCCGCCGTTTATTACCGAATAAAGGTTTAGCCCCCTGATCGCCCGGCGGTGATATGCGTCGCCCCAGGCAGCGTCAGATTAGCGCCAGTACCGCTAACACCCACGCACGCAGCATACGCCTCCCTTAGTGGTATAGTATCTGAATGGATCAATATCTGATCCGATCAGATCTATACTAGCATCCCCAGCAATTTAGGGTTCCCAAAAACGCAGTGTTAGCGGGATCAGCCGAGATACCTGCTAGCACTTGCGTTTTGCCCCTCCGCCCGGCACAGCCCACCCAAGTGCAGTATCGATCGATCACTGTCACTTACAAAACACTAAACGCATAACTGCAGCGTTCGCAGAGTCAGGCCTGATCCCTGCGATCGCTAATAGTTTTCTTGGTAGCGTTTTGGTGACCTGGCAAGCACCAGCCCCAGGCAGCGTCAGGTTAGTGCCAGTATGGCTAACACCCACGCACGCACCGTACACCTCCCTTAGTGGTATAGTATCTGAACTGATCAAGATCTGATCCGATCAGATCAATACTGGCGTCCCCAGCAGTTTAGGGTTCCCAAAAATGCAGTGTTAGCGGGATCAGCCCAGATACCTGCTAGCACCTGCGTTTTGCCCCTCCTCCCAGGCGAGCCCAGCCCACCCAAGTGCAGTATCGATCGATCACTGTCACTTACAAAACAATAAATGCATAACTGCAGCGTTCCCAGAGTCAGGCCTGATCCCTGCGATCGCTAACAGTTTTTTTGGTAGCGTTTTGGTGAACTGGCAAGCACCAGCCCCAAGCAGCGTCAGGTTAGTGCCAGTACCGCTAACACCCACGCACACACCGTACACCTCCCTTAGTGGTATAGTATCTAAACTGATCAATATCTGATCCGATCAGATCTATACTGGCGTCCCCAGCAGTTTAGGGTTCCCAAAAACGCAGTGTTAGCGGGATCAGCCCAGATACCTGCTAGCACCTGCGTTTTGCCCCTCCGCCCAGCCCAGCCCACCCAAGTGCAGTATCGATCGATCACTGTCACTTACAAAACACTAAACGCATAACTGCAGCGTTCGCAGAGTCAGGCCTGATCCCTGCGATCGCTAACAGTTTTTTTGGTAGCGTTTTGGTGAACTGGCAAGCGCCAGCGGCCTAGTACACCCCGGTCGTAGTGAAACCAGCACTGCAGTAGCACTTGGTGACGTGGCGAGTCCCATAAGTGCAGTTCAAGCTGGTGAGGTGGCAAGCACAAGTAGTGTCCCGCTGCCACCAAAAAGACAAACACAGGCCCGTCGTGCCCATAATGCCCTTCCTGCTGCATTCGCCAATCCTAATTGGGAACCCACCGCTTCTGCAGCGCCCGTGCTTCCCCCATTCACATCCCCAACCAAATGCAGTCGGCTGCATGAGAGGCATTTTCTTTATGTCCTCCCGAGTACCCCTACCCAACGAACCCCCCCAAAAAAGATGTTGTGTCTGCAGCAAGCGCAGATATAGGCGTGACACCCGCTATTATTGTCCCTCCTGTCCTGACAATCCTGGTCTTTGCATTGGTGAATGTTTTGAACGCTACCATGCACTAGTTGAGTATTAGCGTAGGGTACAGCATTGCACAGACTAGGCACACTTTCACAGGGTCTCCCAAGATGCCATCGCATTTTGAGAGACCCGAACCTGGAACCAGTTACAGTTATAAAAGTTACAGTTACAAAAAAAGTGTAAAAAAAAGAAAAACACAAACAAAAATATAAAATAAAAAATAATAGTTGTCGTTTTATTGTTCTCTCTCTCTCTATTCTCTCTCTCTATTGTTCTGCTCTTTTTACTGTATTCTATTCTGCAATGTTTTATTGTTATGTTTTATCATGCTTGTTTTTCAGGTATGCAATTTTTTATACTTTACCGTTTACTGTGCTTTATTGTTAACCATTTTTTTGTCTTTAGGTACACCATTCACGACTTTGAGTGGTTATACCAGAATGATGCTTGCAGGTTTAGGTATCATCTTGGTATCAATCTTTTCAGCCAGTGGTCGGCTTTCATGTAAAAGCAATCCTAGCGGCTAATTAGCCTCTAGACTGCTTTTACAAGCAGTGGGAGAGAATGCCCCCCCCCCACCGTCTTCCGTGTTTTTCTCTGGCTCTCCTGTCTCAACAGGGAACCTGAGAATGCAGCCGGTGATTCAGCCAGCTGACCATATAGCTGATTAGAGACCAGAGTGGCTCCAAACATCTCTATGGCCTAAGAAACCAGAAGCTATGAGCATTTTATGACTTAGATTTCGCCGGATGTAAATAGCGCCATTGGGAAGTTTGGGAAGCATTTTATCACACCGATCTTGGTGTGGTCAGATGCTTTGAGGGCAGAGGAGAAATCTAGGGTCTAATAGACCCCAATTTTTTCAAAAAAGAGTACCTGTCACTACCTATTGCTATCATAGGGGATATTTACATTCCCTGAGAACAAAAAAAATGATTAAAAAAAAAATGAAAGGAACAGTTTAAAAATAAGATAAAAAAGCAAAAAAATAATAAATAAAAAAAGAAAAAAAAAAAAAAAGCCCCCCTGTCCCCCCTGCTCTCGCGCTAAGGCGAACGCAAGCGTCGGTCTGGCGTCAAATGTAAACAGCAATTGCACCATGCATGTGAGGTATCACCGCGACGGTCAGATCAAGGGCAGTAATTTTAGCAGTAGACCTCCTCTGTAAATCTAAAGTGGTAACCTGTAAAGGCTTTTAAAGGCTTTTAAAAATGTACTTATTTTGTTGCCACTGCACGTTTGTGCGCAATTGTAAAGCATGTCATGTTTGGTATCCATGTACTCGTCCTAAGATCATCTTTTTTATTTCATCAAACATTTGGGCAATATAGTGTGTTTTAGTGCATTAAAATGTAAAAAAGTGTGTTTTTTCCCCAAAAAATGCGTTTGAAAAATCGCTGCGCAAATACTGTGTGAAAAAAAAAAATGAAACACCCACCATTTTAATCTGTAGGGCATTTGCTTTAAAAAAATATATATAATGTTTGGGGGTTCAAAGTAAATTTCTTGCAAAAAAAAATAATTTTTTCATGTAATCAAAAAGTGTCAGAAAGGGCTTTGTCTTCAAGTGGTTAGAAGATTGGGTGATGTGTGACATAAGCTTCTAAATGTTGTGCATAAAATGCCAGGACAGTTCAAAACCCCCTCAAATGACCCCATTTTGGAAAGTAGACACCCCAAGCTATTTGCTGAGAGGCATGTCGAGTCCATGGAATATTTTATATTGTGACACACGTTGCGGGAAAGAGACAAATTTTTTTTTTTTTTTTTTGCACAAAGTTGTCACTAAATGATATATTGCTCAAACATGCCATTGGAATATGTGAAATTACACCCCAAAATACATTCTGTTGCTTCTCCTGAGTACGGGGATACCACATGTGTGAGACTTTTTGGGAGCCCAGCCGCGTACGGGACCCTGAAAACCAAGCACCGCCTTCAGGCTTTCTAAGGGCGTAAATTTTTGATTTCACTCTTCACTGCCTATCACAGTCTCGGAGGCCATGGAATGCCCAGGTGGCACAAAAACCCCCAAATGACCCCATTTTGGAAAGTAGACACCCCAAGCTATTTGCTGAGCGGTATAGTGAGTATTTTGCAGACCTCACTTTTTGTCACAAAGTTTTGAAATTTAAAAAAAGAAAAAAAATTATTTTTTTTTGTCTTTCTTCATTTTCAAAAACAAATGAGAGCTGCAAAATACTCACCATGCCTCTCAGCAAATAGCTTGGGGTGTCTACTTTCCAAAATGGGGTCATTTGGGGGGGGTTTGTGCCACCTGGGCATTCCATGACCTCCGAAACTGTGATATGCAGTGAAGAGTGAAATAAAAAATGTACACCCTTAGAAATCCTGAAGGCGGTGATTCGTTTTCGGGGCCCCATACGCGGCTAGGCTCCTAAAAAGTCCCACACATGTGGTATCCCCGTACTCAAGAGAAGCAGCAGAATGTATTTTGGGGTGCAATTCCACATATGCCCATGGCCTGTGTGAGCAATATATCATTTAGTGACAACTTTGTGCAAAAATAAAATAAAAATTGTCACTTTCCCGCAACTTGTGTCAAAATATAAAATATTCCATGGACTCAACATGCCTCTCAGCAAATAGCTTGGGGTGTCTACTTTCCAAAATGGGGTCATTTGGGGGGGGGTTGTGCCATCTGGGCATTTTATGGCCTTCAAAACTGTGATAGGTAGTGAGGAGTAAAATCAAAAATGTACGCCTTTAGAAATCCTGAAGGCAGTGATTGGTTTTCGGGGCCCCGTACGCGGCTAGGCTCCCAAAAAGTCCCACACATGTGGTATCCCCATACTCAGGAGAAGCAGCTAAATGTATTTTGGGGTGCAATTCCACATATGCCCATGGCCTGTGTGAGCAATATATCATTTAGTGACAACTTTTTGTAAATATTTTTTTTTTTTTTTTTGTCATTATTCAATCACTTGGGACAAAAAAAATGAATATTCAATGGGCTCAACATGCCTCTCAGCAATTTCCTTGGGGTGTCTACTTTCCAAAATGGTGTCATTTGTGGGGGTTTTGTACTGCCCTGCCATTTTAGCACCTCAAGAAACGACATAGGCAGTCATAAATTAAAGGCTGTGTAAATTCCAGAAAATGTACCCTAGTTTGTAGGCGCTATAACTTTTGCGCAAACCAATAAATATACACTTATTGACATTTTTTTTACTAAAGACATGTGGCCGAATACATTTTGGCCTAAATGTATGACTAAAATTGAGTTTATTGGATTTTTTTTTTTTAGAACAAAAAGTAGAAAATATCATTTTTTTTCAAAATTTTCGGTCTTTTTCCGTGTATAGCGCAAAAAATAAAAACGGCAGAGGTGATCAAATACCATCAAAAGAAAGCTCTATTTGTGGGAAGAAAAGGACGCAAATTTCGTTTGGGTACAGCATTGCATGACCGCGCAATTAGCAGTTAAAGCGACGCAGTGCCGAATTGTAAAAAGTGCTCTGGTCAGGAAGGGGGTAAATCCTTCCGGGGCTGAAGTGGTTAAGGGATCAGAACCAAACAAAGAGGAAGGCAACACTGGATCAACATGAGAAATTAGCGAAGCCTGGGACCCCTACGGCAGACATCAATTCTTCAACATCAAAATTGGTGGCCTGAGGAGTCCATATGTAAGGGAGGGCAGTCTGGTCCAGAATTCGCAGAGATCCGGATAGCAGCAGATGACATGTGTGTCCCCAGGCTGTGGTACCACAAGAGGCTGCATTTTTTGGCCGACCAGACTGAACCCAGGGCAATCACTGGTCTTCCTTCCACGCTTCCTTCTGGGCTGTGGCTGTGCAGTTGGAGATGTGGCAGGAGGAGGAGGAGGACTGGGAGGACCTGGAGAAGGACTGGGAGGACCTGGAGGAGGACTCGGAGGACCTGGAGGAGGACTGGGAGGACCTGGAGGAGGACTGGGAGGACCTGGAGGAGGACTGGGAGGACCTGGAGGAGGACTGGGGGAACCTGGAGGAGGACTGGGGGGACCTGGAGGAGAGGGAGGAGGAGGAGGAGGAGGACCATCACAAAGGTGTGTCTGAGATGTCATTTGGCCCCTGATACCTTTCTCAAGAGCCTCTAATAAGAGGGTCTCACACATGGCTTGTTGGCCCTCCTCCATCCTCTGCATTTTATATGCAATGAAGGCAGCAATGTTCTCCTCCATGGTGTGGGGTGCTCCCAGGACCTCTGTAGCCCTCCAAAAGAATCCTATAGCAGCCTCCTCTAGGGCACTCCTCCTACTACCACTTTCTCTTTTCAGGGGGGGTGGAGGGACCTGCAGATCAGCCAGCCGGCTCGGCCCGGCCACCTCCTGGCTGAGACTTCCCTGTGTATGAAAAAGGGACATGGTTGTAATGTTTTGCATCATCAATCACAATCCTAAATTAGTACTCCCAACTAACATCTAGTTAACATCATTGATTGGACAAGCAGAAATATTTAGAGGAATGCTATACCTGGCTCAATCTGGGCTCCTCCACATGTGGCCTGGAAGGCCCAGGTTGGGCGTCAGAAGCCTCAGCCGGGGAGGAAGGAAGCGTGGAAGGAAGACTGGAGAGGGATGGCCTGGGTTCAGTCTGGCCTGCCAGAAAGTGCAGCCTGTCGTAGTACAACATCCTGGGGACATAGATGTCATCTGCTGCTCCGTATCTCTGTGAATCCAGGACCTTCTTGCGCTCCCTTAGATATGTGCTCCTCAGGCAACCAATTAATATCTTTAAATAGGTGATGTCTGCCGTGGGGATCACCTGCTTCACAATTTCACACAATTGCTCCAGTGCTGCCTTCCTCTTTGCTTGGTTCTTGAAATGGGGGTGGGTAATCTCCCACAGACAGGGCAGCTCCTTTAGCATCTCTACGAATACTGACATGAAGTCATTATCTTTGAGTAGCATATCCATGTTCACTGCAAGACACAACACAAGACAAAACCTAATGTCAGACAAAACTCTCCTAATCTTGTTACAATATAGGCCTCAATCTAGAAGCAGTATAGGCACAAGTTTGTCTCTTACCTTCGTTCTTACGATCGGCGCGTCCAATGCTCCTTCCTCCGCTCACAGATCGTACGTAATACGCACGCGTGTTACGCTTTATACACACTGCGCATGCGTGTAACTCCGCCCGCACCTGACGTTCTTTCTATTCTATTCCCCGCCCCTTTTCGTTCAGGGCAGTGGGGGAAGAGCATATGGCGGAGTCACAGCAGGTGCGTGCTAATTGCAGGAACGAGGAGGAGGAAAGCCCGGATCCGGACACGTCCCGATCCAGAAGAAGACGTTTTAAGGCCACAAATATGTCCTTTGGGGAGATGTTGGAGATGGTCGACATCATGAGGAAGTCCGACTATGACGGGAAGTATGGGCCTTACCCCAACCCCAATATCCGAAAGGCCAAGATCATGGCGAAAGTGATCAGGAGTCTTCTGAGGAATTTCGGGGTCCGAAGATCGAAAGATCAGCTCAGGAAGCGGTGGTCGGACCTGAAATTGAGAGAGCCAGAGCAGTACCGAAAGATCCGGAGAGTGCTGCAAAAAAGTAAGTAGTTGTGCTGTGTTCCTATTCTTTTTGTCTTTATTCCGTTCGTTCTGCTCCATATGCTTTTATTAATTGTAACGTTTAAAAGGGCAACTTTAATGTTCATGGGCCCATTATTCGTTCGTATCAAACATTTTTCTTTCGGCCTCTATTGTTTAGGCCATATGCATTTTCCCACATTTTTTTTGGGCCTACTTGGATGCCAAATATTTGTTTGTGTAGATGGGTTTGTTACTAGAATGAAATGCCAACTAGATTGTGTGTAAGGAGAGGACACTGAGCAGCTGTTTTCACATCTGGACACTGGAGCACTAGTGTGGGACCCCAGAACACCATTTTTATTAGGGGGGCCACACAGGTGCTCCAGTGTATACTATAGGGGGGGCTACATCTGTGAAGCTTGTACTAAACAGGTAAAGTATTGCAGCTTGACAAAGGGCAATAAAAAATATACATCTTGGAACTCGGCTAAAATAGACAATTGTACCCCACTTCCAAGCAATGTTTCCTATTTCTAGTTCTGCCATCAAATATCTGTGTGCTAATTATACCATTTTTGTTTTACATAGGGGAGAAAAGACTCGGAGGACACCCCTCATCCGAGGAGACCACAGACCCCCCACCTATGGAAGAAGGTGAAATACCCCCAAACGAAGCTGAGCAGGAGGAAGAAGATGTGGTGGAGATTGGCACCACAACATGTGAGTGTCTGCGACCACAGACTCAGGTAAAAGAGATGGATGGTGGCAGATTTTTGATACCTGTTTTTGTTTTGTTTCTCTCTTTTTAGGTGATCGTGAGGTTGTGGATCCCGAACGCTTTACTTCAGAAAGTGCCCAGATCCTGATTGGGGAGATCATGGGGTGTAATCTCGAATTGCACAACATACAGCAAAAAATCAATGATGTTATTAAAAAAAATAATAACATCATTGATGTTTTGGGGCGAATTTAAAACCCCACAAAATATATTTTTGGGATTGTGTTCCAATTTTTAAAATCTTTTTGCAATGTTTTGAAAAGCCAAATTTGGAGGATGCACACAGTGTGTCAACATGTGCTATCTGCCATCACGGGAGATCAATGGACGCGTTTTGGGGGTGCAACCCCTTCCTCAATTATAAAGTAGCGTTGAGGAAGGGCTTGCTCCCCCAAAACATGTCCCTTGATCCCCCGTGATGGCAGATAGCACATGTTGACATTCGTAAATTGGTGTGCATCTTCCAAATTTGGCTTTTCCAGGGGTGATTTCCCCCCATCTGAACGCTATATCAAACCCAGTTCCTAAATACTGATGTCTGATATAGCCTTCAGGTTTTACCTAATGTGAACTTTGTAAGTTCAAGTTTTTTGGCTTTCTTGTTGGTTTTACACAGGCCTGTTTTATCTTAAATGGACATTTTGATTTTTGATAATGCTACTCCAAAAATTGTTATACAACAAACATGTTGGTTTATTTAAAAACCTTTGGTAAATGCACATGTGATTGTGCAGGTATAAAAAAGTGGCTTACTCAAGAATGTGTGGATTATTTTCTCAACACTACAACACTTTTGGGGTGATGTAATAGCTGTTTTATGCAAAAATGGATGTGCACTTGTAGTGAAATGTGTTTTTGCATTTAGGAAATAACAGCCAACAGTGCTTTGTATAAGGTTACCCAATCACGACATTTTATGCACTCAAAACATTTATGTCAGGGTCAGCTAAAACAAACACAAGCAGTAAATGTCCACAAAGAATTTCTTTTTTTTTTTAATTATAAAAAGGCTTCACATATTGTCTGGCATATTGATAGCCCCCCTACCCGCAAAGAACTCCAGGTAGCGTAACCGGACATCACGGGCACTCAGGGAGGGCAAGCCAGGACAGTCACTTTCAAGCGCCGTCAGTGTGGTTTGATGTAGGATTCCGGCCTCAGGCCCAACTGAGCCAGGATAGTTGGCCGAATGTTTCCTTAAAAAATTATGGAGAACACAGCACGCCAGTATAATATGGTTCAGTTTATACTCCGCCATATGGATGGGTGTCAGAAATAGTCGGAACCGGCTGGCCTGGATTCCAAATGTGTTATCCACCACTCTTCGGGCTCTGGCCAGCCGGTAATTAAAAACCCTCTGTTCCGGGGTGAGGGTCCTCATCGGGAATGGCCGCATCTGGTGGTCCCCCAGCGCAAACACTTCATCAGCAATGAACACGAATGGGAGTCCTTCCACATTGTCCTCTGGAGCTGGCAAGTCCAAGCTGCCATTCTGGAGACACCTGTAAAACTCCGTCTGGGCGATGACTCCACCATCGGACATCCGGCCATTCTTCCCCACGTCCACATACAAGAAGTCGTAATTAGCCGACACCACCACCAACATCACTATACTATTGAACCCCTTGTAATTATAATAGTAGGACCCCGAGTTGGGTGGTGGGACGATGTGGACGTGTTTCCCATCAATTGCCCCTCCGCAGTTAGGAAAGTCCCACCGCTGGGCAAAGTGGGAGGCCACAGTCTGCCATTCCTGTGGCGTGGAAGGAAACTGTTGAGGAAAAAACAATAAACATTACTATTTTTTCACAGAAACATGGCAAGCAGATTATACACAAACATTATGGGGCAACCTCCAGATAGCATTTAGTAAGGGGAATTTAACAAGGCCAAAGTATAAGGTACACCTATCATATTCCCCCTCCCCCCTCTCATGGGCCATTTCTAACATTATGGGGTGTGTGGAAATCTTGGACAGGTAACCCTCTTCACTTCATTGAGAGATGAATGCCTAAATAATGGGTATTACTTTGAACAGACCCTCCTTAGTTACACTATTGGCAGCCCACTGGACAGGTAAGAAGTGTCATAATACAAAGATATAAATACACACTGTACACATTTGAGGACATTTGGATATTCTGCTATTACCTATCAAGATAATAATAGGATACAAAAAACTTTAAACAGTACCATTTGAAAGTATACAGGCAGGCCCTTGCACTACATGCTTTGGGGAATTCATCCATAAATCAGAGCACTAAAGAGATGGGTATAGTGTGTATGGGTTTGGCAAAGTCAGCAGATAGATGATTAAGGATACAGAATTGGAATCAGCTGACTTAGCAGTTGGGGGGAGGGAGGGTTACTAAAAATTATTTGGGGACACCACAAAAAAAAGCCTCTGGCACTCTGCCTGAATTTAAATCAAAAATAACAGTTCCAAACATTTTAGGGGGTGTTTGGGGTAAAGCACTACTATGGAGCTGATAAAATACATTGTTAAGTGACTACATGAGGTGAATATAGGGCAGGAGACACCATGCTGGGGAGGTTAGTGAAGGGCAAATATGTATGAAGGACATAAAATAATAATTACATAAAAATCCAGCATGCATGAGAACAAAGGGGACATTCACAGCATATTCCAATCATGGTAATTAGGGAATGAGGAAAGAAATACAATATATTAGCAAACATTCAATACAATAAAATGTGATATTAAAGGATAAAAATCTTACCTTCATATACTCCTTCTGCAGGACCTGGATGATGGCAGAACAGGTCTCTGGGATGATGATACCCAGAGCCTGGGGGGAGATGCCTGTCGAGAACTTCAAGTCCTGCAGACTTCTTCCTGTTGCCAAATACCGCAGGGTAGCGACCAACCTCTGCTCGGGAGTGATGGCTTGCCTCATGCAGGTATCCTGTCTGCTAATATAAGGGGTCAGCGAAGCCAACAGACGGTGAAACACGGGGTCCGTCATCCTGAGAAAGTTCCTGAAATCATCAGGATTATTCTCACGGATCTCACGGAGCAAAGCCATATGAGAGAACTGGTCACGCTGAAGCAACCAATTCTTGGTCCATGAACTCCTCCCCACCCTGTTCATGGACTGGACTTGTGTCAAGGTCAGGACCCCAACACCAAGCCCCCGCACAGCACAAACTCTACGAGGAGTACGCATACGAAACATGGCTAGAAAACGGTCGGCTGCTCAGAACGAAGTAACAGAACGCACTGAAGAACAGCAAGGCCTGTGAAGAGCAACCTGAAAAACAGTAACGAACGAACAAGAATACAATGACTACCTAAAGTCACGCGGAACTTGCTTGCACGCACTGAAGAGCAGATACAAACCCACAAGCACAAACTGAACGGCAGAAAACGATCTGAAAGCCACGAGTCTGAAAAAGCGCGAATCGTCTCTCACCAAACTTTTACTAACACGAGATTAGCAAAAGGAGCCCAAAGGGTGCCGCGCTTGGTTCTGAACTGGCCTTTTCTAGTCTCGTCGTACGTGGTGTACGTGACCGCGTGGTTGGCGATCGTAAATTCGGACAACTTTGTGCGACCGTGTGTAGGCAAAACAAGTTTGAGCCAACATCCGTCGGAAAAAATCCTAGGATTTTGTTGTCGGAATGTCCGAACAAAGTCCGACCGTGTGTACGCCCTATTAGTGTTGACTCCTCTGCTCCACTTCCAGCAATGCAATGTGGGATAATGTCCATGAGGCACAAAGTAGAGAGGAGCTATTGCTGGAAGTGGAGCAGAGGAGTCAACACTAAGGACAGAGTTATCCCACATTGCTACACAGTGGCACATACTGTGGAGGTGTTTGACCCCAGGAGGGGGTGAAGGATCTGGTGAGTGCAGTCACAATAGGAGCACAAATAAGGCACACATAGAGTGTTGTTTCACTGGAAAGCTCACCAGAGTATCAAAAGGATCCCTTCACTGGCACAAGAGCACCTTATAATCCATTTTGTTATATAGTAGCTGTTTATATACACCAGCACTTTATATTAGCATCATATTTTTTGCACTATTTATATTATTGTTGTTGTAATATTATATGCACATGGTATTAATTTGGTATTTATTGCACTTTAGATGAATTATTTATTTATATTGTACAGCATTTGCATAATACAGTAATTTAAATTTTATCTGTGGTTTCTGACACATTGTATTTTAAATTGTGTCAGGTTCAGGAACCACCAGTTCACTTACATTTAAATCCAAGGCTCATACACACTGGGTTTTCACATCAATGAACACACACCCAGTCTTTATACTAAATGTTTTAATTAAACTGTGCACATATATTTGGGTAGGACTCACCCAATTGCTACTCACTAGGAATATCTATCATTGCACACCATTCCTCCTCTCCCCCCAAATCCCTTCCCCTTCCTCAATTTCTTCTCTTATCAAAGGGAGCAGTACACACATTTAAATTCTAACCAGCTTTTTTATAACAACTGAACGGCGCCATATCTACTTCATTTTCCTTAACATTGAAAAAGGTGTTATGGTTAGAGGAGACTAAAATTAAATTATTTGGCCTAAACACCAAATAATATGTCTGGCAGAAATTAAATACAGCTCACCATCCAAATAACACCATTTCTACAGTAAAGCATGGAGGTGGTAATATCCTATTATGGAGATGTTTCTCTTGCAGCAGGGACTGGAGATAGAAGGAAAAATAAATGGGGCAAAATACCATCACATTCTTGAGGAAAATCTACTGCCCTCTGCCAGAAAGTTGTCAATGAGAAGAAGGTTTACTTTCCAACATAACAATGACCCAAAGCACACAGCAAAGGTTGACCACACTGTAGTTAACCACTTGCCTACTGGGCACTTTCAACCCCCTTCCTGCCCGGGCCAAGTTTCAGCTTTCAGTGAATGACAATTGCGCAGTCATGCAACACTGTACACAAACAATATATTTATAACTTTTTTGAGACAAATAGAGCTTTCTTTTGCCAGTATTTAATCACAGTTGGGTTTTTTTTTATTTTTTGCTAAACAAACGAGAAGGTTTTTCTTATGCCCCCGTACACACGGTCGTACTTTGTTCGGACATTCCGACAACAAAATCCTAGGATTTTTTCCGACGGATGTTGGCTCAAACTTGTCTTGCATACACACGGTCACACAAAATTGTTGGAAAATCCGATCGTTCTGAACGCGGTGACGTAAAACACGTACGTCGGGACTATAAACGGGACAGTGGCCAATAGCTTTCATCTTTTTATTTATTCTGAGCATGCGTGGCACTTTGTGTGTCGGATTTGTGTACACACGATTGGAATTTCCGACAACGGATTTTGTTGTCGGAAAATTTTATATCCTGCTCTCAAACTTTGTGTCGGAAAATCCAATGGAAAATGTGTGATGGAGCCTACACACGGTCGGAATTTTCGACAACAAGGTCCTATCACACATTTTCCGTCGGAAAATCCGACCGTGTGTACGGGGCATTAGTATTTACAGTATCTCACAAAAGTGAGTACAATCCTCGCATTCTTGTAAATATTTTATTATATCTTTTCATGTGACAACACTAAAGAAATTACACTTTGCTACAATGTAAAGTAATGAGTGTACAGCTTGTATAACAGTGTAAATTTGCTGTCGCCTCAAAATAACTCAACACACAACTGATCACTTGGTAAGGAGCCGTCGCAAGTGGCTCTTTACCCCGATCACAAATCACTGTCAATGCATGCTGCATTTTTTTTTTCCTGACATGGTGTTATATCTTTCACTTGGATGTTATAAGTTGCCCTGAGTAAATACAGCTGTATAAAACAAAACCTGTGTCTGTCTTAATTTCAGGCTACAACGTGATTATTTTCTATACCCACTGTAAGTGATATACCGTATATACTCGAGTATAAGTCGAGTTTTTCAGCACATTTTTTTGTGCTGAAAGTGCCCCCCTTGACTTATACTGGAGTCAAGAACTTTTCTGCAGTAAAAAATTTCATTTTCCGAACCGACTTTGGGGCCCCGTATCTCAGGGCCACTTGGTGCTAGGAACCCCAAATTTGGTGAGCAAACCCAGTGAGCAAACCCAACTGGTACCACAACATATCCAAAGATGGAGTTCCTAACACTAAGTGGCCCCGAGATACGGGGTCCCAAACCCGGTTCGGAAAATGTCATTCTTTGCTACAGAAAAGTGTTTGACATTTTCTGAACCAATTTTTGGGGCCCTGTATCTCGGGGCCACTTGGTGCTAAAAATCCCAGCTTTGGATATTTTATGGTGCTAGTTCCACTGGGTTCGCATACCAAATTTGGGGTTCTTAGCACTAAGTGGCCACAAGATACGGGGCCCCAAATTTGGTCAACTGTGTCCATCTGCAGCAATGTCATTTTGGGACCCTACACTGGTGCCGTGACCCGGATATATTATTAATATTTGGTGTATAGATAATTAATATTTAGGTATTATTATAATGATGATGTAAGTACTCTTCCGCAGCAACCCAATTCTTCCAGAGAGATGCACTTTATTGACTTCCAACACAGAACAAAGTCCAAAGTCCACAGATGACAAAGAAATCCGACAGAGGAGATATAATTCAAAGTCCCATGTTCTTAGGTCTGAGTGTGCATACACAGACAAGCCTCCCTCATACACAGACGAGCCCCACTCTCCCCCCAAACCATAGACTGAATGCCGTGTTATATTCACTAAATATTGAATGGCTGAGCAATTTGATTGGCCATTTCAATTTAGGAGTCTTTCAAACAGACAACAACCCCCAGCCGTGAACAGTTGTGAACCACCCCAATTTGCACTCCCGCATATCAACATCAACAAGTCCCCTTTAGATATATGTAATTAGATTAGATTAACATACCACCTGAATACCCTTTGAAATGTTCAAATAGACTTGCATAAGATTAACATATCAAAGAGTCTTCAGCTGTTAAAATTCAGTTGGACAAATCAACCATTCGGTCAACATTGACTGCATGTGTACATACACACAACAATGTCCCACATAAATCGGTGAACATATTACAACACCTATGGGTTCAGAGACCCCAAATTTTGAGTGCAGCTAGGGGGCATCTAGGAACCCTTAACTACCGAGTTTGAAGTTCGGGAGACCTATGGCTGCAAATGGGCACAGTGAGGCTGCAAATGGGCATTGTTGACCCTCTTTTCCACTTACAGTAGCTGTGCATTTCTCACCCTCGTCTTATACTCGGGTCAATAAGTTTTTCCCATTTTTTGTGTTAAATTAGGGCCTCGACTTATACTCGGAACGACTTATACTCGAGTATATACGGTATATGGTGATTGAACTTGGAGTGGAGTTATTCACTTTCAGGTCATTACAGACCAAAAGGTTGGCACACTTTACATCTGGAGAAAAACAGATTTAATCTCCACATAAGTAAAGGTTTCTTCACTGCAAGAGATGTGAAAATGTGGAATACACTCCAAGAACAAATTTAGGCCAGCTCAGTATATTGTTTCAAAAAAGAGCTGGATGCATTCCTAAATGAAAAAAATATAACTGGATATTAACATTTTTTTAGGTAATGACATAAGGGATACACTTTACTTTAACCTTTTTGAATGGACCTTTAAATCAAAAAGTAATCAACAGCATGCTTCCCTTAAAGCTGGGATAGAGCTGACACTAAGGAAAGATACAGCTCACTCTCGCCACAGATCTCTTACCGGGATGTAAAAACAATCTACAGTCCTCTCTGTAAAATTATGAACACTTTAACCACTTAAGGACTGCCTCACGCCGATGTACGTCGGCAAGGTGGCACGGGCAGGCAGAATCACGTACATGTCCGATTGGACCCCCCCCCGGTGCCCGAGGCGGTCCGCTTTTGTCCAGCGGCAATCGGAGGTGAGGGGGAGACCATCCATTCGTGGCCCCCCCCTCGCGATCGCCGCCGGCCAATCAGATCATTCCTCTGCTGCTGTATGCTAAACAGCAGCAAAGGAAATGATGTCATCTCTCCTCGGCTCGGTATTTTCCGTTCCGGCGCCGAGGAGAGAAGACTGCACTGTGAGTGAAAACACTACACACACACAGTAGAACATGCCAGGCACACAAAACACCCCCCTTTACCCCCCGATTCCCCCCCCCCCGATCACCCCCCAACAGGGGCGGGCTGGGCCGGGGGGCAGGGATGCAATTGCCCTCCAGGCCGCTCTGATGTGCTGTACGATTTGGCCGCTGTGTCGCCAGCTCACAACTGGGCATGCGCAGTTTCTGAGCTGGCCGAGTGCGGCAGCTCCATCCAGCAGTGTGTTCTGTCACTGGGCTGAAAGTCCGTGTTACAAGAGCGCAGCCCAGTCCAGCCCCTCCCTCCTCCACACCAATGGCTGGTAGATCTGTTCTCTCTTTCCCAGCCCACACTCCGTGCAGCCCCGCCCACACTCCGGGCAGCCTGTGTGCTGTCTGTGAAGAAGATGTGTGGGGCGGGAAAGTTAAAACTGAGCAGTCGGCTGGAATCAGTGAGCATCCATGTAAGTGAACTCCTCCTCCCTCCCTGCTCTCCCAAATTCCTCCCTGCAGCTAGAGAGTTTTCTTTCCAGCAGCTTGTGACAGTACCTCACCCTCCTCCATGGTATGAAGAGGTTCACACTGACACTGGTATGCTGCAGAGCTGGTAGTCTTCCTGCATGGTGCCCCTAGTCCCATTATAGACGTCTTTTAGGTTGCACATTTTTAACTGCATGTTCTGAAAATGCACAAAAAATGTCCTGCATGCTGCATCTTTGGTGCACTTTTAGAAAATGCAGCAAAAATTTGCAACCTAAAAGAAGTCTCGAGGTCAGCAGCTAAAGAAACCCGCCGGTACACCAGCATGCAGCCAAACACAGCACACTAGTGTGAGCCCAAAGGCTCGCTTGTTGCAGGCACTGCCACTCCACTGAAAAGCCATCCAAGCTCGGGTCACTTTTCTGAGGCATTTAACAGGCAGTGTGAAGCGGTCTCTCTCTCTCTCTCTCTGTGCAGGTAGTGTGAAGCGGTCTCTCTCTCTCTCTCTCTGTGCAGGTAGTGTGAAGCGGTCTCTCTCTCTCTCTCTCTGTGCAGGTAGTGTGAAGTGCAGGTAGTGTGAAGCAGTCTCTCTCTCTCTCTCTGTGCAGGCAGTGTGAAGCGGTCTCTCGCTCTCTCTCTGTGCAGGCAGTGTGAAGTGGTCTCTCTCTGTCCAGTCAGTGTGAAGCGGTCTCTCTCTCTCTCTCTCTCTCTCTGTGCAGGTAGTGTGAAGCGGTCTCTCTCTCTCTGTGCAGGCAGTGTGAAGCGGTTTCTCTCTCTCTCTCTCTGTGCAGTCAGTGTGAAGCGGTCTCTCTCTCTCTGTGCAGTCAGTGTGAAGCGGTCTCTCTCTCTCTCTGTGCAGTCAGTGTGAAGCGGTCTCTCTCTCTCTCTGTGCAGTCAGTGTGAAGCGGTCTCTCTCTCTCTCTCTCTCTGTGCAGTCAGTGTGAAGCGGTCTCTCTCTCTCTCTGTGCAGTCAGTGTGAAGCAGTGTCTCTCTCTCTCTCTCTCTCTGTGCAGTCAGTGTGAAGCGGTCTCTCTCTCTCTGTGCAGGCAGTGTGAAGCGGTCTCTCGCTCTCTCTCTGTGCAGGCAGTGTGAAGTGGTCTCTCTCTGTCCAGTCAGTGTGAAGCGGTCTCTCTCTCTCTCTCTGTGCAGGTAGTGTGAAGCGGTCTCTCTCTCTCTGTGCAGGCAGTGTGAAGCAGTCTCTCTCTCTCTCTCTGTGCAGGCAGTGTGAAGCGGTCTCTCTCTCTCTCTCTCTCTCTCTGTGCAGTCAGTGTGAAGCGGTCTCTCTCTCTCTCTCTGTGCAGTCAGTGTGAAGCGGTCTCTCTCTCTCTCTCTGTGCAGTCAGTGTGAAGCGGTCTCTCTCTCTCTCTCTCTGTGCAGTCAGTGTGAAGCGGTCTCTCTCTCTCTCTCTGTGCAGTCAGTGTGAAGCGGTCTCTCTCTCTCTCTCTCTCTCTGTGCAGGTAGTGTGAAGCGGTCTCTCTCTCTCTCTCTGTGCAGGTAGTGTGAAGCGGTCTCTCTCTCTCTCTCTCTGTGCAGGTAGTGTGAAGTGCAGGTAGTGTGAAGCAGTCTCTCTCTCTCTCTCTGTGCAGGCAGTGTGAAGCGGTCTCTCGCTCTCTCTCTGTGCAGGCAGTGTGAAGTGGTCTCTCTCTGTCCAGTCAGTGTGAAGCGGTCTCTCTCTCTCTCTCTCTCTCTCTCTGTGCAGGTAGTGTGAAGCGGTCTCTCTCTCTCTGTGCAGGCAGTGTGAAGCGGTTTCTCTCTCTCTCTCTCTGTGCAGTCAGTGTGAAGCGGTCTCTCTCTCTCTGTGCAGTCAGTGTGAAGCGGTCTCTCTCTCTCTCTGTGCAGTCAGTGTGAAGCGGTCTCTCTCTCTCTCTGTGCAGTCAGTGTGAAGCGGTCTCTCTCTCTCTCTCTCTGTGCAGTCAGTGTGAAGCGGTCTCTCTCTCTCTCTGTGCAGTCAGTGTGAAGCGGTGTCTCTCTCTCTCTCTCTCTCTGTGCAGTCAGTGTGAAGCGGTCTCTCTCTCTCTGTGCAGGCAGTGTGAAGCGGTCTCTCGCTCTCTCTCTGTGCAGGCAGTGTGAAGTGGTCTCTCTCTGTCCAGTCAGTGTGAAGCGGTCTCTCTCTCTCTCTGTGCAGGTAGTGTGAAGCGGTCTCTCTCTCTCTGTGCAGGCAGTGTGAAGCAGTCTCTCTCTCTCTCTCTGTGCAGTCAGTGTGAAGCGGTCTCTCTCTCTCTCTCTGTGCAGTCAGTGTGAAGCGGTCTCTCTCTCTCTCTCTGTGCAGTCAGTGTGAAGCGGTCTCTCTCTCTCTCTCTCTGTGCAGTCAGTGTGAAGCGGTCTCTCTCTCTCTGTGCAGTCAGTGTGAAGCGGTCTCTCTCTCTCTCTCTGTGCAGTCAGTGTGAAGCGGTCTCTCTCTCTCTCTCTCTCTCTGTGCAGTCAGTGTGAAGCGGTCTCTCTCTGTGCAGTCAGTGTGAAGCGGTCTCTCTCTCTCTCTGTGCAGTCAGTGTGAAGCGGTCTCTCTCTGTGCAGTCAGTGTGAAGCGGTCTCTCTCTCTCTCTCTCTGTGCAGTCAGTGTGAAGCGTTCTCTCTCTGTGCAGTCAGTGTGAAGCGGTCTCTCTCTCTCTCTCTCTCTGTGCAGTCAGTGTGAAGCGGTCTCTCTCTGTGCAGTCAGTGTGAAGCGGTCTCTCTCTCTCTCTGTGCAGTCAGTGTGAAGCGGTCTCTCTCTCTCTCTCTGTGCAGTCAGTGTGAAGCGGCCTCTCTCTGTGCAGTCAGTGTGAAGCGGTCTCTCTCTGTGCAGTCAGTGTGAAGTGGTCTCTCTCTGTGCAGGCAGTGTCAAGTGGTCTCTCCCTCTCTCTGTGCAGGCAATGTGGAGTGCTCGCTCCCTCTCTGGGGCAATGTGGAGAAGTCTCCCTCACTCTCTCTCTCTCTGTGTGGGCAATGGGGTGTAGATGGATGGTGAGCTGAATCGGTAGTTCAATGGGCCACTTGACTGGACTTGCCCCCCAGGCCTAAGGCTGCCAGCCCTCCCCTGCCCCCCAATCACCCCTCCCCCCCGTCACACTGACACTAAGCAGTTTTTTTTTTTTTTCTGATTACTGCATGGTGTCAGTTTGTGACAGTTAGTGTGGTAGGACAGTTACTGTTAGCCCCCTTTAGGTCTTGGGTACCCCCTAACCCCCCCTAATAAAGTTTTAACCCCTTGATCACCCCCCGTCGCCAGTGTCACTATGCGATCATTTTTCTGATCGCTGTATTAGTGTCACTGGTGACGCTAGTTAGGGAGGTAAATATTTAGGTTCGCCGTCAGCGTTTTATAGCGACTGGGACCCCCATATACTACCTAATAAATCTTTTAATGTTTTAATGTTTGCCCCCTAGTTAACCCTTTCACCACTGATCACTGTATAACTGTTATGGGTAATGCTGGTTAGTTAGTTTATTTTTTATAGTGTCAGGGCACCCGCCGTTTATTACCGAATAAAGGTTTAGCCCCCTGATCGCCCGGCGGTGATATGCGTCGCCCCAGGCAGCGTCAGATTAGCGCCAGTACCGCTAACACCCACGCATGCAGCATACCTGCCTCCCTTAGTGGTATAGTATCTGAACGGATCAATATCTGATTCGATCAGATCTATACTAGCGTCCCCAGCAGTTTAGGGTTCCCAGATACCTGCTAGCACCTGCATTTTGCCCCTCCGCCCGGCCCACCCAAGTGCGGTATCGATCGATCACTGTCACTTACAGAACACTAAACACATAACTGCAGCGTTCGCAGAGTCAGGCCTGATCCCTGCGATCGCTAACAGTTTTTTTTGGTAGCGTTTTGGTGAACTGGCAAGCACCAGCGGCCTAGTACACCCCGGTCGTAGTCAAACCAGCACTGCAGTAACACTTGATGACGTGGCGAGTCTCATAAGTGCAGTTCAAGCTGGTGAGGTGGCAAACACAAGTAGTGTCCCGCTGCCACCAAGAAGAAGACAAACAGGCCTGTCGTGCCCATAATGCCCTTCCTGCTGCATTCGCCAATCCTAATAATTGGGAACCCACCACTTCTGCAGCGCCCGTACTTCCCCCATTCACATCCCCATCCAAATGCAGTCGGCTGCATGAGAGGCATTTTCTTTATGTCCTCCCGAGTACCCCTACCCAGCGAACCCCCCCAAAAAAGATGTCGTGTCTGCAGCAAGTGCGGATATAGGCGTGACACCCGCTATTATTGTCCCTCCTGTCCTGACAATCTTGGTCTTTGCATTGGTGAATGTTTTGAACGCTACCACTCACTAGTTGAGTATTAGCGTAGGGTACAGCATTGCACAGACTAGGCACACTTTTACAGGGTCTCCCAAGATGCCATCGCATTTTGAGATACCCGAACCTGGAACTGGTTACAGTTATAAAAGTTAGTTACAAAAAAAAGTGTAAAAAAAAAATAGTTGTCGTTTTATTGTTCTCTCTCTCTCTATTCTCTCTGTATTGTTCTTCTCTTTTTTACTGTATTCTATTCTGCAATGTTTTATTGTTGTTATGTTTTATCATGTTTGCTTTTCAGGTATGCAATTTTTTATACTTTACCGTTTTACTGTGTTTTATTGTTAACCATTTTTTTGTCTTCAGGTACGCCATTCACGACTTTGAGTGGTTATACCAGAATGATGCCTGCAGGTTTAGGTATCATCTTGGTATCATTCTTTTCAGCCAGCGGTCAGCTTTCATGTAAAAGCAATCCTAGTGGCTAATTAGCCTCTAGACTGCTTTTACAAACAGTGGGAGGGAATGCCCCCCCACCGTCTTCCGTGTTTTTCTCTGGCTCTCCTGTCTCAACAGGGAACCTGAGAATGCAGCCGCTGATTCAGCCAGCTGACCATAGAGCTGATCAGAGACCAGAGTGGCTCCAAACATCTCTATGGCCTAAGAAACCGGAAGCTACGAGCATTTCATGACTTAGATTTCGCCGGATGTAAACAGCGCCATTGGGAAATTGGGAAAGCATTTTATCACACCGATCTTGGTGTGGTCAGATGCTTTGAGGGCAGAGGAGAGATCTAGGGTCTAATAGATCCCAATTTTTTCAAAAAAGAGTACCTGTCACTACCTATTGCTATCATAGGGGATATTTACATTCCCTGAGATAAAAATGATTAAAAAATAAATAAATGAAAGGAACAGTTTAAAAATAAGATAAAAAAGTAAAAAAATAATAAAGAAAAAAAAAAAAAAACACCCCTGTCCCCCCCTGCTCTCGTGCAAAGGCGAACGCAAGCGTTGGTCTGGCGTCAAATGTAAACAGCAATTGCACCATGCATGTGAGGTGTCACCGCGAACGTCAGATCGAGGGCAGTAATTTTAGCAGTAGACCTCCTCTGTAAATCTAAAGTCCTAACCTGTAAAGGCTTTTAAAGGCTTTTAAAAATGTATTTAGTTTGTCGCCACTGCACGTTTGTGCGCAATTTTAAAGCATGTCATGTTTGGTATCCATGTACTTGGCTTAAGATCATCTTTTTTATTAGCGTTTTATTAGCAGGTATCTGGGCTGATCCCGCTAACACTGCGTTTTTGGGAACCCTAAATTGCTGGGGACGCTAGTATAAATCTGATCAGATCAGATATTGATCCGTTCAGATACTATTCCACTAAGGGAGGCTAATGCTGCGTGCGTGGGTGTTAGCGGTACTGGCGCTAACCTGACGCTGCCTGGGGCTGGTGCTTGCCAGTTCACCAAAACGCTACCAAAAAAATCAAAAATTTACACCCTTAGAAATCCTGAAGGCGGTGATTGGTTTTCGGGGCGCCGTACGCAGCTAGGCTCCCAAAAAGTCCCACACATGTGGTATCTCCATACTCAGGAGAAGCAGCTAAATGTACTTTGGGGTGCAATTCCACATATGCCCATGGCCTGTGTGAGCAATATATCATTTAGTGACAACTTTGTGCAAAAAAAAAATTTGTCACTTTCCCGCAACTTGTGTCAAAATATAAATTATTCCATGGACTCAACATGCCTCTCATCAAAATAGCTTGGGGTGTCTACTTTCCAAAATGGGGTCATTTGGGGGGGGGGGGGTTTGTGCCATCTGGGCATTTTATGGCCTTCAAAACTGTGATAGGTAGTGAGGAGTGAAATAAAAAATGTACGCCCTTAGAAATCCTGAAGGCGGTGATTGGTTTTCAGGGCCCCGTACGCGGCTAGGCTCCCAAAAAGTCCCACACATGTGGTATCCCTGTACTCAGGAGAAGCAGCTGAATGTATTTTGGGGTGCAATTCCACATATGCCCATGGCCTGTGTGAGCAATATATCATTTAGTGACAACTTTTTGTAATTTTTTTTTTTGTCATTATTCAATCACTTGGGACAAAAAAAATTAATATCCAATGGGCTCAACATACCTCTCAGCAATTTCCTTGGGGTGTCTACTTTCCAAAATGGGGTCATTTGGGGGGTTTTGTACTGCCCTGCCATTTTAGCACCTCAAGAAATGACATAGGCAGTCATAAACTAAAAGCTGTGTAAATTCCAGAAAATGTACCCTAGTTTGTAGACGCTATAACTTTTGCACAAACCAATAAATATACCCTTATTGACATTTTTTTTACCAAAGACATGTGGCCGAATACATTTTGGCTTAAATGTATGACTAAAATTGAGTTTATTGGATTTTTTTATGACAAAAAGTAGAAAATATAATTTTAAATCAAAATTTTCGGTCTTTTTCCGTTTATATAAAAAAAAATAAAAATCGCAGAGGCAATCAAATACCATCAAAAGAAAACTATATTTGTGGGAAAAATGTACGCACATTTCATTTGGGTACAACACTGCATGACTGCACAATTACCAATTAAAGCAGTGCAGTGCCAAATTGTAAAAAGTCCTCTGGTCTTTGACCAGCCAAATGGTCCGGGGCTGAAGTGGTTAATGCATGCTGTTGGCTTTGCTTGCAGCAGCTTGGCATTGCATACCATTGCTGAGCCTCACCCCCAGGTCCTTTTCCATCCTAGATTCGCGTAGAGGTTCTCCCCCTAGAAACTTAGGGAATGGCATATAATTAAGTAAACCGTTATAAACAATAATATGTCCATGACTAAATTCAGTATAAATATTGCATATACCATAAAGGGGCAATATCTTATATAGGATGATACCCTGTAATTAAGGGCAAAACTCACTCCGGGACGGTAGGGGAACATATACATAATATTTTGTTTTCAGATATGTTTGCTCCCATCCCATCACCATACATTCCTGACCTTGAACACTTTCTGCTTCATCTTCACCAGCTTCACCAGAACAATGGTCTGGCTATCACTTGACTGAGTTCCTTAAGCATCCCCTGGTGCAAGTTCCTTCTGCCCAGTCTATATCTGGATAATTAAAATCCCCCATTATAATGACACTTCCCATCCTTGTTGCCATTCCAAACTGTGAAAGAAGGTCCGCCTCCCCCTCCTCCCTCTGGTTAGTATTACTTTCCCCTTAGTTTCCTCCCTTTGAAGCTCTACCCATAAGGATTCCACCTCCTCCCTTGCTGCATAAGTGATGTCGTCCCTCACATTCACATCTTTATTGATGTACAGGCATACCCGGCCCCTTTTTTACCCTCCCTATCTCTGGGAGATAGGGAATACCCCTGAATGGTTGCCAACCAATCATGAGAGCTTTTAAACCAAGCCTATGAAATTCCCAAAAAATCTAAATCCTCCTCATACATCAGCAGCTCCAGTTCTCCCATTTGTTAGCCAGACTTCTAGCATTAGTGTACAAGCCTTGTAGTTTTGTCCGGTCACATACTATCTAAGTATACTATGTTTTTTAATGTTTTTTTTTTTTTTCGCCACCTTTGTTGTCTGAGTATAGATCTATGTTTAACCCAAGCATGTTTGAAGCCATTTACAAGGGGTACATTTGCTGCTGGAGCCTTTTCTCAAAGTGGGGGTATTTCTATAAGTAGGAGCACTTCCGACTCTGCACTCATCATCTGAATGTCTCATCTGAAAATTTCTTCTCTGTCCCTCCACAGGTAAGTCTTGTGCTACAATTCCACCTAAAACTGAAACACTGCAATCTGCTTTGCTTATGTTTGTGTATAATGCTGGTATGTCTTCCTGCTATAATTCCACCCAAAACTGAAACATGCAATCTGCTTTGCTTATGTTTGTGCATAATGCTGGTATGCTATTTTTGCTTAACCATCTGTAGACCTGTCCACATTGCAATGATTTATTTTCTCCCTTGTCTTACCCAAAATTATGGACTGTTATCTTTAGTGCCCTCTTGTTAGTCTGCTTCTGAAGTGAGAATGTTTCTCTGTTTAGCCAGCTATACTTTATTAGCTCCCGATTAGATAATTGGAATGCACCCACCCCCATACCTATAAGTATAAAACTAAGCATCTTTTGGGGAAAACACATTTGCTGCTGGGGCTCTTTCTCAAAGTGGAGCTATTTCTATAAGTGGGAGCACTTCCGACTCTACACTGATCATCTGAAAATTTCTACTCTGTCCCTCCACAGGTATGTTCTTACTGCTACTATCCCACCCAAAACTAAAACACTGCAATCTGCTTTGCTTATGTTTGTGTATAATGCTGGTGTGTCTTGCGGCTACAATTCCACTCAAAACTGAACTCAAAATTCATTCATTTTCGTTTTCGTTTCATTAGTTAATTTTTTTTTTCGTTTTTCAGGTCATTCGTTATGATCGCAATTCGTACATTCATAAATTCGTTCATTCGTTCATTTGTACATTTGTACATTAGTTAATTCGTACATTCGTACATTTGTGAATTCGTAGATTTGTAAATTCGTACATTTGTAAATTCGTACATTTGTAAATTCATACATTTGTAAATTCGAAATTTAAAAATCCAAAAACCAGAAAACTTGAAAATCTGAAATAGTAACTAACTATTAAATTATAGGTATTGTAATTTCCTTTCAAAAATTGGCTGTCAGTAAACGTAACAAATCCGAATTTATCCGAAGTTACGAATCATTCGAAATAACGAATTCTGCAAATTAACAAATTAATAATAAATAATAATAATAAAAAGTTTTTATTACTATTATTTATTATTATTAATTCATTATGTTCCATTCGTTTGGATACGGCATTCGTTATTTCGGATCATTCGTAACCTTCGGATAAATTTGTATGTGTTACGTTCACTAACAGCCAAATTTGAACGGAAATTACAATACCTATAATTTAATAGTTACTAGTAATAGTAGTTAAGTTATTATTAGTTAATTATTATTTCAGATTTACAAATTTACAAAATCACTAATTTACTAATGTACGAAGGTACGAATGTACATTCATAAATACGAATGTACGAATTTACGAATGCATGAATTTACGAATTTACAAATTTTTCGAATTTATGAATATTTGGAAAAATTCGTTAAACGGGTTTTCATTAATTCAGATATTTCCGAATTAACGAATTTGTCGAAATGCGTTAAACGAATTTGGAACGAAACTAATTGCACATGCCAAGTGTATAATGCTGTTATGTCTTGCTGCTACAATTCCACCCAAAACTGAAACACTGCAATCTGATTTGCTTAGGTTTGTGTAGAATGCTTGTATTTTAGTTATGCTTAACCATCTGTAGACCTGTTCACATTACAATCCTTTATTTTCTCCCTTGTCGTACCCAAAATGATGGCCTGTTATCTTTAGTGCCCTAGTCTGTTTCTAAAGTGAGAATTCTGCTCTGTTTAGCCAGCTATACTCCCTCTACTAGGCATTCTGCCTCACCTGGCCAACAAAATAGAGCAAAAGAGGAAAATAGGGATTCTATTGGCACTAAACGAGCTCAGAAGAACCTGGTTCACAGACATACTCAGACTTTTTGCAAGATACCCCTAGCCTCTTCATAACAGACAAGATCTGCTATCTAAAAGCCTTGTAGTCCACCCTGATTCACAGTCTCTTGGTATGGTCGTTGAAACCAGGTCTTAAAGGATAGAGGGATTTCTGATTCTGTGATTCCTACCTTGTCAAATCAAGAAAACTACTTCCAGGAAGATTTATTCTTGTACCTGGAACTCTTACTTCACTTGGTGTGAGTGCACTAAATTCAGTTCCAGAGATTACTCTGTGCTCACATGCGGTCCTGAAAACAGCATGGAAAAGAAGAAAGGTAACAGCGCTCTCTGCAGGGACAACTTAATCCATACACCAGGTCCACTCACAGGTGCCTAGGCTCGATGTTACCCAACACACTCCAATGCAACAGTAATAAGGAGAGCCGGCAAAACTGTAATCCTTGAAGTGACATTTATTGGTACATCAGAGTGACAATAAAACAATAAAGCTGACGCGTTTCAGCAATAGCCTTAGTCGTAGCTAGTTTAAAACATATATGGCAAAATATATATATACTCACATACACACATGCAAACTCCAGCTCTACAAAATTGGCCTATCAGGTTGGTGTCACAGAAAATTAACATATTTAATTGATACCACCAATTATTCAAGTGGTTAGTGACTACACCTGTTTTTAGCCAGCATGAGAAGAGGGAGAGGGAAGAAAGGCAAAATAAAAAGTTATTTTGTTGAGCCAAAAAGTAGTGTGTAGAAAAAATGCTACATGGGATATTAAGACCTTATTACTCCAAGGGAGAAATATATTCCTTAAAGGAAAGGAAAATGTTCAAAGTGTTCAAATAAAATACTATGTGGTAGCAACAAAATCTAAAGTCAAGATTAATGGCAGGATCAAAGAAGAGGGGGATAAGATTTATGGCAGGATCACAAAAAAGGGGATTGAATCTATGGCAGGATCAAAAAAGATACAATGAATGAAGAAAGTGGGATGGAATTATGGCAGGATCAAAGAAGGATGCAATTTATGTCAGGATCAAAAAAGAAGGGAATTAAATTTATAGCAGAATCACAAAAAAGGGAGATTGAATTTATGGCAGGATAAAAAAACAGATACAATTCTTGAGAAAAGAGGGATTCAATTAATGGCAGAATCAAAAAAAAAGGAGGGGGGAGAGGGAGGGGGATGAAATTTATGACAGAATCGGGAAAACGGAATTCAATTTATAATAGGATCCAAAAACAGGGATTCAGTTAATAGCAGAAACAAAGAAAAAAGATACAATTAAATCCAAGATGCCATAAATCTAATCCCCCTCTTCTTTGATCCTGCCATAAATTGCATCCTTTTTTGATCCCGCCATAAATTGAATCCCCCTCTTCCCTTTTTTTTTTCTCTTCCTTCTTTTGATCCTGCCATCAATCTTGACTTTAGATTTTGTTGCTACCACATAGTATTTTATTTGAACACTTTGAACATTTTCCTTTCCTTTAAGGAATATATTTCTCCCTTGGAGTAATAAGGTCTTAATATCCCATGTAGCATTTTTTCTACACACTACTTTTTGGCTCAACAAAATAACTTTTTATATTGCCTTTCTTCCCTCTCCCTCTTCTCATGCTGGCTAAAAACAGGTGTAGTCACTTGAATAATTGGTGGTATCAATTAAATATGTTAATATATGTATATTATGTTTCTGTGACACCAAACTGATACGCCAATTTTGTAGAGATGGAGTTTGCATGTGTGTATGTGAGTATATATATATTTTGCCATATCTGTTTTAAACTAGCTAAGACTAAGGCTATTGCTCAAACGAGTCGGCTTTATTGTTTTATTGTCACTCTGATGTACCAATAAACGTCACTTCAAGGATTACAGTTTTGACAGCTCTCCTTATTGCTGTCCTGAAAACAGGCCTTGGCCAGAATCTTTCTCTTAGCACCCTGAAAGGGAAGGTATTGACCTCATCCATCCTTTTTCAAAGGCCTTTGACTTCACATTCCCTTGTAAAGGCCTTTATTCAAGGTGTTTTCAATATCAGGCCCCCTTTGCCTCTCTTGGACCTTAATTTGTTTCTCTCGGCCCTGCAAAAACCACCATTTGAACCTGTCAGATATTCCCTTGCCAGATTCTTGCCAGCAAAGTAGCTTTTTAAAAGGCCATCATGTCTATCAGGGTTGTCTCCAAACTGTTGGCCCTTTCCTGGAAAGAGCCTTTACTCATAGTTCATTCTCCTGCCATCTTAGTGCCCTGCTCCTCTGCATCCAAAAGAAATCTCTCTATATTGCCTGTACCTAAAATGTACCTAAAAAGCTACTGCTTCCATTAGACAAACAAATTCCTTGTTTGTTCTTACCTAAAGACATTGCAAAGGGTACCCTGCTTTAAATTTCACCATTGCACAGTGGATAAGGAATTTGATTACAAAAGACTGTGCTAAAAAGCAAACATCTCCTCCTGCACTGTTACGCACCCACTCCCCCAGATCTGTTGGAAGTATCCTGTTGCCCAACTCTGTAAGGCTGCCACCTGGTCTTTTGTTTATACTTTTTCCAAGTTTTACCATGTGAATGTCCAATCTTTTGTGGATGCAGCTTTCGACCGCAAGGTTCTTGAAGTGGCATTTTGAACCTGAGGCTTAACTCCTGTTTGTTGTTGGGCCTGTTGGCACAGTTCTGTTTCCCTAGTTGTTGCCCACCCTTGTATTTTTTGCTTGCGGACATTCCATGGCGAATGAATAGGTTGCCTATACTGTACAATTAGGATCTGAACATTTTTTACTTATCTGTGAATTCCATTTCTTGGAGTACAGTACAGGATATAGTCCCCTCTCTTTAACTTCTCCTTGGTACTCTGAATTACTTGCTCCAAACGGAGGACTCATGGAGTTGAGAAGGGTTGTAGGGAAAGTATTGCAAGGGGCATGTTCAGCTCGCCAGTGTCCAATCACCTAAAGGTACGTGCCTATGAGTTATGGTGTATGAATAAGTCCACTGTTGCCTGCACAGCTGCAATTAAAGTGATTTCATAGGCATTTTTTTTCAATGCTGCCCCCCCCGCCTAGTGCCCCCATAGAAACCCGCTTGCTATAGGGGCACTCGTGACAGCACACTCCTGAGCCAGCTCTGTGTCTCTATAATACATACACATAGCGCGGTTTAGCCCTACCCATTGCTCCCTCCTCACTGGCTGTGATTGAGAGCAGCCAATGTCTCCCTCTGCTCTGTCTGAGCCAATGAGGAGGCAGACTGCTGAGCGAGCCTCGACTCTCTTCGTGCACATACCTGAATCAGGATCAGGCTCATGAAAGTATAAGGGGGTCGTGGGCAGAAGCTGATTGCCAAAGGTTTTTAGCTTAATGCATAGAAATGCATTAAGCTAAAAAAAGTTCTGCCTTTAGAACCACTTTAAAGGCTTTATTCACATCACTGAAAAAATTATGAACAATTTATTTGAGCAAACTTTGGATCTGAGATATCTCCAAGAACAACAAAAATGCAACACAGTGTAGCTCAGAAAAATCAACATATATTAAAAAAACATTAAAATATACATTTTAAAACATAGAAAATATATTTGTGTTAAAACATATATGTGCATTTAAACATATAGGTAGAAACTGGGCACAATGTATTTTCGCCAGGTCCACAGTTAAAGAAAGAAACATGTTTTCCATGTTAGAGATATTCAAATATAAAACTTGTTGTAAATGTTGTGTATTTTTTTTAATCCTTTATGAAAGTTTATTTCTCAGTCTTATTGGGAGACAGGAAAGCCATGCTTTAGTACATGACCCAATAGAGAAGAAAGGAACTCACAACATTTTTGTTTTTTCCTATTTAGGTTACATGCTTGCTATACATAGAACTCTTTTAGAAAAAAACATCTGTACTCTTTTATTGCTGCAAAGGGAGTGCAAAAAATTCCTTTCTGAAGTCAGCTAAGGGTATCTGCATATAGCTTTCTTTCAAAATCTTTCTCAATTTTGGGCTTTTCAGGAATAAGTGAAATAAGACTGAATTTTTTTTTTCATAGGATGAATGTACTCATAAATCTGTTTGCATTTAGCACTTGTAGTTGAAACATGGCAAAGTGTCCACCACTGACAGCTGTGCTATTTGATAAATCTTAATCAGGGCCAGATTAATGCCCCGTACACACGGTCGGACTTTGTTCGGACATTCCGACAACAAAATCCTAGGATTTTTTCCGACGGATGTTGGCTCAAACTTGTTTTGCCTACACACGGTCGCACAAAGTTGTCGGAATTTCCGATCGCCAAGAACGCGGTGACGTACACCACGTACGACGAGACTAGAAAAGGCCGGTTCAGAACCAAGCGCGGCACCCTTTGGGCTCCTTTTGCTAATCTCGTGTTAGTAAAAGTTTGGTGAGAGACGATTCGCGCTTTTTCAGACTCGTGGCTTTCAGATCGTTTTCTGACGTTCAGTTTGTGCTTGTGGGTTTGTATCTGCTCTTCAGTGCGTGCCGTCAGTTCGTATCAGAGTTTTCTGTGTGATCTTGCCTGCTCGTTGCTGTTTTTCAGGTCGCTCTTCACAGGCCTTGCTGTTCTTCAGTGCGTTCTGTTACTTCGTTCTGAGCAGCCGACCGTTTTCTAGCCATGTTTCGTATGCGTACTCCTCGTAGAGTTCGTGCTGTGCGGGGGCTTGGTGTTGGGGTCCTGACCTTGACACAAGTCCAGTCCATGAACAGGGTGGGGAGGAGTTCATGGACCAAGAATTGGTTGCTTCAGTGTGACCAGTTCTGTCATATGCCTTTGCTCCGTGAGATCCGTGAGAATAATCCTGATGATTTCAGGAACTTTCTCAGGATGACGGACCCCGTGTTTCACCGTTTGTTGGCTTCGCTGACCCCCTATATTAGCAGGCAGGATACCTGCATGAGGCAAGCCATCACTCCGGAGCAGAGATTGGTCACTACCTTGCGATATTTGGCCACAGGGAGAAGCCTGCAGGACCTCAAGTTCTCGACAGTCATCTCCCCCCAGGCTCTGGGGATCATTATCCCAGAGACCTGTTCTGCCATCATCCAGGTCCTGCAGAAGGAGTATATGAAGGTAAGATTTTTATCCTTTTATATCACATTTTATTGTATTGAATGTTTGATAATATATTGTATTTCTTCCTTCATTCCCTAATTACCATGATTGTAATATGCTGTGAATGTCCCCTTTGTTCTCATGCATGCTGGATTTTTAGGTAATTATTATCTTATGTCCTTCATACATATTTGCCCTTCAATAACCTCCCCAGCATGGTGTCTCCTGGCCTATATTCACCTCATGTAGTCACTTAACAATGTATTTTATCAGCTCCATAGTAGTGCTTTACCCCAAACACCCCCTAAAATGTTTGGAAATGTTATTTTTGATTTAAATTCAGGCAGAGTGCCAGAGGCTTTTTTTTGTGGTGTCCCCAAATTTTTTTTAACCCACCCCCCCAACTGCTAAGTCAGCTGATCCCAATTCTCTATCCTCAATCATCTATCTGCTGACTTTGCCAAACCCATACACACTATACCCACCTCTTTACTGGTCAGATGTATGGATGAATTCCACAAAGCATGTAATGCAAGGGCCTGCCTGTATACTTTCCAATGGTACTGTTTAAAGTTTTTGTATCCTATTATTATCTTGATAGGTAATAGCAGAATGTTCAAATGTCCTCAAATGTGTACAGTGTGTATTTATATCTTTGTATTATGACACTTCTTACCTGTCCAGTGGTCTGCCAATAGTGTAACTAAGGAGGGGCTGTTCCAAGTAATACCCTGTATTTAGGCATTCATCTCTCAATGAAGTGAAGAGGGTTACCTGTCCAAGAGTTCCCCCCCCCCTATAATGTTAGAAATGGCCCATGAGAGGGGGGGACGGGGAATATGATAGGTGTACCTTATACTTTGGCCTTGTTAAATTCCCCTTAGTAAATGCTATCTGGAGGTTGCCCCATAATGTTTGTGTCTAATCTGCTTGCCATGTTTCTGTGAAAAAATAGTAAGGTTTATTTTTTTTTCCTCAACAGTTTCCTTCAACGCCACAGGAATGGCAGACTGTGGCCTCCCACTTTGCCCAGCGGTGGGACTTTCCTAACTGCGGAGGGGCAATTGATGGGAAACACGTCCACATCGTCCCACCACCCAACTCGAGGTCGTACTATTATAATTACAAGGGGTTTAATAGTATAGTGATGTTGGCGGTGGTGTCGGCTAATTACGAGTTCTTGTATGTGGACGTGGGGAAGAATGGCCGGATGTCCGATGGTGGAGTGATCGCCCAGACGGAGTTCTACAGGCATCTCCAGAATGGCAGCTTGGACTTGCCACCTCCAGAGGACAATGTTGAAGGTCTCCCATTTGTGTTTGTTGCTGATGAAGCATTTGCGCTGGGGGACAACCTGATGCGGCCATTCCCGATGAGGACCCTCACTCCGGAACAAAGGGGTTTTTATTTACCGGCTGGCCAGAGCCCGAAGAGTGGTGGAGAACACATTTGGAATCCTGGCCAGCTGGTTCCGATTATTTCTGACACCCATCCATATGGCGGAGTATAAACTGAACCATATAATGCTTGCCTGCTGTGTTCTCCATAATTTTTTAAGAAAACATTCAGCCAACTATTCTGGCTAAGTTGGGCCTGAGGCCGGAATCCCTAATCCATCAACACTGACGGCGCTTGAAAGTGGCCGTCCTGGCTTGCCCTCCCTGAATGCCCGTGATGTCCGGTTACGCTACCTGGAGTTCTTTGCGGGTAGGGGGGCTATCAATATGCCAGACAATCTGTGACACCTTTTTCAAATAAAAAACAACCAAAAGAAATTCTTTGTGGACATTTACTGCTTGTGTTTGTTTTAGCTGACCCTGACAGAAATGTGTTGAGTGCAGAAAATGTCGTGATTGGGTAACCTTATAAAAAACAGTGTTGGCTGGTACTTCCTAAATGCAAAAACACATTTCACTACAAGTGCACTTGCAACTGCACTGAACCTGCACTTGTAGTGCAAAGAGGATTTGCCCTTAGGAAATAACCCCCATTTTTGCATAAAACAGCAATTACATCACCCCAAAAGTGTTGTAGTGTTGAGACAATAATCCGCACATTCTTGAGTAAGGCACTTTTTTATACCTGCACAATCACATGTGCATTTCCCAAAGGTTTTTAAAACAAACCAACATGTTTGTTGTATAACAATGTTTGCAGTAGCATTATGAAAAATCAAAATATCCATTTCAGATAAAACAGGCCTGTGTAAAACCAACAAGAAAGCCAAAAAAATTGAACTTACAAAGTTCACATTAGGTAAAACCTGAAGGCTATATCAGACATCAGTATTTAGGAACTGGGTTTGATATAGCGTTCAGATGGGGGGAAATCACCCCTGGAAAAGCCAAATTTGGAAGATGCACACCAATTTACGAATGTCAACATGTGCTATCTGCCATCACGGGGGATCAAGGGACATGTTTTGGGGGAGCAAGCCCTTCCTCAACGCTACTTTATAATTGAGGAAGGGGTTGCACCCCCAAAACGCGTCCATTGATATCCCGTGATGGCAGATAGCACATGTTGGCACACTGTGTGCATCCTCCAAATTTGGCTTTTCTAAACATTTCAAAAATTTTGGTACGATAAAACAGGTGATTTTGTGGGGTTTAAATTCGCCCCAAAACATCAATGATGTTATTATTTTTTTTAATAACATCACTGATTTTTTGCTGTATGTTTTGCAATTGGAGATTACACCCCATGATCTCCCCGATCAGTATCTGGGCACTTTCAGATGTAAAGCGTTCTGGATCACGATCACCTAAAAAGAGATAAAGAACAAAAAAAAGGTCTCAAAAATCTGCCACCATCCATCTCTTTTACCTGAGCCTGTGGTCACAGACACTCACCTGTTGTGGTGCCAATCTCCACCACGTCTTCTTCTTCCTCCTGCTCCGCTTGGGTTGGGGGTATTTCCCCTTCTTCCAGAGGGGGGGGTCTCTGGTCTCCTGGGATGAGGGGTGTCCTAGTCTTTTCTCCCCTATGTAAAACAAAAATGGTATACTTAGCACACAGATATTTGATGGCAGAACTAGAAATAGGAAACATTGCTCGGAAGTGGGGTACAATTGTCTATTTTAGCAGAGTTCCAAGATGTATATTTTTTATTGCCCTTTGTCAAGCTGCAATACTTTACCTGTTTAGTACAAGCTTCACAGATGTAGCCCCCCCTATAGTATACACTGGAGCACCTGTGTGGCCCCCCCTAAAAAAAATGGTGTTCTTGTGTCCCACACTAGTGCTCCAGTATCCAGATGTGAAAACAGCTGCTCAGTGTCCTCTTCTTACACACAATCTAGTTTGCATTTCATTCTAGTAACAAACCCATCTACACAAACAAATATTTGGCATCCAAGTAGGCCCCTAAAAATGTGTGAAAATGCATATGGCCTAAACAATGGTGTTCTAGAGGCCGAAAGAAAAATGTTTGATACGAACGAATAATGTGCCCATGAACATTAAAGTTGACCTTTTGAAATGTTACAACTAATAAAAGCATATGGAGCAGAACGAACGTAATAAAGACAGAAAGAATAGGAACACAGCACAACTACTTACTTTTTTGCAGCACTCTCCGGATCTTTCGGTACTGCTCTGGCTCTCTCAACTTCAGGTCCGACCACCGCTTCCTGAGCTGATCTTTAGACCTTCGTGCCCCGAAATTCCGCTCTAGGCTCCTGAACACTTTCGCCATGATCTTGGCCTTTCGGATGTTCGGGTTGGGGTAAGGCCCATATTTTCCGTCATAGTCGGACTTCCTCATGATGTCGACCATCTCCAACATCTCCCCAAACGATTTGTGGCCTTAAAACGTCTCCTTCTGGATCGGGACGTGCCTGGATCCGGGCTTTCCTCCTCCTCCTCCTCGTTGCTACAATTAGCCCGCACCTGCTGTATGTCCGCCATCATGCTCTTCCCCCACTGCGCCGAACGAAAAGGGGTGGGGAATACACTAGAAAGAACATCAGGGGCGGGCGGAGTTACACGCATGCGCAGTGTATATAAAGCGTAACACGCGTGCGTATTACGTTTGATCTGTGAGCGGAGGAAGGAGCATTGGACGCGGCGATCGGAAGAACGAAGGTAAGAGACAAACTTGTGCCTATACTGCTTCTAGATTGAGGCTTATATTGTAACAAGATTAGGAGAGTTTTGTCTGATATTAGGCTTTGTCTTGTGTTGTGTCTTGCAGTGAACATGGATATGGTACTGAAAGATAAGGACTTCATTTCAGTCTTCATAGAGATGCTAAGGGAGCTGCCCTGTCTGTGGGAGATTAAACACCCCCATTACAAGAACCAAGCAAAGAGGAAGGCAGCACTGGAGCAATTGTGTGAAATTGTGAAGCAGGTGATCCCCACGGCAGACATCACTTTTTTAAAGATTTTCATTGGTGGCCTGAGGAGCACATATCTGAGGGAGCGCAATAAAGTCCTTGATTCGCAGAGATCCGGAGCAGCAGGTGACATCTATGTCCCCAGGATGTTGTACTACGACAGGCTGCACTTTCTGGCAGGCCAGACTGAACCCAGGCCATCCCTCTCCAGTCTTCCTTCCACGCTTCCTTCCCCCCCGGCTAAGGCTTCTGATGCCCAACCTGGGCCTTCCAGGCCACAGGTGGAGGAGCCCAGATTGAGCCAGGCATAGCATTCCTCTAAATATTTCTGCTTGTCCAATCAATGATGTGAACTATGTTAGTTGGGAGTACTAATTAAGGATTGTGATTGATGATGCAAAACATTACAACTATGTCCCTTTTTCATACACAGGGAAGTCTCAGCCAGGAGGTGGCCGGGCCGGGCCTGGCTGATCTGCAGGTCCCTCCACCCCCCCTGGAAACAGAAAGTGGCAGTAGGAGGAGTGCCCTAGAGGAGGCGGCTATCAGATTCTTTTGGAGGGCTACAGAGGTCCTGGGAGCACCACACACCAGGCAGGAGAACATTGCTGCCTTCATTGCATATAAAATGCAGAGGATGGAGGAGGGCCAAAAAGCCATGTGTGAGGCCCTCATATCTGAGGCTCTGGCGAAAGGTATGAGGGGCCAAATTACACCTCACACACAGCTTTGGGATGGTCCTCCTCCTCCTCCTGCAGGTCCTACTCCTCCTCCTGCCACATCTCCAACTGCACAGCCACAGCCCGGAAGGAAGTGTGAAAGGAAGACCAGACAGTGAGGACCCTGGATCCAGTCTGGTGGGCCAAAAAATGCAGCCTCTTGTGGTACCACAGCCTGCGGACACAGATGTCATCTGCTGCTATCCAAGTCTCTGTGAATCCCGGACCAGACTGCCCTCTCTAACATATGGACTCCTCAGGCCACCAATTTTGATGTTGAAGAATTGATGTCTGCCTTGGGGGTCCCAGGCTTCGCTAATTTCTCTTGTTGATCCAGTGTTGCCTTCCTCTTTGTTTGGTTCTGATCCCTTAATAAAGGATTTTTGTTTTGAATTATACTCTCCTATGTGTTTTACTTCAAAAAGGACAGTTTGTTTGTGAGGATTCAGGTACATTTCAAATATACAATGTGAAATGAACAAGGGACACCAACAACAAACAATCTCCTTGAGATTAAATAATAAAAGATATCAATGGTGTTGGGGTAACCTGACACACAAAACACACCCAAAAATATTCTGGAGTAAAAATAAAAATAACATTGAACAAAGATCAGCCTTGGAAAAAATCCAAACATTAAATAAAAAAAAAGGCTTAAAATCCAAAATAAAAAAAAAATAAAAAATATAAAACTGTCAGATGTGACAACTAATAACAATATATTCAGGGAATCCCACTAAAACAACACAAATAAAAGTTTGTGAGAAGTGTGTGTGAATACGAGCAGCAAAACGACTTAATTCTTGTCACATTATAAAGAAGAGAGTGCGCTGTATTAAACCATTTTTAACATTGCAGCGTGACGAAAGTGCTGTATCCATTGCGAACGCTAAGTTTACCAGAACGAGCTGTTCCGTGTTGGAATTTCTTCTGAGCATGCGTGGCACTTTGTGCGTCGGAACAGGCCACACACGGTCGGAATTGACACGATCGGATTTTGTTGTCGGAAAATTTTATCTCCTGCTGTCCAACTTTGTGTGTCGGAAAATCCGATGGAAAATGTCCGATGGCGCCCACACACGGTCGGAATTTCCGACAACACGCTCCGATCGGACATTATCCATCGGAAAATCCGACCGTGTGTACGGGGCATAAGAGTATCGTGGGTCTGGTACTCATGATTTTGGTGTACCTTTTTCTGGGCATCTATATTGGTATATTCCCAGGTAACAGCCCCCCCTATAGTGTGTGTAGTGGTATATTCTCAAGTAAGCACGTGCCTGTGTGTGTATATGTAATGTTATATAATCCCCCCTGTCTAGTGGTATATCCCTGTACTGTACAGTGTATTCCTGGTGTCCTCCCCATACTGTACAGTGGTAATATCCTGCTTACAGGATGTTACACATATTAGATCATTTTTTCTTTCTACAGACACCCCTGAGAACTCCTGACTGACTTTTGATGGTGCTCAGAACCATTATTCAATCTCCATCCATCTGGAGGAAGAAGAAACATCTTCCCTATAGAAAAGATGAGGTTTGAACTTTTGGGGCTAACGCTATAAAAAAAAAAGATAACGTTTGCAATAGATTTGTGAGCCCTGACATGTCATGGAGTCTGACATTCCTCTATCTCTCACTACCTAGGCTTCAACAGCTATGGCGTTAATATCTGCAACTCAGAAGCAGAGTGCAAAATCTGTTCTTAGAGTTGTACAGGTGCATCTCAAAAAATTAGATTATTGTCAAAAATGTATTTCAGAAATTCAATTCAAAAAGTGAAACTCATTTATTATATACATTCCTTACACACAGAGTGATATATTTCTTTTTTTTTAAATTGTTTATTTAACATTTTTTCATAACAATTATAATAACATTGATGTCACATTCAGAATGAAAAGAAAAACAGGAGGCTTCAACACTGTCAATCAAGGGTGCACAACCTTATCAGAGACCGCAGGGTAACTTACACTGCAACTTTAAGATTGGAAATACCAAGTGATCAGAACCTTTGGTTATTAATTAAGCGGTTCTACTGTGATTACATTACTTGTCCTACAGGAAATGGAAAACTTGTTAGGGAAAATCTACACAATCAGAAGAGTAAAGTATGTATTAGCCCGAGAAAATAGAAAGCATGTATTACTATATACATCCATCGTTTCAGCCAGTTTCATTTGTCTTACTGTTGTTTTCATAGTCATCCCATGGTTGCCAAATGAGAGAACATTTCTGTAAGGAATCTTCAACAATGGCAGTTAGGTGTTCCATTCTACGTATATCCATTAAGGTAGTTAGAGTATGTGAAAGGGTGGGAGGGGAAGTGGATAGCCAAAGTTTAGGGATAACTTTCTTAGCTGCTAATAATACGTAGGACATCAGTTTCTGCTTTGGTTTGTGAAGACCTTGATAGGGAAGACCTAGTAAATAATACATGGGGTCTAGGGGAACGAGGATTCCCACCAGTTTCTCTAGTAAAATTTGGATCTGCTCCCAGAATTGTGTAACTAAAGAACATTCCCAAAAGATGTGAAAGTGGGAGCCTACCTCCTTATTACATCTCCAGCACAGTTGGGATATGGACGGATCAACCGCATGTAGTCTTTCTGGAGTTTTATACCAAAACATAAGTACTTTTTAACCGATTTCTTTGGGAGAAATGCATCGGGAACTTTTGGAAATGGAGATCCAAATCTTGTCCCAGTCTAGAAGAGATATGTCATGTTGGAGAATCTGTGTCCATTTCTTCATATAATAATGTGTATCTACTTTTAGGGGATTGGCCTCATGGAGTATTCTATAAATGGTGGATATCAATTGGGGTTCATGAGGGCCTGAAGCACAAAGCATTTCAAATTGGGTAGGTTTATCTAGAGATTGTGTGAGAGTTTTGATAGAAAAGAAATGTCCGATTTGTAGGTATGAGTAAAATATTGTTTTGGGTAATTGGTGGTGTTTTTTAAGGTCCTCAAAGGATAATAAGTGTCTCGTGGCTGGATTGACTAGCTGTCGCAATTGAAAAATCCCGGCCTTAGTCCAGGGCACCATACGTTCATAGGACAGACTATCTGGGATGTCTGGGTTAAAGAGGATGTTGGTGAGAGGTGAGCATGTGGATGAAAGTGAGTATTTAGTGGAGCATTTCTTCCATATTGCCAATGTAAAGAGCATTGGGGCCAGGCATAGGGTTCTCAGCTGGGGCATATATTTGTCCGTGGACGGCCAGAGCATGTAGCACGGGTGTACTGGGGATGTTATGCTCATTTCAATATCCGCCCATCTGTTTGGGGCAGTTCTGTTGGTCCACGAAGTAAGGACCCTTAGATGAGAGGCGTAGTAGTATTTGATGAAGTCAGGGGCACCCAGGCCCCCTTTAAGCTTACGTGCCAGGACCACTGAGCCCGCCACCCTATGTGAGGCGTTGTTCCATATAAAACGGAGGCTTCTTCTTTGAAGAATTTTCAACTGAGACATTGGTATTGCCACTGGAAGTGTCTCAAATAAGTACAATAGTTTAGGAAGGATAGACATTTTTAGAATATTTATACGTCCCAGGAGAGAGATGGGCAAAGCGGTCCAATGATTCAGCAAACGGTTAATTTCTTGGAATAGGGGGGGGAAGTTCGCCTGATATAATGAGGAGTATGATGCTGTAATTCGGACACCTAAGTATTTCAAGGATGTAGAGCTCCAATGATAATTGTATTTCTGTTTAAGGGTGGCCAGATTAGATGATGTGATATTTATGGGAAGAGCTTCTGTTTTGGTGGTGTTAATTTTAAACCCAGAGATTTCACTGAAAGTGTTTAGAATTTTATGTAACGAGGGTAGGGATGTGTGTGGTTGAGTAAGTGTTAAAAGAATATCGTCTGCAAAAAGGGATAATTTATATTCTGACTGACGCAGGCGTACTCCTATAATGGAGGGACATTCACGAATTGTTGTAGCTAGGGGTTCTAAGCTGAGTATAAAAAGTAGAGGTGACAAAGGGCATCCCTGTCTAGTACCGTTGCTAAGGGGGAATGTGGAAGATAAGTAAGATGCAAGTTGTACTTGGGAAGTAGGGTGGGAGTATAAGGATCTAAGGGCCTGTATAAAGGGACCTGAGAAACCATATTTGGACAGGATCGCAAACATGAAAGGCCAACTAAGGCGGTCAAATGCTTTCTGTGCATCTAAACTAAGTATTACTGCCGGAGTTTTAGTTCTAGTTAGCAAATCGACAAGATCTATGGTGCGTCTAGTGTTGTCCCCTGTGTGTCTCAGGGGGACAAATCCAACCTGATCTCTATTTATCAGAGATGGTAAAATTTTGGAGAGTCTGTTTGCCAAGATTTTGGTGAAAATTTTGTAGTCGGAATTTAGTAGGGCGATGGGACGATAGTTGTCAGGAACAGAAGGGTCTTTATCTGGTTTTGGTATGACTATGATATGGGCATGAAGAAATTGGGGGTGGGGTATTGTACCTTTTAGTAAGGAGGCATATAAATTTAACATGTATGGAGATAATATAGGTAGGAAGGTTTTGTAGTAAGAGTAGGGGAGTCCATCTGGGCCTGGGGATTTATGTAGGGGGAGTAATTTAGTCACTTCAGTCAATTCTTCAGTGGTGATGGGAGCATTTAATGAGGAGCACTGGTCAGGGGATATTTGTGGAAGCTTCAAAGACGAAATAAATGAATCAAATTTCCCTTGAGTGAATTGGGTATGTGGATCAGAGCTTAAACAGTTATATAGGTGGGAGTTCCATCCAATTGTGTTAGATGGTCAGGGATGGAGAGGCTTGGGCGTGGTTTCAGCGTGGTTTCAGCTTGTTCACTAGCATTCTGTGAGGTTTGTCAGCATATTCATAAAACTTCTGCCTTGACCATAGAATGGCTTTGGAGATTTTATTCATATCTAAGGACTTAATTTTATTACGGATATTTATCACCTTCCTTAAACGGGTAGTTGTGGGGGCTTGAAGTAAGTGCACCTCGGCTGAACGCAGTTGGGTCAATAATTCAGATTTTTGTTGGAGCGAGTCACGCTTCCTATGCGACCCAGCAGATATGCACTCACCCCTGAAGAAGGCCTTGTGGGCCTCCCACAATATGGAAGTGTCCGAGACAGAGCCGTCGTTAAGCTGGAAGTATTCAATCAATTTTGATTGGAGTTGCTGTTTAATGCCTTCATTTTTCAGGAGAGACTCATTAAGTCTCCAATGACATGACTTAGGGGATGCTAAATGTAGGGATATATCTAGAGTTATGGGTGCGTGGTCAGACCATGTAATTGGGCCAATTTCAGAGGCAACTAGTTGGGATAGTAAGGGTGCGGAGAGCAGGAAATAATCAAGACGAGAGTATCCTTTGTGTGGGGGGGAGTAAAAAGTGAATTGTTTACCAGTGGGATGTTTCACTCTCCAAGAGTCAAACAGGTTATGGGTGCGAATTAATTTGCGGAAGGAAGGTAGATAACCTATAGGCTTGAGTTGGGGGAGTATTTTGGAAGAGATTTAGTCTGTCTTTGTTGGCGGACATACACATGTTGAAATCTCCTCCCACAATCGTAAATGGGTGAGAGGAATTTTGTACCTCCTCAAGGACCTTAGTGAGGAATCCTATCTGTCCAGAATTGGGTGCATATATGTTAACTATCGTGAGTTTTGTTTTTAAATGGACACAGTTCAGGATGACAAATCGTCCCTGGGGGTCTAATTTGGAGTCAATTACTCTTATAGGGCATGAATTCTTGAACAAAATTGCTACCCCTGCCTTCCCAGATGGGTCGGAGGCTACAAATGTGTTAGGAAACAATTTAGAGGCGAACTTAAAGGAGCCTCCCGGTCGGAAGTGTGTCTCCTGAACCATGACCACATCGGCTCCAGAGGCTCTAAATTCCTTCAAGGCCAACCAGCGTTTGTGGATGGAGTTCAAACCCTTCACGTTACACGAGAAGACCTTCAGAGCCATGAGGAGGACAAGTAATTTACAGCAAATGAAATCTTAATAATAAGCAACAGCATGTTTAACCTGTGTAGATTAATCAGTAATAACTTTGCACATTTCTCAATTAGCATGTAGACAGTGAACAAATATACATTAACAAAATTAACAGAAAATGTTAGGCATATATTCAGGCCAAAAAAGGGCCTAGGTTTGAAAAAAAGAAAGAAAAAAAAGGAAAAAATATGAACTACAAAAAATGATCCAAAAAATAATAAAAAGAAAACATTTTGTAAGCCTGAAGATGAAAAAATCTTCAGGGGGCCTTGGCTATCAGCCATAGACCTGTAGAGGAGCATGTCGGTCAGCAACAAGGACGGAGTGGTACCCGCTCCCTCCAAAAGGAAAAGAAAATTGTGTATGCAAACTTTAAACTTTAGATTCTGGGGGAGAGAAAAAGAAAAAAGGAGAGAGAGAGGGGACCATCTCGGCCGGGGAATTGAAGTCCAAAGACTGGAACAGTTGCCGATAAACTAGGCGCATCAAGAGCAGGAATGGGGAGGTCTCTCTCTGCGGATACCAGGGTAGTGCCGTCATCAAACCCTCGAAGTACCGAGGGAAATGGTAAGAAAAAAGAAGGAAATATTGAGGAGCTGCTCCTCCTTATGTGGAATGAGTTCAGGTAGGCATTCTAGCTGAGGCAGGGCGTTGAGGAGTGGAAAGGTTTCTTTGACGTCTCCGACGAACCGGGGTCCAGATCGCTGTGAGTGGTTGAAGAGGGGCGGGGATCATGTTTAATGGTGGCGGAGGAAGATCCTCTTCAGGGATAGGCGGCAGTCCCAAGTTACGGACAAAGGCCTCACATTTATGTAAGGCTCGCATCGAATATTGAGTGCCATCTCTCGAGGCCGAGAGGCGAAAAGGGAAACCCCATCTGTAGGCAACTTGATGTTGTTGTAGGTGCAAGGTCACTGGCCGTAAGTCGCGTCTTTTGGCGAGAGTGATGGGTGATAGGTCACTAAATATTTGGAGTTTAGCGCCTTTATATTCAATGCGATGTTTATTTCGCGTGGCCGTCATGAGAGCTTCTTTGCTTTCATAGTAATGGAAGCGAGCTATTACATCTCTCGGGTTGGTACCAGGGGGTGGTTTTGGAGCTAGGGACCTATGGGCCCTATCTAGCCTCCAATCGATATCCGGAATGTGTGGAGCCATAGTGACAAACAGTCCTAGAAGATAGGGACGTATTTCTTTGTCAGGGACTGTCCGGAATTCCACGGATTCTCACATTTTGGCGTCTCTCTCTGTTCTCCAGGTCTTCCTGCTGTAATTGGACCTGGAAAACACTTTGTTTGAGTGTCGCGTTATCTT